>CM061747.1:237254795-237854795 GCA_030979885.1 Lolium multiflorum
ATATTATCGATGTGGAGCCACAGAGGCCATGTCCAGTGTTAACAACCCTAACAGACGTGTAAATGCACGAATTATTAGTGGTCTGAGTGACCTAACCACGTTCGCTGAAACTCTACAAAATATGAGCCACCAATCATAAGCGTAGAATGCTCTACATGTCCACGTTTGACAACAACAATAACAACACCACCAACAACAAAGCTTTATTCCCAAACAAGTTGGAGTAGGCTATACAAGTCCACCATTGACACGATTACAATTTCTCATTTGTAGGCTACTGCTCTAATTACATCATGTTTGATATCTTTATGTGTATCACATGTTTATGCACGTCATAATGTTTACCTCTTGTTTAGTGTCAATTTATTATAGCAAATCCTTAACAATATTGTTTGATGTTATTACCGTACGGCGGGGCACATCTTACACTCGAAACGTAGAGTAAAGCTGCGCCTATAATCATGCAGAAAGTACCGCTGTTTTTGTATATTGCTTAATGCAAACTTCTATATCTTGGATCTGTTTCTGCTTACAATTGGCCTCTCCTTCATGCGGAGGAGAAACAGTGTGGCACGAGGTTCTTCTGCCCAGAACCATGAGGTCCGTGTGACTCAAAAAAAGCTCACGTAAGTTCTCTTTTTTTCAATGTTAATTTACCTCCTGTGCGTAGTTCAGTTGCATCATTTTCTGTGCACTGCCTAAGTTGCCTAATGGAATCCAAAAAAAATAAACAATGACCATATGGAACATTGCTCACTGCCTTTGACCCATCTGCATACGGCATGCCTGGGTATAAGTTGCATGATTTGGCTATGTTAAACAAGTCCTAAAATTCTGTATATTAATTTTTTGCTGTGCTTCATTGAGTTTTGTTGTTCATAGCTGGTACATGAGATTTGATAAAGAAATGATCCTAGCTGAAATGATGCACTTAACGTGTTTTTTATTGCTTTATTCCCTATAACCCTAGCTTCTATTCTCACTTGAAACATAATTAACTTTATTCCTAACACAGCTTCTATTCTACTTGAAACACAGTTGCTTTATTCCTAACTTATTGCTTCCTATTCATGAAACATTGTGAAAAAATAGTTTATATTACTTGTTTAAATGTCTAGCTTTGTTTTACTGAGTCCCATTGACATGATATGATATCCATATTCAAATGATCAGGCTGTTTATATAATACGCTCCGTATTCAATTGCTTCATTCATTTCTAGTAATCTACTAGTAAGTGGCACATGTACCGCGTCCACGACATATACATTTTAAAATATATTTCGTATTTTATTTGATGTTGATAATTATTATTTTTGCTAAAATTAGTCATAAAGCTAAAGTTTGGCTTTTGAAAACCTAATACAACCTAAAAGAAGTAATGGAAGGAGGTAATATGTGAGTTCATTACAATTAAAGTTTTTTAGTCATTATGAAATAGAAGTATACCCTAATACGAAAGTGAGACTTTTATGGACCTTACATTAAGTTTATGTATATTTTTATGATTAGAGTCGAGAATTTTTAAGGATCTATCTTACCTTTTACGGCATGCATATTGCACGGCAAGACTATCTAATTTATATATTTCTACACCATATTTTTGAAATTTAAAATACATTATCCAATATCTATGTATAAATTTACTACCTCAATACTTTATGTGACCCACATGGCCACCGTTAGATTTTATATCAGCGGGTTGTCATGGGAAAAAGTTGAACCTTAATATGATAATCTGAAATATTGGTACTAAATTAATATAATATTTTATCCCGGCCTTGGTTAATTGGACAATGAACTTAGTATCTTCAGGCTTGAAGATGGTTCTTGTAACATAGTAATTGCTGTTTGTTTCACAGAATTATATATCAATATCTTCACATAACCGTATGCGATGAAATGATATTTTCTCATAACACGGTGCCAATGTAGACGATGGCTTGTGCTTCTATAGACTCCCAAAACAAAAATGTTTTCCAGGTAAAAACAAAAGAGCAATGATTAAATGATACATGTTTGCCGTGTATTGTTGCATTTTAACTTGTTTGTGTGATTCAACTTGCAAACAAAGCTGTAATGTCAGTAGGAACAACCCATTTATCAAGTGTTCCGGTCATTTCACAGAGCAACAGTGACAGTGTGTGCTCTCATTGGTCCACTGAGTCCGGTACACCAACCATTCGAGAAGAAATAGATGTACGAGGCTCTATTTTGGATTACTATGTTATATCGGCTCAATGATGCTCTTGAAAGTGGATCTTTTAGTGCATCATATGATGTTGTAACTTGTTTTATCTAAATTTGAACTAAATAAACTAAAGGCAGAAGCAAGGGCCAATGCCTCAAGTATTGATGTTCCATGTTAGGTGAGAGTGCATATTGCTGCAACAGGCCCATGGTATCTATTATCAACTTAATGACTACAAAAGAGATTTGGGATGCACTCAAGAAAGCGATTGATATATTTGGGGCGGAAAACAAAGATCTTGATGAAATAATTATAAATGCCTTGAAGATACATGAATTAAAAAATAGGCAAACTTTGATAGAAAATGTTCTAAACAATCTCCTATGCACTTGTCATGGTAAACCATTTATGATGTGTCAGGGAATTGAGGTGTCTAAATAAACTTGGATTAACATTTGTTGGATCAAGTGGGTACTGAAGTCTTAATCTTTGATTAATTCTTTCATTCAGATTAAAAATTTCCTGATGCCTTAATAATTGCAAATTTTGTTTTTGTCCTAAAATTAGATATGTTCCATATGGCTGCTGCTGTATTTTGTATGAAATAATATAATGATGTGTACTTCAATTAAACCATAAATCAGTTGCATGCTGAAAATTTGAGATACAGAAGCTTAACGTGTGAGCGTTTTTTACTGCTATTAATGCAATAAGGCATTTCTTGAAGACTATAGTATAATTAATATTAATATGCATAATAATTATGCTGATAGCAAGATAGACGGTCCTTATTATAGTCAGGCAGACTTGTATGATTAAAAGTAGTTAGTACACATTAAATCTACCATCGGCATTTTTTCTGTAATTACTTTTCTTTTTACACAACTCAAAACTTGTCATGCTAATATGGCGAGATGGCAAAACATGGGAAAGATAAAGTGTCTCTTCTGCAAATCTTTACTGCTGGGTTTTGAAGCCCAAGTTCAAGTCTTTCTCTGCTCAAGTTTTGGAGGAACAACTCCAAGTAGAGCGAGTTGCAACAGCTATGCTAAGAACAAAAGTTGACATGTTGAGATCGAGATTAGAAGCATGTGATGCCCTATTGCACGAGGCCAATCAAGTTATAATCTCCCAAAGACTAAGAAAATGCCATAGATAATTGGAGATGAACACTACATAGTGAGTACATTGGTCTTGTGAAATGTTTCATTAGAATAAGGCACCGTTCCTACTTTTGTTGGTGGATGCATTTACCTGCGTTTGGGATCAACTTGGTAGTTGTTCTGTGGATATTATATAAATTAATTGCATAGCCTTTTGAATCAGTTAGAACTTAAATGGTATCATAGCGAAGGTCTCAAGTTGAATTATCGAACGCGTGGTTTAATTTAATCTCGGTCGGGCGGCAAAATCTCCCAGATCCGAAATATTTCAGACGCATTTTTGATTGGGATTAAGAAGATAAGGACAGATCAGGTGCCCCCACGTTCCTGAGGGCACATCGACGATTAAATTATGCGTTCCTGATTCTATGCAAAACCCGGTAGGAGGTTGGTAGCGGCCTGGAGGTTTAGTGTGGGAGGCCGTGTCGTCGCTCTGTTATATGGGTGGAGAGCGTGACGGCTTGTTGCAGCAATGGCATCGTATTCGCGATGAAATGGCGACGCGTGCCACCGAGCATATGCATTCGCGACATGGGCGCGGCCAGCGCGCACAGAAAACGCATAATAATGAGTCCTTTATAGCGGGCAAGCAAGCGTTAACCAGGCAACGGCGGAACGCACTACGCGTCCATGCAATGTCCGTATGACAGTTCGTTTATATTTGAGCATGTTTAAATATTGCAAACAACCCCGATCACTATCGACAATCATTGGAATTTGTACAGGAATACATTTTGGCCAGACAGATGTGTAAGATTGAAATCATCTTATTCCTTCTATTCTCCAGTTGAGAGAACCACGGCCCTCTTGACTCCCGGCGAGAAATTAATGGGTCAGTGTTGCTTTCCTTGCCGTTGGATTAGAAACGAATGGTGGATCTGGAAGCCTCGAGTCCGTTGTGCCCTGTAGACGTGGGGGCAACGGATCTGTCAGGAAGATGAGTCATGATCATGGTAGTGACCTATATTCAACGTGATGATGATTTGATTTTGCACTCGACCATGAAGAGGTACTTGTACGGTGTCACAATTTTTTATCATTATACTTGACACAGTCGCCAAATTCAAAATCTCATAAGCGGCAAAACTTTGCCTTACAAAATAAATTTCACACGCTTCCAAATTCCTCTTCTACCCCTGTGGAGATGCCAACAAAGTCGGTTTGGTGGGGGGGAGATTGCCGTCATTTTGAATCACACCACACTCACAGCCCGGAAACCCTCCCAAAATACATTTCCTTCAGACCACCTCCGGAACTTCCAAGTCCCTCTCTCCCACCTCCCGACCACGCACCGGAACATCCTTAGGACTTTCTGGCCTACCGAGCCCTACACGATCCTCGTCATCGGCTGCACCGCCGAGCACAGCCTCATCCCAGCCGTCATCATGGGACCGGATCATCCCCGCCCGGACCTCAAAACCATATGCTCGTCTGACAGTCTACATGATCGCTTCCCAGGTTGCAGTATCATCCACAAGACAGCACATGGGATCGGTCGTCCACCGCATCGTATCTTGCTCACCGACACCGGCGGCATGAGCCAGGATCACTTCACTTGGCGCCGTACATAGTCCTAAACTCTTCTCTTTGTGGCTTTTCTGTTGCTTGCATATAGGTTTCTTGTTTAATCTTGGGGAACTGTTTGTGCTAACGTGTGTAAATTACTTTTTTTACTGCAGATGGATAGTACAACCATGAAGTGTAGCCAGCGCGTCTCTCCAACCCCAAGTAGCACATGTGGCGTACTTCATCACCGGATCCATCAACCCCAGGCAGTGACTCCCACACAGTGCTTCTCCTAATGTAAATTCCTTGTTTTAGCGTCATGTTTCAGATGCTTGTTTGTCAGGCTCTTTTAATTCATTCACTTCGCAATGTGTTCACGTTGCTATTTCTACTTCATTGCTAACTGTGATTGAACATTTTGGTTTGCATTCCATCGTGCTGTAGATGTAGCCATCATAACTTCTATCATGCTCAGTCGTTGTTAAAATTACGAGTATTATAGTAACATCTGCTATTGTTTAGTTCATGGCCAATTTTAAGTAATTGCGCATGTTGGTTCGCCATTCCTGCTCTATAGCTTTTGGCATAGTAACTTCTATATTTGGTTTACATTCCACTATGTAGATCTAGCCATCATAACTTTATCTTGCTTTCGATCGTTGTTACAAAAATTATTACACTGCTACTATGTTGTTTGTGCCAATTTTTACTCCATGAACATGTTGGCTTGCATTCCACTACACAGGCGATGCCATTGTTTTGTATCTAGTTCATTGTAAGCTAACAAAGTAAGGCTTAGTTTGGCATGCTATCCTTTCTTTATCTAGCCTTTAGTACAAATAAACTTGTCATACTACTAGATAATAATTTATTGCGTGCCATCTTGTTCTTAAAAGCTGCATTATTGACTTGTTTCTCTGACTTGGCATGACGCTCACATATGGAAAGCTGAACATAATGGTTTGCATTCCCTCTTATACAAGTTCACAGGTGATCCCACTATATTCTGTATCTGGTCCATCCTAAGCTCCAGCATTAACTATCCTCTATGTGTTGCTCATTACAAGTTTATATCCCGAAACATCATGATTTGCATCCCCAGTTCAGGAGTGTTATTTAGTTCACGGCCAAAATGAAGTAATTGCACTTGGCACATGTTGGTTCACATTCCCTCCTCTTTAGCTTTTGCCATCGTAACTTCTATTTTGGTTTACATTCCTGCTCTGTAGATGTAGCCATCATAACTTCATCTTTTCATCGTTGTTACAAAATTTATAGCTGCTACTATGTTGTTCATGCCAATTTTCTACTCCTGAACATGTTGGTTTGCATGGGACTCGACAGTAGTAGTAAGTCTGCTGTTTCATTTTACATGCTCTGTTATATTGGCTGTTGGTATACGGCATGCACTCTTTGTTTGCTTATTGTGCGCATTACAATGATCTTGTTATAACGACAGAAATGATGAGTTCCAAATTCTTTGGCAAACAATATTGTAGTGTCTTTGCCTTTCCATTGTTGTTGTCTTAACTTGTAATGTCTTTGTTTGAGATATAGGTGCTGCATGGACAACTTGTGAAGTTGGATCCTTCATTGTATTGCTAGGTTTAATTACCATTCAATTTATGGGTTCTGTCTTTTTCCATGCCTTCAGGTGATGTAATATTTAGTTAGTTTTTATAGTTCTTTCGCGCATTTTTTCTTTGGTGCTTGTGGTAAGTGAGGCTATCAGGCAGTCAATGCTGCGTAAATATTCTCGTATCTAAATCACGAATTCCCATCCCTTAAACGGCCCAATTAAGCGAAATCACATATGCTGCCGCAAAATCCTAAGCGCCTATTGACATATAGAAAACTAAACGGGTGGCCACTTACGCAATGGGCCAGCCCATGATTAATGTGGACCCCACACTTTTATTGGGCGCCCACTGCTAAGAGTGGACCCACCCTCTTTTGAGCCACCAAGCACTAATGATGGACCCACATACAAAATAAAAAGCCCTTTAAAATGATGGGACCCTGTGTTTTGGCCGGCCGCTGTGTTGGCCGGCCCACTTATATGGTGGACCCCGTACTAAATGGCGGCCCTTTAACGAAAGTGGGACCCTGTGTTTTTGGCCCGGTCCACTAGCATGTTGGGCGGCCACTTGCTTATGGTGGACCCCACATACTAAATGGGCCGGCCCTTTAAAAGAAAGTAGGACCCGGTGTTTGTGACCACTATCTTTTGGCGGCCCATACATATGGTGGACCCCCACCCTAAATGGGCCAGCCCTGTAGAAAGTGGGACCTGTGTTTTGCAGACCCACTATATTGTTGAGCCGACCACTTCCTATGGTGGACCCACATACTAAATGGTGGCCCTTTAACAGAAAGTGGGACCCACCAGTGCTTTTTGGCCGCATGACTGGGCCAGCCCATTTGATCTAATGTGGACCCACGACTAAATCGGGGCCTTGGGGTGGGACCCACATGCTAGCGTGGGGACTCTTCTTGGGCCGCCCGATTGCTTTAGCTCCGATGGGCAGAGGCGGTACCGGAAAGTGGGTGGCCTTTTACTGTTGGCAGGTCAATCGAGTGCATTGGCACGGCCCACATGCTAGTGGGCGGCCATTAAGACTGACGATTGGCAGGAGTTCATTACGTACGTAACTAATGGACCAGCCAACTATATAGTTGACCGGTCAAACTATCGTCAACCCAGGTGAACTTATTGGGCAGCCGCTTAGGAACGATGGCCGAATCGTGTCGGCCTACCAAGAGTTGGTATTAGCGTTTTGCGGGTTAGATCTGCCTGTGTCGGTTTGCATGATCGTGAGTCAGGGCTCAAAACACTTGGGCAGCGGTCGATTTTCCGTGGCGGAAGGGAGCCTATGGCGGACCGAAAAAAATCGTCGTAGGACTTTGCATGACGCATTTCCACAAGAGAACCCATATCGTCGGGTTAGGCCCATGGCGGCAATACCCCTTAGCGGACGTTTTGGGACGTTGTCTATCAGAACTTTTCTTGTAGTCTTTTCCCCCACTCATCTCCCGGAGGACTCTTCACGCCATGGTCGCCTCGGAGTAGTGGTGATAGAACCCAATATGGGATCCATATTAGTAGATGGTCGTCTTCTCCTCTTGTGCTTCATTGTAGGATCTTGTGAGCTGCTAACATAGTCAAGATCATCTATAATTCTATATGTTGTGTTTGTCGGGATCCGATGGATAGAATACTATGTTATGTTGATTATCAATCTATTACCTATGTGTTGTTTATGATCTTGCATGCTCTCATTTATTAGTAGAGGCTACGGCCAGTTTTCTCTTCTCCAGAGGGTATTTATGCTCGATAGTGGGTTCATGCCTCCATTAAATCTGGGTGAGACAGTTCTAAGGTTGTGGATGTGCTATTGCCACTAGGGATAAAACATTGATGCTATGTAAGGGATGTAGTTATTGATTACATTCCCTTTCCATACTTAATGCAATTATACATTGTTTGCAACTTATACGGAAGGGGTTGGGATGATAACTGAAGGTGGACTTTTTAGGCATAGATGCATGTTGGATAGCGGTCTATGTACTTTGGCGTAATACCCAATTAAATCTCACAATACTCATTATCATGTATGTGCATTGTCATACTCTCTTTATTTGTCAATTGCCCACTTGTAATTTGTTCACCCAACATGCTATTTATCTTATGGGAGAGACACCTCCTAGTGAGCTGTGGACCCAGGTCCTTCTTTTACATCAAATACAATCTCTTGCAATACATTTCTTGTTTTTACGCAAACAATCATCATCCACACTATACATCTAATCCTTTGTTACAGCAAGCGGTGAGATTGACAACCTCCTTTGTTCGTTAGAACAGAATATTTTGGTGTGTTGTACGAGTTCACGTTGGCGCAGAATCTCAGGTGTTGCGCCGCACTACATCCCCGCCATCCTTCAACGTGCTTCTTGGCTCCTCTGGTTCGATAAACCTTGGTTTCTTTCGGAGGAAAACTTGCCGCCGTCATCACACCTTCCTCTTGGGGTTCCCAGCGGACGCGTGATGTACTGTATCGGCAGCCTTTCGGGGCGCTCGCTCCTCTTCCTCCTCGGGTCCTCAGGATCCTCTTAGCCGATTCCGCTAACGGGAACTCGGAGTATGTTGCGCAGGTTATCCTCCGCCAAAGTATCGAGCTGCGAGGGGAGTTAAAACAAGTTAAAACACTTAGAAGAGAAGTTGAAGAAATACGATGGAATAAGTTACTTGGGAGGAGACACTTGTCGTGTGTGATGTCCTAATCAGTTAGGGACCGGTTGGCCGACCTATCTTCCCGTCTTGAATCTCCTACCAGAAATGATAAGGGTGGCCGATCTTCTCAGTAAACAACGGTGGTGATGATGATCAGAGGTGATAACAGCGGAGAAACACGACGATGTAGTGGATGATAACTTGTATGACGCACGAGATCTCTCGATTGGTCCTGCGCCAATGCAGCTCTCAACCCTGCAAGATATTAGTAACTCCACACACTTGCGCATGGCCGACCACAAAGCGGTAAGTTGCAATCGTCTAATTCCCAATGGAACAGCGGATCACACAGACTTAAGCAGGGATCTACACAATATCCAAGTAATATGGTGTAGGGAATTCAATAGTTTGCAGAGCAAACAACTAACTAGGGTTTATCTTAACGTGGTCTAAAGCAGCTAGGGGCGTCCTGGGCACTTTTATAGGCGTCCGGACGAGTTATGGTCGAAAAGATACAAAAATAACACATTGGAATAGATCTGGTCGAACAGACCCGGGCTGATCGTGCAGATCAGTTGGCCGTGGACCGGCCAGTCAGTCAGTGGTCCGGTCAACCGAGCGGCAACCGGGAAACTGCGAGTTTCAGTTTACGTGGCTGATGCACTCCCTCAGGTTAGCGGCCGGTTGGTGGCAGTCGGCAGCCGGGCAGAGCGGCCAGCGTAGAACGATCTGAAAGCTGGGGCCAGCTTGGACTTCTTCTTCTCCTCTCGCGCTTCTTGCTCCCTCGCGCGTCCATGAGATATCTTCATGTGAAGCTCCTTGCTGACTGTCCATCTTCACGTCCAGTTTGCTCCTCCTCCTCGTGTGATGCTTGTCTCCTCTTCATACGATGATACATAAGTAATAGGACTTAGGTAGTATAAGTTCTCATCAATCAAGGTATGGTTTAACAAGTTCACCTTGTTTAAGTAGCCCTGCAGGCTCGTGTCATTGGTCCAATCTGACTCATTGGACTTGAGCTTCACAACGGTTCATCTTGATTGGTAATGACGGAGGTAGTAGTGAGGTAGGGATGTCCTCATCATCTCCCCCCTTCAAAAGGCGTCGACCCGACGCTCCAAGTCATTATCACATCCACCGTCAGCAACATTGAAAGAATTACTAAACTCATCCTCTGGAAGATCTATAGAGTATGCATTATCATTGATCTTGGCAAGCACTTTGTAAGGACCAGCACACGAGGCTTCAACTTCCTGACAGGAACCTATCCTTGCGAAAATGTACCAGACCAAATCACCAGGCTTGAACAACATCTCCTTAGCTTCTTATTCATTCTTGCAACATTGCTCTTGCCTTTCTTCTCAATCAACTCTTTAGTCTTCACATGAATCTTCTTACAAAATCTGCCCTCTTTGATGCCTCCATAACTCTCTCATGTATGGGCAAAGGCAACAAGTCAAGTGGAGTAATGGGTTTTGAAACCATACACCACCTCAAAACACGATTCCGTGGTAGAATGTACCGCCCTATTGTAAGCGAACTCCACATGCGGCAAACACTCTTCCACTCCTTCAGGTTCTTGATCATGGATCTCTTGATTGTGACAAGGTTCGATTCACCACCTCGGTTTGACCATCAGTTTGGGGATGACAAGTATACTCCATAGTAGCTTTGTCCCTAGCTTTTCCCAAAGTCTTCCGGAAGTAGCTCATGAACTTCACATCACGATCAAACAATAGTCTTCGGGACTCCATGTAGTCGAACAATCTCCCTGAAAAACAGGTTAGCAATATGCGACGCATCGTCGCTTTTGTGAGCAATAAAGTGTGACATTTTGGAAAATCTATCCACTACCACAAATATAGAATCATGGCCTCTTTTAGTAGCGGCAAACCCAACACAAAATACACTAATATCCTCCCAAGGTGTAGTAGGAGGCAGTATACAAACCGTGAGGCTTCAGCTTGGACTTGGACTTGTTGCAAGTAATGCACCTCTTCACATACCTATCCATCCCGCCTCATCTTTGGCCAATAAAAGTGATCGGCGAGCATGAGTGGCGTCTTCTCACGCCCAAAGTGACCCATCAAACCTCGGCATATGATTCCTGCAATAAGAGCAAGCATGAGCGATTGGAACACATAGTTTGTTAGCTCTAAACAAGAACCCATCATGTACTTTTCCCATGCTGCCCATAACACACAAGCGATACGGTTCATAAAATCATGATCGATCGCATATAAATCACATAACACCTCTAATCAAGAATTTTAACATCGAGATGGGTTAATAGCATAGTCTTCCTAGATAGAGCATCAGCAACAATATTATCTTTTCCTTCTTATGCTTAATAATGTATGGGAAAAGACTCAATGAACTCAACCCACTTAGCAAGACGCCTATGCAAAGTAGATTGGGCTTTCGGATATTTCAAAGCTTCATGATCAGAATGTATGATAAATTCTTGGCCACAAATAATGTTGCCAAACCTAAAGAACTCTAATTAAAGCATAAAATTCTTTATCATATATTGGATAGTTCAACTTAGCACCAAAAAGTTTCTGAAATATGCAATTGGGCGACCCTCTTGCATCAACACACACCCAATACCACTAGCATCACATTCAATCTCAAATTGCTTTTGAAATCAGGAAGTGCAAGCAACGGTGCAGAAGTTAACAATCGTTTCAGTTCATCAAAAGCATGATCTTGGGCAACGCCCCACTCAAACACCCTTTTTAGTCAATTCATTCAAAGGTGCAGCAATAGTAGAAAATTGGGCACAAAGGCGATAAAACCCAGCTAGACCAAAAACTTAGTACTTGACTCACATTCATAGGAGTAGGCCAATTTGAATAGCTTCAATTTTAGACATCTACTTCTACTCCATGCTTAGAGACAACATAACCGATGACCTTATCTTTGCAAAATGTGCACTTCTCAAGATTACCATAGAGTTTATTGTTATTGCAAAACATGTCGAATATGTATAATATGATCAGATTCATTGCGGCTGTAGATTAATATGTCATCAAAATACACAACCACAAACTTGCCAATAAAACCACGCAAAACATGGTTCATCAGTCTCATGAAAGTGCTAGGTGTAGGGCTGGACAAAAAGCTCAAAGCTCGGCGAGTTAAATGAGTGCTCGTTTGCTCGACTCGTTTGAGCTCGGCTCGTTTTGTTAACGAGCCGAGCTGAGCATCAGTTTTTGCTCGTTAAGGTTAACGAGCTAAACAATCGAGCCGACTATGTTCGTGAGCTACTCGTTAAGATCGGTAACAAGCTAGGCTTCACCAGTTTTGACTGAGAGTCACTTTAGTTATCTCAAATATTTGGAAGGAAGGAGCCAAGCAAAATAGTGTTCTTTAACCATGCTTGAAACTCCTATATTAAGATCTAAAAACCTATGCTTCCTCTCTTCCTCACCAGGCAATGCACACATGTTTATTTTCCATTGCCTCCTTAATGATTCTTAACGAGCTGCTCGCGAGCGCTCGCAAGAACATAACGAGTCGAGCCGAACAATGATTTCAGCTCGTTATTCATAACGAGCTTAACGATTCGAGTCTTAACGATCACGAGCTTAACGATTCGAGCCTTAACGATCCGAGCAGCTCGTTAGTCCACCCCTAGCTAGGTGCATTAGTTAAACCAAAAGGCATTACTAACCACTCATATAAACCAAATTTTGTTTTAAAGGGTTTTCCACATCCCCCTTTTTCATCTAATTTGATGATAACACTACGCAAATCAATTTTAGTGAAAACTTGCATGCACCACTCAATACATCTAGCATATCCTATAAACGGGGAATAGGATGCGATATCGAATAGTAATGTTGTTTATAGCTCTACAATCACACGTCATGTACCATCTTTCTTAGGAACAAGAATAACAGGAACAGCACAAGGACTAAGGCTTATGCGGATATAACCTTTGTCGAGTAGCGCTTGTACTTATGTCTCCTTCGTCTCTTCGGTTCGTTCTATATGGTGCCCGATTGGGTAACGAAGCTCCGGGAATCAAGTCGATTTGATGCTCAATACCTCGCAATGGTGGAAGTCCTGCAGGTACCTGTCAGGAAATACGTCGCCAAATTCCTAAAAACAAGAAACACCAATAGGAAGAGAGTCATGTAATTGAAAACCAAACATTACCCACAGTACAAAGGCACAGAGGCATGGCTGTAGGATCCTCCCTAAATTCTCTCATGTCTTCTTTGGTGGCTAATGAGACTAGGAATTCACTCTCTCACTTTTAGTTATATCACTCACAACATTCACAATTCTCTAGCCTATCTAATGAAGCATCCTCCAAGTTGACTTCAACTTTATGAGACTCATTGACAATTTGCTGTGGTGTCATAGCTGTAAATTAATTTTCTTGCCCTTGAACTCCAAGTGATATGTAATGGACGACCATTGTGTTGCACACGGTCATAGAGCCAAGGACGTCCCAATGTGGTGACACACGCCATCATAGGAACAACATCAAAATCAATGCAATCCTTATACGGTCCAATAGCAAATTCAACACGCACCATGTGGTTTGCTTTCATCTCACCATTGTCGCTCAACCCTGAATATAGTATGGATGCGGGTGCGGTAGATACTTCAACTTCAGCTTAGTATAACTCCTTGCTTGCTAAATTCGACATCCCGCCATCAATAATGACCTTGCAAGCCTTGTCGGGACCAACTAAAGCCTTTGTTTGGAACAAATTGCAGCGCTGAGTAGATGCACTAGGCAACACATTAAGACACGCTGCGACACAACAATGTGCGAGCATCAGGGATATGCATCTTCATCAGGTGTCATAGTCATCATCTTTTGGAGCATTAGGATCAACATCATCTCGGTCTAGTATTCATTGTCCTCATTGATAACCATAACTGCGGTTAGGACAATCTCTCTTGATGACCCTTGCTGCACCACATGTGAAAAACCATATCACGATTCATACGATAGACACATTAGAGCCACTCGTACTTGTAGCGATTGGACTTCTTTGTGTTAGACACATTGGAGACCGGTTTACTAGGCGTAAGTAAGTAAGGTGCGGAAGCGTTGAAAGCGCCGGCGCCGAAGATGTGCCGTGCGGAGTGTGAAACGCCCACCTCTAGTAGCTCGACCTTTGACCTTTGCTTCGTCAGCCAATTCAGCTTCTCTTGCATGATGTAACAATTGATTCATATTGGTGTGTATTGTAGTGATGAACAATGCCTTTGATATCATACTTCAAACCGTTGAGAAACGCTGCATTGTCATCTCAAGAGACTCACGGACACAGCCACGTGCACATCATCTCCATCTCCATAGTATTCATCCACAGTCTTCACCTTGTCTCAATAGAGTCAGCTTATCATATATATTCCGCAAGTAATTTGTAGACACAAAGCGAGAAGTCATTGCCTCCTTCATGGCACACCATGTGCGTATAGGCTGCTCATTATCCTCTTCGCGATTACGAACAAAAGCATCCCACCAACGCAAAGCGTAACCATCAAACTCGGAAGAAGCAAGCTTAATCTTCCGGTCTTCAGTATAATGTGGATGTAAGTTCCACAACTTCTCAATTTTGAGCTCCCAAGTGAGGTATTCTTCAACATCAGCTCCTCCTTCAAACTTGGGTATAGAAAACTTGGACCCCAAGCCATCTTCCTCATCTTGTCCACGACCATTGCGGCCAAGTGGAACCCAACCGCGAGGACGATTACCACGTGGCGCATCACGAGCATTGTGTGCGTCATCTTGAAGCTCGGGATCTTCGTCATCGTCTTGTTGTTGTTGCGCGGTCAAATTCTCAACAGCTAAGCGCAAAGCAGCAAGATTACGTTGGACATCCGTCATTTGATCTTGCATGGTAGTGACGGTCACATGAGTAGCATCCAGCTTTTGGGAAATCTCATCAATCTTCCCATTAAGCACCTCGTCCTGAGCGCGGAATTCACGTCGCATCTCATTACGAAGAGCCTCATACTCCCTCCATGTGATGATATCTGCAGCACTCTTGTTTTCCTGGTTAACAATTTTATGATCACTAGCAGACATCGTTAGTAGATTAGTGCACTAAATCAACAATATATGGTGGTACTCTCACAACTCACTCAAGCGATAAGAAAAGAAATTACCGTTCCAAGTAAATTAGTGTTGCTTACCACTTGGAGGAACAACTAGTGCACGGATGTAGCGAAAGCGAATATCAAGGGTATAAGAACAAATCACACGACAAAGCGGGTATATGTGGGGCTGTGAGGTAGGCTACCTATTTGCACCAATAACAAGCTCTAGCGTGACCGTAGACAACCAATGATACTCACAAAAGGCGATATAATGGGGCAATGCAACTATATGTGGGAAAGGTTGCAATGCACAAGAAGAAAGCTAAAAAGCTCAACGGCAGAGCACAAGAATTGCTCAACTACGGGTGCGATAAAGTAAATTTAGGCCTTCACTTGATTCAACTAGCACAGCACTTTTCTTTTTGGATTTTTCTTTTTGTAGAACACACGCAGCTATGTAGCTCTTTTTGCTTCTTTTCAATTTTCTCCTCTCTTTATTTTGACTCAACTCCTTGATAACACGGCAACAGAAATATGCAAAGCACCGATAACCTAACGAGAAGCACGTCGAGCGGTAAAACTAGTCTCTTGGGAAGTTCCTTGTCACTTTATATCGAAAGTGCTGTGTCTATGTTTGGAACAAGCACCTTGTACGCTATGTGGACTCGGAGTAACAAAACTGACTCACTATGATAAACTAGATGATAGAGAAAACACAAGCCCTAACAATACTAGATGGAAGAAAAGATACGCAGAAACAACTACGAGCAACTAAAACTCGAAATTAGTGCGATTAAGGCTATGGCAAACCTAACCCTAATTTTTATGGCTTTTTTAGGATGAGGAAAACACTCTCACAACTCAACTATGGGGTGGATTGTGGATGGCTTACCGAGGAAAGCTGAGACTCGATACCAAGATGATAAGGGGTGGCCCGATCTTCTCGATGGGAGCAACGGTGGTGATGATGATCACGGGGTGATAACAGCGGAGGGACACGACGATGAAGTGGATGATAACTTGTATGACGCAACGAGATCTCTCGATTGGTCCTCGCCATGTGCAACTCTTCAACCCTGCAAGATATTCGCAACTCCACACACTTGCGCACGTAACCGCCGACCACGAAGCGGTAAGTTGCAATCGTCTAATTCCCAATGGAACAACGAGATCACACAAGACTTAACGGGATCTACACAATATCCAAGTAATATGGTGTAGGGAATTCAATAGTTTTGCAGAGCAAACAACTAAGAACAGGGTTTATCTTAACGTGGTCAAAGCAGCTAGGGGGCGTCCTGGGCACTTTATAGGCGTCAGGACGTTAGGTCGAAAAGATACAAAAATAACCGACCAGAATAATCTGGCGGGTCAGAACCAGTCGGACGGTCCGGTGCGGAATCCGATTGACCGGGCTGTGGACCGGCGGTCCGGTCGGTGGTCCCGGCAACAGCGGGAAGCTGCGGGATTTCGGTTTTGCCCCGATGCGATACACTCCCTCCGGTTGGCGGCAGGTTGGCGGCCGATCGGCCTGACCGGACCGAGGCGGACCTGCGTGGGGGCAGTCGGCAAGGCGGCTGCATCGGTGATCGTCAAGCGTATCTACTTTCCCAACACTTTGCTATTGTTTGGCCTCTAATTTGTGTATTTTGGATGCAACTAACACGGACTAACGCGTTTCGTGAATGCTCAGTGTCTCGTTTTTGTGCTGAAATCAACTTTCGGAAAAACCTCGGGTTATGCGCGAGAAATTTATTTTCCCGGGAAACTAACGGAGCAGAGAGACAGTGGTGGAGGCAGGGGCCCCACACCACGACGGCGCGGCCCAGGGGCCGCGCGGCGGTGGTGTGGCCCCCTCGGCCGGCCTCCGCCGCCCACTGGACTACTGTTCGCCTCGACCTAAACGCACGGAGAGAAGTCGAGTCGCCGAGCTTCCCCTCGAACGCCGCCATCGCGAAACTCCGTCGCGGGGGCCGAAGTCTCCGTTCTGGCACTCCGCCGGGACGGGGATTGGAGGAGATCATCACCGCCATCACCGCCAACGCCTCTCCATCAACCAACAATGTTTCCCCCATCCATGTGTGAGTAATTCCCGCTGTAGGCTGAAGGGGATGGTAGGGATTGGATGAGATTGGTCATGTAATAGCATAAGATTGTTAGGGCATAGTGCCTAGTGTCGTAGATGGTACTTTTATGATATTGTTGCAACTTGTTATGCTTAATGCTTGTCACTAGGGCTGAGTGCCATGATCTCAGATCTGAACATGTTATTATTTCATCATGATATTCGTTGTTTATGATCTTACACCTTGTATACACATGTCATTCCGGAACCAATGGCCCCGAGTAGTAATCGGGACAACCGGAGGGATGGTAGTGATGTGAGGATCACATGTGTTCACGGTGTTAATGCTTTACTCCGGTACTCTATTAAAAGGTACCTTAATATCCAGTAGTTTCCCTTGAGGCCAGCTGCCACCGGCTGGTAGGACAAAAGATGTTGTGCAAGTTTCTCATTGCGAGCACGCACGACTATAATTGGAACACATGCCTATTGATTGATTAGTACTTGGACGTTGTATTATTATCTGCAAATGCCCTACTATGATTGTTACATGAGTTCTCTCATCCATGCAACGTCATCCATCCCCGTGCTGGTGTTTTAATCCTGCTGTTTACTAAAATCTCTACTCTTGTCTTTGTTACTGCTCTTGTTATTTCACTATCTACTATAAATGATACTCTTGATAAACTCTTGCGAGCAAGTCTGTTTCCAGTGCAACTGAATTGACAACTCCGTTGTTAAGGCTTCCAAGTGTTCTTTGTCCCTTGTGTCGAATCAATAAATTGGGTAATACTTCCCTCGACCTTACGATCCCTATACTTGTGGGTCATCAAGACTATTTTCCCGCGCGTTGCGGAGCATAGCTTTATTTGGAAGTTCACTTGGATTAATATTGTTCGTTAAATTCTCCATCATGGGTAAACCTCGCGATACTAAGATCGCCATATTACCATCCACTACAAGAAAAGGTACAATTACGAGTACCTCCGCTACACTTGATTCACCATCCGTGATTGATAAACTTGTTTCACCGCCACATGCTTCGCATGCGGGTACTCTGCTGAATCTGAACACTCTCATAATATTGATAATGTTTCTGTGCTTGATGATAGTGGTACATTGGGATCTTTTCTAGATGCTACAGTTGCTAAATCTAGACAAATTGAAAATACTGAAACTCCTAATGCTACTACACCTGTTAGTTCACCTGAACTTGAATTCTCTAGTGATGATCTTGATGAAGATTATGTGGAACTTGATGATGATTTTATTGAAAAATGCAATGCTACTACTGATGCAAGAAAAATTAAAAAGTTACTTGCAACATACAGATATATACTGTCTCTGATCCTAAATTTGCCACATCTCCTATAAACATTAGGGATAAAGATTATGATTTTTCTCTTGATCTATCTCATATAGCTATTGTTGAGAAAACACCTTTTTGTGGTCTTGAAAAAGAAAGTCTTGTTGAACACATGATAGAGTTATCTACTTTGAGTAGCTTGTTTGATGATGTTAAGAAGCGTACTTACTTTGTTGCTAAAATATTTCCATTCTCATTGAAGGATGACGCTAAAACTTGGTATAATAATTTGCCACCTGGTTCTATTAAAAGTCCAAAGAACTTCTTGATTTCTTCCGCAAATGCTTTCACCTAGTGCTCAACATGCCTTTGCTGCAGAGAGTTTATAATTTTGATCAGGGAGATGAAGAGAAATTGCCCGAGGCTTGGCGAGATTTTGCTCTCTTATTAGAGCTTTGCCTGACCATGATTTAGAAAAGCATGATTTACTTGATATATTTTATAGTGGGCTAACCATTGAGTCTAGGGCATACCCGGATAGTTGTGCTGGTTGTGTTTCAGGAAAAGAACTCCAGACAAGTGAAGAATTATTGGCTAAAATAGGAATTATGATGATTGGAATACTGAACCAACTCCAACACCAATAGTGAAGAAGAGGGGTTTAATTAAATTGAATGATGAAGATATGAGGGAAGCCAAGAAGTCTCTCAAGGAGAAGGTATTAAATTTGAAGATGTGAAGAATCTACCTCCAATAGAAGATATATGTGAGATAATTCCCCTTCATCCATGATTGAGGTAAACTCGCTTCAACGCTTTACTAGGAAGATATCCCGTATTCAAAACCTCCTGCGCAATGCTTAGATGAGTTTGATAATTATATTGTTAAGCAAGAAAATTTTAATATGAGAGTAGAGAATCATCTAATGGAAAATTCTCAAGCTATTAGTCAATTGCATGATATTGTGGAGAGAACCTCCAATGATGTTAAGATGCTTGTTAAACATTTTCATATGATTCAAACTCAAATTGATCAACTCACTAAAGTGCAAAATGACTTGTTAGGAAATAATGCTAAAGAAAAACATGCATGAAGTAACAACTAGAGGTGGTGTCTCTACCCAGGATCCTCTATATCTGAAGGGCATCCCAAAAGAATTGAACAAGATTCTCAGCATTGAAACTAGAGCTCATTCTAAGAAAAAGAAAAACATAAAAAAAATGTAGAATCCTCTGAACCTGTTAATGATCCTAATAGTATTTCTATTTCTGATGCTGAAACTGAAAGTGGTAATGAACATGATAATGATAAAGATAATGATAAGAATGATACTCTAAAGAAGAGGTTGAAGAAGAACACGAAAAGCATGCTAAAAATAAAAGTATACTAAAGAAGATTTTATTGCTGAGAAACATGGTAATGAAAGAGAACCTTGGGTGCAAAAGCAAATGCCTTTTCTGCTAAGAAACTAAAATCAAAGGAAGAGGAACACTATAATAAATTCTGCGATTGGATGAAACCTTTATTTTTGCAAATCCCTTTAACTGATGCTATTAAATTGCCTCCTTATTCAAAGTATATGAAAGATATTGTTACTAACAAAAGGAAAATCCCCAATGAGGAAATTTCCACTATGCTTGCTAATTACTCTTTCAATGGCAAAATTCCAAAGAAGTTGGGCGACCCCGGTATACCTACTATTCCTTGTTCTATTAAGAATAATTATGTTAAAACTGCTCTATGTGACTTGGGAGCCGGTGTTAGTGTTATGCCTTTTCTCTATAAGAGACTTTACTTAGATAAGTTGATACCTACTGATATATCTTTGCAAATGGCTGATAAATCTTGCTATTCTGTTGGTATATGTGAGGATGTTCTGTTCAAGTTACTAATACTTGCGATATTAACTGATTTTGTTGTGTTGGAAATGCCTGAAGATGATAATATGTCCATTATTCTTGGGAGACCTTTTCTTAACACCGCAGGGGCAGTTATTGATTGCAACAAAGGAAAGGTTACTTTCAATGTTGATGATAGGGAACATACCGTTTATTTCCCCAAGAGGATTGAGAAAGCGTGTGGAGTTAATACTATTTCTCATGTGAGAACTATCAAAGTGGGAACCATCGATTGTCCTGAGACTAAAGAAGAATATCAAACTCTTGTTATTGGATCCATATCAATACAATTCAAGGTAACATGATTGATTTGAGGTTTATTTCTTCATATGCTATGTAAAATTTATTTGGTGACAAGACTTGATCAACCTTGTTAACAAATACCTTTTATATGCATAGAGGAGGTAAACAACATTTCTCTCTTTCTCCACTTGTTTTAGTTGCTGTAGCACTTTTAATTTGCAAAGTTTCTTAGTTGATTTGAGATTTCAAAAAATTTCCTGGCCAGTAATAATAAACTTAACACCCAGAAAATGTGCATTTTTCAAAGTTTTCAAAAATTCGCGAAAATTATACCGTTGGTCCTATTTTTCGACGAGGCACTGGAGCACGAGAGGATGACTGTGGGGCACAGAGGCGCCAAACCACAGGCGCGCGTAAAGGAGGTGGCCGCGCCACCATGGTGTGGGCTCCTACCACTTTGTCATCTCTTTCCCCCAGCACCTTCTCTCTCCCGAAAAACTCGTACCAAGTTCATCTCTCTCGTTTTTGCTCCAGAGCTCCAGATTTCTCGATCTCTTTGCTCAGCCCATTTCTCCGAAATTTGGCACATTTGCTCTTCGGTATGTGACTCCTCCACCCATCCAAGTAGAATTTCGTTTGGTTGAGTATATCTTGAATATTTTGCTGCTGTAGGTAACATGTTTGGTGAGCTTGCATGCTTGTTCTAATTGGTAGAAATTAGTTTTGATGCATGATTAGTACTCTAGCAAGTTCCTATGGTAGTTTCCCTCAATTTTATGTCACCAAATCAGACTTTTATATTGGTTGTTGAAATTTCAGAAAATGGAATGGAATAGATACCACTTGAACCAGCAAGAATTGGAAGTCCAACAAGTTATGGTAGTCAATCGTGAAGAGGGAGTATACCCCTCTTACTACCCGTGCGCAGATTTCATGAGAAGCGCGGGGATATTTGAAGATGTTCAAACTCTAATTTCTCGTGCAGGGCTGAGTAACTTTGTTGAAGGAGAGCCAAGACAATATGTAAAATTAACTATGGCTTTTGTGCAGGACTTCAAGTTTAATTGGTCGCGATCTAACCCCACGGTCAGTATAAAATTTACAATAAAGCTTCAACTTGCCATTTAGTGCTTTTTGTACAGCAATTAGAATACCGCAATGGGGGTCGTGCGAGAAGATAAGGGGATCACCGCAAGAACTCTCGGATCTTTACAAGATGATTTGTGATGGAAGGAGTTTCTCAGGTGAAAGTGGTAAAATCACTAGTATTCAGCTCCCGGCTATCCGCTACTTTGCTTATTTTATTACCAAATGCGTTCTCGCCAAAAGGATTGGTAGTAAACTTTCTATCCCGGATTTGGCTTTTCTAGCACTGCAAAATAGTAGGTCTTATAATTTGGGGGCATTAATAGCTTATAGACTTGCTACTAACCGTGAGAAAGGTGGAATGTGTGGAGGCCTCATCGCCTCCCGTTTACTAGCTTTTCATAATGTAGAACCTCATCATTTTGATATTCCGTTCCCCATAGAAAAACTTGACATAGCCTCTATGATTAAACATGAATTTGTTTCAGATTCCTCCAACTTGGGTAACCTGTATTATAAGATGATATTTTATAAGAAAGTTTGGAGAATAACTAAGAAAACTGAGAAACTAGTAAGATTGCCTGCTGTTTTGTCTAACCTTGATTCCAGGGGAGATTGGTCGGTCACAGAAGGTGCACTGGATGCACATATAGAGAGTGGAGGCCAACATGCAAGAGACGACATAGAGGTCGAGGAGCACCTCGACTCATCATCCGCAGCAAGTTCCTCGCATCAACATGGTGGATATGGAGCCTCCACTTTTTCTTCTGAGGAGCTTTACTATGACTACTCCATGGACTACCCACCGGCGAGGAACGACCCTCGTTGGGGTTGAACTCCACTTAGGCCAAGAGCCTAAGCTTGGGGGAGGTATACCGGCATCACTCATTCTTTGCATATTATGATTGCTGGATACTTGTATATACTTGTTTAGTCTCTTTGAGTGGTTTTCTAATGAGAGGAAGATGATATTTGGGGAAGTGCTGCCTGAAAACAGATTCTGGCTGTTACCGTAATTCGTGTGCCCAGCCAGAACAGTATTTTGAGTTGAAAATTTTTGTGCATGTTCCCCAGGTTGTTATATAACTTTCATTAGTTGAACACTTTTTGAACTGAGCAACGTAAGATTTTTGTAAAAATCGATTTCTGTACTGCTGTCAAGATTTGGCAGATTTCTGCCATCTTGCTTTTCTGTGTTTCTTTTAGTTTGCTATTTCTTGTTTCCACTTTGTTTCTTTCCCAAAACACAAAAAGACCAAAAATATTTCTGTTGTTTCTCTTCATCATTTGTTTATCTTGGTTTCTTGCATTTGTTTCACTTTATTCGCTATTGCTAGTTTGCTATAAGAAAACCCAAAAAGATTTTGCTTTGTTTGCTTGTTTCCTTTTGTTCTTATTCTCAAATTCGAAAACACCAAAATTTGCTGTTCTTCTTTGGTTTGTAAAGTTCTTTATGAGTTCAATGGTCTTCGGTGGCTGGAGCGTGGTTTTCATTTCATATTATCCAAGCTACACAAGTGAAAAGGCAATAATGACGATCTACGACAATTGAATTGTTGTGAGAGGCTGGTATGAACTCTATTTGTTTTCATTTTTGTACATATACTCATCCATGTGAGCATGCTTAGTTGGTTCATGTGAGGTATATGTCATTTAAGAAAGTCTAGTAGTTCATGATCTCTCATGTTTAGCTCCAATCTATTAATATGAGTAGCATGTCATGGATGTTTGCTTGCATTGTTTTATTCATAAGTAAGTATGGCATGGTGGTATCCTCCTCTGAATAATTCATTTATATCGACTTGGCACATGCTCACGCATGCATATGACTGAACAAAAGTCAATTAAGCCTCAATGATTTACATTGCTTAGAGTTCTTGTATCACTTTTATGCCTCAGTTAATTTATTTTGCAAGCATGATTATGACGTTATTGCTCTCTTGATCGTCGCTCCTAGTCTTTTGCTAGCCTTCACTTGTAGCGGGAATGCTCATGCCTCCAAACACATGAAAACCAAGTTATTCCAGTGTCCACCATAAATACCAATGCATGGCATTTCAAACCATTCAAGTAAATTCTCATGCGCTACCTTTAAAACCTTCAAAATGCTTCTTAATTTGTGTTAATGTTTCATAGCTCATGAGGAAGTATGTGGTGTTTAGCTTTCAACCTTGTCATTTACTTTTGACGGACTCTCATATGGACTAGTGGCTACATCCGCTTATCCAATAATTTTGCAAAAAGAGCTGGCAATGGGATTCCAGTCCGAATTAATTAAACTTAAATAGACACTCCTCCATGGTTTGTGATTGTTGGAGGGCACCGAAGGATTCGGTTAGCCATGGCTTGTGTAAGCAAAGGTTGGGGGAGTGTCATCATCATAATAAAACTAAAATAAAAAGGCACTCCTTCATGGTATGAGATTGTTGGCAGGCACCCGAGGATTCGGTTAGCCATGGTTTGTGTAAGAAAGGTTGGAAGGAGTGCCACATAAATATGCAATAATTCATGGGAGCCGCTCTTGAAAGTCCGGTTGGCGAGGTAGTTAGTGTACCATTCGTTGACAACAACAAACACCTCTCAAAATAATTTTACTCCTGATTTATAAAAATGAAAAGCTCTAGCGCATGTTAATCCCTGCTTCCCTCTGAAGGGTCAATCTTTTACTTTTATGTTGTGTCTCCATCCTTTCTTTGAGCACTTTCTTGAGAGCACAACTGTCATTCTTAGTATAATATGCTTGTCTCAAAATATGATTGATTGTGGTATAACTTTGATGCTTTTATCTTTGACAATCACTACTTCTAGTCTTTCTATGAACTCGAGGTGCCTCGGCATTTATGTTTTGCCAATCAAATACAGGCAAGCGAGATACCACTTTATCATACTCTCTTATGAACATTGCAATCCTGCTTATATACATGATTCATGATGCTTATTATTAATTGTTGGTACCTCTTTATGATTGATATAGCTGTTAGATGATCTTATTTGCATGTACCTTATTATGAACTGCTCAAGTATTAGCCATATCATGAGAATATATACATCATATGAGCAAATGTGTTCGTGAAAGTTCTTTTATCGCTCGGTTGTTAACTGAATTGCTTGAGGACAAGCAATAAGCTAAGCTTAGGGGAGTTGATACGTCCAAAACGTATCTACTTTCCGAACACTTTGCTATTGTTTGGCCTCTAATTTGTGTATTTTGGATGCAACTAACACGGACTAACGCTGTTTTAGTGATTTGCTCAGTGTCGTTTTTGTGCAGAAATCCAACTTTCGGAAAAACCTGGAATTTATAGAAGGCCCCAGGAAACTAACGGAGCCAGAAGGGCAATTGAAGTGGAGGCCAGGGCCCCACACCACCGGCGGGGGGGCAGCGCGGCCGGTGGTGTGCCCCCTCGGCCGGCCTCCGGCCCCTTCGGACTACTTATTCGCCTCGACCTAAACGCACGGAGAGAAGTCGAAGTCGAAACCCTCCAACGCCGCCACATCGCGAACTCCGTCGCGGGAGCCGAAGTCTCCGTTCGGCACTCCGCCGGACGGGGAATTGGAGGAGATCATCACCGCCATCACCGCCAACGCCTCTCCATCAACCAGCAATGTTTCCCCCATCCATGTGTGAGTAATTCCCCTTGTAGGCTGAAGGGGATGGTAGGGATTGGATGAGATTGGTCATGTAATAGCATAAGATTGTTAGGGCATAGTGCCTAGTGTAAGATACTTTTATGATATTGTTGCAACTTGTTATGCTTAATGCTTGTCACTAGGGCCGAGTGCCATGATCTCAGATCTGAACATGTTATTATTTCATCATGATATTCGTTGTTTATGATCTTACCTGCAGTTGTATACACATGTATTGTCCGGAACCAATGGCCCAAGTGCGAATCGGGACAACCGGAGGGATGGTAGTGATGTGAGGATCACATGTGTTCACGGAGTGTTAATGCTTTGCTCCGGTACTCTATTAAAAGGAGTACCTTAATATCCAGTAGTTTCCCTTGAGGCTTGCCACGGCTGGTAGGACAAAAGATGTTGTGCAAGTTTCTCATTGCGAGCACGCACGACTATAATTGGAACACATGCCTATTGATTGATTAGTACTTGGACACCGTTTTATTATTATCTGCAAATGCCCTGCTATGATTGTTACATGAGTTTCTCTCATCCATGCAACGCCCGTCATCCATCCCCGTGCCTACGTATTTTAATCCTGTTTACTAAAATCTCTCTCTGTCTTTGTTACTCTCTACTGTTATTTCACTATCACGCTATAAAATTACATAAACTCTTGCGAGCAAGTCTGTTTCAGGTGCAATGAATTGACAACTCCGTTGTTAAGGCTTCCAAGTGTTCTTTGTCTCCCCTTGTGTCGAATCAATAAATTGGGTAATACTTCCCTCGAAGACTGTTGCGATCCCCTATACTTGTGGGTCATCAATCGGCCTGGACTTCTTCTTCTCCTCTCGCGCATTCCTCCCGCTCCTCCCTCGCGCGTCCATGAGATATCTTCATGTCCAGCTCCTTGTCTTTACGTCCATCTTCACGTCCAGCTGCTCCTCTCCTCCTCCTCGTGCGATGCTTGTCTCCTCTTCATACCCGATGATACATAAGTAATAGGACTTAGGTAGTATAAAGTTCTCATCAATCAAGGTATCGTTTAGGAACAAGTTCACCTGTTGTTTAAGTAGCTTCGAGCTCGTGTCATTGGTCCAATCCTGACTTCATTGGACTTGAGCTTCACAGCAGGTTCATCTTCAGTTGGTAATGACGGAGGTAGTAGTGAGGTAGGGATGTCCTCATCAGAGAATCAGCCGGAAGATCGTGGCGTGTGACTCGGAGGAGATCATCCGCCCCAGTATAAGCGCACATTAGGCGTGCGTTGTAGCGCAAAGGCTGGATTCTCCGGGTAAACCAGCTAAGTGTGAGCTGGGCTCCGGCTAGTCCGTCGTGAACTAACCAGGAAATCCTCCGCGCGGCCTTCTCCAATATTGGCGTTTGGGCAAGCGTGGGGACGAAGCTCCAGCTCGCCAATTCTTCCGGAGGCTTGTTGCTGAAAGGTGGAAGTCCATCGTGGACATTCGGAACTGATGCATTCTTCACGTAGAACCATCCGGCGTTCCAGTACCGAACGGATTCGTGGGAGTCATGAGGCGGATACATACGGCCGGAGCGGAGCATGAATGTCATACTTCCGCAGTTCAACATGGCCTTGTCTTTCGTCTCCTTCTTCACTCGGAAAAAGAACTGCCATAATTTGACATCGGGTCGGATCCCAAATGCCCCTCGCAAAGAGTTGCGAAGTTTGAGAGCAGACGGTAGGAGTTGGGGCAGATGTTGTGGGGCTGGAGCCCATACGTGTCGAGGACGGAGAGGAAAAACTCCGAGCAAGGGAGCGACAGGCCGCGCTCAACCCACGCCTTTGTCATAACTCGCTCATCCGCGTCGGGTTTGGGGATGTCGGAATCGCGCGTGAAACTCCAATGCTCGGAGATCATGCCCTCGTTTTGGAGCTCTCTAAGCTCCGCGTCTGTGGTCTCGCAGGGCCACCATTGACCCCTTACCCCTTCACGGCTCCGGGCCTTGGACGCCTTCTTGTTTTCCACTTCCTGGACCTTGGCTACCATTCTAGCTTGGCCTTGGAGCACTTCTTCGAGTTCTTGAGCTGTTGGGATCCGGCCTAGTAAAGTACTGGAAGAGGCGGAGAATGGTTGAGCAAGCCTAATGTCGGAAATGTATGGTGGTAGATATGCAATGGGATCCGGACAGATTGGTTCCACGACACTGGGATCCGGGCTATTCGGAGAACTACCAGTGCAGTGAGGAGAACCATGAGGCATGCTTCCGGCTGCACCCATGCGAGCTAAGTTGAGTAACCGGAAAATCTACACTACGACTACTTCTTCTTCTACAAGACCGGTGCATGTACCGTCAATGGCGTGGCGGTCCGGTGAAGCTCCGGCGAGGCAGAGGTCGCTGAGCTGGTGGTTTTGAGTCTCCGATGACCACGAATCGGCGGCGGAGTTGATTTCCCGATCAACCGTGGCGATTTCAGTTCGAGGAGGAGCTTGAGACGGCGGCGCGCGAAGCTCCCGTGAGGAAGGTTCGCCGGAGTTGAGATCTGTCGGGCGGCGCGGCGCGAGGGGGAAGATGAAGTGGTGAGGTGCGGTGAAAGAATGAAAGAATTACCGAGCCGCGGGGTATTTATAGACTACGCGCGGAGATTCGGGATTCGGATCCGACGGTGGAAACGGAACGGTCGCACCGTCAGATGGTTGACACGTGTCTTAGGTCAAGTGCGGTAAAATAACGTGGAGGTAACTTAACCATGCGCCCCTGAAATTTCCGGCTGAAGATTCGCATCTTCGAAAATTTAGCACGGGAAATAAGGAAGTTGTGCGCGGGGAAAGTGGAGTTTCCGTTACGTTACCAATTCCGAAGACAAAGAAGATTTCCGAACAGATGAACCCGGAAACAAGTGAAAGTTTTGAAGCTCTTCGAGATTCTCTTCGGAACCAAGCTAATGAAGTCGGAGGAATGATGAATCTCGGAGAACTTCGGGGCTACTGTTGTGGGTATACTTTATGGGTATATCAACGGCATGGCCTAGATCCGGCAAGCCGGGTGGCCCATAGTTGGTGGTGAGACATGTGGCCCATCGGGCGGCTTCTTGTAGATCTGAAGGATGAAGTCCAGCCCAGGAACGAAGCCGGATCTCAACCGACCGAAGGAGGCCGGATCCGTGACGGCCCATGAAGTATCCGGATCCAGCACGTTCTTAGAGGAAGGCGGATCCTTGACGTACACGGCAAGACATTGTACCATAGTTAGGCAACTTGTATTCCGGCTAGGACTCTTCGTGTAAACCCTAGATCCGTGCGCCTTTATAAGCCGGATCCCGAGCCCTAGAGGCACAACCACAACTCATTGCAAGCGCGGATAATTCCGACAAGCGCGGTAGGCCCGTCGTGCGAGTGTTTGAAGGCGGTAACCGTCCGTGTGCACTCCGCCCTATGGCCCTACTTCTTCTCTCCCTCGTGAGGATCCCTCCTCCGAGTATCGTCGATTAGGCAACGGGCGTCCTGGAGTCGTCTTTGGTGAAAGCCAAGTATCCTCAGTGCTCATCCACCTCCTCCTTGGAACGCGACCACGGTCTCCTGCGAACACTGAACAAATCGGCCTGCGGCAAAGGGATTTCCCTCTCATCCCCGTCAATAAACAACATTCTATAGATAATCGGAGGAGTCACATACCGGAGAGCAAATGCTCCAAATCTCAGCAGCAAAGATGGGCTGAGCAAGGAGATCGAAAATCTCGAGCAAGAACAGCAAGAAACTCGGGTTTGAACAATGGTGGTGTTTTTTCCCGTGAAAGAGAGTGGAGTGGTAGGTGGATGAGTAAGTGGAGGGCCAGGTGGGGCCCTCACCACGGGTGGCGCCCCTCCTTGCGCCACATGGGTGTGCAGCCTGGGGTGCCCCACTGGTCAGCCTCAGGCACTCCCAGGTTGCATTTCGAAAATAGGACCAGTGATATAATTTTTGTAAATTTTTGAAAATTTCGAAAAATGCACATTTCTGGGTGTTAAAATAACTATTACAGGGCAGAAAAGATCTTCAAACTTCTAAACAACTAAAGCATCTTGCAAAACAAGTGGTACTACAACAAGTAAAGCAAGTGTGGAGAAAGAAAGAAATGTTGTTTAGCTCTTCTATGCATATAAAATGTACTTGTTAACAAGGTTGATCAAGTCTTGCCACCAAATAAATTTTACATGTCATAGGAAGAAATAAACCTCAAATCAATCATGTTACCTTATATTGTATTGATATGGATCCAATCATAATATTTTGATATCCTTGTTTAGGCTCATATATAGGACAATCAATAACTCCCACTATGATAGTTCTCAAATTAGAAATTGTATTAACTCCATATACTTTATCAATCCTCTTGGGAAAATAAACAGTATGCTCCTTGTCATCAACATTGAAAGTAACTTTTCCTTTATTGCAATCAATAACAGCCCCTGCAGTGTTAAGAAAGGGTCTTCCAAGAATAATAGACATGTTATCATCTTCAGGCATTTCCAACACAACAAAATCGAGAAATTATTTATGCATTTTTTAACTATAGAATAAACAAATCCATGGTAGACTGGTAGTGGATCCATGCGGTACTGGCAATTTCTCTACGATCAAAAAAATCAATCTTCCCTTCCGACGAACTTATAGATTCCATCTAAACCTACAAACACGTCTTGTTTAATAAACAAACCTGGATTGAGTCTATATTTAGGTCTTTGAGACAGGCTAAAAAAAAACCTGTAGTTGGGTCGTTTTTTCTAAAAGAAAACAACTCCAAATGAAAAGTCAAATAAAAATAATATTGTATAAATAAAAATAAAAACAACGCCAAAAAATAGGTTGTCCGATAAAAAGGCTAACTCTGAGAAAATAGCATTTGGAGTCTCTACAAACGTATATGTAGTCCCTCCGTTGTGATTTGGTGTTCTAGAGAAAAGAAGATAAATTAGTGCTACATTTATTAGTACTATTTCAATCAATCCAACATGAGTACATTGAAACTAATGACATTCAATAGAAAGTAGTACTCTCTCCGTCCCAGTTCACAGGGCTTGCGCGTATCCCTAGGTTGCCTATTTGACCAACATAATATCAATTGTATAGTACAAAAATTATATCATTAGAAAGTAGAACATCTAAGCTTTCTAATGATATATATTTTATATAATATATTTTGTATTATGTTGATTAAATTTACGATCTAGAAATACGTGCAAGCCCTATGAACCAGGACGGAGATAGTACGTAGGACTGCTTTGTTGTTCATGTCGCTATCAATTATTGAGCTAAAATTAGACCAATTAAGTACAAAGTTTAGAACTAAAATGTAGAGTATTTCAAAACGGACAGGAGGTAGGTTCACTCTTGGTGCATCACACCTCACGCACGCCGCATCATCCGGATCGATCTCCATTGCTTGCACATGGTAAATCCTTACATCGATCAGTATGCACATCGATCAGTATGCAAATGGTAAATACCTACTGCTTTGTTTGACTAAATCCCTAGATCAGTATGCACATGGTAACAAACTGAATCTTCCGTGCAGCTTAAGATAATATAGAATCGTCGGAGCATCAGTACCCACAATCCCACATGCTACTATAATACACTACTGTAGTAGAAGCGCCGGCGCATCAGTAGTACCCACAATCCCACATGCTACGTATTATAATACTGTAGTAGAGGCGTCAGTGTATGAATTTAAGATGCTGCTGATCCCATCAGCGAACAAATCGGCCTATCGCCTTCAACCTGTAAGAGAACTTAAACAACACCAAGCAAAGGGACCTAACAAATGCTAGGCGAATTACTTCTGGAAATATCAAAACTGAACAGACAATGCAGCAGAGAGATGCCAACTTGCCAAGTACAAGCATACTTGCAACCCAAGCTCAGCAGATAACAACTATACATAGTACTACCATATGTTTCAGTAATCCTTACAACTATACAGTTACACTAGATTAACTCACGAACGACCGCCACTGTCGATACAGCTTAGAACTTGCACGAAACAAAAGGGCTACGTCGATAAACGAGGCATGTTTCTTATAATTACACTAGCCTGAATTCGAATAGTCCTGTCTGTCCGCCTCAGTAAACCTTGGGCTTCCGGACCCTTTGACTCCTCCTGCTGTTCACTTCCACCAAGATGGCCTTCTCAATCCTCATATTGGTGGGGATGTTTTTGCTCATCTCCATCCTTGCAGGCACCGACGGCTTTCCAGCTGCCTGCTTCTTTACATCTGAGAATGAATTCCCAGTTCTCGCCTTCTTTGCAGCTGCTGATGAGGTTCCAGCTGCCTGCTTATTTCCACCTGAGGATAGGTCCCCAGTTTTTGGTGTCTTAGCAGCTGAGAATGAGTTCCCGCTTTTCGGCGTCTTTGCAGCTGAGGATGAGTTTCCAGTTTTTGGCGTCTTTGCAGCCGAGGATGAGTTTCCAGTTTTCGGCGTCATTGCAGCTAAACAAGAACCAGAGTTCAACTTTGAAGAAGACCGAGTATCCATGGTTTTCTGCTTCTTTGGGCCAGCATTCTCATTTTCAGCGGCGGTTGGGGTCTGAGCCTTCTGGTTTTCAGCAGGTGTTTCGGAGGCCCCTTTATTGCAATTCTTGGATGCAGCTGCCGAGCCCACATCTTCTGGCCTGGGCTGCCTTCTCCATTTCCTTCCAGAGTACACAAGCGTCAAAGCTGGAGGTTTTGCACGACTCTGTTCTTGTTCTTGTTTAACCAGTGGAACAGAAATTTTCTCAGCTTCGGCTGGTTCAGAGATACTCCCAGCTTTCAATGGAGCAGTTTTAGCAATGTTCGCGGTTAGCCCTGGTGGTTCCTGCAGTGGATGCTTGACGTTCTCAAATGGCTGGTACCCTTCTTTGGCTCGTCGGTTGTCTATGAGGATATCATCAGCGTTCTGTGCAAACAACCAGCAACATTATCAACTAAATGCCCATGAAAAAATACCCAAGGAGCTAACTTTTGAAGAAAGGGAATGAACAAATAAAAGGGTCTCAATCACTGAGATAAATCAGATAATTAATGGATAGACAATGATCCATATAACATGACCATAATTATCTGACCTTTTACATATTTGGCAGCTGCCAAAGAAACATAGCATAGTTGTATGTGTGCTTTTTTTTTGCGGGTAAAACTAGATCTTTATTGAACAATAGGGTTCAATAGGGTAGTTGTATGTGTGCTACCTAGCCAGAATTGCACATGAACTGCTTCAGTACATTGCCCTGTCATTTCTCAGTTTTAGAACCTGTAATTTACAACAGGGATGCTTTCTACCTGCCATGGCACATTAAATATGAAATTCTGGATAGATCTGATGTACAAGGAACCTACTATGAAATGCACTCATAAGAACTCATTCGGGACCCAAATGCATTTCCAAGACTTAATTACAGTTCTTGTGTCATGGGGAAAGTAGTGTTTCAGGAGGGATATATCATATGTCAGTCCCATCAAGGTTGTTTCAGACTTCAAAAATCAAAGTAATATGTGGAATATTTTAACAGATGCAATCTATAACTCGTAATTAGGGTTTTCTAAATCCAAGTCCTACTATGTATATACAAGACATAGGAGGGGTTTCGCTTCCATTTCTTAACCAATATTTTAAATACAACTGAGCTGAGCCAGATCAGCCACATCTGAACAAGATCAAGACAATGACACAAAGAAGAAATATAGAAAGGGTAAGGACTTACTTCTTTGCACAGATCTCCCAAATGACCATTTGCTAAGGAACTTTCAGCACCTAGGAGTAGGTCCACTGTGATGGCTTTCTTATGTGCATGGCTCCTCTCTGCACTTTTTTCTTCACTATCCCACTGTGGTTCTTCTTTTACACAATCAGTTGCCCTGTCAGACAATGTATGCTTAACTGAAAGAGCTGTTCTATTCTCCTGCTCCAGCAAAATGTTTAGCTTCTTCTTTTTCTGTGGTCTAGCATATCGATCATTCTCAGGAGAGAATGAACGTTTTTGTGTCCTTTGCCTTTTCTCAGCCATGTTGACCTCAGCATGATCCATGAAAAATGCCAGCTTTGCTTGTTTGGAGCCAGCCTTCCTGAGACGCTCTTGTAGACGATGAATTCGAGACTGGGTACCACTAATTTTCAATAGAATTTTCTGTAACATGAATTGCTTAGAATCCAGATCATATTCCTTGGACGCAGGCAAACCAACAATATCAAGCAGACCTTTAGTAGCATCTCCAACTGCATTAGGACTAAGTCAATTAAATAGATAGCACTTGAACAAGAGAACTACTTAATCCAGAGGGTAGACAATAAAGATGTTTTTTACATATTTTCTGCAATGAAAACATAATAATCCTTAAATGTTTGCAGTGCAATGTGCTTAACTGGTTCACAGACAATAGGATGTCAACAGTTAACACTAACTAAAAGATTTATTGATCAGGTAGATGCAGGAAAAAACACGTGAAGGTATGGCTGAATAAATCAGTAAATAATTTACTTGCCTACTTTACAGACAACCAGGACAGCTATTTTGGTGAAATTAAAGCATTCACTAACATGATGCCCTGAATATTTTAACCTAGTATATCAACAAGGTGCCAGTAGGTCTGCATCAGCTTTCACTTGCCTAGCAAGATGATTTTCACACAAATTTGCTGGTTACAGAGCACTGGAATGTATCAAACAGTCATAACTCATAAGTCATGACATACTCCAGCTTCAGCCTAAAGATTAACTAATTAACTGCTGGCATGCGACTAGAAAAGAAATGCAGCTGTCTTACTATAAGCAAGCATATCCTCTCAGCTAAGTAACATGCCAACTAGACTTAATGCAGAATTTTGCTACATATTAAGTAATAACCCAGACAAAATAACCACCATACCTGTACCATGACTATCATCGTCAATTAAGAGGTCACCTGTTTGAGCTCCCTTGTTTTGTTTATCTGCAACAGACAAGAATAACATTATTAATATAATCCTGGCAAAAAACGTAGACAACCATGGGATAATGTGATGCACTATCCCTACAAACAGAAAATAAGTCGATAACGGACCAAAGAAGTATGATAATATCTGGTGCTTCTTAAGGTACAATGAAGTGTCCACGGTGTCTTCATGTCTTTTCCGCTTTCTCCTCTCCATGCTAGTATTTGCATGGCCTCTGTAGCTCTTTCCTGATTCTGTCCTAGAACCATTTGTGTTGCTTATTGCCCGCTGCAATTCTTTTTCCTGCTTGATGAGAGCAAGCTGGCTATCATACTTTGATACTTGAGATAAAAGATCCTTCATGCGCAGCTCTAACCACTCACATCTCCACAGCATTGGCCGGACGGCATTCCTCCACTCAGAAGTTACCTTTTTCTTTCTGAAAGATAATTCACATGTGGAGATGTTACACAGAATGAAAGCACATCAGAGTAAATATTTTTTAATAGAAAATACACTAAGAATGCAATACCCATAGAAGATGACAAGTCAGATAGAACTTTGTAACACACATGAGAACCAAAAAAAAAATCTGGCTTCCATACTTATGAAGAAACAAGAGGTGCACAACATACACTGCCATGAGATTATAGGGTGATACTTGGCGTTGCCAAATATATCTCTGAATTAACGTTTATCTCAAAAAAACTGTGTCTTGGTTGGTCATACTAAGAAGCAACCCAGGACCACTTCTATCCCTAATGCTGCAGTCTGAAGATGCCAGACACACAGTTGGCTGGGTATCAAATAAGGAAACATGGCCAGTTTTCTTTTAAGACGTCATTCACTTATTGCTGAGTTTCACACAAATTTGGTGTCTAGTATCCACGAAGAGAGAAAGCAGCATAGTGAAATGAGGGTCCAGATGGTGTCGCCTTCACTGGAACGAAAGTCCAAACAGTGGAAGAGAGTTTCGCACAGTTAGTTGGTGTTACAAATTCATGCACTATGCTTCCAAATGGTGTCGCCTTCACTAGGACATAGCTAATTAGCTACCCAGGGTACTCCGGTCACTGATGTTGCAGCTGTGGAGCTAAACGCCGAAGATGTTGGGCATACAATTCAGTCCATGTCTTCTGCCACTCATTCGCCAAGATTTTTACAAACAAGGGGCAACTAGAGAAGCATCAAGACATAACTAGAGGTCATGTCTGATGAACGTCTCTAATTGTGTCTTGGAAGTGTCTTCTTCTGCATGTCCTTACTTTCAAATGAATTGCACCTTGAGTGTTCAAACTAGGACATAGCTACCCAGGGGTACTTCAGTCCTAATGTTGCAGGTGCAGAGCTAGACGCCGAAGATGTTGGGCATAGAATTCCATCGAAGATTTTACAAACAAACGGCAACTAGAGAAGCATCGAGACATAGAGGTCATATCTCACGAACATATCTAGTTGTGTCTTGAAGTGTCTTCTGCTTGTCCTAACTTTCTTGACAAATCTCAGCCTATGCCCGAGAAAACACATAAAAGCTCAATTTAGCCCAACACTTTCAGAGAAAACCAACATTAAATGACAAGAAAACTGAGGCAGGAAGGGGGTCACGTGTCTGATACAGGTAGTTATAACTTGCTTTGTATTGAAGTTATAGGTCAAATAGAGAACATGTGCCATAGTTCAGGATTTAAAACTAGGCATTTTACATAGGAGCACACAAATACAAGATTGGATAAGCCTAATGGGTCAACACTAGATAGTGCACATGTTATGTCTTGGGCTTCCATTGAATCCAGAAATTCGACAAAGAAATGTGTGTAATACAACATGCATTGCCTACTAGTTGTCCAACAAAGAAATTTGGAAGCATAGTGCATGAACTTTTCACAAAAGCTTCAGTTGACAGATTCAACAAGTATGCCCAAATTATCCGATCCTGCTTCTACATCGGCAAAACTTCCTTCTGCGGCCATGCCAAGAGCAAAATTGGGCCCGCTCTACTACAACCTACCATTTCGGATGCCAGATGGGGAAACCAAAATGTATACTATATCGGTGCCTAACTGTCTAACAGCGTATTCTGCTGGTTTATTTCTTTCTCAAACAATACAATCAGATGATCAGGAAACAGGATTGTGTAATCATCCAACCAGCATCATTCAGAGCATACAAGGAACAGATAACAGACTCACCTGGGCAGCGCCGAGGCTTGACCGCCATCAGCATGAATTGAAAAGGGTGAATTCACTTCCAGGTCACCAAAGTCTGCCTCGTCGCCAGTTTCACAAAAGGAGTCCGCAAACGAGCTCGAGCACTCTGTGCTATCCCCTCCTTGCTCGTTAGTCTCGTGCTCCGGACTCGTCACAGACGGTCCGTCTGAGGAGGAAGCTCCCCCCACACAATCAGCACCTGCAGTCTCATTGCAAGGGGCAAGAAACGCTAGTATTAGTCATCGGGATTACTGGTTCAGTTACTAATGTTATGCCAGCAAAACAACAATCCTCTAATGTTATGCCAGGGAAAAAAAACAGCATTTCATTAATAAAGCCAGGGAACAGAAATCCTGTAATGTTAATGGTTCAGCTTTGTGCGCTAGAATCAGCGTCAAACTAGAATTGCAGAAGTTAGGTTTAATGGTTCATTTTGGCGCGCTAAAATGAGAAACCATCGGACAAGAATGGTACGTGTTAGGGCTCACTTTCGTGTGCTAAAGTAAGAAACTGCTAGCCTTGAATCATTGTCTTAAACATGTGACGTCACAAAATTTGGAAACAACTACTATGCCATCACGACAAAACTCCCCCGCCACCGTTAATATGCCATTATTATCCAAGCTACTAGAGATGTAAGTGGGTCAACATTAGGTACCCTTCACCCTCTTTTGTAAAACGAACTAACTTCTCCAAAATGATGATGTCATTTTGTTGAACGAATTAGGTTAGAGGGTATCCTAATGTTGATCCGCTTGCATCTCTACAAGCTACTTTCCATGATCATCAACGACGTGATCTTTTCCCCTCACTTAATGGCATCATTGAAATAGAAGCAGCACAACAAAGTGGAGCGAAGACTCGCTCCGCATTCTTAACAAATTGCAGAAAGCACACCTATTGACTCGCTACAGTATTAAGAAGTAGATCACCTATAATTACTAACATCACTGCAGAGCGAAGATCGTGGAAGAGTGAACTTCCATGGAGACAAAAAAAAATATAAATGTACCAGGGCGGATTCAGGATGGGCGGAGCTATATTCTTCCTTTATTTCTGCTACGGTTGTAACCTATTACAGAACGGACGAACCCTAATTCTCCGACTAATCGTGCTCCACACAAGCAATTCGTGCTAAATAACTCAACTAAGAATGCGGAGCGAGATCTGCAAAGGGTAGAGCGCGTAGATCTACCAACACAGACAACAACAACAAGAGGCATCAGCAGGGAAGAGGCCAGACCTCGGTCGCCCTCAAACTCCTCGTCGCCGTCGTCCTCGAACAGCGGCACCTCCGCCGCGCCGTTCTCCGCCATCGGGACCCCCGATCCCCGCGCCGCAGACGAGCCCTGGGCTGGAGAAGGAGCGAGGATCGGTGAGTCGGGCGGCAATTAGGGTTGCCGGCGAGAGGCCGAACGGAATTTTGCCGCACCTCGCCGAAATCCGCACGCCGCTTCCGATGGAATGCCGTGGAGACGACGAGGATGGGCGCGAATCGCGGCGTTGTTCGTTGATTTCGAGAGAGAAAATGGGCCGCTGCCGGCGGCCGGCGGTGGCGAATCGGGCGGCGACGTGGGGACGTTTCCAGCGAGAACAGTTGTTGTGGGTTCCTGGGGGATTTGGGTGGGGAAAGCGAGTACGACACGAGCGAACGAGAATGTGCCTACTTTCAAGTTTCAACCAGATCAAATTAAAATTACAACCATATTTATGACGATGTTTAAGTATAACCATCAATTTTATGAAAAGAACATCAAGAAAAAACACCATAATTGTTTAGACATGAAAGAACAACAAAAAAAATTTAAAAAAAGTGTTCTGTATTAATCAAGTAACAAAGATTTGTTTACAATTACAATCGTTCAAGGCCGCTTTCGACACGCAAGTCGGCACCGCACCTTGTAAAACACCACCACATAACACATTACGACTAAATTAGCACAAACCATGTGCAACCTGATTACAAGATCTACTAATTTTAGCTATAACCACTTGTCGACCCTAAGGTTCAGAAATTTGAAATCCTTCACGATCAAACAAACTTTTGTGTTCTCTGACCGTCTCCGAAATAGAGGCACAATCAATAATCAGATTAGATGGAGAATTTTCAAGCCTATTTTGAGTCCTGCATAGCATGATGTTGCTTCACCCATTGCCGCAGTGTGACTTGAATTATAGTATCCCATGCCGAAACCAGAATCTTGCCATTGTGGTCACATAGGACTGCTCCCCAAGCACCTTTAAACCTATCTCCTCGGTGCATTTGTTTCCCAGTAGTAAAGAGCACTTTTCTGGGCTAAGCATCTATCATGTAGTTTGTCAAAAGAACAACATAATGATAGCACTGATTCACGGTTTGCTTCCATTTTGACACGAAATGGGCAAAGAGAAGACTAACATGAGAGTGGTGATAGGTAGGCCGAACTACACGTGGGCCTTTTTTGAATCTATGAAAAAATTATTTTAGACATGTAAAAAAATCGAAACAAATACCATGATATAGACAATATTGTAATATACAAATGCGTAAATTTTCAGAATAAAATATGTTGAATTTTGGACTGAGCAAAATTAACAAATATTGGTTTTATCATTGGTAAATAGTAATGAACAATTGACTATAATCTAGATTTTGTCTTTTTGTGAGATTTTGTCATTTTCATTGAGGCGAAAATACAATATATTTCAATCTAAAAATCTACACATTTATAGGTTCCAACATTCTCTGCGTCTATGTATTTTGTTCAAAATTTTCTAGAGCTATAAAATCAAAAGTCTTGAAGTTTTTGAGAAAAAAAAAAGAAACCGGTCTACATGTAGCCCGGGCTACAAAAAAGAGGTTTTCGCGACTAACATGGCATACCTACTTGAAAAGAAAGTTGAGGTAGAAGTGGGACCCACATGTCAACTCCATTTTATCTCTCATGTGTGGCAGTGTGGCGTGGCTTGCCTCCGAATCTCGGTGGGGGGTTCAACGGCTAGGAACTATGAAGATTGGTTGCATCAACGATTTGTGGGTAGGGTTGCAAGCTGGAGGCGGGCAACTGATTTAGGTTGAGCTCACATATAATACAATTTTAAAATCTACGTCCCCGGTTGGTGGTGACAGTGGTTCCGTGATGCAGCAGCAACAAGGACCTGATCACATTTTGCAATTTTTGTATAGGGGCCTCCATGTAAAATCTAGGCACTACATTATATTCTTTTTTTTTATTTGTGTCCTTTGGTGGACCTTAAGATGTACCGTGACCTTATGTAATGCAGCATGGGTACGTCCTTCGGGACCCTAAGTTTGTTTTCTTAAAAAGCAATAATTGTTGGAATTGATTGTTGAACTGTTGGCGCATAATGGAGCTAGTAGGAAGGGTGGCATGAGAGGAAGCACTAGAGGTAGGAGAATTCGGTATGCAGTTGCATATGGAGTATGTATCATGTATGGCCTCCCTTTTATTCGGGTTGAACACAAGGAAGATAGGAAGAAATGAACAAATGGCAGGCATGGTTATAAGCAGGCGGAGAATATGTTGCTACCATATGGTACAATGTGTCCGGCACGTTGAGTTTGTAGAAAATCTATGACAGACTCTAAGAAAATCCAAGCATGGTGACCCAAATCAGCTATTCGCGTTGCACGAAGCTATTTGACTATCCAATGGTACGTACTGTATAGAAAAGATTGGAAATTCTGCAATATGGTGCAGATTTCTAGGCATGGGATTCGTAACAACGTTCGTATCAAAGAAGAAGACCGATGCTTCGTTCTGAGACGGAGGTCCCGATGAAGTTCTTCCATCGGCGCGCGGCGCGGCGTGGCGCGGGAAAAAGTAGTACAGTAAAACAAAGCGGAACCCCCGTGCCGCTCCTGGGATTTGAGTACGAGAACCATGTGCAGGGTCGGAGGGTGGCGTCTTGGCTAGCGCCAGTGGACGACGGTTAAACAATCAAAAGCCGAAACCGGGACCACCATGTGCAGTTCCTTCTTCGCACATCGCACAGGAGATTAATTTAGTAAAAAAAAGTACTCCACTCGTAGGAGGAGCGGAGCCATGGTTTGGTTTTCAACTGAAAAATGGAGTGCCGTTTTGCCGTTTGCGGACGGTGACCCGCCGACAAACCCGGCCGGCCGGCGGCGATCGATGGCACCGCGAGGAAGCCACGATCACACGCTTCGCACCCGAAACCGTCCTTGACCACGCGCGCGCGGCAAAAACCTTGCGCGCGGTAAACGCAACCTCGATCGATCCGCATCCGCAGACCGCATATCCTCCCGTCGCACAGGGCGTCGTCGCCAACACGTGAGCACGTTGGTTGGATGTGCCGATCGAATAGCCGATGATGTATGGATGACGATAACGATGGTGGTGTAGGTGCTGTGTGGTGCGACGCGCAGCTGTGCCTGTCCGACCCTCGATGATGTTACGTGCAAGCCAACGCATTCCTATCCGTCCACCATCCATCGTCACGTTCTTGGCCGGGGCGAACGCTTCCCCAAAAACCCAATGCTTCCGGCTCCTAGCTACCGCCTACCGGTACTCGTCATCATCGCCTTTTGACATTGGGCAAGAAGAGCGTACTACTCTAGCTCTTTTCTTTGGCAAAAAAAAGAACACACAAGGGAATTGATAAGCTGTTCTCGTCACAAGTATGATAAAGGTGGAGCGTGTGGACAGATCGGTGACGTAGAGAGATGTATATGTATATCTTTGAGCTATAGATGTATCATCAAACAACGTGCCCGATGTCACCTTGTTTTGTCTCGAAACTCGTGGGTTGCGTGACTTGGTGCTGCGATTACGTAATACAGTGATTATCGACCGTGCATGACTTGGTATTCTCCTAGTGTTTTACTAATCCTCCACCGAGTACGATTTAAACTTGTCATTGGTGTGGAAATATATACTTTGAACCGAATCCAAACCTGTTCGATTCAATGACATTTTCCTTTGTGCGGGGTAAATTTATTGCATATTCATAGTCGGAGGAAGTGCTTAAATAAATAGTACAATCACAAACTCCGCCAACTCGTGGCTAGTAGTTAGACAATTTAACTTTTTGTTCGAATCAGCCTTCCAGTATAAAAACATTACACATGGAAAGGGTTCATAACTAGGCAATCATTAAGCATGTCTCGGAACGGTCCAAACCTAGATGTTTATCCTGCATGAAAACTTGCGAATCAGTTTTGCGAGTTTACCACCCACCCTTGTAAGACATGATGTACCGCAAAGAAGACACACTCATGTCAAGCGTAAGGATGTGAATTTGTGCATGTGAAATAATAATTTAAAAAGTACGAACAATAAAATGGTTAATTTTTTTTTGCCGTGGTCATATTCTTCCTACTCCCCGCCTATTTCCATCTCACACAATTGGCTTCGCCTTGTTCAAACCCGACCTTCTAAGTCCAACACTCACTCTCCTTTCTCCCGCTTGTACCTTCATTCATGGCTTCATCCACCAACACCGTCGTAGGAAAGCACACAACTCCTCTCCTGGCCCCGTTCCCCATAGGCTCCACCGATTTCCACGCAACGGAGATCCACCCTTCCTCGAGTCTTCGATTTCCCCCTCGCCGCTGAGATGGCCCTAGGAGGGGACTTAGTCATGGTACATGTGCGGATGTGCCCTCATCTACACGTGTTTCGCCCGTGTCGTCTATGCCACTGTCTACCTTAGATCTCGCCTCACTCGGTGTCGCGCTCTGGGTTGACTTCCTTGATATCTTCGCTAATAATTTTTTTCCGGAATTGGCCAATATCAGTATGTGAAAGATGCACAACAAGGATATTGCAAACTTCTACCAAACGTATAAATTATACATATTTTGCACATGTCCACTAAAAATAAAAATATTTTTATATTTTCTTATGTAATTTAGAACAACCATAAACTAATTGGGTACAAAAGGAGATGAAAAAGATAGGTGGACTAGACCCCCTTTACATATACCAGCAGTAACTCTAAAGTTCTGTTGCACATAATTTTACATGCTTCATTAATATATTTTTTAAAAAATAAAAACCTGATAAAGATTTTATTTTCTTTGTAATAATAATAATAATCACAATTAATTAATGGAATCTGCTCGCTATCCATGTCATAAACCAAGCCGAACTCCCATGGTTTCCTCTGCTCCGCGGTGGTCCCGCACCCTTTCGTCTTCCTCCCCGGACTCCTCACCCGACCCGACCCACCCAAATCCGGGCCAGACTCCAGACCTGCCGCCCGCCCGCCCGCCCGCCGAGCCTCACTCCCCCAGCGAGCTGCCGCCGCCTTGCCCTGCCCCTCCTCCGGCCCCGCCGGCGCGTGTCCCCGCCCCTCCTCAGCGCGCCCCTCCTGCTTCCTCGACCCCGCCCGCGATTTCGGGCACCGGTTTCCGAGGTAATTTTTCCGTCCCTGATCAATTGAACAACACTGGCCTCCGGAAATTCCTGGTGTGCAGGCGCGCAGTCTAGATCCGCCCCTGTATGGCACGAGCATTTGGTTGCCGCGGACGTTTTTTTTGTTTTCGGAAGTGGTTGAGCAACTGTTAGCTGGAGGGGGACAGTAGGCTGTGGCTGGCGAATCGGGTACGGTATCCCGTAGTGCCTTTTGGGAATTCCTGAGCTATATTAATGTTTTCACGGGATTAATTATCCAGAGGAATTTCTTAAATTGGGAGTTGTGAGTTATCGTAGTCTGAGTAGGTGTTTATGCCTGGTTGATGTTTCTCGATGCATGTTTATACGATGGTAGCGGGCAGCAGCAATGTTAGAATAGCCTGTGGAGTGTGGAGTGGGGGTCTTTGTTGATCTGTGCAAACTGTGATGAACTAAATTAGTCTAGCTTAAATTAGTCAGTAATGAACTAAAGTGATGCATTGAAGGCAGATTAGTTTGTGTTGGATCACACATGCGCCATGTTCATGACTGAACATTTGGTTTTACAGCAGGCTAGCTTAAATATAGTTAGCAATGAATTAAAATGATGTATGAAGACAAATAATCACAATGATACACCTCTTTTTTCCCCATTAGATTGTAATTTACTCACCTTGTCCCTCATTTACACTAAGCAACCATGATTTTAAGTATGTGTCCAACCGAGTATGTAGCTCTAAATCAGCCACCATTTTAAGTATGTTTTCCAAGTTTGTTCTCAGTAAAAAAAAGTATGTTATGTTCGATACATGTGTATGGAGGATATCTACACCCCATTCCCATTTTTATGGCGATATTCTTCTGTAAACTATTCCAACATGTTATAAGATTGAAACATGTGAAACTCATATAGCCCAACTTTATCTGTGTAGTGTTTCATTGAAGTTTATGTCATGTGTATGTTCTTATGCTGGCATTACGTCCTTGCTTGTTGATCCTCTAGCATAAGTTGCAATATGTGTCACCACTATGTACATCAAGATTGCTGATACCAAGTCCTGCCGACAGCTGAAGAATGCTTCTTCTTGCTAAATTATTATGTCCTTTGTTTGCTTAGACATAACTGAACATAACGACATGCATTAAGAGTGGTATGCAACCAGATGTCATTAAGGTGATCTTATAATTGCAATATCTTGGAAATGTTCTTCGGAGCAGCTGTGCCTAAATGTGAGCATGATATTACCTTACAGTTGCACTTGCCACACTCTAAATCACTTGTTGCATGTGACCACGGTGTTACTTTATACTTTAGCACTCACAAACTCTAACCAATTGAATGGAAAATAAGATATTCGTCATTAAGGGATAGTTTACCATTCTCTACATTTATCTTAATGTGTTTGATTGCATTTTTTTCTTGCGTTTTGAGAATTAATATTATTGAGTGATCTAAAAGTTAGTAACTTAGGTGGCAATCAAGAGCAAGGGCTGCAGTTTGAGGACAACTTGATCTGTTACAAAGGGGAGGTTAGCTGGGAATATAGACGTGTCTGCTATTCAAATAATCTTGGAGTGGAGGGCAGAAAACTAGATTACTGAACTCTGAAATGAATAACTGGAGGAGAGGAATGAAATTTAAGAATATTGTGTACTTGTCATAAGATTTTCCCAGTTTTCTTATCTGAAATGATGCTAGTCATATGCATGGCGAATCATGCTACCACAGCTGTTTGTGTGCAATCGTTATGCCTTAAGTATCATTAACCCTTCTGGTCAAATAGACCCTGCACATCTAGCCATCAAATGTACTAGGTTGCCTGATGTGGGCACCTTTTATTGATCCTTTACATGTAAGTTGATGTTATGTACAGGTGTGCCCCAACTAGAGCATCAGAAGCATTAATGTTGATATTAATATAGTTTGTTTTAATATTGATTCTTTTTTTTGTTAATTTTTATCTTTCCATTCTATTGAAGGAAAAAGGCAGGAGTACTGCCGATCCACTCAAAACCGTCTATCTATAAAATACCTGGTTTAAGGCCGCAATGTCAGTAATGCAAAACCAAAACAAAGGGACTTCTCCCTGCTCGGTTGCCTATGAATGAAGCGTGTACCACCGCAGAGCAACGAAGATCGATTTCAATCCTTAGTCAGCTAGGCCACTTCCAAAGCCAACAGGCGTTCATTCGTAAAGACACGCTAATTTCGCTCCTCCAAATGTTCCACCAGATGTAGAGGGTTCCCCTGTTTCCCTTTGTAGTTGTGCTTCACACATTATCTGGCCACTCATTCTTCTAGTAGAAGCTAAGACCTGAAGTCCTGATTGAGAGCCCTAACCGAGGTGAAACCGTGGACCAAACGAACCCAAACAGGTGGTCTGGCGTTTCAGGTTCTCAGCCATAAAGCTCGCAGATGGGGTTGTGAAGCCAACCACTCCCACCAAAGCCAGTCTTCCATATTTTTCTTCAAGCATTCTAGCTTTGCATTCTAGTACCTCATATGAGAAGAGCCATTATTGGCATTCTTCATAAACGGTGGAGATGATTGATTTAGGTTTCTCTCACCAAAATCTTCTCCGCCTCAACCTTGAAAAAAGAAACTTCTCCACCAGTCTATGATTTCATCTTTTCCTTAAGAGCTGCGCTGTTCATTCATTACATAACACTTTCTATCAGAGCTATCTATCGTGGATTACTTTCCCAGGATTTCAAATCTTGACCCAATAGCCCATGCTCTTGCGCAACTGCAGCCCGGGGTCGACAAGGTTCACTATTAAGGTTGACAAGTTGGTCACCATTGTGGCGCCAACTGGTGTAATGCTTGTGAAAACTTAGCCTATTATCCACACCAGCGGCGAACCCCTGCTTCCAGGTCCAGCACCACATCTGCTTTAGCCCCCACCTCCACTGCCAACGGTTCCTTCCCCAACAATGCGACCGTTCATTTGTTGAGTTGGCCGCTTTGTTAGGGAAAAAGAAGATCGCTGGTGTCTCACTGTCTTCTCTACGCTGCTGGCTGACATCACGCCATTGGCAACGCGAAGTGGTTGCCATATGGGGTACTGTAACTTCATCACATTCTATGCCAGTTCCCGTATGAGTCTTTCTCAACATCGAGCCATGCTAAAACATCTGCCCGGTTACGGCCAACCAGCAAGGAAGTCATGTTGATCTTCAGATGTTGACATCCCAGCCTATCGTAGAATTGGGGCTACCAAGGGCCGCAACGGTGGTCACCACCACGACCAGCGAGGAGGGATAAGTTTTCATGTGCACGTGGGAGACCCATTGCGCTGCAACAGCAGCAAATTCAGGCAAATGGGCACTTCATTAATTTGGATATATCCTTTTAAGCAGCTTCCATCTTCACCGTTTAATCTCCATATCAAAGGTGTCATTATTACTATTTCCATAAAGCAAGAAAAACAGCAATGAAAAGAAACACAATGTCATTGCGTTTTCTCGAAAACCCCCCAGCAAAGTAGTCTCTCAGCTGTAGTCTTCTTTCACGGTCTACTGTCTCGTCTTTCTCCTAAGGTCCTCACCTTTCAGCCATACCGACCTTAGTGACCTACCCTCCTCAGTATGGTAGTATTTGTGCTCCTTCCGATGAAATAGCGTACGTCACGTGTGCTAGTGTGTTGATTTTCATTGACATAAGTTGATCAAATGATGTGTTGCCAACACACCAGACAGCTAATTGTTAATTTCCCACCACCCATTCATGAAACATGAGACGTGGTGTTTTTATGATTGAATTGTCGCATTTTAGCGTTGGTTTGGAAGTACATGGTAATCAAGTAAGGAAAATATTTTTTTGTCCTGTCTTGAATGGGAAGCCCAATTGTTTTTCGTGTCCACTGAATGTTGCTCTTTTTGTACAAGAGAAGAGCGCACCAATTCTGACCAATTGTTGAACACTACAATCGCTCTTTCCAAAATAGATGACATGCTGCTTTGAAGGATTTAACTTAGAACTATATGGATTAAAAATTGTGCATAAAGCTGGTTAAATTTTGGAGATAACTTTGCTTGAACATATAAATAGTCAAATAAGACTAATATGTGGCATATGGTTACTCGTTGTGTGACGAGTAAGATGCAATTCGTAATTAACACACCTCATAGACTGTCGAAGTGTGAAACTTTATTTGCAAGTTTAGACAGACTCTTTTTAGGAGAGAGAAACCAGGCAAATGGTTATATTGATTGGTAACTCTTCAACTGTAGTTGTTGAGGCGTGAGCTTTTTGTCCATGCATGTTCCGTTCAAGATCTAGTGTTTCTGGTTGCTCCACCTAATTTGTCTAATATATGCTTAAGCCAATCTGTATGTTGGCTGGAATGCAAATGATTTCACGCCTTCCTTTCTTATTCTTTGGCACACCTCTGAGAATATTACTGTCACAACAACAATGTAAAAAAATATACTTTCCTTGCATTTTGCATGTTCACTTACAGAGCTTGACTGAATGCTGACCATATTTAGTTAATCTGTTTTGCAGGAAGAGTGAAAGAAAAAGCATAATTGTTGAGCCAACTTACTGTAATTCGCCTTAAGCAAGGAAATTGGCGTTGGCATCATGTCACATAGAAATATCTCTTGGACACATCAGGTTGCGAATCTTGAATCAGAGCGAGGGCTTGTTCAAGCTCAACCTGATAATCTCACTAATGGAGGCACTGGGAGTAATTTATCCAATCCGGGTGTGCAAGTTGCTTTTGGGATTCCAGGAAATAGTACCAATGTTGGAGTTCGTGATTTGCGGAGTTACTACGAGAGCATTAATAATCAGCACCAGCATGGTCAGAATTTATACCCACATGTAGGTATTGATCCCAGTTCAGTCTACCCATCTACTATGTACAATCCCAGCATTCCAACCCCATCCGCAAACAGATATGCTCCTCATACTCAGAGTTTTGGACTGGGCAATCCACTACCCTCATCTTCATATCACCAAGTTGCCACAGGAACTCTGGATGATAGTAGCAGCAGTAGCAATTTTGGTGATACCACTAGAGAGTTCATCAAAAGGAAAAATGCAGTACTTGAGAGTGGCCATCATTTTGTTCATGGTTTTGCAAGCTCAAGTTCATCTGGTCATGCGCCTCAGAATCCTGCACACGGGCCTTGGGCTTCATTTGAGTCACATGGAGCACCACATGCTGCTTCTGCTGATGCACCGAACAGGAATTCAATGGCTACTCACCCATCATTGGTACATTATGGTAACTATGTATTTCCAGCTGGTCACATGGGCCAGAGCAATACATGGAATACACAGCCTGCAAATGGTATTGCTGATGGAGTCCCACACTGGGAATACAACAATGCAGTCCGCAATCCTCCAGGTAAGTAAACCTTCTGATTAATACAAGTGAAAGTTGTTTTGCTAAGTAACGAGGCATTTTTGTGTGTGCGTGTCAGTGGTTTTGATTCCGTAAGTAGTGGCTTACTATTTTTGGTAACTTCAGTAGTTAGATCAACTGTATTTCTTTACAATTTGTGCCCTGGCTATAGAATACAAATATTTGAGTATGAGATGTAACTGGAAAGTCTTGTTTTAACAGGTCACTTTGTTCATTCGGGAACAATAGGCATGCCAAATGGTAGTCTTCAAGATTATCAAGCTGGCCATTCTGCCATTTGTCATGGGCCTTTACCTCATTTCGGCCCAATTCCTGTGCATAGCATGCAAGCTCCTGCTATGCTTAATCATATTCAAATGCCAGGACCTCAGCGACATAGCAATACAGTGCATGGTGTAAATGCTTCTGGAATCGGACTCACCTTGGATCCAAGGCTGGCTTTCTTATACAATTCTGGACATACTACTGGACCTCAAATTCACGGATTTCTTTCAAATCAAGTTAACAATGGCAGTTTAAGAATGCTGCCATATGAGGTGACTTCACATTCCCATGCATTTTCCTCCTGAAATGGTCGCATACATGTAGCTCTAATTGCATGATTAATGCTGAAAAATATACCTTCGTTGGATACTTTGTTTCTGTCTATGTGGTGTTTCTTGGGAATCATTAGATGATATTTTAGCTGTTTGCATGGACTTGAATGCTTGATTCTGCGAGAATATGCATGCTTCATACTCATGTTGGACACAGTTTTATTTTCGAACAGAGTTATGCTATGACTTTGATGTAAGCATTTAGCTGTAGAATATCAGAGGTATTGTTTCAAGATTTTTTTCCATTATTGCCCTTAGTTGTTGAAGTTCTGGACGTTTTTTTTACTTGAAATACTTCTGAATATGTGTTTGAAATCAAGTTCTAGAAAATCAAACCACCTAAACATTTTTTGCGAACCTTCTTTGCTGCAATCTGTCTTGCATGATCAACATATCTTAATTTTAGCCAAGGAAAATGAAACAACTGTTTTTCATTCCTGTGAGATTTGACTATTAGGTTTGCTCTCTCTAGTTGGAAATTAGTATCTGCAGGCCTTAAAATTGTCATCTGTGCCTCACTACCTTTTGGATGTGTTCTTTTTTAAGTATTCAACGTGTCCTTACAGAATGCTGCATTGATGGATCTTTCAAGATTTTATGAAGCAGATCATCTTATTGATGAACATTTAGATATGGGGCTGGATATAGACAGCATGACTTATGAGGTACAGAGAAGAATGCCAACTCATGGGACTGTTAGTTTCTTCCAGACACTTTTGTGGGTAACTAATGAAATGTGGTCTTGCTCTCCTGCAGGAGCTTGTAGCATTGGAAGAACAAATTGGATATGTCAGTACTGGTTTGACAGAAAGCTACATCAAAGAAAATTTGAGGTTAAATTTGTATGTTCCAGGGGCAGCTTGCATGTCTGATCAGTCCCCCTTGGAGAATGATGCTTGCATAATATGCCAGGTCTCTTCCCTTTCAAATTTATCTCTTGTATTATCTGCAATTGACTTATAGTTTCAATTTTTGAAAATGATTAACCTGACAGTAGTAACATGATAATTATCATGGCACCTTACATTTTAGAAGCATCTCATTTACTTCAAACAGTTTTTTTTTAATTTACTTCAAACAGTTGATATACCCCTTTGTCATGTTTGATAGCTAGATAACCAGATTATATAGTTTTGCTGCCAATACATGTTACTTATTTCTAAAGTTTGTTTGCTCTGTGCCTTGCAGGAGGAGTACCAGGCAAGAGAAGTTGTAGGAACCCTCGATTGCCGCCACAAGTACCACGCCGCGTGCATAAAGCAGTGGCTGATGGTGAAGAACCTGTGCCCAATCTGCAAGACTACAGCTTTGTCAGCAGATAGAAGCAGCGGGTGACTAGTAACATTATTGGTTATTTATATCAACAGAGATTCCGTTCAGTTTTGTACATAAGACATGTTGGATGATGTGGTGTTACCTGTAATTTCCTGTTCGCATTTGTTGTGGACATAGCCTGAGATTCCCCCAAAACTGTACAGTCAGAATTGGTTCATTCTGTATACTGTTTTAGACCCACCATGGTGCGTGAACAGCTCTCATCATGGCATGGCTAGATCGCTCCTTTATCTATTGTACATTGTAATTAAACTTGATTCCTTTTGCAAATATAGAACTGAGAACTTGAATAGTTCTTCCGTGTATAGTCTAGCTGTAGGAGGTGGTGCAAAACAGCATAGCACACATGGTTGTTTCTGAATTATTTCTGCATTCGTTCCAAGTTCACCTTGAAATACAACATTATCTGTCGTTCACTGTTCTCATACATCGTGACTTAACCAATAACCATGACAAGACCGTAGAGATAACAAAAAGTTGTGTTGCACCTTATCACACCAATGGAGCGAATTTTTGGACAAGTGAAGGCAGTGGAACCGTGTAAATCAGCAGATTCAGCAGTAAGCAGCAAAACACAGATCAAAGAGGTAAAAACATTGAATGAAGGGCACACTTTCAAATCCCTAAGCTATACCAGAGAGCTGTAGTCTTGAACAAATTTATGTAGTATCAAAATATGGCGAACTGAGACAGACATCACACGAATACAAACGAGCACTATGACTGCAATAACATAGTGCCCTCCTAGTGTAGTATCTGCAAACCATCCTGAGCTAAGACGAACAGCAGCTGGATTTCTTCACGGCGGACACATCGTCCTTGGAGCCGACATTGATGGTCTTCCCCTTGGGTGGCGCGGCGGGGTCGTCGCCAATGTCAAGCGCCTTCTTGCTGACCACGCGGTAGATCTGGGAGAGCACCTCGGTGAAGGAGTCCTCGACGTTCATCGCCTCGAGCGCCGACGTCTCCATGAAGAAGGTGCCCTCCCTCTCGGCGAAGGCCTTGGCGTCCTCGGTGGGCACGGCCCGGAGGTGGCGCAGGTCCGCCTTGTTCCCCACGAGCATGATCACGATGTTGGCGTCCGTGTGGTCCTTGAGCTCCCTCAGCCACCTCTCCACGTTCTCGAAGGTGACGTGGCGCGTGACGTCGTAGACCACGAGGGCGCCCACCGCCCCGCGGTAGTAGGCGCTCGTGATAGCTCGGTATCTGCAGATTGCAAGGCAGATCGATGTGAAGATAATCGCTGAACGGTCAAATTGGCATGATTAGTCTTACTCATGGAACATATGCAATTGAAAAGGTGCCATATAGTGATCTGCCTGTTGAGCACAGCACTTGGTAGTTTGGTTAACTGTTACAAGTTCCCTCATCGACTTAGAGTTTCCCCAAACCGGGTGCTCTAGTTAGATTGCGTGTACAGTCTACAATTCTGTATGAAGCAACAGTTCCTACACCTACACAATCTTAATTGCAACAGCACATTGCTAAAAATGTGATAATATCCTGAAGCATTTAGGTGCAGTATGTGACAGATGTGAACCGAAATAATGCCAAATCTAGTAGTATTCTCCAGCATTTAAAGATCACCAGACCAGAAGGAGAGCTCCAGAGATCCACATGTAATGGCTAAAACTGAGATGGCGACGAAGATGAAATCAATGAAGCTCCGAATACAGAGACGGGCGGATCTGGGAGAGTACAACTTGCCTTTCCTGCCCTGCGGTGTCCCAGATCTGGGCCTTGACGACCTTGTCGTCGACGTGGATGCTGCGCGTGGCGAACTCGACGCCGATGGTGGACTTGGACTCGAGGCTGAACTCGTTGCGGGTGAAGCGGGTGAGCAGGTTGGACTTGCCCACGCCGGAGTCGCCGATCAGCACCACCTTGAACAGGTAGTCGTAGTCGTCCTCCGCCCTGTACGCCATTGCTCCCCTCCCTTCTCCCCGGGCTCCGGCCGCCTCCTCCTGCTCGTCGGCGGCGAGCGGCGAGCGGTGAGCGGTGAGCCGGCGTGCTTTCCTCGGCTTCTCCTCCCGATGCTGCTTGTTGTTGGCGGCTCGGTGTAGATCGTATCGTGGCCGCGCCGCTGCGTGGTTGTTGTTGGGTTCCTTCCTTCGGGTTAGTCGGCCGCACGCCGCGCCAGCGGGCAAAACCTATACACCGACCAGGTCGGTGGTTACCGGCCACCGCACACCCCTGGTCGGGTATGGGCCAGGCCCATTTGTGGCTATTTGGCCTGTAACAGTTCGTTTTTTTCTTTTTTTCTTTTTTTCTTTTTTCTTTTCTGGTTTCTTTTTTCTGTTTTCTGGTTTCGGTTTTGTTTGTATTTTTTTAGATTCGAAAATTTTTATTTTTAAAAATTGTTTAAATTGAGAAAATGTTTAAATTAAAAAATGTTCAAATTTGAAAACCTTTCAAATCTGAAAACCGTTCAAATTCGAAAACCGTTCAAATTTGAAAATTTGAAAATTGTTCAAATATGAAAATTGTTCAAATAGAAAAAACGTTCATTCGAAATGTGTTCATATTTTAAAAACGTTCAATTTTGAAAATTGTTCGAGTTAAAAATTTATTCAAATTTCAAAATTTGAAAAATATTAAAATCGAAAAAATGTTCAAATTTAAAAACTGCTTTGGTTTCACAAAACTGTTCAAATTTTTTGAAAAACTTTTTCTCAAATTTTTTTTTTAAAACGGTTAGATTTTAAAAAACGAAAATATAAACAGAAAAGAAAAAACAGAAAAGAAGAAAGAAAAAGGAAAAAAGAAACTCACCTGACGTAATGGGCCGCGGCCCACTAAATTACCTGGATCGTGGGAGGGTGTGCGGTGCCGAACAGCCACCGACCAGATCGGTGGCGAGGAGCTCCCGCGCCAGCGATCTCACGACGTGGGTTGGGGGGAATGTTTGGGCCGCATTTCGAGGGGCAGGAAATGGGCCGTCTCGAATGGCTATTGGGCCTGGGCTAAGCGCATCCATGGCTGCAGCCATATTGGTCGATTCGCTTCACACAATCACACGGCCCCGTTCGCGTTCGGACAGCCACGCTCCACTCCACTCCCGCACGACAGCAGCAGCAGCAGCGGCGGCAGGCTACTCGCCGTCGGCGGCGCGGCGACTCGACCAGACGACCACCACTCCGGCACCGGAAGGGCACTGGTACCATCCTCTTCACCTATCCTCACGAACCTTCTTCATTCTCCTTCCTCGCTCGCTCTGAGGGGTTTGGGTTTCCAACTTTCCCTCCACGCTCCCGACGCGCTAACGCCTGCTCCGGCAACAGGACGGTGCTGTTTTCTGGGTGTTTTATGCCTGTGCACCTTGTGCCTTCCTACACGCGCACCTTCCGCCTCTGTATCTCAGCCCCCGTCGTTCCCGCTGGCCATGCACGCTAGGTGCTCGACCAACTGCCTCGGCGCGCCGAAAACGTTGCTGTGCCGTGATTCTTCTTGGAGCGTTTGGTGGTTGCGGTGTTGGACGTAAGGTACCGGTCTATGATGTTTTTTCATGATGGCTGGCTCTTCTTTGCAGGGACGATGGAAGCTGAGAAGAAACCGCACTCGCAGCCGCCACCCTCATGGTCGGCGCTCCCGCTGGACCTGGCAAGCATGGTGCTCCGCCTGCTCCCCGCGTACGCCGACCGAGCCCGCTTCGCCGCGGTGTGCCCGCAGTGGCGTGCCGCCGCGAGGCAGGTCCAGCCGCCCACACTGCCCCTGCTCGTGCTCCCCAACGGCACCTTCTACAGCCTGCCCCACGACAAGCCTTTCCGCTTCCCGGGCTGCGGCTTCGCCGGGTACGAGAGCGCCTGCGGTAGCTGGCTCGTCTTCCCGCGTGACGACGGGTGCTTCCTCGTCGACCCCTTCTCCAGGGCCACTGTGACGCTCCCTGCTCTCTCGTGTGTTCGGCTCTGGCCTCCAAATGCAGTTGCTGAATGGTCATCCCAGCAGCCTGGGGCAAGAATCACCCAACCCTACGTCACATGGATGCACACGAAGGACTATCATACACCGCACATTAAAAAGCTGATCCTGTGCTCGTCGAACCTTGTTGCTGCGGTGGTCAGCCTTGGACCCCTCAGCCAGATTCTAATTTGCCAACCAGGGGCCTCATCGTGGTCAGTACGCGCGTACGACAGGTTGAAGGTGTACGAAGACATGGCTTTTTACCAGGGCAAGCTCTACTCCATTGCCGATGACGAGCAGCTCCTTGTTGTGAATATCAGTGAGGACAGTAACACGGGGGATCCACAGGTCTCTAAGATTGGAAGGGTCATCAAGGAGAAGGCTGCTCCTAGCTTGGGCCAAGGTGTGTCTGGAGGCAACTCTATGTCCCACAAGAAGATATATCTGGTTCAATCGCGTGGCGCGTTGCTGATGGTACGCAGGAAGATTTGGTTGTGTGTTCCGGAACCTGGAGGGAGCGATGAAGTTATTGCTGGACAGAACGAGTTTGAGGTTTTCGAGGCTGACTTTGTGCATTCGAGGTGGATCAGGGTGTCGACCGTGGGGGGTGACCAGGTTCTCTTTCTAGGGCGAATGTGCTCCAGGGCTGTGTCTGTGTCTCAGTACGGGTTGTTGGGCAATCGCATCTTCTTCTTGGATGATGATGACGGATGTCTTGTGGACTACGTCTACGGCGAGAAGAACACATCTTGCAGCGCCTATGACATGAGACTAGGCGACATCTCTTCTCCTCATCCAATGATTTCCTGGAAGCGCCACCGTGAGACGCGTCTGGCAGCATGGCTCTTCCCTCAGGACTGAAGTTGAGATGTTATGCTGTTATTGCTATATATGCAAGCTGCTCCTGCTCCGGTTACCTGACCGTACTATAGATGCCGCTGTTTTGCAAGCTGCCCAGTCTCTATCTATCTAACTGCTATGTGTCATGTTTGATATGGTGTTCAGATGTCGGTGGTCAAGTGCAAACCCTGAAATGCCTTAGTATTTAACTTGATTGCTCTGTTAGCTGACATGTATCAGCAATTCTCTGAACTTATTATGGTGGTTACTATGAGCCTGTTAACCTCATCGGTTTGCAACCAGTAATGTGGTTGTTATTGTGCCTATGAAAGATCTTAAAATGCATCTATCGGAATCTTGTGGTATCCCTTTTGTTTTCTGCAATGATTTGGCACGGCTCCTTGTAGTAACTAAATCTGGCTTGGTATATTTGTTTTGTGCTCAAGCTGCTATTTAGTGCTACAAATTAACATGTGATGAACCTTGAGCCAAAGTTGTTCTGCTAGTGAGTTTTAATTGAATCTGGAGAGTGCTTCACAATAGTTTATTTGTGCAATCACAGTTAATTTTTTGTTCGCTTCGCCGGTCAAAGGTGAAGAAATCGAAGTTGCCATGTGTGAGAAGCCACGGTTTTCCGTGTTGTGATTTTGAAATGCACGAAGTTATTCTTTTAGGGAAAGCACAAAGTTGATTCGAAATATGCATATTGCTGGAGAGTTCAGTTCCAGTAGAATGGGCTGTAGGTGGTTTTGTAGTGCTAGTGCACGTGAGCACATGCGATACAAATAGGGTCTTAATTTATTTTTCTACATATATGGCCGTGGAATATATCTTTTTGAAAAGAAATTTTATATTGCTTCGACCTCTACATATGAAACTAGGAGCTGAATCTGTTCAACTAAGTGGATTTCGATGCCTATCTGGTCGTTTTCATGGAAGCTTGTGAACCCATGTTAAATATGTATGCACATTCAGTCGGCAAAGCCGCAAAAAAAAAAAAAAAAGAGGAATGAACAAGGTGTTCAGATTCTCCGAAAAAAGCTTCATTAATCGATTGTGTTTCTCGCTTTTATCCTTTTTTCTCTTTTATGCATTTTTTCTTACTTATTATATATATGTTTTCTCTCTTCTGTTCCTTTTAATTTCATTTTAATGTTTCCGTGTGATCTGCAATAAATACTCCATTGATCCAGTTTTGTGAAATGTTCAGGTACTCCTTTAAGTCCAAATTAATTAGTGCAGCCATATATTATGTACAGTACAAGTGTACTTCCGAGGCGCGTCAATTGATTTGGACAGAAGAGAGTAATATCTTATTTGATAAATATGAATATTTAATTTGTGATGCATAAAAAGATTTTATAGGATGTTGAACATGTTTAATAAAGTTAAGCATTATTGTATCTTGTAAATTCTGTTATATATACTTGGAATGTGATGAAAGAAAAGGTATTTCAAACTTGGAACAAGCATGAAGAGATTAACGAGACTTCTTTTTCTTTTGCGTTTTTTCTAGTGGACTTGTCACGCAAAATCTTTGGTCTTCCCCTTGCTTGGAACCGATAAAAAAAGTGGACCGCTTCTTATATAGTCGTCCAGAATGATTTCTCTCTATCTATAGTTCATGTCCTATTAGAAGTACAAGCGTAGAAGGTGCTCTGGTGCAAACCTTATCGATAGAAAAAGATTGCAGCCAGGTCGGTAATAATCGAGTGCCACTACTTCGTCGGTCAAAACCAAAGAATATGTTAGATGTGTTTTGAAATCGATATTGTTCTCTCTCTTTGACAAGAGATTGCTGTATAAAGAAAGTGGAGTTGGAAAAAGGGAGCGCTCAAGAATATAGCTTTTCGGGAAGAAGCGGGCGGCACTTTCTGAACGGCCGGGCTGGGATATACGCATCCACACACAGCAGCAGTCAACCGCAGTCGACTGGATTCCCTCAAATGCATGGAATCACAACTGGTTACCGCGTGATCACATGTTGCGTCCTCTAGCTTGTCTAAAGGAAAACCCACCGATGCTAGTATCGGCCTTCATCGACCCAACATCATCCTCCTGAAAGTTTGAGCTGCTGAATGAGTTCTTTCTGCCTATAGACAGGGAGGCTATTCAGGTGATACCGCTGAGCACCAGGAGGATGAAGGACTGTTGGGCGTGGCACTACAAAAAAAATGGGCATCCTGACCATTCGGACTGTATACCGCATGCCGGTAGAAACAAAGAGAAGGCGAGAATGATGGCTAGAAGGAAGATCAAAGGGCTCAAACCAAGCGGGAGAGAGCAAGGCTTGGCAGCGGCTTTGGAAAGTCGAAGTTCCCTCTGGGTGTTCCTCTGTTGTCTAGCCAGGCAATCCTTGCCTATAGCTGGTGTCAGGTGTTATCGGCATATGGCGGAGAATAGTATGTGCTCTATCTGTGGGACCGAAGATTCATGATGAGGGCATAGTGGAGCACCTATGCAGAAACAAAGATCCTAGTGCGAAACAATGGCTCTTCGCTATGAAGGAATCTCTATCCAGGGATGACTTTGCGAGAGTGGCATTCCCTCTATGGGCGATCTGGTATGGGCGACGTAAGATCATCCACGATGAGAAATTTCAGAGCCCCTGTCTACTCGTTTGGTATGCGTGGCGTGCTTGTTGTTGGGTTAGTCGGCCGCACGCCGCGCCAGCTATCTCACGACGTAGGGGGAATGTTTGGGCCGCATTTCGATGGGCAGGAAATGGGCCGTCTCGAATGGCTATTGGGCCTGGGCTAAGCGCATCCATGGCTGCAGCCCCATATTGGTCGATTCGCTTCACACGGCCCTGTTCGCGTTCGGACAGCCACACTCCACTCCACTCCACTCCCGCACGGCAGCAGCAGCGGCGGCAGGCTACTCGCCGGCGCGGCGACTCGACCACCACTCCGGCACCGGAAGGGCGCTGGTTTCTCAGGTACCAGCCTCTTTACCTATCCTCACGAACCTTCCTCCTTCCTCGCTCGCTCGGAGGGGTTTGGGTTTCCCTCCCCGCTCCCGCCGTGTACTGTGGCCATGCGGCGCGGCGCTTACGCCTGCTCCGGCAACGGAATGGCGCTAGTATCTGGATTTTTTCAGCGCACGCACCCTCTACCTTTCTCCACGCGCACTTTCTGCCTCTATTATCTCAGCCCCCGTCGTGCACGCTAGGTGTTCGACGAACTGCCTCGGACGCTGCTGTGCCGTGATTCTTCTTGGAGCGTTTGGGTGGTTGCGGTGTTGGAACTGGCGGAGCTCCAGGTAGGGCGAGGTCGGGCGCTCGCCCTACCTTGGCTCGCGAGAACGTACATATACATCAGTTCTAGTATCGATGGATTGGAAGGAAGAAGAAAACTTGCCTGTTAAGCCGTCTGGTCTAGGCCTCTTGGGCCTGTTGCCCGACTCTATTCAGCCTCCACTCGTCCGTTTACGTCACCAGTCGTACGCGTGACCATATAAAACATATAATTTTATCCATGAATCGCACTCCAGTTGATTGATTTTGATTCCCTCTCAATATTTGTTATATTTGCTTATCTGGAGCAGTGTACAAATCAACTAAATCTTCACAATAACCCCCTAAACAGTGACTGTAGAAGCTTTCGGGAATAATGGTATACATAATTTAATTATTTGGAGATGGATATAGCTTATTGCTTTTATTGTTGTGTTTTTCAACACATGATCGGATGGATGAAAAAATATTAGTGTGTCTAGACAACTTTGGTTTCCTGCATTAATTTTTTTTATGGTTTTAGACTTCGCCCGACCTTAAATTTTTTTCTTCCTTGACCACTGGGAGCTAAGGTACCGCTGGCTGATGTTGTTTCCTGATGGCTGGCTCTTCTTTTCAGGGACGATGGAAGCTGAGAAGAAACCGCACTCGCAGCCACCGACATCCTGGTCGGCACTCCCGCTGGACCTGGCAAGCATGGTGCTCCGCCTGCTCCCCGCGTACGCCGACCGAGCCCGCTTCGCCGCGGTGTGCCCGCAGTGGCGTGCCGCCGCGAGGCAGCTCCAGCCCCCGGCATTGCCCCTGCTCGTGCTCCCCAACGGCACCTTCTACAGCCTGCCCCACGACAAGCCTTTCCGCTTCCCGGGCTGCGGCTTCGCCGGGTACGAGAGCGCCTGCGGCAGCTGGCTCGTCTTCCCGCGTGACGACGGGTGCTTCCTCGTCGACCCATTCTCCAGGGCCACCGTGACGCTCCCTGCTCTCTCGTGCGTCCGGCTCCGGCCTCCAAATGCAGTCGCCAAATGGTCATCCCTGCAGCCTGGGGCAAGAATCACCCAACCCTGCGTCACATGGATGCATATGGAGGACTCGGATAAACCGCGCGTAAAGAAGCTCATCCTCTGCTCGCCAAACCTTGTTGCTGCGGTGGTCGGCCTTGGACCCCTCAGCCAGATTCTAATTTGCCAACCGGGGGCCTCGTCGTGGTCCGTACGCGCGTACGATGAGATGAAGATGTACGAAGACATGGCGTTTTACCAGGGCAAGCTCTACGCCATCGACGACGACGAGGAGCTCCTTGTTGTGAGTATCAGCGAGGACAATAGCACTGGGGATCCGCAGGTCTCTAAGATTGGGAGGGTCATCAAGGACAAGGCTGCTCCTAGCTGGCGCCAAGGTGTGTCTGGAGGCAACTCTAGGTCCCACAAGAAGATATATCTCGTTGAGTCGCGTGGCGCGTTGCTGATGGTACGCAGGAAGATTTGGCTGTGTCTTCCTGAACCTGGAGTGGGCGGTAAAGCGATTGCTGGACAGAGCGAGTTTGAGGTTTTCGAGGCCGACTTTGAGCATTCGAGGTGGATCAGCGTGTCGGCCGTGGGGGATGACCAGGTTCTTTTTCTAGGGCGGGGGTGCTCCAGGGCTGTGTCCGTGTCCCAGTACGGGCTGTTGGGAAATCGCATCTTCTTCTTGGATGATGACGAGGAATGTATTAAGAACTACGTCTACGGCGAGGAGAACACGTCTTGCAGCGCCTATGACATGAGACTAGGTGACGTCTCTTCTCCTCATCCAATGATTTCCTGGAAGCGCCGCCGTGAGACGCGTCTGGCAGCATGGCTCTTCCCTCAGGACTGAAGTTGAGATGTTGTACTACCGTTTGTTTGTTGCTAAGCAAGCTGCTCCCAGGTTATCTGACCATGCTATGGATGTTGTTATTCAGTGGCTGTTTTGCAAGCTGCTCAGTCCATCTATCTGACTGCTATGTATGTCATTCCATACAGTGTTCGGTGGTCCTATGCAAGCTGTGAAATGTGTTAGTATTTAACTTGCTTACGTTGCTAGCTGCCATGTATCAGTTGTCTCAACTCTTATTATGTTGCTTACTATGCAGTCTGATAACCGCATCGGTTTTCAACTAGTACTGTGGTTGTTACTTCGCCTATGAAAGGTCTTAAAATGCATCTATCTGAATCTTTGTCATGGTGGTCTCTTTTGTTTCTGCGATGATTTGGCATGGGGGTCTCTTTGTGTTAAATTTGTTTTGTGCTGAAGTTATTGAATTTGGAGATTCAAGCAGTGCTTCAGAGTAGTGTATTGTGCAACTGCAGTTATCTTGTTATGATATTTAACTTGTGATGAACCTTGTGCAGTTGTGCTGCTAGTTTGGTTTCATTGAATTTGGAGATTCAAGCAGTGCTTCAGAGTAGTGCTATTCATATAACCTTGTGCAGTTGTGCTGCTAGTCTGGTTTTATTGAAAGTATGTTCTAACTTCCACGAAGTATGTTCATAATGTAAAAGAAATTTCATTTAACTTGTTAAAAATGCTTCGCATTCTACGAGCAGAGTTTATGGAATCACTTATGTAAAATTTATGTTTTATTCTACATAGCATGAAACTAATAAAAGTATTTATTCTATTTTATTTCATCCTATTCGGCACATTTGATGGTCCCAAGCAACACCGAGGCTGAATCTTTCGCTACCATCAGTGCAATCTGCATTTCAGTTTGAAAATAAGCATCTGAAAACAAAGTCTTTTTTTTTAGTTAGGCTGAAGTTTTCGACGTCTAGTAGAAATCCTGAATCAAATGGGACATAAACAAGCATAATTTGTTTATTTCTTAGGTTGAAGATGTCCACATCCAGCACAAATCGGGAATCAAGGGACATAAAGAACTAAACATGTTTGTTTGAATTGTTGTTCTTTCCATTTTGAAAGTGCCAATGAGTTGGAACTTAATGGCTGCAGTTCCATGTAACTCTGACACTGTTTTTCCATGAACAACTGGATGGTTCCAGTTCAGGCGATTAGGTGTGATGCTCGTCTCTCCATCATCTCTGAGCGAGGATTAAGGGCATCCCCTTGCCTCCTACGGTCGCTACGGCCTACTGTAGATGACAGGGGACCTGATTTTTTTGGCTATATTTTATATTGCTCGCAATGTACTTACCTCGGAAATGGCAATTTTTTTTGTGAGATGAAATGGTATTTTTTTTTTTACTTACCTGCGAAATGGAAGTCGGAAATAGTACGGAGTAGCAAGAGCTGGCGGCAACACACTAAAGCGGCCGGCCCATTCGTCTTTGCTGGGCCTGGGCTGCACAATCCACAGTGGCAATCATTTGTTCCGGCAGACACAGTCATACTCCACTCCACTCTCAGTCGACAGCAGCAGCAACAGGAGCGGCGGCCTAACCCACCGGCGGCGCTGACGGCACATAGGCCCCAGCTCCGGCAGAGAGGTACGGCTCTGGGTGTCTCTGGCACCCACCTCTTTCTCCCCCTTTCCGTTCTTGATCGCTCAGTGTGGTTTCCGTCCCTCCGTCCAAACTCCATGGTGTCTGCTGGCCATGCACGCCAGATGTTTGATGCATTGCTTGGCGCATTTGGGGTGGTCGGATGATGGAAGTAAGCTGACGGTAGATGATCCTGTTACGTATTTGCAGGAAAGATGTCAGTGGAGAAGAAACCGCACTCGGAGCCACCGCCGTCGTGGTCGGCACTCCCGCTGGACCTGGCCGTCCTGGTGGTCCGTCTACTCCCCTCGTACGCCGACCGCGCGCGCTTCGCCGCGGTGTGTCCGCAGTGGCGCGCCGCCGCGAGGGAGCTCCTTCCCACGCCACTGCCGCTGCTCGCGCTCCCCGACGGCACCTTCTACAACATCCCCTACACCAAGCCCTTCCGCTTCCCTGGCTGCGGCTTCGCCGGGTACCAGAGCGCCTGCGGCAACTGGCTCGTCTTCCCGCGCGACGACGGCTGCTTCCTCGTCGACCCGTTCACCAGGGCCTCCGTGACGCTCCCTGCTCTCTCGTGCGTCCGTCTCAGGCCTCCAAATGCTGTCGCTAAATGGTTAAACATCGGAAGGGCGAAAATTGCTGACCCTTACAGTACATGGATGCATATCAGGGGCTCAAAGAAGCTGCACATAAGCAAGCTAATTCTGTGCTCGCCAAACCTTGCCGCGGCGTTGGTTGGCATCGGATACACCAGTCAGATTCTAATGTGCCAGCCAGGGGCCTCGGCGTGGTCAGTGCGCGCCTACGACCGGTGTAAGGTGTTCGAAGACATGGTGTTCTACCAGGGCAAGCTCTACGCCATTGCCAAAGACGAGAATCTCCTTGTGGTGAACATCAGCGAGGACCATAGCACAAGCGATCCACAGGTTTCTAAGATTGGAAGGGTCATCAAGGGCGATCCATCGTATCCAGCTGTGTTCGAAAACAACACTAGGCCCCGCAAGAAGCTCTACCTGGTTGAATCATGTGGGGCGTTGCTGATGGTACGCAGGGTGATTTGGTGCCGGGTGCCTGAACCTGGAGTGAAAGGTAAAGTTGTTGCTGGACAGAGCAAGTTTGAGGTTTTCGAGGCTGATTTTCAGCATTCACGGTGGGTCAAGGCATCCACTGTGGGGGATAACCAGGTGTTGTATCTAGGGCGAAGGTGCTCCAGGGCCATGTCTGTTGCTGCATATGGGTTTGCAGGTGATCTTATTTTCTTCTTGGATGATGATGAGCAGAATCGTGTGGAGTACCACTACGAAGACGACAACACGTCTTTCAGCGTCTATGACATGAGATCCCGCACAGTCCGTACCGCTTGTCCAACGATTTCCTGGAAGCGCTGCAATGAGATGCTTCTGGCAGCATGGCTCTTTCCTCAGGACTAAAGTGAAGGTGTTATGTTGTTGTTACCTGTTGGTGGCTTGTTGGTAATCAGGCGGCTCCCAAGTTATCTGACGATGCTATTTTGCTATAGATGTTGTTGAGTGGACATCTTGCAAACTGCTCATAGGTTATGTATCTGCCTGTGGTATGTATGGTGTTTGGTGATCCTGTGCAAACCGTGAAATGCGTTAGTATTTAAGTTGCTATGTATCATTGCTGAACTTATTATGGTGGTTACTATGCGTACTGTTAAGTGTTAACTGCATCGGGTTATCTAGTACTGTAGTTGTTGCTGTGCCTAGGAAAGATCTTGAAGTTATAGCTGCTTATCCGAAAGATCCTATATATGGTGGTTACTACAGTGATCTATTTTTGTGTGTGTGGTCTCTTACTCCCTCTCCCTGTATTAACTATGGAGTGGTAGATTTGTTTTTCCTCAAGTTGTTATCTCTTGAAAAGAAACGTTTAATTGCTCTGGCCTCTACATATAGACCTAGTTTCCAATGCCTATCTGGTCATGTTGTCCTTGAAAATTGTGGAGTCATGTTTAATATGTCTGCACACCTACATATATAACCTGGTTTTACAATGCCTACCTGCTCTTATTTGTCTGGAAACATTTGGAGTCATGTTTAATATGTATGCACACCTAGTTCTCACTAATCAGACGTTAAGGGAATGAAAATGGTACTTCAGTTTGATTTATCTCTAAATTAAAAGAACATATAGCACTAGTTTCATTAAGTCTTTTTTTTTTATTTCCCATTTCTTCTTTTGTTCTCTTATGTATTGTTTATTTGAGTAGGAGTAGTATTTACTTGTTTTTCTATTTTAAGTTTTCTTTATTGTTTTTTGTGTGTTTCATATCAAATCGATATAATTTCTGAAATATTTGTTCTAATTTTTAATGTGTTTTTGTTGGTTACTTTTTTAAAAAGAATAATTATATTTTACACACGCTTTAGTAAATATTTTTTATATGGAACACTCTTATATGTCGAAGGAATTTTATAAATTGTGTGAACATTTATTTGACATCCAATGAACATTTCACTTGAAAATATGATCATTTTAAATGTGATGCTTAAACTTGTCTTATAGGATTTTTAACATATTAATATAAAGTGTAAATGCAATTATATAAATTCAAATCCGATGACACATTGTTTACTAATAAAATTTTTATTGACTTCTAAGAAAGGATAGAGACGGTAACCTACATGGGTGAATAGATTTCTACTTCACATTTCTTTTCACAAGTTTTAGGCTTATGCGGATAACAAAAGGTGAGCCTAACAACTAAGTGAAACAACCTATATGAAGCAATGGGACACTTAAGCACGGAGGCTATCACACATGTAAATACACAAGTAAAATAGCTCAAATAGAAATAATAGCCACGTAGAGACGAAGATGTATCAATGTGTTTCGGGGCACGTTATAGTTAGAGGGGTGTGGGTTACCACGAAGGACCCCTAGAGGCTGCTCTAGCATCATCCATGAAGTAGGAGTTCAATCACTACTGGTAGGCCTTAGGGTCACATCCAAATCCTCATAAACGTTCCACGGAGTAAGTTCGAACATAAACCGAAGTGCGAGGGGGTTGGTATAGCAGTGTACTGGCCCTCCCCATGCGAGGGGGTTGGTAATCTCCTCTCCAGCCACTGGGTATGGAATCTAATAATTTTTTTTTCTAATTCAAAATTAATATTCCATCTTGGTGGTTAACCATCCACCTACTTATAAAGTAGCAATGAAGCATAAACAGAACATCATCACTCCTTTATGAAATGATGGGGCCGCGTCTCCGACCGTCATCCAACCATCATATCGTACTAAAACCCAAGTATGAACTTTAGAGGTAACATTAGTTCTACTCTAGCTTAGATGTCATCTTTAGTGAAAACAAGGCTAAGGACAACATGCCCTTTCATTTTGTTAATCAAAACACAAAGATAATTATTTTCTCAACTTAGTATAATCGGCAACATGGTCCAACCATGTATTTTTCATTTAATTTTTCCTATTATATATGTAGGCTAAGTACAAATTTGAGGGTGGTCCATGCACCACCTCACCACCCTATAGATCCGTTTCTAGGTTAAGTTAATGAGTGAATTATAATTTTTACCATATAGGTTGTGCATTTGAGACACATATTACCCCATTTAGTGAAACTTCCACCAAAATACGCAATCTATAATACTTTAAACACGGTTTTATTCTAGTTTACCATATTGCTTGTTTTGTTACATGTTACTTCCTGCAACTAAAGTTGTCAGTGACCGTGCTGCAAAACGGTCAACGATGATGCTTCAAACGGTAAGACTTGATTCAACCTGTTAGCAACGCGAGTGGTTACAGGGGCTTTCTCTAAAGTTATTTTTGAATAAAGTTGTTTTTCTTTGTAAGATAAGAGGAGCAGGAAGTTCGTCTACTCAGAACATTTAAATGGAGGATAAAAGAGTATTATTTCTATTTCTATATATCATTATAGTGTATCCACCGAATGTCATAGCTGAACCTATTAACTAGGAATATCTCATCGATCAACCCCCAAGAAAGCAATCCTATTCACCCTTTGTGCCTTGTTTACTTTATTCTCTTTTACTAGTTCTAGATCAACCAATAATTGGCTTAGTTCCAAATCGAGTTTAGAATCATTAGACTTGTATTGTGATTAATGTAAATTCGAATATTGTAAGTACATATATCTTTTTTCAAAGTTACACATAAATAACACATGAAATCCGATGATGGAGAATAAAGTTATTTCTAGATCGATCAAGAATTAGTCGGGCCCTCTAAAAAAACGAATTAGTCGGGTCCTGATTTATTATGTAGCGGGCGTCCGTTCCTTTAGAAACCATGGCGATGCGTCCACACAAAGGGAGGTCATGACGTGTGAGGAGGAGAATGTCTCCCCCCCTCTCCGCTCTCTGGCAGTACAGGATTCAGAGACAAGCTTAGCTAGTCGATCGATCTTCCGAGCAGTAAGAGGCCGGCAGCCATGGCGGCGATGCTCAAGGTCTACGCCGACCGCCTCCCGCAGCCCTCCCGTGCCCTAATCATCTTCTGCAGGCACGTACCTACCTCCCCATCTGATCTATTCAAGCGCGTTCCTTTCTCTTATCGCGATCCATCGGTTGACTGTAGGGTGAACAAGCTCGATTTCGAGGAGGTGACCGTCAATCTGGGCAAGGGCCAGCACCGCACCCCAGAGTTCAAGAGTAAGAACTGCAGTCGCTCCCTCTGGCTTATTGTCCTCCAGGCTCCAGTCGCCCCCTTTCTGAATTTTCCCATCCTTCAAGACCTGCACTATGTCTGTCTGCCACTTGCTCCTGTCCTGACTGATTGACCAACTTCTCTTCAGAAATCAACCCAATGGGTCAAGTCCCAGCGATTGTTGATGGAAGATTCAGACTCTTCGAAAGGTCTCCGTTCCTGACAAAACAATTACTTACCTGAAGTCAGACTAGCTCCCAGTAACATTCACCATCTACTCATGTGCACATTGTTTCCATTGCATTCCTGAACTTCTAATTTAACACACCCTGTTAACATTACCAGTTCATCAGATATAATGGCTCTGGATAGATAAAGCATGCTATTTAATTACTTCCACCTTTTTTTATCGTTCTAAAAAGTCCTCATCAAATTTACACTTGTTAGTTTTGTGACAGCCATGCTATCTTGAGGTATCTTGCGACGGTCTTCCCTGGAGTTCCAGATCACTGGTTTGTTACCCTTCCTCTCACGATTCTAACTTGCTACATGTGACAAGCACCTTTTTATTTTCTCATTGGGGTTCTCTCAGCACTCCTCTACCGTGACAAGCGCTATGCTTCTATCCACACAATTCATAAACTATAGTGCCAACGTCAGCATAATTTATATAAGCTTGCGGTCTAGAAACTTGATAAATATATACAATGGTGTCTTAAAATGCCCGCAATCAGTGTTTCTAGGAAGCCACGTGTACGAGGCAGTCGAGCGCAACGCCGGTCAACATAGGGGGTGATGTACACAGTTTTGAGTAGGTGAGGTGCCAGATACATGGATTCGTACTACGGAAATATGAGAACTCAACTCAATTGTTTGGTGGGTTATTCGAAAACAGTTTTTGAGCTGGTTCTCCATGCTATTTCAAAATTGTGCGTTGAATTTGTTTCTAAGATCAGTTTCGAGTTGATGGTTTCTCTGCACATGTACAGACTTATCCTATTCCCATATAAAGTTGACTCGTTCTGGTCAGCTCTTAGCTCGAGTTCTGCTACTGGTTCCCCATATAGGATTGGATATGAATACTACAGCCCATGGTGTTTGCTTTGATTTTGTCAATTCAGAATTAGCAAGTTTCGTGACTGGTTTCGCATATTGGACTGGATATTAATGCTATAGCCTATGGAGCTTTGATTTGGTCAATTCTGAGTTAATGAGAGTTACATAGTTAAGGTTCCTTTGTTGGTTTTGGGAGAATGTGTTCATTTGTCATCCTATAGTTAAAAAAAATGTCAATTTCACTCAGTCTGATGGGTGCTTCATTGGTAGTTCAAAGTCACTATCTTATTATTATTTTCTTACCACATAGTATCATGCAGACTAAACTGTCTAATTAATTTTTTTTCTTCGCACATAGGTATCCTGCGGACTTGTTTACTAGAGCAAAAATCGAGTCCATCTTGGATTGGCATCACTCAAATTTGCGCCGTGGTGCAGGTGAGAAGAAACCCTATTTAATCCACAGATGGAGAGTCCTGCTAGGCTATTATTGGTCATCGTGTGGAGTTATCATTCAGCATGGAGCACATGTTCTTTTTCTAATTGATTTTTGCCATCACAAGTCGAATAATTTATCCACCAATGCTGGTAAAATTTGCTAAATTCTAAAGGGGAAACATCTACCATTCGTATCACCTAATAATTCAGATTTTTTTCTTGACAATCTAGCCCTTTGCCATCCTTTGATCCTTTTGCATACTTGCATATGTAGCAACCTTTGTACTGCACACTGCATTGGCTCCTTCTCTTGGTATGACACCAAATCCCAAGGCCGCAAAAGAGGGTGAAAACCTGCTGGTGAGGTCGCTGAAAACGATTGAATCTGTATGGCTCAAAGGTGACACAAAATTCTTAAATGGCAACCCCCAGCCATCAATCGCGGACCTCAGCTTAGTGTGCGAGATAATGCAGCTGGAGGTACGCCCCCTGTATAATACATCTGTTTGTGTCATTTCTGCCATCAGTTAAATTTTTTGAAAATAGGGAGGATGGTGGTTATTTGCAGCTGGTGGGTGATGAGAGGCGTGACAGTATCCTGAGACCTCGTGAGAAGATTGGTGCTTGGATGGAGAACGTGAAGAAGGCCACGAGCCCCCATTTCGAGGAAGCACACGAGCTCATCTTCAAAATGAAGGCACGCTTTACGTCTGCCGATCACGTCAAAACAGTGTCCAAGCTCTGAACAGTTTCATACCTTTTTGTCCGCAAACTAAGAATGTACGTAGTAGTATATATCATGAGGAAAGAATAAGAGTATCTGAGCTTTGTATATGTAAGAAAAATCTGCCTTACAGTTGTCTTGTCTCTTGCAGAAAACATGAAGTAAAACTTTTCCTGTGGTGTTTCAGCACTGACGGATGCATACATTGATTTGGCCATGCTACAAAGCAAAAAAGGGTGGTCCTTGACCCTTAAGTATTCCACTGAACCTAGCTGCTATGCCCAGCTCCACCATGCTTCTTTACACCACCACCAGAAACATAAATACGGATCACATACTTCCGCAGATGTAATTGTTAAGTTGATGTAGTACTTGGAAACATCAGACAGAGCCACAGAGGTATGTAATTCCTTCTTTGACAGAAGAACAAACAGGTAAATTTTGCTTCTATTACTGACAAGTTTTTGAAACTCGTGGAATTAATCCAACTTATTTCACTCCCAGATGACCACGTTTTGTTGTGTTCCAAAAGCATATAGAAATTGGGAAATACTTTTGTACTTACACGCATGAGTGTGGATGTTTTCGTCAAATATTTTGCTCGGTTACATGTACATAATTAAACATATATACATGTACTTAATAATATACAAGTTTGTCATAAAAAACCTTAATTGGCCCGGCCCATTCAAAGATAACTTGATCAACACCATAATCAGTACATCATCACTAGATTATTGAGGTACGCAGCACCCTCATTGTCAGTTAGCGCAAGAAAGAAATTTACAAGGAAAAGACAGTGATATACACCCATCATGCCAATTCATTCACGCAGGAAAAGGCTCAGATTTATAAATACTACAACTAGAAGAATAAGGTACGGGAACTAGAAGAATACTTATCTTGCAAAAGTCCATCTTACTGTTGTTTGCCCCTTACAACTCCTCAATGATGCTTCAGCATCTACTCAACAAACTCATGAAATTTATCCACTATTCTTCTTTACAACAAGCACAAAAAAACAACCAAAAAGGTAGGAGAGACACTCTTATTCCTATGACGATTCTTCTCTCTTGGGCTAAGAATTGTTGGTAAAGATACACACAAGGCTTGATGCTCAGCACGACTAGTCCGTCTTGAACATGTGCGGGAACTGCTCTACCCCTCTTTGCACTCCTGCGCCGCCCTCTTCAAGTTATCCCCAATGCTTGAACCAAACGCCTCCGCCTCGTCCGACATCACCTCCACCTTTCTCACCGCGGCGACCCGAATATCCTTACACCCTCGCTCTGCTCCTCTGCCTGTTCCTTCAAGCTCGAGACGAAGGACCTCACGGAGGGCATCGCTCGCTCCAGGGCACAGCGAGACCGGACTGGTCACATACAGAGTTCATATATCAGCATAACCAGATGTTTTCAATATTAAGGATCACGTATCCATTGCTCTCCCCACGCGCCAATTGAAATTCCAGAGTACGCTAGTCACTGTTTCAGGGTAGTTTATTTGTGCAACCGCAGTTAATTTCTTCCCCCTTCACCGATCAAAGGTGAATAGATCAAACATGACAAGCCACGCGTCATTCGTGCCGTGATTTGGAAAAGCACGAAGTTATTTTTTAGGGTAAGCATAAAGTTATTCTAAAATGCTATTTATGAACCCAGTAATGCAAATGTGGATATTCCATTATTCCTGGAGCAGACATGACTTTCTATTAGAATGGGCTGTAGGTGGTTTTGTGCTGCTCATCAGAGCATTTGGTGAGTGGCTCTCAGTTCTCGCGATACAAATAGGGCGACACCGGCGTAGAGTTGCAGCACTGGTGGACCGTGGAGCGACTCGTGGTAGGAGAAACCAGCTGATGATACAGCTGGGTGTTAATTACTCCCTCGGATCCATTGAGGAATAACTGAATTTATATACTTTGCAATAAGGCAATAACAGTCCATATGCGTTACTTTGATGCCTGAGCAATGGCCAACCCGGGGAAGAAGAGAATATCCACCGGTGCATCATAAATAGATACTGGCAGCAGCGCCGGCAATCCGCTGTCGGGGGCGACGGCACAAGGTCCCTTGGTAATGGGAGGACCGTCCCACACCACGCTCCCAATACGGCTGGCCCACCAAAATTAGGATTTTGCTTTTGACAAATTACAAGATTTTGCATATTTTAAAACAATTGGTCAAACACTGTTACAATGTTCAAACATGTAAATAGTTTCACACAATAAACCAAATGTGCAAGTAAATTTATTCGTACAAGAATTCAAATAAATGACAATTGATATTGTTCAAGAATCAGGCAATCGTTTTCTCTTATCTTTCACAAAAGTTCAAGATCATTTCAAACTTTAGTATGAACGTACATGTCTTGGATTTGTTGATGCATGGGGAGGAAAGCAACAAACTTAGCTCGCACCTGATCAAGTTGGGAAAGAGGTCCCTGATGGTCAAATGGCTGGTCATCAACCATCGATTCATCACGCTCACTCTCGATGATCATGTTGTGCATGATCGCATAACCCACATATGAGATTCCGACTAGGTAAGAACAAACAATGGCAAACTGCTATTGGAGCACACTAAATGCCCGGTTGACATCCTTCCGACATGCCTCTTGGCATTGAGCAAAATAAGATCGCTTATTTGTAGCAGTGTTGGGGATTGTCTTAAAAAATGTAGACCATGCTGGATAGATACCATCATCTAGATAATACCCTTTGCCTTATGTATGGCCATTGATCTCATAGTTGACGGTCGGAGCATGCCCCTCGGGTAGCCTTCGGAGAGCACCCATATCATTATCAATTCCTTCCATGTAAAAAAAAAGCGTGCCAAAAGCAGTGGTCATAATATGCCACAACTCCAAGTATCACACCGCACTCTCCGTTGACCTTTTACATCCCTTGCCAAGCAAAGAGAAATTTCTCCAACCCCAATGCATGCAATCAATGCTCCTAAGTATCCCAAGAAAACCTATTTCCGCGTTTTGTGTCAAGATCCGAGCTATATCTTACATTTGGTGCTCTCAAGTAGTATGGCCCAAACACTGCCACGCTGCCCGACAAAACCTGTAGACACTCTCAAAGCATGTGATCTCCGAAATGTACCGATAGTTATCTTTTGCATCTGGAGGATCTCCATACGCAAGACACCAGAGAGCAGCCATGCATTTTAAACCGATGAGAATCCCCACGATCCGGTGCAAGTCATGTTGGACATGAAATAGGTGGCATACTCATGGACGCTAAATTGAATCTCCATGAAAATCTCCTTTTTCATCCTAAATCGCCGTCGAAAATCTTTGGTGGTATGTGTTGCATCGTATATGAATTAGTCGGAGTCAAGCAACACAACAACAGCGAGCCGAGGCTGGTCCTTGTTCTTTGCATTCCCAACCCTCGATCCACCATGCCACGGACCATCATTGATCTTCTCTTGGAGACAGAGGATATTGGTCAAGATCAACAACCATTGTTGCTGGTCAACAACGACATCAGCCTCCTCCTTGATCAACATCTCCATTATCATCTAGTAATGGTTGTCCATTGAGGCAAAATTATGAACATACTGCGGGTGAGGCGAATAAACTGTGTTCCCATCCGCGCTGTTGTGCCAGCGATTTAGGGTCCAAGAGAACATGCGGCACCACACATAGTGCATGGTCTTTAGCCAGTTCAAGAGAAGGAGAGAGAAGGTTATGATTGGCTTTCTCCACACATAGTGCATGGTCTTTAGGATCATGTCCAAGAGATCTAACTTCGGTCCGGCCCCGTTTAGTAGGGGAAGCTGGTTTCACTCTGATGCGTGCAATTAACACACGTCCGTTGGGAACCCCAAGAGGAAGGTGTGATGCATACAGTAGCAAGTTTTCCATCAGAAAGAAACCAAGGTTTATCGAACCAGTAGGAGCCAAGAAGCACGTTGAAGGTTGATGGCGGAGAAGTGTAGTGCGGCGCAACACCGGGATTCCGTGTAACTGCACAACACAATCAAAGTACTTTGCCCCAACGTAGGTTTGTCAATCTCACCGGCTTGTTGTAACAAAGGATTAGATGTATAGTGTGGATGATGATGTTTGCGAAAAAGAACAATTGCAGTAGATTGTATTTCAGATGTAAAGAATGGACCGGGGTCCACAGTTCACTAGTGGTGTCTCTCCCATAAGATAAATAGCATGTTGGGTGAACAAATTACAGTTGGGTAATTGACAAATAAAGACGGCATAACAATTCACATACATATATCATGATGAGTACTATGAAATTTAATCAGGGCATTACGACAAAGTACATAGACCGCTATCCAGCATGCATCTATGCCTAAATAGTCCACTTTCAGGTTATCATCCGAACCCCTTCCGGTATTAAGTTGCAAGCAACAGACAATTGCATTAAGTATGGTGCGTAATGTAATCAACACAAATATCCTTAGACAAAGCATCAATGTTTTATCCCTAGTAGCAACAGACATCCACAACCTTAGAACTTTTTGTCACCGATTCAATGGAGGCATGAACCCACTATCGAGCATAAATACTCCCTCTTGGAGTTACAAGTATCAACTTGGAGCCTCTACTAGCAACGGAGAGCATGCAAGAACATAAACAACATATATGATAGATTGATAATCAACTTGACATAGTATTCAATATTCATCGGATCCCAACAAACACAACATGTAGCATTACAAATTGTTATCACCAGATTTTGGCCAAATCAGGAGATGGGCCGTAATTGAGATGGACTTGAAGGATATATGCGTGGAGGATCTCTGAAGCGGCCTTGCACGAGAGTTTGGGCTAGATAGCCCGTGTATCTGTAAATTATAGTAGATCACATCTTAGTTTAGAAGTAAAGTTGGAGTTTAACCCGTGCACGGTTAGGTGCACGCCTGAATTAGAAAGTCCCTTGGACTATAAATATGTATCTAGGGTTATCGAGAAAGGAGGACAATCACGTTCACAACAAACACAAACTAGGCGCATCCTTATTTCGAGGGTTTCTTCCGGGTAATCATCATGCTGCCTAGATCGCATCTTGCGATCTAGGCAGTACACGTTTATTCGTTTACCTTGTGTTACTCGTGCTGAAGCGTTGTTGATGGCGAGTAGCACTATTTATCGTAGATGTTTTAGGGCTTGCATTGATGATTTTCTTATGCGTATCCGCTTGGCAATGCCGTCCTTCGACATCTAGCTGTCCTTACACCAGTGTAAGGGCAGCCTGTTTCATTACTTAGTAGATCCGATCTGTTATAGTTGCTCCTTGTTCTTCAAGGATTAGTTTAATATATGCATGATTAGGCCTTATGCTGGGGTTGGATGATCCGGTAGTGCGTTAGGTGTTGTTTACCGTTCCTATAAGGGATGTTCCGGGAATTGACTTAGGTTTTTAGGCCTCTTCTAGGGATAGTTTCCATCATCTTTCGTATCTGCTAGGCCCAACTACGCGTAGGATGTTCCGGTTATGCGGTGAAAACCCTAAACTGTCGTAGATTGGTTTAGCTTTGTTCTGATCAAGCAGGATCCCCATGTCATTGTAAATCCAACGTGAACCATGGGGCGATCGGCTCCTTGAGCCGATCCATAGGACAACCTGAGAGCTGATAGGGCTCGTATTTAATGTTTACGTGTCTACCATGCAGGAGATTAATCGAAGCAATCCAACACCTTCTGATCAGGTCTAGGTCGGGTGGCACGCCCTTGCAACCGCCGGGACGTGTGCTAGAAACTTGCGGGACGACGCGAGCCACGGCCCACTAAGCGGTCGTGGGAGTCTCCGGCTCTTCGTGTTGCTTAACCACTGCTCGCCGGTGAGTTTTGGCAGCAACACATTCTGGCGCCCGGTGGGACACTTTCTACAACAACTACGTCAACATCGGCAGCCAAGATGTCGGACGAACCGATCAAGTACGAGGATGCCTGCGAGCATCAGAAGAAATACGATGAGCTGAAGGCCATCTGTGAAGCCGAACTCATCGGCTCCTTTGAGAAGACCCGTTCGCATGGCATCAGGTTCAAAGGATTCACACCCCAAGGCGCGCTCGAGGGATTGGATCTGTCTCTCCCTTCGGAGGAACGTACCAGAGCCCTGCGTCAGGAAATCAACTACGTTGTGGCTCATTCGCTACATCGGCATTCTGAGAGCCTGGTGAATACTTTGGAGCGCATTGCGCTTCATGTGGTGCAAGAAATCATGAAGCATCGGTCTCCCTCGGGACCTGCTCTAGGGACTCACCAGGGAGAGATGCAACTCCACACTAGGCCACCACTGCCGTTCGCAATGGCAGCTCCACAGCAACAAGGTTCACCGGCATACATTGTCTACAAGGTTGGAGGTGATCCTGGCGACTACCAATTCTTATATGAGCCGCCCAAGGAGATCCCACATGGATACGTGTGCACATACGTGCCGCGCAACAACGGACGCAAGCGATCCAAACTCCCCGGGAGGGATTGCGGAAGCGGTTGTGGCGGGAGGATTCTGGAGACGGGGAGCAGACGCTGAGAAACAGGCGTGGCTAACTAAATATGCCGCTACCACAAGTCCGAACGGCTCAACCTCTGCAGCTCCTACTGTGGATCAGATCAGCGCAATCCTGAGAGATCAGTTCGGGATCCTGCCTAAGAAGAAAACAATCGGCTATTCCAAGCCGTATCCCAATGAGTATGACCTGATCCCGCTGCCACCTAAGTATCGGCTCCCGACTTCACAAAATTTAGTGGATCGGAAGGATCTAGCTCCATCGAGCACGTGAGCGTACTTGGCACAGCGGGCATGGTTTCGACATCGGGCAGCTACGGGTGAGATTCTTTGCCCAATCTCTCACGGGTCCAGCCTTTGGGTGGTACACTTCCACCAGATTCGGTTCGGACTTGGAAGCAGTGGAAGAGCAATTTCACATACAATATCATTCGGAAGCTACGGCTGGCATTGCAGTGACACAGTTCGGCAAAGCGAGAGAGACGGTGTGAATACATTCAACGTTTGAAGGTCAAGAACCGTGCTATTCGGTTCATTTATCGAAAAAGATCGAGCTGGTGGCGAGCCTCGCGGCGCCACTCAAGGATCGCGTTCCAAGTGGAGTACAATTGTTGCGCACATGGTCCGAGACTAACCGTATGAACAGCGCCACCAGTGTACCAAGACAAGTTCAAGCGCACGATAGGCACTGTCGATCTTGAAGAGGATGAAGACCTCGCGGAAGATCGAGGAAGTCGCCGTGGCTGAATGGACTCGGACGGCGTGCCGTGTCCTGCAAATGGGTGAAACAACCAGGGGCCTCCAAAAGGGTTTGACTTCGATTTAAGCAAAGGCGATTTTTGATTTTTTGAAGGAGAAACAGTGAAGTTGCAAGATGCCTACGTTACAAGAGATGAACGGTAGACCATACCAAATGGCATCCACGTTCACCCACACCACCAATAAAGTATTGCGCGCAGATCCAAATGGCGATAGAATCAGGCCGATTAACGGACAATTTGCCATGAAGGTTGACACACGCCGTTTCCTGGCGTCAACATGGTGGATCTCCCACTCCATAAGGTGCGAGCCAGGGTTCTCTTTTGGTGTCAACATGGCAGGGCTTGTGAGCCGCCATGGCAAAGAGAGAGCAGCCACTCCCGTGGCAAGGATAAAGAGGAGGTCCACGCGACCGGCCCCAACATGATGATAGACGGTACCTGACTGAGGAGGAAGTGAGAAGCGTGCGGTATCAACATCCACTCTCCGCGCATCTCCTTAACAAATACGAGCAGCAGTATGATCGACGTCGGCGCTACGACGTAGATGATGAGAGATATCATCGGTCTGATGCGGATGACAGGAGGTATCATCGGCATGATAGAGACAACGACGGGTACGAGCGTCACGCTAGAGGGAGGTCAAGGGAGCAAGAAGACGTGGATAGGCATTGGAACTGTCCTTTCTTTAAACATTGCGGGACTCGGGAGCCGATTGCCAACAATCGAGAAATCAGAATACGGCAGCAAAGGAAGGGAACAAATGAGGTTTCGGTGTTCAAACGTCTAGGTCCTCTCCACCTCGAACAAACGAGCTGAGTCGTCTCAAGAGGAAGACGTGAGGTCGGAAGAAGATAGGTATCACCGGCCAAGGTGGTGCCCTGATGGACTCAGCCATTCTCGAGCGTAGGGTGCGGCTACGAAACCTGGAGGAAGCGAGGCACGGTACTCACGTGAGAAAAGCACGGCCCGATCTGGCCGTGAAAATTCAGCAAACATTGGAGACGGAGGCGCGACAAAGAAAGTGTGGCGTCCTAAACGGACAAAAGCCGATGCGGAGTATCGGTGATACAAACATGGTGTTCATACTCCTCGAGTTTTGCGCTCCAAACGCGAGGAAGTATCGGTGGCTCAATTCGACGGTCCACGGCAGTTATCTTTGAAAAGCCACGAGAGAGAAGCTACAGGCATTTGAAAGACCTATACCTGAAAGGTTATATCAATGGGCAGCCTGTCAGCAAGATGTTGGTTGACACGGGAGCGGCAGTCAACATAATGCCATATTCCATCCTACGACGTTTGGGACACTCCAACGATGATTTGATCAAGACCAACGTCACATTAAGCGATTTCAACGGCCAGCGTCGAAGCAGGTGTTCGAACGTTGGTATAGGCGAAAATACCCATCGTTCTTCATCGACGACAAAACAATTACGCTGTCCTACTAGGAAGGGATTGGATTCATGCTAACTTGCATTCCGTCCACAATGCACCAATGCATCATACGGTGGGATGGAGATGAAGTGGAGGTCGTTCAGGCAGATGACTCAATCGAGATATCACTAGCTGCCATGAATATTTGGGAGGCAGACGACCAAGAGCCGCTCTCTGGAATCAGTTTGGACGGCTGTGAGCGCATCGAAGCGTCGAAAAATGGGGTGAGACTGGTCTTATCCACCGGCTTTGAGTAGCAAGGTCCAAGACAATGGACGTACGTGGCGAGGCCGATCCTGCGATCGGCCCCAAAAAATGGAAAGCAAAAATCTTATCATGTCACGTAGCTACAGTAGAAAACCAAGAAGTGGTAAACCCTCATCAAGCATGCAATGAAAAGGGAGGCGATTCTAGCAATCGGCCAAAATTATCCTCGACATGTGTTTTGCTGTGTTCAGCATTGATCTAAGAGGAGGCACGAAGAGCCGATACCCTCAATTACTTGAAAGAATCGGCTGGGGCACTTAGATGGATAAGACACGAGGATACGAAGTTTGAAGTGGCTCAAATGCCCAGCAGCTCAAGATATATTCTTCGAGGATGATGGACATTGAAGTATGGGGGCCGATACACCAATAAATCGGCCGTAAAAAATACAAATTTTTTGAGCATAGCCGATGTACAGACATCGACTTTAGAATAGAAAGCCGATGTGCAGCCATCGACTCAAGAGATTCAAACTGTTATAACCTCAATGGAGCTGTTTGGTGACTCGGATCCTCTCTTCAAGGACCTCCAGCTCCTTTCGCAAATCTTCAAGTTCAGCAGTGCTAGCAGAAGCGTCGGTTTTGGCGGCCAGAGCTACCCTTTTCTCATTAAGCTGCTGACATTTGTCTGCGATATCAGCCCTGACCAACAACAAGAGCAGCATAAGCGTGCAGATCAGGTTAAGGGTGAGCCCAACAAAGGGAGCATATCTCTTCTAGGACTGTGAGAACAGCCGATGACGAAGCAATCGGCTGTGGCGTTTTTGCCTGGGGCTTGGCCAAGGTGGCGACTTGGTCGATGTCACTTTCAAAGGTTGTTACGTCCAGAGCTGTGGAGAGCATCAAAACTTCATCAACATCCTCCCTGGAAGTTGCATCAGTCTGCCAAAAAAGATGATGAGCCGATCTGAGCAGCAAGGCGCAAGAATTGAGCTAGAAGGAGTTGGAGAGCCATTACATTTGAAGCTTCTTGGTTCGAGGAAGAGGTTTGCTGATCCTTTTTTAGCCCTCTTAGTGCATCGGCTCTTTGGGCGTAAGCTTTCCTGCCGTGTTTTGATGGGAGCTGGAGAGGCAGCAGTTTCAGGGGCTGACCGTGTCTTAAGCCGATGGTGACCCATTTGACTGGCTCATTGCTGTTTTCGCCTTGATTGAGGCTTGGGGGGCAGCTCGCCCTGAAGGTTCTTTGCTCTGGGGAGCCGATTTTGTTGGAATCGGCTGGCTCTGCATCACAACTTTTTTGAAAAGTGGTGCTTGTGTTGCAGAAGTATCAGTTTCAGCATTCAAGTTGATTCAGCAACAGTCCCAGAGCTCTCTTGAAGGCAAGGAAGGATGCGGCAGAAGAATGTCTGAAACCTAAAGTTAATGATAAGACCAGGCATTATTTCAGGAGTTTTGCCATTAAATCTAACATTACGCTCAGTGACTTGGGGCGGTTAAGAATTACTGTCAGGCCAGAGACCGTGACGTTGGAGCTGGATGATTCCGCCATTGGGTTCGCTGTGGAAGTTGGATTTGCATGTCCAAGATCTAGGGTTCGCACGACTGCGGTTTGGACCTGTTCGATTGGAAATTTGGGGATCTGAATTTGAGCAAGGTTCGCAGGTTACCGTTTGAGGAGGTGACTAAATCGATCCATCCCGAACTTTATCATAAGAAACCGATGCGTTGCCATCGGCTCATTGGGCATTGGCCGAGTTGACAATCGGCAAAATCAGTACAAGGGGAAATCGGCTAAATTAGCATGAAGGAAATCGGCAAAATCAAGATAAGGGAAATTCTTCATTAATAGCAAGATTTCTTACATAAGGAGCTGATTGCTCTCAAAAGGAAGTACTAGGGGATACATTGCCCCATCTACTACTACTGATCCTATGCTAAGGGTCCTATCTAGGGGCATTCTGCCCTCGTCGTCGTCTCGCCGCGCCGCTTGGCGCCACTCCCGGCCGCTCGTCGCTTTGTAGCGGCCGCCGGGGCCTCGTTGTCTTCGTCCTCCTCGTCAGCGTCGTCGTCGCTGTCGAAGTCGCTGAGGTTCCCCGGCCAGGGGCAGAAGCGCTTGGCCGGCGGCTCGTCGAAGGAGCTGTCGTCGTCGTCCTCCTCCTCCTCCTCCTCCTCCTCCTCCTCCTTCGCCTCCTCGGAGGAGGTGAAGTCATCCCAGGAGAAGCGATCGTCATCGCTCTCCTCCTCCGATTCCCCGTCGGCGAGGAAGCGGAGGTCGCTCTCCCCGTCCGTCAAGGACTTGTCGTCCTCAGACCAGACGGAGAAGTCGTGGCTAGAATCCTCCCCGTCTTCGATGGCGCGGCGAATGTTGGCCTCGTGGGCCTCCATCGGGTCCCACTCCGGCGTCGGCTCGCGGGAGGGGGAGGACGGGAAGGAAAGACCCGATGAAGCAGAGGAAGAAGAAGACATGGTGGCAGAGGAGGGCTTTTGGAGTGCTAATGCGAAGGGGATGAAGAGTTGAACTGTTCGATGCGGTTACATAAAAGGATATAGAGTGGAGATTTAAGGCTCGAGCAGTTTTCGAGGATGTGGTGCCAAAACTGTCGAATCGTGCAGAGAAGTTGGGAAGGCAAGTCGTCATGATGAAGAATACTGCGATGGTTCTGCTCTTACGACATGACCCTTGAAGGAAAAAAACAGAGGTTTTGAAATTATCATTACCAAAACCAGGGGGGCATGTGTTATCACCAGATTTTGGCCAAATCAGGAGATGGGCCGTAATTGAGATGGACTTGAAGGATATATGCGTGGAGGATCTCTAAAGCGGCCTTGCACGAGAGTTTGGGCTAGATAGCCGTGTATCTGTAAATTATAGTAGATCGCATCTTAGTTTAGAAGTAAAGTTGGAGTTTAACCCGTGCACGGTTAGGTGCCGTGAATTAGAAAGTCCCTTGGACTATAAATATGTATCTAGGGTTATCGAGAAAGGAGGACAATCACGTTCACAACAAACACAAACTAGGCGCATCGCCACCCCTTATTTCGAGGGTTTCTTCCGGGTAATCATCATGCTGCCTAGATCGCATCTTGCGATCTAGGCAGTACGTTTATTCGTTTACCTTGTGTTACTCGTGCTTTGAAGCGTTGTTGATGACGAGTAGCACTATTTATCGTAGATGTTTTAGGGCTTGCATTGATGCTTTTCTTATGCGTATCCGCTTGGCAATGCCGTCCTTCGACATCTAGCTGTCCTTACACCTGAACAGGTGTAAGGGCAGCACCTTGCTTGTTCATTACTTAGTAGATCCGATCTGTTATAGTTGCTCCTTGTTCTTCAAGGATTAGTTTAATATATGCATGATTAGGCCTTATGCTGGGGATGATGGTAGTGCGTTAGGTGTTGTTTACCGTTCCTATAAGGGATGTTCCGGGAATTGACTTAATGTTGGTTTTTAGGCCTCTTCTAGGGATAGTTTCCACCATCTTTCGTATCTGCTAGGCCCAACTACACGTAGGATGTTCCGGTTATGCGGTGAAAACCCTAAACTGTCGTAGATTGGTTTAGCTTTGTTCTGATCAAGCAGGATCCCCATGTCATTGTAAATCCAACGTGAACCATGGGGCGATCTACTCCTTGAGCCGATCCATAGGACAACCTGAGAGCCGATAGGGCTCGTATTTAATGTTTACGTGTCTACCATGCAGGAGATTAATCGAAGCAATCCAACACCTTCTGATCAGGTCTAGGTCGGGTGGCACGCCAACCGCCAGGACGTGTGCTAGAAACTTGCGGGACGACGCGAGACACCACGACCCACTAAGCGGTCGTGGGAGTCTCCCGGCTCTTCGTGTTGCTTAACCACTGCTCGCCGGTGAGTTTTGGCAGGCAACACAAATAGATGATCTTGATCATGATAGGCAGCTCACAAGATCTAACATGATAGCACAATGAGGAGAAGACGACCATCTAGCTACTGCTATGGACCCATAGTCCAGGGGTGAACTACTCACACATCGATCCGGAGGCGATCATGGCGATGAAGAGCCCTCAGGAGATGATTCCCCTCTCCGGCAAGGTGCGGCGATCTCCTGAATCCCCGAGATGGGATTGGCGGCGGCGGCGTCTCTGGAAGGTTTCCGTATCGTGGCTCTCGGTGCGGGGTATTCGCGACGAAGGCTTTAAGTAGGCGGAAGGGCAGGTCGGGGGCGTCACGAGGGACCCACACAACGGGGCCGCGCGGCCAGGACTGAGCCGCGCGCCGCCCTGGTGGCGTGTCGTGCCCCGCCATCCCTCGGTCTTGGAAGCTTCGTGGAAAAATAAGCCCCTAGGCGTTGATTTCGTCCAATTAAGAATATTTCCTTACTACGATTTAGAAACCAAAAGCAGAAGAAATCAAACGGCTCTTCGGCATCTCGTCAATAGGTTAGTGCGGAAAATGCATAAATATGACATATAATGTGTATAAAACATGTGAGTATCATCATAAAAGTAGCATGGAACATAAGAAATTATAGATACGTTTGAGACGTATCAAGCATCCCCAAGCTTAGTTCCTACTCGCCCTCGAGTAGGTAAACGATAACAAAGATAATTTCTGAAGTGACATGCTATCATAATCTTGATCAATACTATTGTAAAGCATATGAGATGAATGCAGCGATTCGAAGCAATGATGAAGATAATGAGTAAACAAATGAATCATATAGCAAAGACTTTTCATGAATAATACTTTCAAGACAAGCATCAACAAGACTTGCATAACAGTTAACTCATAAGCAATAAATTCTTAGTAGAAAGCTTTAAAACAACACAAAGGAAGATATAAGTTTTAGCAGTTGCTTTCAACTTCAACATGTATATCTCATGGATAATTGTCAACACAAAGTAATATAACAAGTGCAATAGGTAGACATGTAAGAATCAATGCCACTTTTACACAAGTGTTTGCTTCTAAGATAGAAAGAAGTAGGTAAATGACTCAACAATAAAGTAGAAGAATGGCCCTTCGCAGAGGGAAGCATGGATTACTATTTTTGTGCTAGAGCTTTTCATTTTTTTTAAAAACATAGAAACAATTTTGTCAACGGTAGTAATAAATCATATGTGTTATGTATAAGATATCCTATAAGTTGCAAGCCTCATGCATAGTATACCAATAGTGCTGCACCTTGTCCTAATTAGCTTGGATTAACACGGATTATCATTGCATAACATATGTTTCAACCAAGTGTCACAAAGGGGTACCTCTATGCCGCCTGTACAGAGGTCTAGGGAGAAAGTTCGCATTGGATTTCTCTTTTGATTATTCTCAACTTAGACATCCATACCGGACAACATAGACAAGATAATGGACTCCTCTTTAATGCATAAGCATTTAACAACAGATAATATTCTCATAAGAGATTGAGGATTTGTGTCCAAATTGAAACTTCCACCATGATTCATGGCTTTAGTTAGCGGCCCAATGTTCTTCTCTAACAATATGCATACTCAAACCATTTGATCATGAAAATCGCCCTTACTTCAGACAAGACGAACATGCATAGCAACTCACATGATATTCAACATAGGTAAAAATTTATGGCGTCCCCAGAAACATGGTTACCGCTCAACAAGCAACTTATTAAGAAATAAGACACATAAGTACATATTCTTCACCACAATAGTTTTAAGGCTATTTTCCCATGAGCTATGTATTGTAAAGGCAAAGAATAGAAGTTTAAAGGTAGCACTCAAGTAATGTACTTTGGAATGGCGGAGAAATACCATGTGGTAGGTAGGTATGGTGGACACAAATGGCATAGTTTTGGCTCAAGGATTTGGATGCACGAGAAGAATCCCTCTCAATACAAGGCTAGGCTAGCAAGGTTGTTTGAAGCAAACTCAAGTATAAAATGGTACAGCAAGACTCACATATGAACATATTGTAAGTATTATAAGACTTTACATCGTCTCCTTGTTGTTCAAACACCTCAACCAGAAAATATCTAGACTTAGAGAGACCAATCATGCAAACCAAATTTTAACAAGCTCTATGTAGTTATTCATTAATAGGTGCAAAGTACATGATGCATGAGCTTAAACATGATCTATATGAGCACAACAATTGCCAAGTATCAAATATTCAAGACATTATACCATTTACCACATGCGGCAGTTTCCGTTTCCAACCATATATCAATGAACGAAGTAGTTCAATCTTCGCAATGAACATTAAGAATAAAGCTAAGAACACATGTGTTCATATGCAACGGCGGAGCTCTCTCCTCACAAAGAATGCTAGGATCCGATTTTATTCAAACAAAAACAAAAACAAAAACAAGCAGACGCTCCAAGTAAAGCACATAAGATGTGTGAATAAAAATATAGTTTCACTAGAGGTGACACGATAAGTTGTCGATGAAGAAGGGGATGCCTTGGGCATCCCCAAGCTTAGATGCTTGAGTCTTCTTAAAATATGCAGGGATGAACCACGGGGCATCCCCAAGCTTAGACTTTTCACTCTTCTTGATCATATTGTATCATCCTCCTCTCTTGACCCTTGAAAACTTCCTCCACACCAAACTCAAAACAAACTCATTAGAGGGTTAGTGCATAATTGAAAATTCATATATTCAGAGGTGACATAATCATTGTTAACACTTCTGGACATTGCACAAAGCTACTGAAAGTTAATGGAACAAAGAAATCCATCAAACATAGCAAAACAGGCAATGCGAAATAAAAGGCAGAATCTGTCAAAACAGAACAGTCCGTAAAGACGAATTTTTCAGGGGCACTTGCTCAGATAAAAATGCTCAAATTGAATGAAAGTTGCGTACATATCTGAGGATCACGCACGTAAATTGGCAGATTTTTCTGAGTTACCTACAGAGAACCCTGTCCAAATTCGTGACAGCAAGAAATCTGTTTCTGCGCAGTAATCCAAATCTAGTATTGACTTTACTATCAAAGATTTTACTTGGCACAACAATGCAATAAAATAAAGATAAAGAGAGGTTGCTACAGTAGTAACAACTTCCAAGACTCAAATATAAAACAAAGTGCAGAAGTAAAATAATGGGTTGTCTCCCATAAACGCTTTTCTTTAACGCCTTTCAGCTAGGCGCAGAAAGTGTGAATCAAGTAACATCAAGAGATGAAGCATCGACATCATAATTTGTTCTAATAATAGAATCATAAGGTAACTTCATTCTATTTCTAGGGAAGTGTTCCATACCTTTCTTGAGAAAATTGATATTTAATATTACCTTCCTTCATATCAATGGTAGCACCAACAGTTCGAAGAAAAGGTCTTCCCAATATAATGGGACAAGATGCATTGCATTCAATATCCAAGACAACAAAATCAACGGGGACAAGGTTATTGTTAACCATAATACGAACATTATCAATCCTCCCCAAAAGTTTCTTTATAGCATTATCAGCAAGATTAACATCCAAATAACAAATTTTCAATGGTGGCAAGTCAAGCATATCATAGATTTTCTTAGGCATAACAGAAATACTTGCACCAAGATCACATAAAGCATTACAATCAAAATTATTGACCCTCATCTTAATGATGGGCTCCCAACCATCTTCTAACTTCCTAGGAATAGAAGTTTCAAGTTTTAGTTTATCTTCTCTAGCTTTTATGAGAGCATTTGTAATATGTTTTGTAAAGGCCAAATTTATAGCACTAGCATTGGGACTTTTAGCAAGTTTTTGTAAGAACTTTATAACTTCAGAGATGTGACAATCATCAAAATCTAAACCATTATGATCTACACAATGGGATCATTGTCCCCAATGTTGGAAAAAATTCAGCAGTTTTATCACAAGTTTCAGCAGTTCAATAATTTTGCACGCTTTGCACTAGGAGTAGAAACATTGCCAACACCAATTATATTACCATTAATAGTAGGAGGTTTAGCAACATGTGAATCATTATCATTACTAGTGGTGGTGATAGTCTAAACTTTAGCTACATTACTCTCTTTAGCAAGTTTTTCGTTTTCTTCTCTTTCCCACCTAGCATGCAATTCAGCCATCAATCTTATATTCTCATTAATTCTAACTTGGATGGCATTTGCTGTAGTAACAATTTTATTATCAATATCCTTATTAGGCATAACTTTCAATTTTAAAAGATCAACATCAGAGGCAAGTCTATCAACCTTAGAAGCAAGAATATCAATTTTATCAAGTTTTTCCTCAACAGATTTGTTAAAAGCAGTTTGTGTACTAATAAATTCTTTAAGCATGGCTTCAAGACCAGGGGGTACACTCCTATTATTGTTGTAAGAATTCCCATAAGAATTACTGATACGTCCAAAACGTATCTACTTTCCCGAACACTTTTGCTATTGTTTTGCCTCTAATTTGTGTATTTTGGATGCAACTAACACACACTAACGCTGTTTTCAGCAGAACTGTTCTGGTGTCTCGTTTTTGTGCAGAAATCCAACTTTCAGGAAAATCCTCGGAATTTATGCGAAAGGTCCTATTTTCCCAGCTTGGACGGAGAAGGGCAAGCCGGGTGGGGCCCGAGGCCCCACACGCTAGGCCGGCGCGGCCCGGAGAGGGGCGCGGCCCTAGTGTGTGGCGGCCTCGGCCACGCCCTCCTTTGGACTACTTAACGCCCTCGACCTAAAAACGCACGGGAGAAGTCGAGTCGCCGGGGAAACCATCCGTCGCCGCCGCCATCGCGAAACTCCGTCTCGGGACCAGAAACTCCGTTCTGGCACCTCGTCGGGACGGGGAATTGGAGGAGATCATCACCGCCATCATCACCGACGCCTCTCCATCGACCAGCCATGTTTCCCCGTTGTAGGCTGAAGGGGATGGTAGGGATTGGATGAGATTGGTCATGTAATAGTCATAAGATTGTTAGGGCATGGTGCCTAGTATCAGTAGATGTTACTTTTATGATATTGTTGCAACTTGTTATGCTTAATGCTTGTCACTAGGGCCCGAGTGCCATGATCTCAGATCTGAACATGTTATTGATTCATGAAGATATTCGTTGTTTATGATCTTACACAAGTTGTATACACATGTTGTCCGGAACCAATGGCCCCAGTGACAGAGAATCGGGACAACCGGAGGGGATGGTAGTGATGTGAGGATCACATGTGTTCACGGAGTGTTAATGCTTTGCTCGGTACTCTATTAAAAGGTACCTTAATATCCAGTAGTTTCCCTAGAGGCCGGCTGCACCGGTGGTGGTAGGACAAAAGATGTTGTGCAAGTTTCTCATTGCGAGCACGTACGACTAAATATGGAACACATGCCTATTGATTGATTAGTACTTGGATACCGTTTTATTATTATCTGCAAATGCCCTTGCTTTGATTGTTACATGAGTTTCTCTCATTCATGCAACGCCCGTTCATCCATCCCTGTGCCTACAGTATTTTAATCATGCTGTTTACTATAATCATTGTTTATGGTCTTACCTGCAAGTTGTATACACATGTCGCTGTCCGAACCAATGTGGCCAATCGGGACAACCGGAGGGGATGGTAGTGATGTGAGGATCACATGTGTTCACGGTGTTAATGCTTTGCTCCGGTACTCTATTAAAGGAGTACCTTAATATCCAGTAGATTCCCATGAGGCCCGGCTGCCAGGCTGGTAGGACAAAAGATGTTGTGCAAGTTTCTCATTGCGAGCACGTACGACTATAATTGGAACACATGCCTATTGATTGCTTTGTACTTAGACACCGTTTTACTATTATCTGCAAATGCCTGCTTGATTGTTACATGAGTTTCTCATCCATGCAACGCCCGTTATCCCTCCCGTGCCTACGGTATTTTAATCCTTTGTTTACTATAATCACTACTGCTGTCTCGTTACTTGCTGTTATTTCACTACTTCTACTGCTATAAAGCTGTTACTTGATAAACTCTTGCGAGCAAGTCTGTTTCCAGTGCAGCTGAATTGACAACTCCGTTGTTAAGGCTTTCAAGTATTCTTTGTCTCCCCTTGTGTCGAATCAATAAATTTGGTTTTACTGAAAGACTGCTGCGATCCCCTATACTTGTGGGTTATCAAGATCAAGCCGTTGCCGGGGAGCATAGCTTTATTTGGAAGTTCACTTGGATTGATATTGTTTGCTGCAAATTCTCCATCATGGGTAAACCTCGCGATCCTAAAGTCGCCATATTACCATCCACTACAAGAAAAGGTACAACTCGAGTACCTCTGCTGCTCTTGATTCACCATCTATTGATAAACTTGTTTCACCGCCACATGCTTCACATCTTGGTACTTCTGCTGAATCTGAAAACTCTTATGATATTTATAATGTTTCTGCTTTGATGATAGTGGTTCATTGGGATCCTTTCTAGATGCTACAATTGCTAGGTCTAGACAAATTGAAAATACTGAAACTCCTAATGCTACTACATGTTAATTCACCTGAACTTGATTATTATAGTGATGATCTGATGAAGATTATGTGGAACTTAACGATGATCTTATTAGTAGATGCAATGCCACTGCTGATGCAAGTAAAATTAAAAAGTTTCTCACACAATATACTGTTAGACATAAATTATCTCCTGATCCTAAATTTGCCACATCTCCTATATGCATTAAGGATAAAGATTATGATTTTTCTCTTGATCTATCTCATATAGCTATTGTAGAGAAAGCACCCTTTTGTGGTACTGAAAAAGAAAGTGCTGTAGAACACATGATTGAACTTTCTTCTATGAGTAGTTTGTTTTATGATGATATCAAGATGCGTACTTATTTTGTCGCTAAATTTTTTCCTTTCTCATTAAAGGATGATGCTAAAACTTGGTATAATAATTTGCCTCCTGGTTCTATTAAAAGTCCAACTGATTTGCGTGATGTTTTCTTTCGAAAATACTTTCCTGCTAGTGCTCAACATGTTGCTTTACAGAGAATTTATAGATTTGACCATGGAGATGAAGAGAAATTGCCTGAGGCTTGGGCACGATTTTGTTCTCTTATCAGAGCTCGACCTGGACATGATTTAGAAAAGAATGATTTACTTGATATATTTTATAGTGGACTAACCATTGAGTCTAGGGCATATTTGGATAGTTGTGCTGGTTGTGTTTTCAGGAAAAGAACTCAGACGAAGCTGAAGAATTATTGGCTAAAATAGGCCGGAATCATGATGATTGGACTACGCCTGAACCAACCCGACACCAATATTGAAGAAGAGGGGTATGATTAAATTAAATGATGAAGATATGAGGAAGCCAAGAAGTCTCTCAAGGAGAAAGGTATTAAATCTGAAGATGTGAAGAATCTACCTCCCATAGAAGATATATGTGAGATAATTCCCCCTTCATCCATGATTGAGGTAAATTCCCTTCAGCGCTTTACTAGGGAAGATATTCCGTATTCAAAACCTCCTGCGCAATGCTTAGATGAGTTTGATAATTATATTGTTAAGCAAGAAAATTTTAATATGAGAGTAGAGAATCATCTAATGGAAAATTCTCAAGCTATTAGCAATTTGCATGATATTGTGGAGAGAACCTCCAATGATGTTAAGATGCTTGTTAAACATTTTCATATGGTTCAAACTCAAATTGATCAACTCACTAAAGTGCAAAATGACTTGTTGGGAAATAATTCTAAAGAAAAACATGTTTATGAAGTAACAACTAGAGGTGGTGTTTCTACCCATATCCTGAAGGGCATCCCAAAAGAGTTGAACAAGATTCTCAACAAACTAAAACTAGTGCTCCATCAAAAGAAAAAGAAAAAGAAACATAAGAATGTTGTAGAATCCTATGAACATGTGATCTAATAGTATTTCTATTTCCGATCTGAAGAAAGTGGTAATGAACAACATAATAATAATGATAATGATAAGAATGATACTCCTGATAAAGAAGAGGTTGAAGAAGAACCTGAAAAGCATGCTAAAAATAAAAAGTACACTAAAGAAGATTTTATTGCTGAGAAACATGGTAAAGGTTCAAAAGCAAATACCTTTTCCTGCTAGGAAACTAAAATCAAAGGAAGAAGAACACTATAATAAATTTTGTGATTGGATGAAATCTTTATTCTTGCAAATCCCTTTGACTGATGCTATTAAATTGCCTCCTTATTCAAAGTATATGAAAGATATTGTCACTAACAAAAGGAAAATTCCTAATGAGGAGATTTCCACTATGCTTGCTAATTACTCTTTCAATGGTAAGGTTCCAAAGAAGCTTGGCGACCCAGGTATTACAACTATTCCTTGTTCAATTAAGAATAATTATGTTAGAACTGCTCTATGTGATTTGGGAGCGGGTGTTAGCGTTATGCCTTTTTCTCTTTATAAGAGACTTTATTTAGATAAGTTGATACCAACTGATATATCTTTGCAAATGGATGATAAATCTACTGCTATTCTGTTGGTATATGTGAGGATGTTCATTCAAATTAAATGCTTGATATTAACCGATTTTGTTGTGTTGGAAATGCTGAAGATGATAATATGTCTATTATTCTTGGGAGACCTTTTCTTAACACCGCAGCTGTTATTGATTGCAATAAAGGAAAGGTTACTTTCAATGTTGATGATAGGGAGCATACCGTCTATTTCCCCAAGAGAATTGAAAAGCATGTGGAGTTAATACAATTTCTAATGTGAGAACTATCAAAGTTGGAACTATTGATTGTCCTATATATGAGCCTAAAGAAGAATATCAAACTCTTGTGATTGGATCCATATCAATACAATTCAAGGTAACATGATTGATTTGAGGTTTATTTTCTTCTTATGCTATGTAAAATTTATTTGGTGGCAAGACTTGATCAACCTTGTTAACAAATACTTTTTATATGCATAGAGGAGGTAAACAACATCTCTTTCTTCCTCCACTTGCTCTAGTTGCTGTAGCACTTTTATTTTGCAAAGTTACTTAGTTATTTAGAGATTTCAAAAAATTTCCTGGCCAGTAATAATAAACTTAATACCCAGAAATGTGCATTTTCAAAGTTTTCAAAAATTCACAAAAATTATACCGTTGGTCCTATTTTTTGACAAGGCACAGGAGCACACAGGGATGACAGGTGGCACCCAGGTGGCACCCCTGGCGGCCGACAGAGGCGCCCACCCTGGTGTGTGGGTCCCCTTTGCCCCATTTCACATCTCTTCCTCCCATTCTCTTCTCTCTCCGAAAAAACTCGCACCAGTTCCTCTCACTCGTGTTTTTGCCCAAGAGCTCCAGATTTCTCGATCTCTTTGCTCAGCCCAGTCTGTCTGAAATTTGGCACATTTGCTTTTCGGTATGTGACTCCTTCGATTATCCAACTAGAATTTTGTTTGGTAGAGTATATCTTGCATATTTTGCTGCTGTAGGTAACTTGTTTAGTGAGCTTGCATGCTTGTTCTAAGTGGTAGAAACTAGTTTTGATGCATGATTAGTACTCTAGCAAGTTCCTATGGTAGTTTCCCTCAATTATATGTCACCAAATCAAGTTTTATATTGTTTGTTGAAAAATTTCAGAAAATGGAAGGGAGTAGGCACCAACTTAACCAACAAGAATTGGAGGTGCAACAGGTCATGAGAGTTCACCGGGAAGAAGGAGTATATCCTACTACTATGCGTGGTTTTATGAAAGTGCGGGGATCTGCAAGGATGTTCAAAGTTTAATCTCTCGTGCGGGTTGGATGATTTTGTTGATGGCGAACCATGCCAATATGCAAAACTGACTATGTCAGTAGTGCAGGATTTTAAATTCAATTGGTCACGATCTAACCCCATGGTCCAATACAAAATTTATAATAAAACTGTCAACTTGCCATTCAATGATTTTTGTGCAGCAATCAGAGTGCCGCAGTGGGGATCATGCGAGAAGATAAAGGGATCGCCGCAAGAGTTCTTGGACCTCTTCAAGACGATCTGTCATGGAAGAAGCTAGAGGATGGTGGTAAAATCAGTAGCATTCATTTCCCAGCTATTCGTTACTTTGCTTATTTCATTACCAAGTGCGTTCTAGCAAGAAAGAATGGAAGTAAAATATCTATCCAGGATCTAGCCTCTCTAGCTGCTGCATTACAAGGTAATAGGACTTATAACTGGGTGCTTTGATAGCCAACAGACTTGCTACTAACCGTGAGAAGGGAGGAATTTGTGGAGGTCTCATCGCCTCTCGCTTATTAGCTATGCATAATGTAGAACCTCACCATCTTGATATTCAACTCCCCATAGAGAAACTTGACATAGTCTCCATGATTAAGCATGAATTTGTTTCTGATTCGTCTAATTTGAGCAACCTGTCTTACAGAATAACATTTTATAAGAAATCTTGGACAATAACTAAGAAAACTGAAAAATTAGTAGGATTGCCTGCACCTGCTCTGTTTAACCTTGATTCCAGGGAGGATTGGTCAATCACGGAAGGTGAACTGAAGGCATACATAGAGAGAGATGGCCATCGTGCAAGAGGCAACATGGAGGAGGCCGAGGAAGACCTCGATTCGTCATCAGATGCAGCAAGTTATTCGCATCAACAAGTTGGGCATGAGGAGCCTCCACGCTTTTCTTCTGCATCGGTGCCTTATTATGACTACTCCATGTACGATCCACCGGCATGGAACCCCGGACCCTCGATGGGATTGATCTCCTTAGGCAAAAGCCTAAGCTTGGGGGGTATACCGGCATCACTCATTCTTTGCATATTATGGTTGCTGGATACTTGTACATACTTGTTTAGTTTCTTTGAGTGGTTTTCTAATGAGAGGAGATGATATTTGGGGAAGTGCTGCCTGAAAACAGATTCTGGACTGTTACTAGAAAAATTCGTGCGCACAGCCAGAACGTTATTTTGAGATGCCAATTTTTGTGCATGTTCCCCAGGTTGTTATCTAACTTTCATTAGTTGAACACTTTCGATCTGAGCAACGGAAGATTTTTGTAAAAATCGATTTCTGTACTGCTGTCAGGTTTGGCAGATTTCTGTCATCCTGCTTTTATGTGTTTCTTTTAGTTTTCATTTTCTTGTTCTTGCTTTGTTTCTTTCCTAAAACACAAAAAGACCAAAAATATTTCTGTTGTTTCTCTTCACCACTTGTTTACTTTAGTTTCTTGCATTTGTTCCGCTTTATTTGCTATTGCTAGTTTGCTATAAGAAAACCCAATTTTTTTTTGCTTTGTTTGCTTGTTTCCTTTTGTTCTTGTTTCCAAATTCGAAAACACCAAAAATATTTGCTGTTCTTCTTTGGTTTTGTAAAGTTCTTTATGAGTTCAATGGTCTTCGGTGGCTGGAGCGTGGTTTTCATTCCATATTATTCAAGCTACACAAGTGAAAAAGCAATAATGACGATCTACGACAATCTGATTGTGGTGAGAGGCTGGTATGAACTCTATTTGTTTTCATTTTTGTACATATACTCATCCATGTGAGCATGCTTAGTTGGTTCATGTGAGGTATATGTCATTTAAGAAAGTCTAGTAGTTCATGATCTCTCATGTTTAGCTCAATTTATTAATATGAGTAGCATGTCATGGATGTTTGCTTGCATTGTTTTATTCATAGATAGGTATGATATTGTGGTATCCTCCTCTGAATAATTCGTTTGAATTAACTTGGCACATGCTCACGCATGCATATGACTGAACAAGAGTCAATTAAGCCTCAATGATTTACATTGCTTCAGAGTTCTTGTATCACTTTTATGCCTCAGTTAATTTATTTTGCCGCAAGCATGATTATGACGTTCTTGCTCTCTTGATTTGTCGCTCCCTAGTCTTTTGCTAGCCTTCACTTGTCTTGAGCGGGCGCTGCTCGTGCCTCCAAACACATGAAAACCAAGTTATTCAGTGTCCACCATAAATACCTATGCATGGCATTTCAAACCATTCAAGTAAATTCTCATGCGCTACCTTTAAACCTTCAAAATGCTTCTCAATTTGTGTTAACGTTTCATAGCTCATGAGGAAGTATGTGGTGTTTAACTTTCAACCTTGTCATTTACTCTTGACGGATTTTCATATGGACTAGTGGCACATCCGCTTATCCAATAATTTTGCAAAAAGAGCGGCAACGGGGTTCCCGGCCCCAATTAATCAACTTCATTAATAATTCTCTTCACATGTTTTGCTCTGATTCATCTAAGCAACTTAATTTTGCAAATAGACACTCCTCCATGGTATGTGATTGATGGAAGGCACCCGAGATTCGGTTAGCCATGGCTTGTGTAAGCAAAGGTTGGGGAGTGTCACCCATAATAAAACTAAAATACGTGTGTAAACAAAAGAGAAGAGGGATGATCTACCTTGCTGGTAGAGATAACGTCCTTCATGGGAGCCGCTCTTGAAAGTCCGGTTGGCGAGGTAGTTGGTGTACCCATTACCATTCGTTGACAACAACAAACACCTCTCAAAATAATTTTACTCCTGTTTTACAAATGAAAAGCTCTAGCGCATGTTAATCCCTGCTTCCCTCTGTGAAGGGTCAATCTTTTACTTTTATGTTGTGTCTCCATCCTTTCTTTGAGCACTTTCTTGAGAGCATTGTCATTCTTAGTGTAATATGCTTGTCTCAAAATATGATTGATTGTGGTATAACTTTGATGCTTTTATCTTTGACAATCACTATTTCTAGTCTTTCTATGAACTTCAGAGGTGCCTGAGCATTTATGTTTTGATCAAATATGGGCAAGCGAGATACCACTCTATCATACTCTTTTATGAACATTGCAATCCTGCTTATATACATGATTCATGATGCTTATTATTAATTGTTGGTACCTTTCCATGATTGACATAGCTATTAGATGATCTTATTTGCATGTATCTTATTATGAACTGCCTAAGTGTTAGCCGTAGCATGAGAATATTTACATCATATGAACAAATGTGTTCGTGAAAGTTCTTTTTATCGCTCAGTTGTTAACTGAATTGCTTGAGGACAAGCAATAAGCTAAGCTTGGGGGGAGTTGATACGTCCAAAACGTATCCACTTTCCCGAACACTTTGCTATTGTTTTGCCTCTAATTTGTGTATTTTGGATGCAACTAACACGGACTAACGCTGTTTTCATGTGTTCTGTGTCTCGTTTTGTGCAGAAATCCAACTTTCGGGAAAACGGGATTTTGACGAGAAGGCCCTATTTTCCCGAAAACTCACGGAGCCAGAAGGGCAAGTCGGTGGAGGCAGAGGCCCCACACCCTAAGTGCGGCCCGGGAGGGGGCGCGCGGCCCTAGCGTGTGGCCTCGGCGGCCCCGATGCCCTCCTTCGGACTTATCGCCCTCGACCTAAACGCACGGGGAGAGTCGAAACCCTTTAGAACGCCGCCACATCGAAACTCCGTCTCGGGAGCCGAAGTCTCCGTTCGGCACCGCCGGGACGGGGAATTGGAGGGATCATCGCCCATCACCACCGACGCCTCTACATCAACCAGCCATGTTTCCCCCATCCATGTGTGAGTAATTCCCCGCTGTAGGCTGAAGGGGATGGTAGGGATTGGATGAGATTGGTCATGTAATAATGTAAGATTGTTAGGGCATAGTGCCTAGTGTCCGTAATTGGTACTTTGATGATATTGTTGCAACTTGTTATGCTTAATGCTTGTCACTAGGGCCCGAGTGCCATGATCTCAGATCTGAACATGTTATTGTTTCATCATGATATTCATTGTTTATGGTCTTACCCTGGGGTTGTATACACATGTCATTGTCCGGAACCAATGGCCCAGTACAATCGGGACAACGGAGGATGGTAGTGATGTGAGGATCACATGTGTTCACTGAGTGTTAATGCTTTGCTCCGGTACTCTATTAAAAGGAGTACCTTAATATCCATAGATTCCCTTGACCCGGCTGCCATTTGGTAGGACAAAAGATGTTGTGCAAGTTTCTCATTGCGAGCACGTACGACTATAATTGGAACACATGCCTATTGATTGCTTTGTACTTAGACACCGTTTTACTATTATCAAATGCCCCTTGATTGTTACATGAGTTTCTCTCATCCATGCAACGCCCGTTATCCGTCCCCGTGCCTACAGTATTTTAATCCTGCTGTTTACTATAATCACTATGTGACTCTGTTACTCTCTCTGTTATTTCACTATCTTGCTATAAAGTGTTACTCTTGATAAACTCTTGCGAGCAAGTCTGTTTCAGGTGCAGCTGAATTGACAACTCCGTTGTTAAGGCTTTCAAGTATTCTTTGTCTCCTTGTGTCGAATCAATAAATTGGGTTTTACTACCCGTGAAGACTGCTGCGATCCCCTATACTTGTGGGTTATCAGAGGCCCTCGAGGTCATCCACCCGATTCAGGCAATCCTATAATGAGGACCTCATCGCACCAAGCTTTGCACCCGAAGAGGACAATGGAGTCCCTAATGCTTCATCCTTCCCATGTTATGACTTTTTGAGAAATGCAGGTTTGTTGGATGATTTCTTGACCCTTGTCGGTAAGGCAGGCTTAACCACCTATGTGGGAGATGAGAGTGAGCAATACTACACGCTCACTAAAATCTTTGTGGAGAGCTTCAAGTTCAACAATAAGCACTTTCACCCGACAGTTTCATTCAAGATCTATGGTAAACCTATTACTATGAAGTTGGAAATTTTTTGTGCTGCATTGGGTATTGCCCCTGTAGGTACAGCAAGGAAGATTGAGGATAACCCCAAGGAATTGGAGCTCTATCGAGGGATCACCAATGATGATTGTCGCACCATTCAGCGTGGCAAGATAAGAAACATTCAACTCCCGCCATTAAGTATTTTGCTTATTACATCGGCACTAGCATTCTTGGTAGGAGAACACTAGTAACATATCTAGCTATCACCTTGGTTTCTTAATTGCTGCACTCACTGGGGACACACCTTATCATCTTGGTGCTCTTGTTGCTCGCCGCTTGTCTAACAAGGGGCCTATATTTGGAGGAATTATTGCTTCGCACATTTTAGCATATTTAGAGCTTCCTCTTGACCCTACTGATGTAAAAATAACCCCTGTGAGGCTCGATATTGCTGCTATGAAGAGTCACCAATTTGTTACGGTCGACTCTAGTTTAGATAACATTGTCTATAGAATATTGTTTGCTGATGGGAAAGAGAGGAAATCCTTTTGCCACAGCCAGATTTGTTCAGTATTGACGGAAACCATGGTCGCGCTCTAAGGAGGAGGTGGATGAGCAATTGAAGATACAAGGCTTCCACCAGCAGCATGACTCGAGATGCCGAGCCCTCTTATAACTACACCGTCCGTGTGCTTCTTCTAGCACATACCGGAATATGATCCATCTTCGTCGTACTACGAAGGTGCTACTTCATGGGCACCATGGGATTGATCTCCACTTAGGCAAAAGCCTAAGCTTGGGGGGAGGTATACCGGCATCACTCATTATTTGCATATTATGGTTGCTGGATACTTGTATATACTTGTTTAGTTTCTTTGAGTGGTTTTCTAATGAGAGGAAGATGATATTTGGGGAAGTGCTGCCTGAAAACAGATTCTGGACTGTTACTAGAAAAATTGCGCACAGACAGAATGTTATTTTGAGCTGCCAATTTTTGTGCATGTTCCCCAGGTTGTTATCTAACTTTCATTAGTTGAACACTTTTCGAGCTGAGCAGCGGAAGATTTTTGTAAAAATCGATTTCTGTACTGCTGTCAGGTTTTGGCAGATTTCTGCCATCCTGCTGTGTTTCTTTTAGTTTTCATTTTATTATTCTTACTTTGTTTCTGTCCTAAAACACAAAAAGACCAAAAATATTTCTGTTGTTTCTCTTCACCACTTGTTTATTTTAGTTTCTTGATTTTATCTTGCTTTATTTGCTATTGCTAGTTTGCTATAAGAAAACCAAAAAGATTTTGCTTTGTTTGCTTGCTTCCTTTTGTTCTTGTTTCCAAATTTGAAAACACCAAAAATATTTGCTCTTCTTCTTTGGTTTTGTAAAGTTCTTTATGAGTTCAATGGTCTTCGGTGGCTGGAGCGTGGTTTCATTCCATATTATTCAAGCTACACAAGTGAAAAGGCAATAATGACGATCTACGACAATCGATTGTGGTGAGAGGCTGGTATGAACTCTATTTGTTTTCATTTTTGTACATATACTCATCCATGTGAGCATGCTTGGTTAGTTCATGTGAGGTATATGTCATTTAAGAAAGTCTAGTAGTTCATGATCTCTCATGATTAGCTCCAATTTATTAATATGAGTAGCATGTCATAAATATTTGCTTGCATTGCTTTATTCATAGATAGATATGACATTGTGGTATCCTCCTCTGAATAATTCACTTGAATCGACTTGGCACATGCTCACGCATGCATATGACTGAACAAATGTCAATTAAGTCTCGATGATTTACTTTACCTCAGAGTTCTTGTATCACTTTTATGCCTCTGTTAATTTCATAAGCATGATTATGACAGTTCTTGCTCTCTTGATTGTCGCTTCCAGTCTATTGCTAGCCTTCACTTGTCTTGTGGGAATGCTGCTCGTGCTTCCAAACCCCTGAAAACCAAGTTATTCCAGAGTGTCCACTATAAATACCTATGCATGGCATTTCAACGGAAATTCAATTTGGCTCCCGGGTGCATATGCTCCCTCTATCAAAAAATTATATTTCGAAATGTTAAAAAATTTAGACAAAAAATTCTACATGTACATCTCCACAATATAGGTACGTTCGTCAAGTTTCGCGAGGAACCAATATGTTTTGTGGTCTGTGTAAGAAGAAAAATATCTCTGAAAAGCCTTATTTTCGGCATCAATTTTATCTTTTTACACGTCACGACAAGTCGGATTTTTATGAAACGACTTTGTGAGCGCGTAGCACGTGAAGATATACGTTCGAATTTTTCATTTCATTTTTTTGAAATTTCAAAATATATGTAACATGCATTTCAAAATAAAGGGAGCATATGCTCCCATGTGCCAAAACACCATTCCCGCATTTCAAACCCTTCCAAGTAAATTCTCATGTGCTACCTTTAAAACCTTCAAAATGCTTCTCAATTTGTGTTAATGTTTTATAGCTCATGAGGAAGTATGTGGTGTTTATCTTTCGATCTTGTCATTTACTCCGGACGGACTTTCACCAATGGACTAGCGGCACATCCACTTATCCAATAATTTTGCAAAAAGAGCTGGCAACGGGGTTTCCAGCCCCAAATTAATTAACCTTCATAAATTTATAAATAGACACTCCTCCATGGTATGTGATTGTTGGTTGGCACCCGAGGATTCGGTTAGCCATGGCTTGAGAAAGCAAAGGTGGGGAGGAGTGTCATCTAAATAAAACTAAAATAAAAGGCACTCCTTCATGGTATGAGATTGTTGGCGGGCACCCGAGGATTCGGTTAGCCATGGTTTGTGAAAGCAAGGTTGGAAGGAGTGCCACCCAAAAATAAAATTTCATGGGAGCCGCTCTTGAAAGTCTGGTTGATGAGGTAGTTAGTGTACCCATTACCATTCGTTGACAACAACAAACACCTCTCAAAACCATTTACTACTTGTCTTTATAAAAATGAAAAGCTCTAGCACATGTTAATCCCTGCTTCCCTCTGCGAAGGGCCAATCTTTTACTTTTATGCTGAGTCATCATCCTTTCTTTGAGCACTTTCTTGAGAGCACAACTGTCATTCTTAGTATAATATGCTTGTCCCAAAATATGATTAATTGTGGTATAACTTTGATGCTTTTATCTTTGACAATCACTATTTCTAGTCTTTCTATGAACTTCAGAGGTGCACAGCATTTATGTTTTCTTGATCAAATATGGGCAAGCGAGATACCACTCTATCATACTCTTTTATGAACATTGCAATCCTGCTTATATACATGATTCATGATGCTTATTATTAATTGTTGGTACTTTTCCATGATTGACATAGCTATTGGATGATCTTATTTGCATGTATCTTATTATGAACTGCCTAAGTGTTAGCCATAGCATGAGAATATTTACATCATATGAACAAATGTGTTCATGAAAGTTCCTTTATCGCTCAGTTGTTAACTGAATTGCTTGAGGACAAGCAATAAGCTAAGCTGAGTTGATACGTCCAAACGTATCTACTTTCCCGAACACTTTTGCTATTGTTTTGCCTCTAATTTGTGTATTTTGGATTCAACTAACACGGACTAACGCTGTTTTTTGTTCTTGTCGTTTTTTGCAAAATCCAACTTTCAGAAAATCTCGGAATTTAGCGAAAGGTCCTATTTTCCCGAATCGCGGAGCGGAAGGGCAGCGGCTTGGGCAGAGGGCCCACACGCTAGGCGAGGCCCCGGAGGCGCGGGCCTGGTGTGTGGCGGCCTCGGCTGGCCCCCGACGCCCTCCTTTGACTACTTAACGCCCTCGACCTAAAAACGCACGGGAGAGAAGTCGAAGTCGCCAAACCATCGATGCGCCACCATCGAAACTCCGTCTCGGGACCGAAACTCCGTTCGGCACCTCGCCGGACGGGAATTGGAAGATCATCTTTGCCATCATCACCGACTTCTCTCATCGACCAGCCATGTTTCCCCATCCATGTGTGAGTAATTCCTGTAGGCTGAAGGCGATGGTAGGGATTGGATGAGATTGGTCATGTAATAGTCATAAGATTGTTAGGGCATGGTGCCTAGTATCCGTAGATGTTACTTTTATGATATTGTTGCAACTTGTTATGCTTAATGCTTGTCACTAGGGCTCGAGTGCCATGATCTCAGATCTGAACATGTTATTGATTCATGAAGATATTCGTTGTTTATGATCTTACTGCAAGTTGTATACACATGTATCAAGGAACCAATGGCCAGTGACGAATCGGGACAACCGGAGGGATGGTAGTGATGTGAGGATCACATGTGTTCACGGAGTGTTAATGCTTTGCTCCGGTACTCTATTAAAGAGTACCTTAATATCCAGTAGTTTCCCTAGAGGCCCGGCTGCCACGGCTGGTAGGACAAAAGATGTTGTGCAAGTTTCTCATTGCGAGCACGTACGACTAAATATGGAACACATGCCTATTGATTGATTAGTACTTGGATACCGTTTTATTATTATCTGCAAATGCCCCTTTCTGATTGTTACATGAGTTTCTCTCATCCATGCAACGCTGTTCATCCATCCACGTGCCTACGATATTTTAATCTTGCTGTTTACTATAATCACTGTTCTGTCTTTGTTACTCTCTTTATTTGTTATTTCCTCTACGCTATAAAACTGTTACTCTGATAAACTCTTGCAGAAGTCTTTTCCAGGTGTGAATTGACAACTCCGCTGTTAAGGCTTTCAAGTATTCTTTGTCTCCCCTTGTGTCGAATCAATAAATTGGGTTTTACTTCCCGCGAAGACTGTTGCGATCCCCTATACTTGTGGGTCATCAATTACCATAACCATTACTATTAGCAGAAGGATATGGCCTATAGTTGTTACCAGAATTATTCCTATAAGCATTGTTGTTGAAATTATTACTTTTAATGAAATTCACATCAACATTCTCTTCTTGAGCAACCAATGAAGCTAAAGGAACATTATTAGGATCAATATTAGATCTACAATTCACAAGCATAGACATAATCACATCAATCTTATCACTCATGGAGGAGGTTTCTTCTACAGAATTTACCTTCTTACCTTGTGGAGCTCTTTCCGTGTGCCATTCAGAGTAATTGATCATCATATCATCAAGAAGCTTTGTTGCGGCGCCTAGAGTGATGGACATAAAGGTACCTCCAAGCTGAATCCAATAGGTTCCACGAAGAAAATTCAATCCGCATAGAAGGTTTGGATGATCATCCAAGTAGTTAGTCCATGGGTTGGGCAATTCTTTACCAAAGATTTCATTCTCTCCCATGCTTGAGCAACATGTTCATTATCCAATTGCTTAAAATTCATTATACTACTTCTCAAAGATATAATTTTAGCGGAGGATAATATCTACCAATAAAGCATCCTTACATTTAGTCCATGAATCAATACTATTCTTAGGCAAAGATAGCAACCAATCTTTATCCCTTCCTCTTAAGGAGAACAATTTCAATTTTATAATGTCACCATCTACATTCTTATACTTTTGCATTTCACAAAGTTCAACAAAATTATTAAGATGGGCAGCAGCATCAGAACTAACACCAAAAAATTGCTCTCTCATGACAAGATTGTAAAGGGTTTAATTTCATAGAATGCTGCGATAGGTGGAGCAATAGGTGTACATAAGAAATCATTATTATTTGTGCTAGTGAAGTCACACAACTTAGTGTTTTCGGGTATTCATTTTAGCAGTAGTAAATAAAGCAAACTAGATAAAGTAAATGCAATTAACTAATTTTTTTGTGTTTTTAATATAGAGAACGCAAACAAGATAGTAAATAAAGTAAAGCTAGCAACTAAATTTTTTGTGTTTTGTTTTAGTGCAACAAACAAAGTAGTAAATAAAATAAAGCAAGACAAAAACAAAGTAAAGAGATTGGAAGTGGAGACTCCCCTTGCGACGTGTCTTGATCTCCCAGCGGCGAGGAAAAAGTGCTTGATCGTGCAATTAACACGTCAGTTGGAACCCCAAGAGGAAGGTGTGATGCGTCAGGTGCAAGTTTTCCTGAGAAGAAACCAAGGTTTATCGAACCGTAGGAGCCAAAAGCACGTTGAAGGTTGATGGCGGCGAAGTGTAGTGCGGCGCAACTTGGATTCCGCCAGCGTGGAACCTGCACAACACAATCAAAGTACTTTGCCCCAACAACAGGTGAGGTTGTCAATCTCACTGCTTGCTAACAAAGGATTAGATGTATAGTGTGATGATGATGTTTGCGAAGAATAGTAAAGAACAATTGCATTGTATTTCAGATGTAAAGAATGGACCGGGTCCACAGTTCACTAGTGGTGTCTCTCCCATAAGATAAATAGCATGTTGGGTGAACAAATTATAGTTGGGCAATTAACAAATAAAGAAGGCATAACAATGCACATATATATCATGATGAGTACTATGAGATTTAATCGGGCATTACGACAAAGTACATAGACCGCTATCAGCATGCATCTATGCCTAAATAGTCCACTTTCGGTTATCATCCGAACCCCTTACGGTATTAAGTTGCAAGCAACGAACAATTACATTAAGTATGGTGCGTAATGTAATCAACACAAATATCCTTAGACAAAGCATCAATGTTTTATCCCTAGTAGCAACATCCACAACCTTAGAACTTTATGTCAATCTTCAATGGAGGCATGAACCCACTATCGAGCATAAATACTCCCTCTTGGAGTTACAAGTATCAACTTGGCAGAGCCTCTACTACGGAGAGCATGCAAGAACATAAACAACATATATGATAGATTGATAATCAATTTGACATAGTATTCAATATTCATCGGATCCCAACAAACACAACATGTAGCATTACAAATAGATGATCTTGATCATGATAGCAGCTCACAAGATCTAACATGATAGCACAATGAGGAGAAGACGACCATCTAGCTACGCTATGGACCCATAGTCAGGGTGAACTACTCACATCGATCCGGAGGCGATCATGGCGATGAAGAGCCCTCGGGAGATGATTCCCCTCGGCGGTGCCGACCTCTGAATCCCCCGAGATGGGATTGGCGGCGGCGTCTGGGAAGGTTTTCCGTATCGTGGCTCTCGGTACTGGGGTATTCGCGACGAAGGCTTTAAGTAGGCGGAAGGGCAGTCAGGGGCGTTGATGTGTGCAGTTAACACACGTCCGTGGGAACCCCAAGAGGAAGGTGTGATGCGTACAGTAGCAAGTTTCCCTCGAAAAAACCAAGGTTTATCGAACCGGGAGGAGCCAAGAAGCACGTTGAAGGTTGATGGCGGCGGTGTGTAGTGCGGCGCAACACTAGGGATTCCGTCGCCAACGTGGAACCTGCACAACACAATCAAAGTACTTTGCCCCAACGTAACAGTGAGGTTGTCAATCTCACCGGCTTGCTGAAAACAAAGGATTAAACGTATTGTGTGGAAGATGATGTTTGTTTGAAGAACAGTAAAGAACAATTGCAGTAGATTGTATTTAGATGTAAAGAATGGACCGGGGTCCACAGTTCACTAGTGGTGTCTCTCCATAATATAAATAGCATGTTGGGTGAACAAATTACAGTTGGGCAATTGACAAATAAAGAAGGCATAACAATGCACATACATATATCATGATGAGTAGTATGAGATTTAATCAGGGCATTACGACAAAGTACACAGACCGCTATCCAGCATGCATCTATGCCTAAATAGTCCACTTTCAGGTTATCATCCGAACCCCTTCCGGTATTAAGTTGTAAACAACAGACAATTGCATTAAGTATGGTGCATAATGTAATCAACACAAATATCCTTAGACAAAGCATCGATGTTTTATCCCTAGTGGCAGACATCCACAACCTTAGAACTTTCTGTCACTGTCCCAGATTTAATGGAGGCATGAACCCACTATCGAGCATAAATACTCCCTCTTGGAGTTACAAGTATCAACTTGGCCAGAGCCTCTACTAGCAACGGAGAGCATGCAAGAATATAAACAACATATATGATAAATTGATAATCAACTTGACATAGTATTCAATATTCATCGGATCCCAACAAACAGAACATGTAGCATTACAAATAGATGATCTTGATCATGATAGACAGCTCACAAGATCTAACATGATAGCACAATGAGGAGAAGACGACCAACTAGCTACTGCTATGGACCCATAGTCCGGGGTGAACTACTCACACATCGATCCGGAGCGATCATGGCGATGAAGAGCCCTCAGGAGATGATTCCCCTATCCGGCAAGGTGGGAGGCGATCTCTGAATCCCCGAGATGGGATTGGCGGCGGCGGCGTGGAGGTTTTCGTATCGTGGCTCTCGGTGCGGGGTATTCACGGCGAAGGCTTTAAGGCGGAAGAGGGCAGGTCGGCGTGACGGGACCCACACGCTAGGGCCGCGACCGGGACACAGGCCGCGCGCCCTAGTGTGGCGTCGCCTCGTGGCCCCTTCGTATCTCCCTCGGTCTTGGAGCTTCGTGGAAAAATAAGCCCTGGGCATTGATTTCGTCAATTCGAGAATATTTCCTTACTACGATTTAAACCAAAAACAAGAAAACAACAACTGGCATCTCGTCAATAGGTTAGTGCCAGAAAATGCATAATAATGACATATAATGTGTATAAAACATGTGAGTATCATCATAAAAGTAGCATGGAACATAAGAAATTATAGATACGTTTGAGACGTATCAAGCATCCCAAGCTTAGTTCTGCTCTCGAGCAGGTAAACGATAACAAAGATAATTTACGAAGTGACATGCTATCATAATCTTGATCAATACTATTGTAAAGAATATGAGATGAATGCAGCGATTAAGCAATGATGAAGACAATGAGTAAACAATGAATCATATAGCAAAGACTTTCATGAATAGTACTTTTAAGACAAGCATCAATAAGACTTGCATAACGGTTAACTCATAAGCAATAAATTCTTAGTAGAAAGCTTTGAAACAACACAAGGAAGATATAAGTTTCAGCGTTGCTTTCAACTTCAACATGTATATATCATGGATAATTGTCAACACAAAGTAATATAACAAGTGCAATAGGTAAACATGTAGGAATCAATGCACGAGTTTACACAAGTGTTTGCTTCGAGATAGAAAAAGTAGGTAAACTGACTCAACAATAAAATAGAAGAATGGCCCTTCGCAGAGGAAGCATGGATTACTATTTTTGTGCTAGAGCTTTTCATTTTGAAAACATAAAACAATTTTATCAACAGTGGTAATAAATCATATATTTATGTATAAGATATCCTATAAGTTGCAAGCCTCATGCATAGTATACCAATAGTGCTCGCACCTTGTCCTAATTAGCTTGGATTAACACGGATTATCATTGCATAGCATATGTTTCAACCAAGTGTCACAAAGGGGTACATCTATACCTGTACAAGGGTCTAAGGAGAAGGTTAGCATTTCTCGCTTTTTGATCATTCTCAACTTAGACACCCATACGGGACAACATAGACAACAGATAATGGACTCCTCTTTTAATGCTTAAGCATTCAACAGATAATATTCTCATAAGAGATTGAGGTTTTGTGTCCAAAAAACTTCCACCATGATTCATGGCTTTAGTTAGCGGCCCAATGTTCTTCTCTAACAATATGCATACTCAAACCATTTGATCATGAAAATTGCTCTTACTTCAGACAAGACGAACATGCATAGCAACTCACATGATATTCAACAAAGGTAAAAGTTGATGGCGTCCCCAGAAACATGGTTACCGCTCAACAAGCAACTTATTAAGAAATAAGATACATAAGTACATATTCTTCACCACAATAGTTTTAAGGCTATTTTCCCATGAGCTATGTATTGTAAAGGCAAAGAATAGAAGTTTAAAGGTAGCACTCAAGTAATGTACTTTGGAATGGCAAAGAAATACCATGTGGTAGGTAGGTATGGTGGACACAAATGGCATAGTTTTTGGTTCAAGGATTTGGATGCACGAGAAGAATTCCTCTCAATATAAGGCTAGGCTAGCAAGGTTGTTTGAAGCAAAATCAAGTATAAAATGGTGCAGCAAGACTCACATATGAACATATTGTAAGCATTATAAGACTTTACATCGTCTCCTTGTTGTTCAAACACCTCAACCAGAAAATATCTAGACTTAGAGAGACCAATCATGCAAACCAAATTTTAACAAGCTCTATGTAGTTCTTCATTAATAGGTGCAAAGTACATGATGCAAGAGCTTAAACATGATCTATATGAGCACAACATTGCCAAGTATCAAATTATTCAAGACATTATACCATTTACCACATGCGGCATTTTCCGTTTCCAACCATATATCAATGAACGAAGTAGTTCAACCTTCGCAATGAACATTAAGAATAAAGCTAAGAACACATGTGTTCATATGCAACAGCGGGCGTGTCTCTCTCCCACACAAAGAATGCTAGGATCCGATTTTATTCAAACAAAACAAAAACAAAAGCAAACAGACGCTCCAAGTAAAGCGCATAAGATGTGACCGAATAAAAATATAGTTTCACTAGAGGTGACCTGATAAGTTGTCGATGAAGAAGGGGATGCCTTGGGCATCCCCAAGCTTAGATGCTTGAGTCTTCTTAAAATATGCAGGGATGAACCACGGGGGCATCCCCAAGCTTAGACTTTTCACTCTTCTTGATCATATTGTATCATCCTCCTCTCTTGACCCTTGAAAACTTCCTCCACACCAAACTCAAAACAAACTCATTAGAGGGTTAGTGCATAATTGAAAATTCATATATTCAGAGGTGACATAATCATTCTTAACACTTGTACATTGCACAAAGCTACTGAAAGTTAATGGAACAAAGAAATCCATCAAACATAGCAAAACAGGCAATGCGAAATAAAAGGCAGAATCTGTCAAAACAGAACAGTCCGTAAAGACAAATTTTCCAGGGGCACTTAACTTGCTCATATGAAAATGCTCAAATTGAATGAAAGTTGCGTACATATCTGAGGATCACGCACGTAAATTGGCAGATTTTTCTGAGTTACCTACAGAGAACCCTGCCCAAATTCGTGACAGCAAGAAATTTGTTTCTGCGCAGTAATCCAAATCTAGTATTGACTTTACAATCAAAGACTTTACTTGGCACAACAATGCAATAAAATAAAGATAAGGAGAGGTTGCTACAGTAGTAACAACTTCCAAGACTCAAATATAAAACAAAGGTACTGTAGTAAAATAATGGGTTGTCTCCCATAAGCGCTTTCCTTTAACGCCTTTCAGCTAGGCGCAGAAAGTGTGAATCAAGTATTATCAAGAGATGAAGCATTGACAGAGGAGTTTGGAGTTTTCTCAACTATACATGTTATCTTATCTATGTAAGTTTCAGAGGCTCCTTTTTCATTACTCTTAGGCTTGCTATTCTCATCAAACAAATTTTCAGGAACAAGCCAACCATAGTTATTTTCTAGAGCTTCATGCATTCCTAGGAGCTTGGGTATTGATGTCCTAATCTCCCCTCCATCATTAACATTATTAGTGTACTTTATTCTATCAATGTCCATCTTTTTAAGGGTACTAGCAAAGTTGGTGTAAGAGCCAAGCATTTTATATTTAATAAAGACTTTTCTAGCCTCTCTATACAACCAAATTCTTTAAGAAGGGTTTCTAAGACAAAATCTTTCTTTTCTCCTTCCTCCATATCAGAGTGTAAGAAACATATGCTGAATTATAGGATTGAGATTAACAAATTTAGTTTCCAACATGTGTACTAAAGAAGCGACAACAATTTCATAAGTAGGAGCAAGTTCTACCAAGTGTCTATCTTCAAAATCTTCAGCTGTACTAACATGAGTGAAAAAATCTTCTATATTATCTCTTCCAATTATAGACCCTCGGCCTACCGGTATGTCTTTTAGAGTGTACTTAGGAGGAAACATGATGAAATAAACAAAAGGTAAATAAAGTAAATGCAAGTAACTAATTTTTGTGCTTTTAATATGAAGCACAAACAAGATAGTAAATAAAGTAAAGCTAGCAACTAATTTTTTTGTGTTTTATTTTAGTGCAGCAAACAAAGTAGTAAATAAAATAAAGCAAGACAAAAACAGAGTAAAGAGATTGGAAGTGCAGACTCCCCTTGCAGCGTGTCTTGACTCCCCAGCAGGCGGAAAAAGTGCGATGCGTGCGGTTAACACGTCCGTTGGGAACCCCAAGAGGAAGGTGTGATGCGTACGACAGCAAGTTTTCCCTGAAAGAAACCAAGGTTTATCGAACCAGGAGGAGCCAAGAAGCACGTTGAAGGTTGATGGTGGCGAAGTGTAGTGCGGCGCAACACCGATTCCGCGCCAACGTGGAACCTGCACAACACAATCAAAGTACTTTGCCCCACGTAACGATGAGGTTGTCAATCTCACCGGCTTGCAAAAACAAAGGATTAAACGTATTGTGTGGAAGATGATGTTTGTTTGCGAAGGACAGTAAAGAACAATTGCAGTAGATTGTATTTCAGATGTAAAGAATGGACCGGGATCCACAGTTCACTAGTGGTGTCTCTCCCATAATGTAAATAGCATGTTGGGTGAACAAATTACAGTTGGGCAATTGACAAATAAAGAAGGCATAACAATGCACATACATATATCATGATGAGTACTATGAGATTTAATCAGGGCATTACGACAAAGTACATAGACCGCTATCCATGCATCTATGCCTAAATAGTCCACTTTAGTTATCATCCGACCCCTTCCGATATTAAGTTGTAAACAACGGACAATTGCATTAAGTATGGTGCGTAATGTAATCAAGACAAATATCCTTAGACAAAGCATCGATGTTTTATCCCTAGTGGCAACATCCACAACCAGAACTTTACTGTCCTGTCCCAGTTAATGGAGGCATGAACCCACTATCAGCATACTCCCTCTTGGAGTTACAAGTATCAACTTGGCCAGAGCCTCTACTAGCAACGGAGAGCATGCAAGAATATAAACAACATATATGATAAATTGATAATCAACTTGACATAGTATTAAATATTCATCGGATCCCAACAAACACAACATGTAGCATTACAAATAGATGATCTTGATCATGATAGGCAGCTCACAAGATCTAACATGATAGCACAATGAGAGAAGACGACCATCTAGCTACGCTATGGACCCATAGTGCGGGGGTGAACTACTCACATCGATCCGGAGGGCGATCATGGCGATGAAGAGCCCTCGGGAGATGATTCCCCTCTCCCGGCAGGGTGCCGGATCTTCTGAATCCTCCGAGATGGGATTGGCGGCAGCGGCGTCTCTGGAAGGTTTTCCGTATCGTGGCTCTCGGTACTGGGGTATTCGCGACGAAGGCTTTAAGTAGGCGGAAGGACAGGTCAGGGGGCGTCACGGGGGACCCACACGCTAGGGCCGTGCGGCCGGGACTGGGCCGCGCCCTAGTGTGGCGTGGCCTCGTTGCCCCACTTCTCCCTCGGTCTTCCAAGCTTCGTGGAAAAATAAGCCAGCGGGCGTTGATTTCATCCAATTCAGAAAATATTTCCTTACTAGGATTCACGAAACCAAAAACAGACAAACAAGCGGCTCTTCGGCATCTCGTCAATAGGATAGTGCCGGAAAATGCATAATAATGACATATAATGTGTATAAAACATGTGAGTATCATCATAAAAGTAGCATGGAACATAGGAAATTATAGATACGTTTGAGACGTATCAGGCGTCACGAGGGACCCACACAACAGGGCCGCGCCGCCCTAGTGTGGCGTCGCCTCGTGGCCCCACTTTCCATCTCGGTCTTCTGGAAGCTTAGTGGAAAAATAAGCCCTGGATGTTGATTTCGTCCAATTCCGAGAATATTTCCTTACTAGGTTCTGAAACCAAAAGCAATGAAGAAAACAACCGGCTCTTCGGCATCTCGTCAATAGGTTAGTGCCGGAAAATGCATAAATATGACATATAATGTGTATAAAACATGTGAGTATCATCATAAAAGTAGCATGGAACATAAGAAATTATAGATACGTTTGAGACGTATCACACTCGAGTGGATGAACCCTCTCATCAAGGGCATATCGATATGAGAGCGATGATGTAGGGGCCCAGTTCACGCCTGGGGCCAACAGTAAGCAATTCGGTGATAACGAACACGTGTGAGGCTCAAGCTCAAGTGCGGGAGAGAATCTGGCAAAGGGTCAGCATCAGATAATCAATTGTTTGCCGGGAGATGTGGATATATAGGCAATACAGTCAAAATATTTAGCTCCTCTTGCTTATACTCTTGCTAACTTCCACGGTTAGTTAAAAATAGTTCTCCAATTTTTTAGAAGCCTAATATCAATATTTCACGAGGCAACGGCATAGTATACGACATAGTATAAATTATTTATAATAGTTATCAGTATTATCGATATTATCTTCTAATTTAGAAGAGGAATCAACAGATTAATGCCACAACGAATAAAAGGAAATTTCTTCTTTTCTTAACAAGGAAAACTCAAACCTTCGTATCAATAGGCTGTACGCTATGATATTTTAGCGCGATATAACATGTTATTTCGCAAGTAGCGTCAAAGCGACCAAAAATACTAAAATTTAATGTGCACTGAAAATATGCTATAGCACGCTATTAACGAAAAAATAGGGTGTTATTTTAAACCTTGGTATGTACACCAGGCCGACCAAAAAGAACCCAACAAAATCATCAATGGAAAAAACGCCGGTGAGCGCCGAAGACAAAAAAAAAAACAAAAACGATGAGATAGAGGAAAATAAGGAAAACATGTCAAATGGGACCTACGGTGCCAACATAGCAACAATCCGAACTAATACATGATACAGAGTAGATGTTGCAGTGGTTGGGGAAAGAACGTCCGGGCCTAGAGCAACACTCACAAAGACACACATAACATCCAGTCGGGCAACCAGGAACCTAGCATTGAATACATAACCGACGCGATGAGAAAGAATGGCGGGGCGCGTGGTCAACACAATGGTGGGCAGAGGAAGAATTTCCAAGATGAGAGCGACATATAAGAAGGCATGGAACTAATAAGGTATTCATCTACTAAGATCTGAGCAACGAATACCGAGCCGACGAAGTGAGGAAGCTACAACCCTAAGCCTCGTACATGAAGCGACTAGATAGGAACCCCACCAAAGCGACACAACGAGGAGAAAGAAGATCCAAATAGCCGTGAGAGGATAGAGATGACACACCAAGCAAAAAAGCGGCATGAGGGAGAGAGAAGGGTGAGAGGACAAAGATCGATGATGGGTCTCGCTTCTACAAGGTGAGTGAAAAAGCCATTGGAGGTATAGAAAAGTATGGCACAAAGTCGGGCGGACGCGGCCCTCCCCTGATGATGACACATAGACATTTGAGCCAGTTTCACGCATTTTTGGGGCCCTGACGTGAGGATCCACTTACGATCATGTCCAAGAGAGCTAACTTCGGTCCAGCTCCGCCTGATAGGGGAAGCTGGTTTCACTCGAGTGGATGGACCCTCTCACCAAAGGCATATTGATATGAGGTCGATGACGTAGGGGGCCAATCCATGCCTGGGGCCGACAGTCAGCAACTCGGTGATAGCGAACGTGTGTGTGAGGCTCAAGTGCGGGAGAGAATCTAGTGACCCGATGCACACACTTATCCTCCGAGGGTCAGCATCACATAATCAACTGTTTGCCGGGATATGTGGATATATAGGCAATACGGTCAAAATATTTAGCTCCTCTTACTTAGAGCAAGTACAATAAGTCCTAGTCAGCTGGCTATAAGGATTAAAATAGTATATTATTGCTTAGTTGGAGGAGAGAGATGAGGAGAGAGAAGGAGAGTGATCTTATCTGAGCTACGTGCTCCTAGGCACTTTGTGAGAGTAAAAGGTGGGCCATACATTGATAAAGTACTTCCTTTTTATAGCTCACTATTGTATACGTTGGCTCTAAGTTATCTATAGATGACATGTCACTTGGCTTATAGCCAGCAGCTGGCTACACTATTGGAATTGCTCTTATACCGACATATACTCTGGGGAGCAGTTGAGTCAGTCAACCATCCACCTTAAATTAAGGAAAAATCCATTAATGTGGGTACGATATAGCCGACTCGGCGGCTCGGTGCGTGGATGACAGTGAAGCCATGAAGTGTACCCGTCGGGTTTTGTTTTTGCAAGTTAGGTAGGCATGGAGCCATGTACGAAGGCAAACCATGGATTAACACGTACTCCGATGCCCACGAAGTGTACCCATGTATTCCGAAGGACTGATATTAATGTGGGGCATCTCACCGACAGAGAACCGTGCTTGTGTGCACGTAAACACAACTACCAGGCATAAATATTTTCGATAGATCACTGACTTCTCTATCGTTGAATTGGATTCTATATCTTGGTTACTTGCACGCAATCTACTAGGAGTTTGCAGTGCCACCACCACAAACAGCTAAATATTAAGCAACACTCCTGGGTGAAAACCTACAAAACCCTTCAAAAAAAATATAGTTAGACGTTCTGAGAATTTCGGAGAGATGCTGTTCTTAGTCTCGCAATAGTGGTATACATACTTCTCAACTTCCACAGAAATGATCGGCAGTATCAATTCAAATCCTGATCAATTATTTTGTCCAGATTTTAAAACTAAATAACCCGTGGAAACTAACTGAATAAAATGGATAATGTATGTTTTTTTTTTGCTAAAATGCAAAAACTTTGCCGACAGTTTTCGTGGATATATATATAGTACAGTATGTAGTTCTGTTCAACTGAACTGGATAATGGAAATCATGATGACTTTTGTGTAACATTGTCCAAATCCAGTTCTTTTAGGTGGCACATCGTGATCAGAACTGTGCTCAGCCGTACGTCTAAAAATGTAATTGGTCCAGCACAGACGCACGTAAGGTTACTTAGCGGAGCAGATATGCAGAATATATTTAATCAAAAGGTCTAGCACCTAGCAGGGACTAAACTCGAAAAGAAGGCCGAACTGCACCTAATCCTTTATTTCTAAACGCTCATAATTCGTATTTTAAAGTTATTTAGAAAAATCTGAAACACAATTCTGGAGGTAGCCAATGATGTATACAACAAACCTGATCTCAATTCGAACTACTTTATATTCTAGGCTACACAAAAATGACAAAATTTAACAAATTTGATTTGTAGTATACATCATCGGCTAGCCCTAGAATTTTGTTTCAGTTTTTTTTAAACTTTGAAATACAAATTTTAAGTATTTAAAAATAAAGAGCTACATTTTCTTGGCTTCCATTTCTCCACTGTTTCAAGAATTTACTTATAATTTTTTAGAGCATTTTCAAGATATATTAGCCAAATAAAATCGATGTATATCACCAGATGGTGGTTTCCGAGAAACAACCAATAGAAGCTAAGAGGCAACTTTTCGAATAGCCAGCAAAGCTAGGTATACCTAGATGCGCTAATTTGTGTATCACTTGTGCATTCAACTTTGAAATATTTTCAAGATGCTAATACCAGAACAAAAAAATGATCTACATATCTTTACACGCTAGCATTTCGAAATAACAGCCAATAGAAGCTAGGTATATCTCGTTGAAATATACATATTACTAGCCCTTATCTTCTCCAATAGTTCGAACCTTTTACTGAACTGACTGACTCATCAATTAAATATGGTATCAGATTCAAGTGGTCACAAAATCAAGATCCGGCCAATGCACTATTAATCTAAAATTGTTAGGGCCTTTCATCATTCCATGTTTAGGGCCTTTTCATTGCTACGGTCTTCTCGTATGTACATCCTTAACATTAGAGGGATGGGTTAAATATACATATCACCAACCCTTCTCCAACGGTTTGGACTTTTGCATGAACTGGCCGGCTCATCAATTTGGTATACCTAGACAAGACTTGTACTGTGAAAATTATATTTGATACATGGAGATGATTGAGAAGGTTCAAATAAATTAAGTTTGGAATGGATCCATGCATATCATAGAAAAATAATAACATGCATGAATGCATGCATGATTTTCTTGTTCATATTTTTTTCCTATTTTTCTCTCAATATTTTGGATTCGAGAAAGCTCATGTAAATTGGCGTTTCCCTCGGGCCACTCTATTCCCCAACGAAGACATGTTCAAATAACTGGCTCGTTCAAAATGTGTAACGTCGGTGAAGCACATGCACACGTGTCAGGTTACTTAGTGGAGCAGATATGTATATACATTTTATAAACGGAACGTAAGAAGTTGGATCAGCAGTTAATTAGTTCTAGCAGCCAGCAGGGACTATTCAATCGGTTGATAAGTTCCTCTCGTATATGACTTATTCTATTTGCCCACATGCAAGTCCATGCATATCACAACACCATTGCTTGCGCCACTTCAATTCATCTCAGGCTATTTAAGCACATCACATGCCTCGAAGGCAAAAGCAACTCACAATGGCCTCCTCTTCCTCATTGTTTCTCCTTGCCTTCCTTCTTGCCCTGACCTCATGGCAGGCCACAGCCTACGACCCTAGCCCTCTTCAAGACTTTTGCATCGCTGACATGAAGTCGCCTGGTACGTACTATATATGTATTATGTGTGTCCTTAATTTCAGTGACGATGTTTTCATGTCCTCATAGCATATCGCTGATCATGTATGAGGGTTTTTTTGTGTGGGTTGATCATGTATGAGATTGTGCATACTACATGCATGGTGACAGTAAATAACAGAAAATTGTTTCTGCTTTACACGTCTATTAGTACCATCTAAACTTTATGCTACCCTTCTATATGTGTGCAGTGAGAGTAAACGGGTTTGCTTGCAAGGACCCAATGACTGCCACCCCCGACGATTTCTTCAATGCAGCCATGCTCGATCAGGCTAGGGATACTAAGGCCAGCAAGGTCAGGTCCAACGTCACCAATATCAATGTCATAAATTTCCCAGGCCTCAACACCCTCGGCATCTCGTTGGCACGCATTGACTATGGACCATTGGGTGTGAACACACCACACATACACCCCCGTGCCACTGAGCTCTTGACCGTGCTTGAGGGAACACTCTACCTTGGATTTGTCACATCCAACCCAAACAGACTCTTCTCCAAGATAGTTAAGAAGGGTGATGTGTTCGTGTTCCCAAAGGCCATGATCCACTTCCAAATGAACCTGGCGCATGACAAGCCAGCTGCTGCATTGTCCTCGCTCAGCAGCCAAAACCCTGGGGTTATTTCTATTGCCAATGCAGTGTTTGGATCCAAGCCACCGATTTCAGATGATGTTTTGGCAACGGCATTTCAGGTGGAAAAGGATCTGATACATTGGCTCCAATCTCAGTTTTGGGAGAATAACAACTACTAATAATTCTCTCATGTTTGCATCCATGGAAAGTTAATATGTATTCATATATGTAATAAATGGCATGCAAGTGATACGTATGCATGCCTGCGAGCTGTGAGAGTTTTTCTATACCCTTTGAATCACGAAAAGATATGTATTTTTCTTTTGTCGAATTCATGTCATTCGTACTATGCTGGTGTTTTATGTGCTTCACTACTCATGGAGTGTCTTTCAGAAGAAAATTTCATATGTTATTTAAACAAGGTCATTTGCTTGAATCATGTCCTGGAAAATAGATAAGGATGCATAGGATAAGAACATCCATATACCAGAATAATGATATGAATGATATGTTGTATGCAAATCCACCAAGTCAATGAAAGAATAATTGACTTGTTAGTTGGAAAATAGAAGAGAAAGAAAATACATTATCAAATCACTTACTCATTGTTTTTTGAATTTTTGAATTCAACTGTGATCTACTACTGCATATCGCAATACTAAAACATTTGCACTCAAACCATAAATAACCAGTTAATATCAAGCATCAATGTGCATATACCAAAGCACTTATCTTTGTTTGATGGTAGAGTATGGAATTAAAGGTACATTGCTGCAATTTGTTAGCACCCATCAAACAACAACACATACAAACATGTTTGAAATCTTGATCTAAACCAATATGGAGGTCATAGTCTCTGAATTAATGTTCCTACATTATTTATTATTCAAGCCGAAGAAGTGACAAACTGGTGAAACGAAAGAGTACAGGAAACTAAACTCTCAAGTGTGTTTCAGTCAGTTTTTTTACAAGAGATCCTCTTACCGATGTAAAGCAGCATGCCTTACTTTTATTTTCGATCAATTTTGCATAAAAGCACTGCAAGGAGAATAAATAACAAGTATTTAGCCACCCGCGAAAAAGGAAGTACAGTAGCGAGAAAATATCAGCACTTCTTTCTCAATTGCATAATCAAAACAAAAGGTGAGGTGCTAGCCACATGCCTCCTCCTTCCCAGTCCCCCCTTCCCACCACAGCCACATATAGCCACATATCTCGTCGGGCAAAGCCCGGGCGGCGACGAGAACCTCTCCGTGCACGTGCGGCAGTGGCATAAGGTTCCGGCAGCAAGGTGGTGCAGGCTAAGCGGCGACCACATTTCAATGGCGACGGTCCCGGCTCGGCCGCCTCGCACCAAAGGCACTCATGCAGGCGTGGCACTAAGCTCCAGGCCGGTTCGGGCCTAAATTGGCTTGGGTGGGCTAGTGTTTCTAGCCGCGGCAGCATGCATGCACGGTGTTCGCACCGTTAGCGCTTGGTTGTGGCAGCTGGCTGGCTGGCAGCAAGGTGGCGCTGGCGGCGGCGGTCTAGTCTTAGGTGGCCATGGTGGTGCCGGTGGTGGTCAGCGCCCTTCTCCTACGTCGGTGTTCCTTTCCTCTCGGCAGTGTGGCTCAAACCAGTGGCTTTCATCTTCGCCATCCATCTCTAGTCCAACTTCGGCAGTCTTGTGGTCGCGGTGCTTGGCCTGGGTGAAAGACCAGCTTGGCGGAGGCCGAAGCTGGGCATGGTGATGCCTACACGCATCATTTCCTTCTTGAAGGCATGTTCATGGCCTTCATCGTGCCTCCCTTCCCATCAGATGCTGGGGGAAACCCTAGGTCCGGTGATCGGACTAGGCGCCGGTTGCACCATGGTGTCGTCATCTTCTTGAAGACGTCGTCTTGGCCATCAGGGAAGTGGCCGATGCGACATTTGGAGTCTAGGGGAAATGATGTGCTACTGGTTTTGGCTGGACCCCTAGGCTTGTGCTTTAAGGGTGCAATATACAGCATGGCGACACATCTTCATCAGCATCTTCCCCCAGTTCGTTTGGATCCTGCATCCTCCTCGCTGATTCCACTACGCTCACGAGGGGAAGTATGCTGGTCCGAGTTTCCTTGGAGTCGAGGTCATGCTATGGTGTTTCTTGCTTGGTTCGTGATGCAGTCCTAAGGCCATGTGCTCCTATTCTCACCATTCATGGTAGAATGTTGGGCAAGATGAGTCGTTTATCTTCGGGTTTGTAGAGATTGTGTTGTTTGCTGCTTGGCGTTGTATCGTGGAGTGAAGTTGTAGCCTTCTTAGGGTTGTACCGGCTATTTTAACCTTTCTTCTAAATAATTGATACACCTTTGTAAGTGTACATTGCCCCTATGTGTGGTTTTGGTAATTAGTGACAACCCCTATGGACTAATGTTTTCATTGAGTTTATATGAAGGAATATTCCATAGGTACTACTTGTAGTCCATGTGGTGGATTCAAGTATGGATGCCATGAAGATAAAGATATACCTTGAGTATTGGCATCGAGATCATCGATTTGAAGACATATATGTGATATGATCAAGAAGAAGAAATAAAGACGGAGTTCTTATGTGGAACTTAACATTAGTCATGCTCTAGCTTATGTGTTAAGCAATGAATGATTATGATCTTGAGTGCAGGATATGACTCTAATTTGGTGTCATGATAGTCTCATGAGTTGAGCTATGGTTGACTAATATTTAGAGCATGCAATCAAATAAAGATTTCTTTATACACCTCAATATAGTATGATATAGCATGAGAAGATACAAGGTTGACCAATACGATGAGTGAGGAATAGATTCAAGTTTGGTCAACACATGAAGTATAAAGAATGTGCCACGTGAAGTCATATGGTATGGTAAGCTTTGTCAATTATGCTTTATGAACTAACCCATCATATGTGTGTCTTTGTGTTTTCTATATGGGTTAGGTATCTTTCCATGGGCGTGCATCAAAAATGAGATTTAATATAGCCCATGAGAGGATGAGATCAAGTGGTGATCACCATCAAGGTTGAGTTGGGCAAGTTCAAGATGAACATCTCAAAAGGATCATATGCTTGAAACTTTGCCGTCCAATTGGTGATAATGGACATGTGAATATGTGTTTAATGAAGCTATCCCATAGTGGCGTATGGGGGAGAAAATTATGTGTCTTCACGAAGCAACAATGATCTAGTGAAGCTTTTCGGCTTGAATGAAACATAAAGCATCATCATCAAGATCAAGAGGGATGCGCAAGGAAAGGTATGACCTTGCTAGGTTTTCCTTTTACCGGTCTCAATGTGGGTGGACTGATACGTCTCCGACGTATCGATAATTTCTTATGTTTCATGCCACATTATTGATGATATCTACATGTTTTATACACATTATATGTCGTTATTATGCATTTTCCGGCACTAACCTATTAACGAGATGCCGAAGAGCTAGTTGCTGTTTTCTACTGTTTTTGGTTTCAGAAATCCTAGTAAGGAAATATTCTCGGAATTGGACGAAATCAACGCCCAGGGTCCTATTTTTGCACGAAGCTTCCGGAAGACCGAGGGGAAAGGAAGTGGGGCCACGAGGCGCCGCCACACAGGGCGGCGCGGCCTGGGTCTTGGCCGCGCGGCCCTGGTGTGTGGGGCCCTCGTGTGGCCCCCTGCGTTGCCCTTCCGCCTAAAGCCTCCATCGCGAAACCCCCTCACGAGAGCCACGATACGGAAAACCTTCCAGAGACGCCGCCGCCGCCAATCCCATCTCGGGATTCGGAGATCGCCTCCGGCACCCGCGGAGAGGGGAATCATCTCCCGGAGGACTCTTCACCGCCATGGTCGCCTCGGAGTGATGAGTGAGTAGTTCACCCCTGGACTATGGGTCCATAGCGGTAGCTAGATGGTCGTCTTCTCCTTATGTGCTTCATTGTTGGATCTTGTGAGCTGCCTAACATGATCAAGATCATCTATCGTAATGCTATATGTTGTGTTTGTCGGGATCCGATGGATAGAGAATACTATGTTATGTTAATTATCAATCTATTACTTATGTGTTGTTTATGATCTTGCATGCTCTCTGTTAGTAGAGGCTCTGGCCAAGTTTTTGCTCTTAACTCAAGAGGGAGTTTTATGCTCGATAGTGGGTTCATGCCTCCATTAAATGGGACAGTGACAGAAAGTTCTAAGGTTGTGGATGTCTTTGTTGCCACTAGGGATAAAACATTGATGCTATGTCCAAGGATGTAGTTGTTGATTACATTACGCACCATACTTAATGCAATTGTCTGTTATTTGCAACTTAATACCGGAAGGGTTCGGATGATAACCTGAAGGTGGACTTTTTAGGCATAGATGCATCTTGGATAGCGGTCTATGTACTTTGTCGTAATGCCCAATTAAATCTCACTATATTTATCATATCATGTATGTGCATTGTCATGCCCTCTCTATTTGTCAATTGCCCGACGGTAATTTGTTCACCCAACATGCTATTTATCTTATGGGAGAGACACCTCTAGTGAACTGTGGACCCCGGTCCTATTCTTTACATCGCATACAATCTGCAATACTTGTTCTTTACTTTTTCTACGCAAACAATCATCTTCCACACAATACGGTTAATCCTTTGTTGACAGCCGGTGAGATTGACAACCTCACTGTTTTCGTTGGGGCGAAGTACTTTGGTTGTGTTGTGCAGGTTCCGTTGGCGCGGAATCCCTGGTGTTGCGCCTACATCCCTCCGCCATCAACCTTCAACGTGCTTCTTGGCTCCTCCTGGTTCGATAAACCTTGGTTTCTTTCGAGGGAAAACTTGCTGCTCGCATCACACCTTCCTCTTGGGGTTCCCAACGGACGTGTGTTAATTGCGCGCATCAAGCTAAATTCTGGCGCCGTTGGATCAAGACACGCTGCAAGGGGAGTCTCCACTTCCCAATCTCTTTACTTTGTTTTTGTCTTGCTTTATTTTATTTACTACTTTGTTTGCTGCACTTAAACAAAACACAAAAAAATTAGTTGCTAGCTTTACTTTATTTACTGTCTTGCTCTCTATATCAAAAACACACAAAAATTAGTTACTTGCATTTACTTTATCTAGTTTGCTTTATTTACTACTGCTAAAATGAATACTCCTGAAAACACTAAGTTGTGTGACTTCACAAACACTAATAATAATGATTTCCTATGCACACCTATTGCTCCACCTGCTACTACAGCAGAATTCTTTGAAATTAAACCTGCTTTACTGAATCTTGTCATGAGAGAACAATTTTCTGGTGTTAGTTCTGATGATGCTGCTGCCCATCTTAATAATTTTGTTGAACTATGTGAAATGCAAAAGTATAAGGATGTAGACGGTGATATTATAAAATTGAAATTGTTTCCTTTCTCATTAAGAGGAAGAGCTAAAGATTGGTTGCTGTCTTTGCCTAAGAATAGTATTGATTCATGGGAGAGAATGAAATCTTTGGTAAAGAATTGCCCAACCCATGGACTGACTACTTGGATGATCATCCAAACCTTCTATGCAGGACTAAATTTTTCTTCGCGGAACCTATTGGATTCAGCTGCTGGAGGTACCTTTATGTCCATCACTTTGGGGGCGGCGACAAAGCTTCTTGATGATATGATGATAAATTACTCTGAATGGCAAATGGAAAGAGCTCCACAAGGTAAAAAGGTAAATTCTGTTGAAGAAACCTCCTCCTTGAGTGATAAGATTGATGTGATTATGTCTATGCTTGTGAATGGTAGAACTAATGTTGATCCTAATAATGTTCCTTTAGCTTCATTGGTTGCTCAAGAAGAAAATGTTGATGTAAACTTCATTAAAAATAATAATTTCAACAACAATGCTTATAGGAACAATTCTAGTAATAACTATAGGCCATATCCTTATAATAATGGTAACGGTTATGGTAATTCTTATGGGAATTCTTACAACAATAATAGGAGTGTACCCCCTGGTCTTGAAGCCATGCTTAAAGAATTTATTAGTACACAAACTGCTTTTAACAAATCTGTTGAGGAAAAGCTTGATAAAATTGATATTCTTGCTTCTAGAGTTGATAGACTTGCCTCTGATGTTGATCTTTTAAAATTGAAAGTTATGCCTAATAAAGATATTGATAATAAGATTACTACTACAGCAAATGCCATCCAAGTTAGAATTAATGAGAATATAAGATTAATGGCTGAATTGCGTGCTAGGTGGGATAGAGAAGAAAATGAAAAACTAGCTAAAGAGAATAATATAGCTAAAGTTTGGACTATTACCACCACTAGTAATGTTAATGATTCACATGTTGCTAAACCTCCTACTATCAATGGTAAAATAATTGGTGTTGGCAATGTTTCTACTCCTAGTACAAAGCGTGCAAAATTACCTGAAATTGCTAAAACTACTGAAACTGTTTGTGATAAAACTGCTGAAATTTTTTCCAACATTGGGGATGATGATCCCATTGCTATAGCTCATAATGATTTAGATTTTGATGATTTCCACATCTTTGAAGTTATAAAGTTCCTACAAAAACTTGCTAAGGGTCCCAATGCTAGTGCTATAAATTTAGCCTTTACAAAACATATTACAAATGCTCTCATAAAAGCTAGAGAAGAGAAACTAAAACTTGAAACTTCTATTCCTAGGAAGTTAGAAGATGGTTGGGAGCCCATCATTAAGATGAGGGTCAATGATTTTGATTTTAATGCTTTATGTGATCTTGGTGCAAGTATTTCTGTTATGCCTAAGAAAGTCTATGATATGATTGACTTGCCACCATTGAAAAATTGTTATTTGGATGTTAATCTCGCTGATAATGCTAAAAAGAAACCTTTGGGGAGGATGATAATGTTCGCATTATGGTTAACAATAACCTTGTCCCCGTTGATTTTGTTGTCTTGGATATTGAATGCAATGCATCTTGTCCCATTATATTGGGAAGACCTTTTCTTCGAACCGTTGGTGCTACTATTGATATGAAGGAATGTAATATTAAATATCAATTTCCTCTCAAGAAAGGTATGGAACACTTCCCTAGAAAAAGAATGAAGTTACCTTATGATTCTATTATTAGAACAAATTATGATGTCGATGCTTCATCTCTTGATAATACTTGATATACACTTTCTGCGCCTAGCTGAAAGGCGTTAAAGAAAAGCGCTTATGGAGACAACCCATGTTTTTACTACAGTACTTTGTTTTATATTTGAGTCTTGGAAGTTGTTTACTACTGTAGCAACCTCTCCTTATCATGTTTTTGTGCCAAGTAAAGTCTCTATGGTAAAGTTGATGCTAGATTTGGATTGCTGCACAGAAACAGCATTGCTGTCTGTCACGAATTCGCGCAGAAGTCTCTGTAAAAAAATCAAAAAAATCTGCAAATTTACGTGCGTGATCCTCAGATATGTACGCAACTTTCATTAGTTTTGAGTTTTTCCGTTTGAGCAAGTTAAGTGCCCCTTCCAGGTTCGTCTTTACGGACTGTTCTGTTTTTGACAGATTCTGCCTTTTATTTCGCATTGCCTCTTTTGCTATGTTGGATGAATTTCTTTGTTTCATTAATGTCCAGTAGCTTTGTGCAATGTCCAGAAGTGTTAAGAATGATTGTGTCACCTCTGAACATGTGGATTTTTATTGTGCACTAACCCTCTAATGAGTTTGCTTGAAGTTTGGTGTGAAGGAAGTTTTCAAGGGTCAAGAGAGGAGTATGATATACTAAGATCAAGAGGAGTGAAAGCTCTAAGCTTGGGGATGCCCCGGTGGTTCACCCTGCATATTTTAAGAAGACTCAGCGTCTAAGCTTGGGGATGCCCAAGGCATCCCCTTCTTCATCGACAACATCATCAGTTCCTCCCTGAAACTATATTTTTATTCAGTCACATCTTATGTGCTTTGCTTGGAGCGTCTGTTTGTTTTTGTTTTTGTTTTTGTTTGAATAAAATGGATCCTAGCATTCACTGTGTGGGAGAGACACGCTCCGCTGTTGCATATGGACAAATATGTCCTTAGGCTTTACTCATAGTATTCAAGGCGAAGGTTGAATCTTCTTCGTTAAATTGTTATATGGTTGGAATCGGGAAATGCTACATGTAGTAATTTTAAAATGTCTTGGATAATTTGATACTTGGCAATTGTTGTGCTCATGTTTAAGCTCTTGCATCATATAGTTTGCACCCATTAATGAAGAAATACACAGAGCTTGCTAAAATTTGGTTTGCATATTTGGTCTCTCTAAAGTCTAGATAATTTCTAGTATTGAGTTTTGAACAACAAGGAAGACGGTGTAGAGTCTTATAATGTTTACAATATGTCTTTTATGTGAGTTTTGCTGCACCGGTTCATCCTTGTGTTTGTTTCAAATAACCTTGCTAGCCTAAACCTTGTATCGAGAGGAATACTTCTCATGCATCCAAAATCCTTGAGCCAACCACTATGCCATTTGTGTCCACCATACCTACCTACTACATGGTATTTCTCCGCCATTCCAAAGTAAATTGCTTTAGTGCTACCTTTAAAATTCCATCATTCGCCTTTGCAATATATAGCTCATGGGACAAAATAGCCTTAAAAACTATTGTGGTATTGAATATGTACTTATGCACTTTATCTCTTATTAAGTTGTTTGTTGTGCGATAACCATGTTTTCTGGGACGCCATCAACTCTTTGTTGAATATCATGTGAGTTGCTATGCATGTTCGTCTTGTCTGAAGTAAGGCGGTTTCACAATCAAATGGTTTGAGTATGCATCTGTTAGAGAAGAACATTGGGCCGCTAACTAAAGCCATGAATCATGGTGGAAGTTTCAGTTGGACATAAAACCTCAATCTCTTATGAGAATATTAACTGTTGTTGAATGCTTAAGCATTAAAAGAGGAGTCCATTATTTGTTGTCTATGTTGTCCCGGTATGGGTGTCTAAGTTGAAGAATGATCAAAAGCGAGAAATCCAATGCGAACTTTCTCCTTAGACCCTTGTACAGGCGGCATAGAGGTACCCCTTTGTGACACTCGGTTGAAACATATGTTATGCAATGATGATCAGTGTTAACCCAAGCTAATTAGGACAAGGTGCGGGCACTATTAGTATACTATGCATGAGGCTTGCAACTTGTAAGATATAATTTACATGATACATATGCTTTATTACTACCGTTGACAAAATTGTTTCATGTTTTCAAAATAAAAGCTCTAGCACAAATATAGCAATCGATGCTTTCCTCTTTGAAGGACCTTTCTTTTACTTTTATGTTGAGTCAGTTCACCTATTCCTCTCCACCTCAAGAAGCAAACACTTGTGTGAACTGTGCATTGATTCCTACATACTTGCATATTGCACTTGTTATATTACTTTACATTGACACTATCCATGAGATATACATGTTATAAGTTGAAAGCAACCGCTGAAACTTAATCTTCCTTTGTGTTGCTTCAATACCTTTACTTTGATTTATTGCTTCATGAGTTAACTCTTATGCAAGACTTATTGATGCTTGTCTTGAAGTACTATTCATGAAAAGTCTTTGCTTTATGATTCATTTGTTTACTCATGTCATTACCATTGTTTTTGATCGCTGCATTCATTACATATGCTTACAATAGTATGATCAAGGTTATGATGGCATGTCACTCCGAAATTATCTTTGTTATCGTTTACCTGCTCGGGACGAGAGGAACTAAGGGGATGCTGATACGTCTCAGACGTATCGATAATTTCTTATGTTTCATGCCACATTATTGATGATATCTACATGTTTTATACACATTATGTCGTTATTATGCATTTTCCGGCACTAACCTATTAACGAGATGCCGAAGAGCCAGTTGTTGTTTTCTGCTGTTTTGGTTTCAGAAATCCTAGTAAGGAAATATTCTCGAATTGGACGAAATCAACGCTGGGTCCTATTTTTGCAAGCTTCAGAAGATCGAGGGGAAGGAGTGGGGCACGAGGCGCCGCAACTGGCGGCGCGGCCTAGGTCTTGGCCGCGCGGCCCTGGCGTGTGGGGCCCTCGTGGCCCCCTGCGTTGCCCTTCCCTACTTAAATCCTCCGTCGCGAAGCCCCTGCGAGCCACGATGCGGAAAACCTTCCCGAGAACGCCGCCGCCGCCAATCCCATCTCGGGGATTCAGGAGATCGCCTCCGGCACCCTGCCGGAGGGGAATCATCTCCCGGAGGACTCTTCACCGCCATGGTCGCCTCCGGAGTGATGAGTGAGTAGTTCACCCCTGGACTATGGGTCCATAGCAGTAGCTAGATGGTCGTCTTCTCCTTATGTGCTTCATTGTTGGATCTTGTGAGCTACCTAACATGATCAAGATCATCTATCTGTAATGTTATATGTTGTGTTTGTCGGGATCCGATGGGTAGAGAATACTATGTTATGTTAATTATCAATCTATTACTTATGTGTTGTTTATGATCTTGCATGCTCTCCGTTATTAGTAGAGGCTCGGCCAAGTTTTTGCTCTTAACTCGAGAGGGAGTATTTATGCTCGATAGTGGGTTCATGCCTCCATTAAATGTGGGACAGTGAGAGAAGTTCTAAGGTTGTGGATGTCTTGTTGCCACTAGGGATAAAACATTGATGCTATGTCCAAGGATGTAGTTGATTACATTACGCACCATACTTAATGCAATTGTCTGTTGTTTGCAACTTAATACCGGAAGGGGTTCGGATGATAACCTGAAGGTGGACTTTTTAGGCATAGATGCATGCTGGATAGCGGTCTATGTACTTTGTCGTAATGCCCAATTAAATCTCACTAGTGAACTGTGGACCCCGGTCCTATTCTTTACATCGCATACAATCTACTGCAATACTTGTTCTTTACTGTTTTCTGCAAACAATCATCTTCCACACAATACGGTTAATCCTTTGTTACAGCAAACCGGTGAGATTGACAACCTCAATGTTTCGTTGGAGCGAAGTACTTTGGTTGTGTTGTGCGGGTTCCACGTTGGCGGAATCCCTGGTGTTGCACCGCATCACATCCCTCCTCCATCACCTTCAACGTGCTTCTTGGCTCCCTCCTGGTTCGATAAACCTTGGTTTCTTTCCGAGGGAAAACTTGCTACTGTCTGCATCACACCTTCCTCTTGGGGTTCCCAACGGACGTGTGTTAATTGCACGCATCATGGACAATGATGTTTCTATGCATAAGGTTGTAGGGCTTGTTATTCTGATTCCAACAAGCCCAAGATCATCGAAATTGGAGTTCGGACGCAAAATATATCACTGTTTTTGTAAACATGTTTTCCTGTTGGCGAGGCTCCTGTTCGACCGGCTGCCCCACCGGCCCACCCGACACCATGCCCGGTGGCGCTGGCTGGCTCACCGGCTGGCCCGAAACAGCCCGGCTCCCATGCTGGTGCCAATCGGACGCAATCCAGGGGGCACTCAGTGCTTGCCTGGTGTCTCGCCCGGTTGGCCTGGTGCCACGCCCGGCGTGACCGGCTCTCCCACCATGCTGCCCGGTGCCACGGCCGGTGACAAGGGATTAACTTGTCAATGCCTACGGATTGTAGACTAGGGTTTCGTTGGATGTAGAGGGCAAGTAGATCTCGAAGGTTTCAGCCGAAAAGTACTCGACGATATAAAAGCTAGGGTTTGTAAAACAATGATTCGATCCTTTCTTTGTCCCTCGACTCCCCCTTATATAGGAGGCGGGCGAGGGATTCATGATACACAAGTTCTGAGAGGGAGGGTTTCTAACCCATCCTAAGATTACAAACGATGACTTGTATTACAACTCTAACTTTCCTTAATAATATCTTGGGCTTGAATCTTCTTATTCTTCGGGTCGTGGGCCTTCAGTAAACCCCGGGTACCACTTTCGGCAGGCCCATTGGGTATGCCTATGTCGGTAGCCGAGATTTTGCTTGAATCGCGAGTCATGGAAAATCTCCACCTTCTATTCATTCGACAACTCAATTTTCACATATCTTTGTATCAATTTCTATATTGTACGGGGATAATGGTAGTTGGGGCTAGTTCATCTGACGGATCAGGTACTAGTTAACTGCTCTAGTGGCAATCCTCAAAAACCTACTTCAAGATCACGTCCCCTGGACATGATCTCGGGATACGGTGTAAACTTCGACAGGTGTCGCTTAAGGTCTTACCATTACCTTCGAGTCCCGAGTCCTTATTTATCGGGTACCTAACGCGTCCGTTAGGATTTTTCTTCGTATCTGTTGATACGGAAAAAGTAACAAACCGACGTCAGAGACGGCGCCACGCCGCGAACGGATCGGGGTCTTACCTTCGCAAATTTTGCGGCATTCGGAGATTTATTCGCGACTTTGGCGCTCTGAGAATATATTGTCGAGTGCTTATTCGGCTGTTGGAATAGCACATTTTATTGAGTCAACGGATGACTTATATTGCTTTCCCGATGGGAGTATATGTAGAGTTATTTTAACTCGAAATATACTCTCTTGTTCTTCTATCTTTCTTTTTTATAATTTCATCGGGCACGCGAACAGCGTTCCCGATGGGGGGAGGCTACTGACCAAGAACTTGAGCTTGGGTGTAGGCTCCACATTTCCATGCCGCTATTTTCTTTTTCTCCCGAAACTTTTAAATCTCTCGGGTGCGCGAACAGCGCTCTGATGATAGCCCCCGAGGCAAATATTTTATATTTGATCATAGGCTCATATCATTTCTATTTTGTCTTTCTCAAACTTTTCATTTTTTCCGAAGTACCCCCGAGCATTTGGGCAAAAACTTGTATTTGTTCAAAGGCTCCCGAAATAATCAACGATCTTTTCCTGTCGAAATTCTTGTCAAGCGTCTTTGTCGAAATTTTCTTTTATCAAAGTGACATCATTGCTTACGATAGCCATGATTACTAATCGGGAACATGCGAGAACCGCTTCTCTCTCTGCCTTGTGGGTCCCATTTTCCTATCCAATTGACACGTCGTGCAAGTGGGGGACACACGTCCTCCGCTTTTTCTGGCACTTATACTGTATCGTCTGTCCGTTCACTTCTCAGTAAAAATCCATTTTTACCCCTTGTCCACGTGTTGGCTATCTGCATCATAATTTTTCCATCCAACGGTTGCATCAACTCGCCGCACCACTACATAAGGCCATCGTCTTCTTCCTTCAGCACTTTCGCTCGCGCCGCATCTCTGCTCCTCCTCTGCAACTCCTCCATTGCTCCCGTTGCTTCAAGCGCTCAAACACTCTCACATTCTTCGCCTCTAAGTTCGTTGATGCCGCCGCGCGTCCGTTTGACTAGGCATAGCACGCCAGAGTCGAAGATGATGTCAACAGAACTGGGAAGCGCCGAGTGGGAGAGATCCAAGATCTCTGCCCAAGACATCAACTTGCTTAGGAAGATGGGATTCAACAAGAAGGAGGACTCTCTCCAGTTCCCCAAGGAGGAAAGTTACGCGAAACCTCCAATCGACTACCGGGTTAGTTTCATTGATCATCTCATCCGAGACTTTCTCCCCCAATCCACAATTTCTTCGTGGTCTCCTTTGTCTATGGGCTTCATTGCATCATCGCGCCCAATTCCATTCTCCACATCTCTATTTTTATCACGACGTGTGAGTGCTTCCTCGGGGTCCAACCTATTGGGCTCGTGGAAACGCATCTTCCCATCCGCCGTAATGGCTCCCCACAACGTCGCCTACAATATTGGCGGCATTGTTATCTGTGTTCGTTACGATGTCGAATATTTCGACGTCAAATTTCCCGACTCCGTCCAAGGTTGGCGGAAGAAGTGGCTGTACATCCACGAAGAGCTCCAATCCAGTGGAGAAAACATCGCCCCTTTTGACGGAGAAGCCAAAATCCTTCGCCGCCGTTCTTGGGATGTTGAAGCTACCGAGTCTTTGAGAAGTTGGCGACAGAAGCGCTAATGACTCGCATCCATGAGCTCAGAACACCGCGGCAAGGAATTGTCGGGTATTGAGATTACCGCCTATTTCCTTAGGACTAGAGTGCAGACCTCTTCAGGCGCGCAAAAACCCCTTTGGAACTGGCGAAAAGATGTTGACAGGCTCTCGAAAGATCTTCCTTTGAAGGATTTTGAAAAGCTTATCCGCAAAATCTCATCGCTCAACAAGAAGGATTCAGTTCCATCTTCTTGCCGTATCGCGCCATATAGTAGCGCCAATCCCCTTCCCGAGGTAATTCTTCTTTTTAATTGCTATACTGCCTCCTCGAATTTTTTTTTGTCGACTACTATTTTATTAACGCCTGTTTGTCGATATTCTTTCTTTTTCTCAGGACCACCCCGTCCTTGCTTCCCTTCCTCCTCTTCCTGAGGGTGGAGAAGTTGAAGATCGTGCTGTTGTCGACGATGATAACCAAGGCAGCTCGCGCCCTGCCACTGAAGTTGCGGGTTCTCACAAATCCGCGGCTTCCGCTGAGTCAGAAGCCACTGCCTCGACACACTCTCTTCCTCATGCTTCTCCAAGGATGAAGAGGAAAAGGGATGAAGTCGAAGATTCCGGCACATCCAAAGCCGAAGAAGCTGAGCCTTCAGATAAGAAGGCAGCTTTCAATCCATATACTGATGCCCTCGTCAGCTCGTAAGTTACTTCTTACTCTTTACTTTTTGTTTTGACGTTTCTTGTCTATCTTGCTTCTTATACTCCCGCCATTTTTATTGTAGTGATGACGAGGAAGAGGAACAACCTACTGACGCGGCTGCTCGAACGAGTACGTCGCGTACATTAGTTGTGTCCGAAACTCAGCGTGATGGGGAGGAAACTTCGCCTCCTCAACAAAACGTCGAGCATTTGACTCCACCTGCGAGCCCCCGTGCCTCTTCGCCAAAGAGGGCAAGGGTTGAGCCATCCAAGGAACCCATCATGTTCCCTGGTAACTCTTCGACACCTTCATTAGATGATGTAAGTGTTTCAATCTTATCTTTTTTGCTCACGTGCCAAGCCTTTCAGTGTTTTTATCTCTGCTTTGTTTCTTACGCTATGCTGTCGACTCCAGACTAGCTATATTGACTTATTTTCCTTTTGGTCCTCTTTTCAGCCTTTAATGAAGGAATTTATCCGTCTTGGTACCCAATTTGTCGGGTATCGTGATCATAGCACGAAACTGGAAGGTACTATCTTCATCCGTCTTCTTTGTTGCATTCGCTCCACTATTTTTGTCATAACATCCAATTGTCGCGTATTTTGTCAAGACAACTTGCGGAAGCCAATAAGCGTGCTAACGCTCTTGCTGCTAAGTTAGAGCAGAGCGAAAGAGCCCGCAAGAAAGCTGAAAAAGAGGCTGCCGCCATTGAAGATCTTCGAAAGAGGCTTCATGACGCAGAGACCTCCCTGAGCGAGAATATATCTCAGCAATCAACTCGAGAAGCAGAGATCCTCTCTCGCTTCGAGTCGCAGAGTCGACGTTTTGTTAGTAAGTGCCAGAATCCTTGTGTATTTCCTCGGGTTACTTCACATGTTCCCCGCGTTCTTTATTTATAAGCTACTCTTTGCTTGTTTTTAGGGAGAACTCATCAGGAATACGAAGTTGAGGGTCCTGAGGACGACGAGCTTCTTGATGCGCTGACCCTTCTTGAGATTCATGGGGATGAAGCACGCGACGGCATTGAAAATGCTGAGGCAGGTCTGTCGAAGCTTTTTCCCTACTTCTTCCCGAAGAAAGAGGTCCCCATTACTTTTGTTGATCTCGCCAAAGCCTTCAATGGGCCGGAAGATCTTGGACTGAAGCTTCGCCAAGAGGGTCTGAAGATTGGCGTTGAGGGCACCATTGCACTGATCGCTAATAGTCAGCAAAACGTCGACTGGGCCAAGGTTGGTGACATAGGGGAGATGGAGACGAAGAAATGACAATCTCTAATTAGGGCTGCCAAGCCTCCCGCAAGACCAATCCGTTCCTTCCTTGGTGTCGAACCAGCACCTGCTCCAAGCACGTCTAAGCCGGAGGTCAAGTAGACCACCATGTCCTTTCTATTTTTTAGTTCTGTCTTTTGATGCTGTCGCCCTAGTAGTTTTGGCAACAACTACTTCTGTAGTCCAGTAGTGACCTTTCTTCTGTAATAGCAATGTACATACTTCGAAGTTTAATGGAAATCTATGTTTGCTGGATGATTGATGTCGAAAAATCTTTATTTTCAGTTGATTTTTGACAATTATTCCACAACTCCTCGTCCTTCCGCTGTTTTACCTGCCTTCTCTTACTCGAAGAAAACATCTGTTGCTGTCGAAGTTATTGAGAAGTTGTCGAGTAAAGGTTCGGCATCAGATTTAGAGGAACTTCGCCGAGAGCTCCAGTCCACGAAGAAGCAATCACTTGTACTAATGGAACAATCTCGAAAATCTTCCGAGAGGGAGCAAATTGCACTTCAACAAGCTCAAGATGCCATAGCTGAAAAGGAAACTGCGGTTGCTGAGGCTGCAGCAGCTTCTACTCGAGAAAATTTCATGCTGCAACTGTTGACTGATGCTAGCTTGGATATGGCAGGTGTGCTTCCTGAACTTAGTCGCACTTTTTCCTTTTTCTTGTCTCCTCTTTTCCTGATGACTCTTTCCAAATAGGTTCTTTTGTGAATGCTGCTACCGAAGATGAGCGTGTTGAAGCTCGATCCAATGTACTTCTCAGACTTGCGTAGGATCATGGTTCTAACTTTTGGGGCACACCTGAACGTACCCGCCAGATCGTCCGATTTCAAGATCGTGCGCTTCAGGTCCGCGACTTTCTCGACTTTTGTACGAGGACTTTGTCTTTAGTTTATGGGACCATGTTCCCTCGTAATAAGATGCCAGAGACCCTTCCTGCTTTGATGGAACAATTTCGAGATGCTCCTCGGATCCATGGCTTTGTGCGAGCCCAATTAGCTGCTGGCGCAAGGTTTGCCATGATCATGATAAAAATCTGCTGCCCGAAATTAGACATGGGTCAAATTGTTCCGAAATGCCTGGCGAAGATGGCGAAGAGGAAAAGGAACTTCGGCAAGTACGATGACATTGTCACCCCTGTTGCTGAGGATATGATGGATGAACTTCTTCGACTGGACGCCGAGTTCTTCGTGAAGGGTAGTTATGCTGAACATAGTACTCGCGCTGTAAACAATGAACGATTGACCATAGATAATATTCTGGGCAATAATTGAAGATTTGCTTCCCAAAGGATTTGTATCCCATATGCTGTAAACATAGGCTATATTTATAAAGTTACTGTTTTGTCTTTGCCAAGCCCCCGGCCGTTTTGTTGGCGATAATTTTTATAATGCGAGGTTGTCCCAAGGCAAAATTTGAGTACTATATTTGCAGGCATTAGCCCCCAAGCTTTTTTGTCGATCAATTTTTGCACTGCTATTTTTTGCGAAGTGCTTTTGCACTAGGGCGAGATATTTTGTAAGGTGTACTCGTTGATATCACGGATATATATATTGTATCTTCTGGGTACAAGCCCCCGAGCCAGTCGAAAAAGATATATGATTCCACTATCTTCATTATATTGCAGCACCGCGAGTCCGCCTCATTAAAAACCTTTCCCAGCCCCACTCGGTGCCCGAAAAAGGAAAAGAGTGCGTCTGAAAACTCGCGGGCGTTTCAGTACATTTATTTTTACAAGGAGAGCTATATTTTGATACTAGGCGTAGAAACGCCTTAGCTGCGCTACGTTCCAGGGGTTTTTCTCGGGAACCCCTGTCTTCTTATCCTTGATCCTGTATGCTCCTCCTTCGATGACACGATGTAAGGGCCGAGCCATGGTGACTCGAGTTTTTCGTACGATCTTGATTGAGTCGCAGAACTAAGTCTTCAACTTGAAAGGACCTTGGTCGCAAACGTCGACTGTGGTAATTTTTGAGGTCTTGCTGATATTTAGTGACTCTTGATAGTACTTCGTCTCGAGCTTCGTCAAGTGCGTCGACATCGTCTTCCAATGCTCTCCCAGTTTCTTCATTGTATTCCGTGACTCTCGGGAGTCGTGCTCTATTTCTATCGGCGATCTGCCTCGCATGGACCAGAACGGAGTCTCTGTGTTTGTATTTGGCGTTGTTCGGATGCTCCATAACACGCTCGTCAACTCTTCGGCCAAGTGTGTCGAGCTTTTTCATGGCCCTAACAGACGCTTCTTGATGCCATTGCGAATGATACCGTTGGCTTTTCGACTTGACCGTTAGTTTGAGGATGCGCAACTGACGCGAAATGCAATTTGATACCTACTCGCAATATGCCTTGAATTCCTTGGATGTGGAATTGCCATTGTGTGACGATGCTATGAGGTACCCAAACCGAAAAACAATGCTCTTTACGAATTTTATTGCTGACGCTGCATCTGGTGAATTTATCGGCTTCGCTTCTATCCACTTGGTGAATTTGTCGATAGCGACGAGCATATACTCGTATCCTCCTGGCGAAGCTTTGTGTAATTTTCCTACCATGTCGAGACCCCATTGAGCAAGGGCCAAGATAAGGGTATTGGCATTAACTCCGCTGCTGGAGAGTGAGGTTTTGCGGCAAATCTCTGGCACGCATCACAGGTTCGCACTATTTCCTTCGCATCCTCAATTGCCGTTAACCAGTAAAATCCAGCTCGAAAAACCTTGGCCGCAATAGCTCGGCTACTTGCGTGATGACCGCACTCCTTCGTGTACTTCCTTCAGAATTACTCTTCCTTCTGGTGTCACGCACCTCTAGCACACCCGAAATACTTCGCTTATACAACTCCCCTTTGACCACAGTAAAAGCTTTAGAACGTCTAATTATCCGCCTTGCTTCAACTGGATCGTCGGGTATTGTTTTCCTTAGGATATATGATATGTACGCTTGCATCCATGGAATTTGCACCATCATGACTAGCTCCTGTTCCTCTTCTTCTTCGTCTAGTGATTCTTTTGCAGCATCCGAAGGTTTTGCATCCTTCTCCTTCTTTTTTGATTTTATCGGCTTGGTGGATCTCTCGCTTATTTCTTGAAAACACACCTGGAGGAATCGCCGAGCATTGCGACCCGATATTTGCAAGAACATCGGCTTCATCATTGCTCAATCTGCTGATATGATTTACCTTGCATCCATCAAACAGCTTTTCTAGCTCATTATACATCTCCTTGTATGCTATCATACTCTCGTTGACTGCATCACATTGATTCATGACTTGCTGTGCCACCAATTGTGAGTCGCCAAAGATTTTCAGTCGGGTTGCACCGCAAGCTTTCGCCATCTTCATTCCATGTATAAGAGCTTCGTACTCTGCCTCATTATTAGACGTATTTGGGAACGTCATCCGTAAGACGTACTTTAGTTTGTCGCCTTCAGCTGATATGAGAATTACGCCTGCTCCGGATCCATCGAAGTTCATGGTCCAAGTTCTCGATAAATCCGGAGGTCCTGTATTTTGCAACTCCATCCACTCTGCGATGAAATCTGGCAAGATTTGCGACTTTATTGCCTTTCTTTTTTCATACGTGATGTCCCGAGGGGAAAGTTCTATTCCCCAAAGGGAGACACGGCCTGTAGCTTCTGGATTATTTATTATATTGGATAGGGGAGCCTTGATACGTCCAATTTGCATCACTATTTTGTATCATAATTTGCTGTTATTCATTGATATATTTCATATTGGGACACAATACTTATGTTATTTCATCTATTTTGCATGTTTCATCATCATTGGAGGATCAAGCACCGGGCCAGGATTCTGTGGAAAAAGCACCGTCGAACGCAATATTTCGGAAGATCAAGCTGTGGAAGGGGATTTCACGTAAATTCCTATTTTTCCAGATGACGGAGGGAGCGGAAGGGGAAGAGAGGAGCCACTTGTGGGCCCGGACCATGGGGCGGCGCGGCCCATGGCTGGCCGCGCCACCCTGCTCTGGGGCCCCACAGCCCCTTTCACCTCCTTTTCTTCACGTACTCCTTCGTCCCGAAAACCTAAGCCACATAGAGGACCTCACGAGGGGTTACAGCCGCCTCTGCGGGCGGAGGACACCAGAGAGAAAGCTCTGCGAAGGAATCCTGGGGAAATTCCCTCCGGAGGGAAAATCGACGCCATCGCCATCGTCATCGAGCGGGACATCATCTCCATCATCATCATCATCATCTCCACCATCTACACCGCCATCACCACCGCTGCACCTCGTCACCGCTGTAGCAATTCGGGTTAAATCTTGATTGTTTGATAGGGGAAACTCTCCCGGTGTTATTCTATACTTGTTGTAGATGCTATTGAGTGAAACCATTGAACCAAGGTTTATGTTCAGATTGTTATTCATCATCATATCACCTCTGATTGTATTCCATATGATGTCTCGTGAGTAGTTCGTTTAGTTCTTGAGGACATGGGTGAAGTCTAAATGCTAGTAGTGAATTATGGTTGAGTAATATTCAATGTTATGATATTTAAGTTGTGGTGTCATTCTTCTAGTGGTGTCGTGTGAACGTCGACTACACGACACTTCACCATTTATGGGCCTAGGGGAGTGCATCTTGTATTCGGTTGCTAATTGCGGGGTTGCCGGAGTGACAGAAACCCCCGTTAGTATATCGATGCGGGAGGGATCGCAGGATCTCGAGTTTAAGTTTGTGGTTAGATTTATCTTAATTACTTTCTTGTAGTTGCGGATGCTTGCAAGGGTATAATCACAAGTATGTATTAGTCCTAGGAAGGGCGGTGCATTAGCATAGGTTCACCCACACAACACTTATCAAAACAATGAAGATTATTAAACCACATGAAGCGAAAGCACTAGACTAAAATCCCCATGTGTCCTCGGGAACGTTTGGTCATTATAAGTAAACAAACCGGCTTGTCCTTTGTGCTAAAAAGGATTGGGCCACTCGCTGCAATTATTTCTCTCGCATTTTATTTACTTGTACTTTATTTATACGCAATATCAAAACCCCACAGATACTTGTGCTGTGAGCATTCACAGTGAATCCTCCATCGAAACTGCTGCAACTCCTCGTTGGGATCGACATTCTTACTTATCGAAGATACTACGATACACCCCTATACTTGTGGGTCATCAAGACTATTTTCGCCGTCCGGGCGCTATTGGGTAAGTGGAATTGGTAAGGAAATTTACTGTTTGTGCTGATTTCTGCCTGTTGCTATAAATCATTATGGAGAGATCTTCTCTTCAATTTTTATTGGAAATCTACTACTCTTTGTAGCGGTAGTGGATGAAGCCAGGTGAGGAAGTAGTACCATATAAAATACCTATGAAAATTATTGAACGTGTTATGGATAACCGCTATGAAGGGGATGGAACTGTTCATCCTGGTGATCATTTATTGTTTTTGCATGAATTATGCGGGTTATTCAAATGTGCAGGTATTTCTTTGAATGAAGTTAGGAAGAAACTATTCACTATATCGCTGTCTGGTAAAGCGGCACTGGTATAAATTGCTGAAGAATGGTGATTCTATTGATTGGGAGGACATTGTGCCTTTATTTTATTCCAAATTTTATCCTCCAAGTGAAATTCACAAAGATCGAACCGCATATATAATTTCTGGCCTCATGATGGAGAGAGTATTTCCCAAGCTTGGGGGATTGAAGTCTTTAATGCTCAAATGCCCCATTCATGAGCTTCCTGGTAATGTATTATTGATAATTTCTATGCAAGACTTTCTTTTCAAGACAAGACCTTGCTGGATACTTCTTGTTCTGGATCATTTACACGCAAGAATGAAGAGTTTAAAAGAGATCTTCTTGATCGGATCCAAGAAAATACTGAAGGATGGGAGAACGACAAAGATAGAGAATCAGGTATAATTTATGATTATAAATGCATTGAAGCTTTTATGGATACTGATAAATTTCGTAATATGAGTGCTACATATGGTCTTGATTCCCAAGTTGTTGCAAATCTTTATAAAGCTTTGCCTCTCATTATGAACTGCCTAAGAAGAATTTTGATAAGTATCATGAACCGTATAAAGATAAAATTGATTCATCTGTAAACAAATGTGTAGTGGTTGAACTGTTGATAATGTTATTCCTGAAGCTTATATTGAAAAAACTCCTTTCCTGCTAAAATGAAGGAGTACTCTGTCATAAATAGTGCGGTTCATAAAAGTGAAAAGAAACACATAGAACTGAAGAACAAATTAAAATTGAACTTCTGTTGCAATAGTTAAAGATCTTGTGACTGAAAATGTGGAGGATGGTCATATTATTTTCTGTGAAGATGCTTCTAATATTGTTTCACATCCTAATAAATCCAAACAAGTTAGTGTTCCTATGCTATCTGTTAGAATTGGTGATCATTGCTATTATGGTTTATGTGATATTGGTGCAAGTGTTAGTGCTATACCTTATGAGCTTTACACGGAGATTATGCACGAAATTGGTTCTTGTGAACTTGAAGATATTGATGTGGTTATTCATTTGGCTAATAGAGAAACTATTTCTCCAATTGGTATTGTTCGAGATGTGGAAGTTCTATGTGGTAAGATTAAATATCCTGCTGACTTTTTGGTACTTGGTTCTGCTGCTAGTGATCATTGTCCTATCATTTTTGGTAGACCTTTTCTAAATACTTGTGGAGCTATTATAGATTGTAAGAAAGAGAAAATTTTGACTAGATTTGCTGGTGAACCTTATGAATTTAACTTTTCTAAATTTACCAAAACTCCTTATAAAGTTGACTTGCCTAGTAATGATTTTAAAATGGGGCAGTGTGCATCTATTGTTCTTGTTCCTAATAATCCTTTGCAACAACATTTGGAGAATAGTGAAAGTGAAGCTTTTAGGAAAGAAAGAGATGAGCTTGAGGAAATTTTTCTTCGCCAACCTATTCTCAAGCATGATTTACGGTGGAAGATTTGGGTACAACACCGCCACCGAAGGAAGATCCTGTTTTTGATTTAAAGCCTTTACGATAATCTTAAATATGCTCATATTGATGATAAGAAAATATATCCTGTTATTATTAGTTCTAAGCTTTCGAGATCGAGGAAGAAAGGTTATTGGAAATATTGAAGAAACACCGAGGAGCTATTGGCTATACTCTTGATGATTTGAAAGGGATTTCTCCTTCTATTTGCCAACATGCTATTAATATGGAAGATGATGCAAAGCCTGTTGTTGAACATCAACGTCGTCTAATTCCGAAAATGAAGGAGGGTAAGAACGAGGTATTAAAACTCCTTGAAGCTGGTATTATATATCCTATTGCTGATAGTAGATGGGTTAGTCCTGTTCATTGTATTCCTAAGAAAGGAGGAATGACTGTTGTGCCTAATGATAATGATGAGCTTATTCCTCAAAGAATAGTTGTAGGTTATAGAATGTGCATTGATTTTCGTAAAGTTAATAAAGTTACTAAGAAAGATCATTACCCTTTACCCTTTATTGATCAAATGCTAGAAGGTTATCTAAAAATACTCACTTTTGCTTCCTTGATGGTTATGGGTTTTCACAAATTGCTGTTAAAGCTAAAGATCAAGAGAAAACCACTTTTACTTGTCCTTATGGAACTTATGCTTATAGGCGTATGCCTTTTGGTTTATGTAATGCTCCTGCTACTTTTCAAAGATGCATGTCTGCTATTTTTCATGGTTTTTGCGAAAGTATTGTAGAGGTGTTCATGGATGATTTTTATCTATGGAAATTCTTTTGATAATTGCCTGCGAAATCTCGATAAAGTTTTGCAGAGATGTGAAGAAACTAACCTTGTTCTTAATTGGGAGAAATGCCACTTTATGGTTAATGAAGGAATTGTATTGGGACATAAAATTTCCGAGAGAGGTATTGAAGTTGATAGAGCTAAAGTTGAAGCAATCGAGAAGATGCCCTATCCGAGGGATGTTAAAGGTATTCGTAGTGTTCTTGGTCATGCTGGGTTTTATAGGAGATTTATTAAAGATTTCTCTAAAATTTCAAAGCCTCTTACTAATCTTCTTCAAAAGATGTACCTTTTGTTTTTGATGATTGTAAGGAAGCTTTTGAAACTCTAAAAAAGCCTTAACAACTGCTCCTGTTGAACCTCCTGATTGGAATTTGCCTTTTGAAATTATGTGTGATGCTAGTGATTTTGCTGTAGGCGCTGTTCTTGGACAGCGGGTAGATAAAAAATTAAATGTTATTCATTATGCTAGTAAGACTCTTGATGCTGCTCAAAGAAATTATGCTACAACTGAAAAGGAATTGTTAGCTGTAGTCTTTGCTTGTGATAAGTTTAGACCCTATATTGTTGATTCGAAAGTTACAATTCATACTGATCATGCTGCAATTAGATACCTTATGACAAAGAAAGATGCTAAGCCAAGGCTTATTAGATGGGTACTTTTGTTGCAAGAATTCGATTTACATATTATAGATAGGAAAGGTGCTGATAATCCTGTTGCTGATAATTTGTCTAGATTGGAAAATATTGCTTATGATCCTGTTGTTGGCGTCAGAAACCCACCGGCGGGCAGCGACTGGCCAACACAGTAGAGCCGGGAATGACTAGGGCTGCGGCTGGCCCCGTCCCTCAGAGCGACCCCCTGGTCGCGCGCCGTGCGGGTCGCAAGGGCGTGCCACCTGACCTATGGTCAGGAAGGTGTAGATGATGCCTCGCTTAGTTTCTGCGGGGCACACACGTACACGTTAAATACGAGCCTCGATCGGCTCTCGGGTTGTCCTGTGAATCGGCTCATGGAGCCGATCCACCCATGATTCGTCAAAGGTGGCCGAATATATGGTGGTCTGCTTGATCAAGATAAAGCATATGAGATCCACGACGATCTAGGGTTTTCACCGCATAATCGGATCATCCTACTCACGATTGGGCCTCGCGCTCACGCGGTAACGTAAGCCAGCCCTAGACAAGGCCTAAAAACCAACACTAGGTTGATCCTCGGAACGTCTGTCTAGGGGCAGCAAACTACACCCCATGCCGCTGGATCCTCCAACCCTTTGTAAGGCCTAACTATTGCAGATATTAAACTAATCCTTGATGAATCAAGGAGCGACCATAACGGATCAGATCTACTAAATAAAGATCAAGCGGGGTGCCGCCCCTGCACCCATGATGAGGCACAAGGACGGCTAGACGCGCAAGGGTTGCACTACGCGAGCATATGATGCTAAGAACGATGCTAACCCTAACGCGTCTACGATAACTACGTTGCTCGCCATCAAAAAGGCTTCGGTACGAACAGCATGAACAACTAGGCAGGCTTGTGCTGCCTAGATCGCGAATGCGATCTAGGCGACATGATGCTTACGGAGGAACCCTCGAGACGAAGGAGTTGGCGATGCGCAGAGATTGGTTTGTGTTGAACGTTGGTTGTTGTTTATTCCATAAACCCTAGGTACATATTTATAGTCAGGGGACTTTCTAATGTGGCGTGCACTAAACCGTGCACGAGACAAACTCTAATTTCTAAACTAAGATACACGGGCTAGCTAGCCCAAACTTTACACAAGGCCGATTTACATATCTCTTCCGCATGTATCTTTAAATCCACCTTGATCGCGGCCCACCTCTGCTTGGCCAAATTCTGGTGATAACACATGCCCCCTGGTTTTGGAAATGACATTTCCAAAATCATTACGCTTTCTTCGCCGGGTCATGTCGCGGCAGAACCGTCCATTTCCTTCATGATGACGTCTTGCCTCCTCGCCTTCTCTGCACGACTGACGGTTCGGCACCACGTTCTCGGGCTGCTTGGGCATTAACCAGATATTCCCCCTTTTATTCGGCCACTCCCTGTAGCTTTCTTCCTCATCCTCCAGGCACTAGTACTTCCAAAGAAAAAACCCTCCTGTGCCACCATGTCTTCCTCTTCGTCGAGACCTTTCTGCGCGGTCCTCCCCCTTCCGCGAGCGAATGGAAACCGGAGGAAGCCCACGCGGCCAACATTCGCCGCGCCATCGAGGCCGGAATGAGCCAAGCCACGATTTCTCCACCTGGTCGGAGGACGACCAGTCCCTGACCGGGGAGGGCCTCTCCTTCCTTGCCGGGAGAGGCGGTGGAGAAAGCGACGACGACCACCTTCCCTGGGACGGGGCCCCTCCTCCGAAGAGGAGAGGCTGGAGGAAGAAGAAGAAGATGACAGCTCCTCCGATGAGCCGCCGGCCAAGCGCCAGCGCCGGCAAATCTCAGCGACCGGCCGGTGGCAGCGGCGAGGAAGGTGGTAGGAAGTAGGCCTCGACAACGAAGCACTGCCGCTGGGAAGCGGCGCGGCGGCCGGATGATAGCGACGGCGACGAAGGCAGCAACGGCCCCTAGATAGGATCTTAGCTCAGGGCCATCAGTAGTAGACGGGCAATGTAGCCCCTAGGATCTTCTTTTGAGAGCAATCAGCTTTTATGTAAGAACTCTAGTTAATCAATGGAGAACTTCCCCAACTCGATCTTGTCGTCCTTTTTATGATAATTTAGCCGATTGCCCTTTATACCGCGCTCGCCGATTGCCAATCTGGTCGGTGCTTTAAGGAGCCGATGGCAATGCATCGGACTCTCATGGTAAACTCGAGGAAGATCCATCCAGGACCTCCACCCCTAGGACGAGCCGCAATCGCGCAAATCCTAGATCCTGGAAATGCAGACTCAACCACACGGACTAATGGACCCCAGCGGCATTCTCATCTACCGGATCCTCTTTGCCACTGTCCTGACAATGCCTCATCTCTTCGTAGTCACACCTGGTCCAAAGTCCGTCGGCGATCGTTGCTTCCTTCTACTACCTCCAGCCACTCCCGTCTGCATAATTCACCCTCTCTTGACGAGTTATGACGCGAGCAAGCCGATTTAACCAAATCGGCTCCATAGCACAAGGAACCTTAAGGGCGAGCTGCCCCCGGAGCCTTAGTCCAGGGCGAGGATAAAAGCAGACCAGCTGATTGGGCCACCATCGGTCTCATTGTATCACTGCGTTAGGCTCAAGGAGCCAGCCCACAGCAGATGGGAAAGGTCGGCAGCTCAGGGGAACCACCTTGCCGTCCTAATTAGCTCATCATCTCGGGCGAACTGATGCAGCTTCTGGTGCAGATAGCTCGGCTCGAATGGTTCGGCTCATCGAGATCATCGGACGATGTTGTCCTCATGACCCTAGACTGACCCGCAGGCTTGCGCAAACACTGCCGATTTGGTGATGGATGCTCCATGAGATCCTTGCCTGTAACCACCTTGCCTCTTGAGTCGACGGCCAAGCGTCGGCCCATGAGACCTCAAGCAAGATCATGAGCCTTGCTAGCCAATCCGGCGGGCTGGCCATCTGGTTCCGGGCAGGTGCCCACAACAAAGCCCCGTGCGTGTCACTCGATTGGCTTGTATGTAGAAACTGATGTTTCTGGCGACATCAGCATCATTCTTCAGGCAAGCTGGGAAGCAGGGCCAGCCGATTGGGAAAAATCGGCCACCTATAGTGAAGGACCCTTCAGGGCCAACTGTCTCCCTGAGCTTATCCCGTTCAGGTCTTGCGTTTCGTCGATAATATTGGCTCATTACCTTTGGCAGGCTGATGCAGCTCTTGGTGAGGATGTTTCCTGATGTTTTCCCCCCTTGTGATCGTGACATGCCGTAGCCGATCGCCTCAACATCGACTATTCTCCTGGTTTCAGAAGAGACATACTGCTTCGCGTGACGGTCGCAAGGTGGTTGATGCCCTTAAGTCGATGGCCGTGCATCGGCTGTGCTCAAAAATTTTCAACTTTTCCACGGCCAACTTGTACGTCGGCCCCCATACTTGATAATGTTGCCTCACATGTATTTAATCCACGGCCAACTTGTACGTCGGCCCCCATACTTGATAATGTTGCCTCACATGTATTTAATCCATCTCGATGCCCCCCGAGCCGATTCTGTCAAGCAAATTGATGATATCGGCTTTTTAGGCAGCCCCTGCTGGGTCAAATATCGCTCCCAGGCAAAATAGATGGTGGGGATAATTTTGGCCGATTGCTGGAATCGGCCTCCACATTGCGCGCTTGGTGAAGGTTTTGTAATGTTCCTCCACAAAATTTTTGGGGCCGATCGCAAGGATCAGCCTCACCACCTTAGCTCATCGATGTTGTTCCCGTTATACGGTCAGTCCGGTGGATAGAACCAGCCTTACCCCGTTCTTTGTCACATCGATGCGTTCGCGATCGTCCAAATTGATGCCGAGAGTGGCTCTTGACCTGATGCCTCCCAAATGCCCATGCCGGCTGTTGAAATCTCGGCTGAATCATCGGCATGGACGACCTCCACCTCATCTCCATCCCACTGAATCAGGCATTGGTGCATCGTGGATGGAATGCAACGATTAGCGTGGATCCAATCCCTCCCTAATAGGACATATGTGCTTTTGTTGTCGACAACAAAGAACGTCGTAGGGATAGTCTTTCTTCCTACGGTCGGATCCACGTTTAGAACCCCTTGCGCGTCGGATGCTTGGCCGTTGAAATCGCTCAATGTTACATTGGTTTTGATTAAATCCGAGGTGGAGCGTCCCAACCGCCGCAGCATGGAGTATGGCATAATGTTATCTGCCGCTCCGGTGTCTACCAACATCTTATTGACAAGCTGTCCATTGATGTAGCCTCGTAAATACAGGGCCTTCCTGTAACTCCTTTCCGCGGCTTCTCGAAGATGACCGGCCGTGGGCCAGTCCGATTGTGCCACGCAGTATTGCATGCCTTGGGCGCTAAATTCCGAGGAAGGATGAAGACCATGTTTGTGCCGGCCGATGTTTCATCATCGGCTTTCCTTTCTTAGGGCGCCACTCTTTTTTTGGCCGACCTTCTTCGTCCGGGGCTCGCTGAATTTTGGCAGCCAGGTCCGGTTGTGCCTTCCTCAGCGCGTGCAGATATAACCTTTCGGCTTCTTCCAACGCACGTGTCGCTGAACCCTTCGTTTTGGGAGCGGCTGAGCCCGTCAGGACACCATCTTGGCCGATGATACTTATCCTCTTCATCATCGTCCTCTAATTCCTCGCGAGCTCCCATCTGAACGGGCTCAGTATGCTTGCTCCGAGGCGGGAGAGGCCCTAGACGCTCGAACACAGACACCTTAGCTGTACCCTTCTCCTTTCGTTTACATTGTGGGCAATTGCCGATTGTTGGTAATCGGCTCATTCCGGTATCCCAGCAGTGTCTGAAGAAGGGCAGTCCCAGTGCCTATCCACGTTGTCGGCTCCTCGGACCTCCCTCGGCGCGACGTTCGGACCCGTCGTCGTGGCCGCTGTTTTGACGATACCTCTGTTTGCACCGAGCGACGATATCCTTCATCGTCGTCATCGTAGCGGCGATGTCGGTCATATGGCTGTTCATATTTGCTGAGGAGATGCTCGGGCGACGGGCGTGGATGCCTTATGTTTCCCACCTCCTCCTCGGCCAGGTACCGTTTATCGTCGTCTGGGGCCGGTCACGTGGAGCGGCCTCGTCCTTCTCTTTGCCACGGCGTGGCTGCCCTCTGCTTTGTGCGTCGTGGCGAATCACGAACCCTGCCATATTGGCATCGAAAGAGAACCCTGGTTCCCTTATGGAGTGGCTGAGATCGACCGTGTTGACGCCATGGGAGCGGGCGTCGTAGGAAGAGCCGATGAGGTCGGCTTCACGGAGGGCCTTGACTTTGCCATTCCGATCCTCGTACTCGACCGGGGTGTTTCGCCATCTCGATGTGGATGGCGAGATGGTTGTCGCTGAGTGTCCCACCGGGCGTGCGAATGTGTTGGCGTCGAAACCCACGGCGGGCAGCGGCGCCAGCACGGTAGGCGGGAATGACTAGGGCTGCGGCTGGCCCCGGTCCCTCGGAGCGACGACCCGCAAAGCCTCTGGTCGCGCGATGCGGGTGCAAGGGCGTGCCACTGACCTATACAGTCAGGAAGGTGTGGATGATGCCTCGCTTGGTTTCCTGCGGGGCACACACGTACACGTTAAATACGAGCCTCGATCGGCTCTCGGGTTGTCTGTGAATCGGCTCATGGAGCCGATCCACCCATGATTCGTCCAAGGTGGCAGAATATGGTGGTCCTGCTTGATCAAGATAAAGCATATGAGATCCACGACGATCTAGGGTTTTCACCGCATAATCGGATCATCCTACTCACGATTGGGCCTCGCTCACGCACGGTAAACGTAAGCCAGCCCTAGACAAGGCCTAAAAACCAACACTAGGTTGATCCTCGGAACGTCTGTCTAGGGGCAGCAAACTACACCCTGCATGCCGCTGGATCCTCCAACCCTTTGTAAGGCCTAACTATTGCGAGATATTAAACTAATCCTTGATGAATCAGGAGCGACCATAACGGATCAGATCTACTAAATAAAGATCAAGCGGGGTGCCGCCCTGCACCCATGATGAGGCACAAGGACGGCTAGACGCGCAAGGGTTGCACTACGCGAGCATATGATGCTAAGAACGATGCTAACCCTAACGCGTCTACGATAACTACGTTGCTCGCCATCAAAGGCTTCGTACGAGCAACGCATGAACAACTAGGGAGCTTGTGCTGCCTAGATCGCGGATGCGATCTAGGCAGCATGATGCTTACGGAGGAACCCTCGAGACGAAGGAGTTGGCGATGCGCCGAGATTGGTTTGTGTTGAACGTTGGTTGTTGTTTATTCCATAAACCCTAGGTACATATTTATAGTCCGGGGGACTTTCTAATGTGGGCGTGCACTAAACCGTGCACGAGACAAACTCTAATTTCTAAACTAAGATACACGGGCTAGCTAGCCCTTGATACACAAGGCCGATTTACATATCTCTTCCACGCATGTATCTTTAAATCCACCTTGATCGCGGCCCACCTCTGACTTGGCCAAATTCTGGTGATAACACCTGTTCCTGTTAATGATAGTTTTCCAAATGAACAATTGGCTATAATAAAGGTGAGTTCGCGAGAGAGCCCTTGGTATGCAGATTATGCTAACTTTATTGTTTGAGTATTTGCCTCCAACCTTTTCAGCTCAGCAAAGGAGGAAATTCTTTTATGACTTGAGGCATTATTTTTGGGATGACCCACACTTATATAAAGAAGGAGTAGATGGTATTATGCGAAGATGTGTTCATGAATATGAACAACAGGAGATATTGAATAAATGTCATGGTAGTGTTTATGGAGGACATCACGCTGGAGATAGAACCGCGCAAAAGGTTCTACAATCAGGTTTTATTGGCCAACACTCTTCAAAGATGCAAGGAAATTTATTTTATCCTGTGATGAATGTCAAAGAGTTGGTAATATCTCCAGACGCAATGAAATGCCTATGAATTATACTCTTGTTATTGAACCATTCGATTGTTGGGGATTCGACTTCATGGGTCCTTTCCCTTCTTCAGACGGTAACACTCATATACTACGCTGTTGATTATGTTACTAAATGGGTAGAAGCTATACCTACAAAAAGTGCTGATGGTGAGACCTCTATAAAAATGCTTGTAGATGTTATATTTCCTAGATTTGGAGTACCTAGATATATTATGACTGATGGAGGTTCTCATTTTATTCATGGAGCTTTAGAAAAACTCTTGCTAAGTATGGTATTAATCATAGAATTGCTTGCTTATCACCCTCAAACTAGTGGTCAAGTAGAATTATCAAATCGCGAGATTAAAGCTATCTTAGGAAAGACTGTTAATAAATCTAGAAAGAATTGGGCTAGCAAATTGAAAGAAGCACTATGGGCTTATAGAACTGCTTATAAAAATCCTATGGGAATGTCACCTTATAAAATGGTTTATGGAAAAGCTTGTCATTTACCTTTAGAACTAGAGCACAAAGCTTATTGGGCTGTTAGAGAACTAAATAAAGATCCTAAATTAGCCGGTAATAAGAGGTTGTTGCAATTAAGTTCTCTAGATGAATGGAGAAATGAAGCTTATGAAAATGCTAAACTCTTTAAAGAAAAAGTTAAGAAGTGGCATGATAGAAGGATCATTAAAAGAGATTTAATGTTGGAGAAAGTTCTATTGTATCGGTCTCGTCTCAGATTCTTTGCAGGGAAATTACTCTCGAAATGGGAAGGACCATATGTTGTTGAGGAGGTGTATCGTTCAGGAGCAATTAAAATTAGCTCTCTCCAAGGCAATGCCACACAAGTGGTGAATGGACAAAGACTCAAGCATTATATTTCAGGTGATTCTTATAATGTTGATGTTGATATTATTCAAGTGGAAACACCGGAGGCTTTCATCAAAGGACAAATTGACAGTCCTCGAACTGGACTTTGAATAGGTAACGGTATAGGTAATAAAAATCCGCGTTTACCTTTAGAACATTATTTCTGCTGTTTTTGGAAAATATGAAAAATTACGGAATCGAAACGGAGTGGAAAAGACGCGCGAGGGCGTGCCACCATAGGCCGGCGGGGCCCACACCGCGCCGACCTATGGTCTGGCCGCCTCGTTGCCTTTCGACTCGTTTCGACCTGGAACCTTCCTTTTGTCGTAAAAATATTTGCTATATAATTCCCCGGACCTGGAGGTGTAATATCGTTTTCTCGTCGTGTTTTGTTTCGAGCTGTTTTCTCTTCGGATCTAGATCCATCATGTCTTCGTCGGGAACTCGAGAAGGACAGCTTCTTTGAGGACGTCGTCACCCGTACATGAGCGAGCTGAAGATGCACCCCAAAGAGTTGCGGCTCGTGGATGGAGAGTTGAGATCAAAGATGTCCGGGGTCCTAAGGGAGAAGGAGTTTGGAAGACAGGATGGAGAAACTGGAACAAGGGTTTTCAACTACAAGAAGATGGCTGAGCGTGAAGTGGATATTTTTCACAAGATGGTGTCTGAACTCATTGATGGGCACAAGAAGGAGACTGCTGTTGGACGATATCTTCTCACTTCACGACACCACCAACAAACTCCAAGCTCAACTCTATGATGTTCATAATCAAAGTGTGAGTATGAAAACAGGTTTAAGCGCATAAGTCATTTCAGGTTTCCGGAGACCAAGATGTCTTTTGTTGATGGAGGACCTCTTCCATGGAAGTCTGATGACGACAAAGATTCACCATCATCACCGAAGGAGTAATTCATCATCGGTATTGGCATCCCCTTGGTTTGTTCCAAGCTTGGGGAGTGCCGCGGTATCACATCATCACCACCTTTATCTTTTACTATCAAGTAGTGTCATATCATGAGTAAGGAAATTATCATATAGAATAGTATGCAATGTGGAAGTATCTCTCTTAGTTAGTTATCTATGTATCCGTTGGTGTGAGTTATCGTTATGGAATATTAATGAGAAGTATTATCATTTACTTTTTGCACACCTTATTTTAGTTTGCAATCTCCATTATATGATTACTCTTGACATGAGTATTGATATCACTTTGGGAGCATCACGTAAATCTATTTGGTTTGGCAAACTTAGCATTGGTCAATAGCAACAACACCACTGATGTTTAAATAAAGAGAGAAATACACTTAGATACATTACTCTATTATCTCTATGCCAATGAGTTTAGTATTCTTAAGTTAAAATTGCTTGTGCTTATGAGAAAGATGCATGATTGTTTCTATCATATGTATATTTGTTTGTTTTCCTCAACCTTTATGCTTGCTATCAAACCTTGCTAGCCAAAGACCTGTATCGAGAGGAATGCTTCTCATACATCCATAACCTTAGACCAAACCTATGCCATTTGTGTCCACCATACCTACCTACTACATGGTATTATCTGCCATTCCAAGTAAATACTTCATGTGCTACCTTTAAATAATTCAAACTATACTACTCCTTATTTGTGTCAATGTTCTATAGCTCATGAGGAAGTATGTGGTGTTTTATCTTTCAATCTTGTTGGGCGGACTTTCACCAATGGACTAGCGGCACATCCGCTTATCCAATAATTTTGCAATAAGAGCTGGCAACGGGGTTCCCAGCCCCAATTAATAACTTTCATTAATAATTCTCTTCACATGTTTTGCTCTGATTTATCAGTAAGCAACTTAATTTTGCAATAGACACTCCTCCATGGTATGTGAATGTTGGAAGGCACCCGAGGATTCGGTTAGCCATCGATTGAGAAAGCCAAGGTTGGGGGAGTGTCATCCTTAATAAAACTAAAATACATGTGTAAACAAAGAGAGGGGATGATCTACCTTTCTGGTAGAGATGCCGTCCCTCATGGGAGCCGCTCTTTGAAGGTTCGTTTGGCAAGGGGTTAGAGTGCGCTACCATTCGTTGACAACAACAAACACCACTCAAAACCTTACTTTTATGCTCTTTATATGATTTCAAAACTTGAAAAGCTCTAGCACATGATTTAGTCCCTGCTTCCCTCTGCGAAGGGCCTATCTTTTACTTTTATGTTGAGTCAGTAAACCTATTTCCCTCTATCTTAAGCAAGCAATTGAGTTGTTGTGAAATAATCATTTATGCTATGATTCAGTTAATCATGTCTCTTATACTTTCTTGTTTAGTACCAATTTTATCTGAATGAATATGACTTTGAAGTTATCAATGATTATGAGGAGATTGTTATACTTAAATATGAAGGCTCAGCTATAAATTCTAATATGAAAGCTTTGCTTAGAAGTACAATCCGTTAGTAGTTCTTTGACCAAGAACAGAGTTTGCCATCACCAACTATGATTTCTTATGCACCTTTACTTGTGATTTCTCTTTACCTATTTAAAGATGAGTTATATGAGGAAGTTGTTTACTAGAATGTCTTGTGTGAATGAATATGATGCTTCTTGTCCGTATTTTATTTATCGACTCTTCACTCCATAAACATGTGGTCTTGTTTATCGAGCTCAGTTTCGCTTGGGGACAAGCGAGGTCTAAGCTTGGGGGGAGTTGATACGTCAATTTGCATCACTATTTTGTATCATAATTTGCTGTTATTCATTGATATATTTCATATTGGGACACAATACTTATGTTATTTCATCTATTTTGCATGTTTCATCATCATTGGAGGATCAAGCACGGAGCCAGGATTCTGGGAAAAAGCACCGTCGAACGCAATATTTCGGAAGATCAAGCTGTGGAAGGGGATTTCACGTAAATCCTATTTTCCAGATGACGGAGGGAGCCAGGAAGGGGAAGAAGGAGCCCCGTGGGCCCAGACCATAGGGCGGCGCGGCCCATGGTGCCGCGCCACCCTGCTGTCCTTTCCGCCTCCTTTCTTCGCGGCCTTCGTCTCCCGAACCTAAGCCACATAGAGGACCTCACGAGGCGCGGCCGAGCCGGAGAAAAGAGCTCTCCGGCGGCAGGAATCCGCAAATTCCCCTCCCGGAGGGAAATCGACTCGCCATCGTCATCGAGCGGGACATCATCTCCATCATCATCATCATCATCTCCACCATCTACACCGCCATCACCACCGCTGCACCTCGTCACCGCTGTAGCAATTCGGGTTAAATCTTGATTGTTTGATAGGGGAAACTCTCCCGGTGTTATTCTATACTTGTTGTAGATGCTATTGAGTGAAACCATTGAACCAAGGTTTATGTTCAGATTGTTATTCATCATCATATCACCTCTGATTGTATTCCATATGATGTCTCGTGAGTAGTTCGTTTAGTTCTTGAGGACATGGGTGAAGTCTAAATGCTAGTAGTGAATTATGGTTGAGTAATATTCAATGTTATGATATTTAAGTTGTGGTGTCATTCTTCTAGTGGTGTCGTGTGAACGTCGACTACACGACACTTCACCATTTATGGGCCTAGGGAGTGCATCTTGTATTCGGTTGCTAATTGCGGGGTTGCCGGAGTGACAGAAACTTGAGCCCCGTTAGTATATCGATGCGGGAGGGATCGCAGGATCTCAGAGTTTAAGGCTGTGGTTAGATTTATCTTAATTACTTTCTTGTAGTTGCGGATGCTTGCAAGGGGTATAATCACAAGTATGTATTAGTCCTAGGAAGGGCGGTGCATTAGCATAGGTTCACCCACACAACACTTATCAAAACAATGAAGATTATTAAACCACATGAAGCGAAAGCACTAGACTAAAATCCCCATGTGTCCTCGGAACGTTTGGTCATTATAAGTAAACAAACCGGCTTGTCCTTTGTGCTAAAAGGATTGGGCCACTCGCTGCAATTATTTCTCTCGCATTTTATTTACTTGTACTTTATTTATCTGCAATATCAAAACCCACTGAATACTTGTGCGCGAGCATTTACGGTGAATCCTCCATCGAAACTGCTGCCAACACCTCTGCTCCTCGTTGGGATCGACATTCTTACTTATCGAAGATACTACGATACACCCCCTATACTTGTGGGTCATCAAGCCTCGTTAACCACTATTATCGGATGCGCCGAAAAATAGTGCCGCAATTTTCTTGCGGTTGTAAACACTCGTATAGCTTCTGCTGCGGGTACCGCTGTTTTGAAAGCGAAAAACTTCACTGATGAAGTATACCGGTCTTTGCACTCCGTGGAGTTTTCCTTCTTCTTCTCTTTCGACAACTAGCGCTGTGCTGACCACTTGGGGTGTAGCCGCAATGTATAGCAGGAGAGGTTCCTTCTCTTTTGGCGCCACCAAGATTGGTGGTGTCGAAATTGTTCGTTTAAGATCCTCGAAAGCCCTGTCTGCCTCTTCGTTCCACTGGAACTTTTCTCCCTGCTTGATTAAGGCGTAAAATGGTAGCGCCTTTTCTCCCAGCCTGGCGACGAATCTGCTTAAAGCTGCGACTCGCCCGGTTAGTTGTTGTATTTCTTTCAACTTTGTTGGCTTCCTCATTGTTACGATAGCCTGGATTTTTCGGGATTTGCTTGATCCCTCTTGCGAGACTTGGAACCCAGAAGTTCTCCGAGCAGAAAGAACATTTCGTCGGATTCAATTTGAGACAGAACTTGTCGAGGTTGGCAAAAGTTTCTTTCAAATCCTCGATCGGTGTTCCCCCTTTTTTGAAGTTATGACGACATCGTCGATGTAGACTTGTACGTTTTTCCAATACGTGTCGCTAGGCATTTTTGCATCATCCGCTGATATGTTACTCCCGCGTTTTCAAACCAAAGGCATTGTTTTGTAACAAAACCGCATACGGTGTGATGAACGCTGTCTTAGCTTCGTCGTCTTCTTTTAATCGGATTTGGTTATAACCAGAATATGCGTCCAAGAAGGAAAGACGTTCGCATCCGCTGTGGAGTCGATAATTTGATCGATCCTTGGGAGGGAAAGTGATCCTTTGGACAATGTTTATTGAGGCACGTAAAGTCGACACACATGCGAAGGACTTTCGTGTTTTCTTCGGCACCATCACTGGTTAGCTACCCACGTGGCTGCATATATCTCTTTAATAAAACCAGCATCTTTGAGTCGATCAATTTCTGACAGCAGCTTTGCGGTTTGGTTCCGAAACGCCGCAAAGGTTGTTTGATTGGTCTCGCAATAGGATCCAAGTTTAGGTGGTGCTCGGCAAGTTCCTGGGTACTCCTGGCATGTCAGCTGGACACCATGCGAAGATTTTCCAGTGCTCACGGAGGAACTCGACGAGCGCGCTTTCCTATGCGAGGTCCATATTTGTTGCGATGGACGTTGTTTTCTTCGGATCCGTCGGGTGGATCTGCACCTCTTTTGAATCCTTTGTCGTGTTAAAGGTTGGTTCTCTGAGTGGCCTCCCTGTGTCTGGTAACACATCGTAATCAGTGAGCCTTGGCGCCGTATATTCTTGCATCCGAAAGTTTCGACGGTTGATGAAAATCTCTCGCACTTGTCAAACTAGCGCAAAGCTTCCCTTAGCGTGATTGGTCCTTTGGGTCCGGGCAACCTCCACAATAAGTACGTGTAGTGAGGTACCTCCATAAACCTGGCATATGCTGGTCGTCCCAACAAAGCGTGATATTGCGACGGAAATCCGACTTCAAACTCCAATTTCTCTATCCTGTAGTTTTCTCGGGTCCCAAACTGAACGTCGAGATTGATCTTGCCCAACGGATAACTTGGTTTCTCTGGCGTAATCCCGTGGAAATGTGTATCAGTTGGTGCTAAATTTGCTAGGGATATGTTCATCTTCCTTAATGTATCTGCGTACATAAGGTTTAAGCTGCTGCTGCCATCTATGAAGACTCTCGACACGTCAAAACCGGCAATTACTGCGGGTAAGATAAGTGCGGATTACCCTGGTCGAGGAACCTGTTGCGGGTGATCCGCAATTGTGAAGCCAATGTCCTGTCCCGACCAATTTAGATAGTCAGCTGTTGGTGGAGGCATCTTTTGCCATGAATACTTGCCGCGAAATTACTTTCATACGTTAGATGGCCTAGCTTTGAATCATCAAGCTGCACCATTAGAGTTAGGGTCGACATATGGAGGTGGTTGTGGTCTGCCGCTATTCGATCTGAATTTTCGTCGTAATTGCGGGAGGAGGTGGTAGATGTATCTCGCTCCTTGGCCCCAGGGTTTCTATTCATCGCTTGGCGTTGGCCATCCCTGCGGCTCGCAACATTGCTTGAAAATTTCGACAATCCTTCTGGATGTACGGATTGCCTCTTCCCATTATTATCAAGGTAGAAATGCATCGGCATGGTCCGTTCATCATTTCTCGGGAGACACATATGGTCTACGAAACCTTGGTCCACTATTTTGCCTATTACCGCGGTAATCACCTCTGTTGTCGCCTTGTTGCTCGTTAATTCTTTGGTAATTATATTGATTGCTTCCTCCAGAGTTTCCTCGGAACCCAGCCGATATGTGGCCAGGAGCAGCATTGTTGTAGAACTGGCGAGAAAATCGCCTTCTATTTTGAAAATTTCGACTGCGGTCCTCCTGCGACCTGTGTCGCTTGTTATGTATAGCATCTTCTCCATCTGCCCACTTATTTGCTATTTCCATCAATGCTGATATTGTTTTTGGGTTAGTTCTTACTAGGTCCTCGACAAAATCTCCTCGTCGAATTCCTGCCACAAACGCGTCTATTGCCCTCTCGTCAGATATATCTTCTGAGTTTTGATGATGTTCCACCTCGTATATATTTTCTCATAGATTCGTCGTGTTTCTGTCGACACGCCCTTAACTCTTTCAATGATGCTGGTTTCTTGCGGGTGGACCGGAAATTTTCACGAAGATGTCTTGAAACTATCCCGTTGTCGATAGAACACAGGGAAGTTTCTTTATCCAGATCGTGCGGCTCCACTCAGATGTACCTGGATGCTTTGCATATTGTGCCCTGGTTCCTCTATCAACTTCACCATCTCGAGGTAGTCAGGCCAATCTTCGGGATCCTGCAAACCGTCAAATTTCTTGAAGTTTTCGGTAGTTTGAACCTGAAGGGACTCGAGTTTTTGGACTCGTCTCGTAAAGCACGGAGCCCGCACGGATCTTCATCTGCAACTTGGTGAATGCCGATGTTCTCTTCTTTCTTGTCGCGCTCTGTCTACCCTTGCTTGAGCCGTTGTATCTCTTGCCCCACTTGTTCTCGGTGGATCTTGCACTGCTGCGGTGGGTCGTGGACTATTTTGCCTTGCGGTTCCTTCGGGAGGTGTGGCTGTGAATGATGTTCCCATGACTCCAACTCCTGCCATTGCCATGTTGAATAACGCTTCTCTCGGATCCCCAGGGGGTGGTCTGGACGCGAGGATATAAGCTTGTGTTGCCATGTACCCAGCTTCTGGTGTTTTAGGGATAATATTTCCCCTGGTGTCTATCGTCATGAAAGAAATGTCGAGGTTTTGAATCAGATGATCCCTCTTCGGGTATATTTTGCGGTCGAGATCTTGCTCTCCTTCGAGCCTCTCTGTGACTATCTCCCGAAGTTCCTGATCGGCTTAGTTCTGCTCTTCGCCTACTTGACGTGGAAGCTGCTTCCTTTCTCTGTTCAAGGAAGCTGTTTGTTTTTCAGTTCCCTACTCACACGAGCAAGTCGTATTGATAGGCCTGTAACTCTTCGACGATGGCGGTTGTAGTCATTGGTTCTGTACCGTCCATAGCTCTTGCGGCTCTATCACGCAGCTTGTGGGAGTTGGACTCTTTCGCGAGGCGAAGACCCGACATATTTAGTGCCTAGGCCTCTTCTAAGATCAGCGGGATCGACGTATGGGTTTCCCAAATCGTCGAAAGCCTCTGACGTTTCTGGTGTTGCTAGGCTTGCCTCCTCGATTGCATAGACTTGATGATATTTTGGGTGTTGATTTTGTCAGGATTGGTGACACCATCGTATAGTTTGGTGAAGACCTTTCCGATGGCAGATTTGTCGATGAAGTTGAAGCGTCGATTGTCGATCGCTGCTTATAAAGGAGTCCGGACGACCCGAAGGATGTGTCGCTGAAGATCTTGGCGAACTTTTCGCCTGCCTTGGTGTTGATGAAGCGTGGCGACGAAAATTCTTCATCGCTCGATGAAAAGTCAGAATCGATCGCTGAAAATTCCGACGAGATCGGAACTTCGAGACGATAAGATCCTTCCTTGTTGAAGTTAAATCGGAAATCTCCGAACGTCATGACGATGGGCTCCTCCAGATACGCACATGCATCCAAACGGGAGGGCGGGTGAGGAATAAAATCGACTAGATCAGTTTGTTCCCGTTTACCTCGATCCATCGCATTGCTTGCTACCGACGAAGTTGACGATTCTGGACGTGCCATCGAGATCAGCTCCTTGCAACCTCTAAATCCCACAGGCGCCAATTGATAAGGGATTAACTTGTCAATGCCTACGGATTGTAGACTAGGGTTTCGTTGGATGTAGAGGGCAAGTAGATCTCGAAGGTTTCAGCCGAAAAGTACTCGACGATATAAAAGCTAGGGTTTGTAAAACAATGATTCGATCCTTTCTTTGTCCCTCGACTCCCCTTATATAGGAGGCGGGCCGAGGGTTCATGATACAAGTTACAGAGTCAGGAGGTTTCTAACCCATCCCGGATTACAAACGATGACTTATATTACAACTCTAACTTTCCTTAATAATATCTTGGGCTTCCGAATCTTCTTATTCTTCGGGTCGTGGGCCTTCATTAAACCCCGGGTACCACTTTCGGCAGGCCCATTAGGTATGCCTATGTCAGCCGGCGTGCCAGCCCTCCCACCAGGATGTCCTAAAACTCTCAGATTTACCCCAAACGATCATATTTCTTTTGGCTATAAAAGGGGCTTCTTCCCTAATAGTTTTCTAGGGTTCTTGAGCACGCTTTTTACCACCATTATTGAACCTCTTGAGGTTGCTTCCTCTCCCTTCCCTCCTATGATTCTTGCATATTCTTGGGGGATTTGAAAGAGGAGATCTAGATCTGCAACCTCCTCTAATTCATTCCTTCTCTAAATGAGGGGAACTCTTGAAATCTAGATCTTGGAGTCATTTATTGATTTCCTCCATTGTTTTTCCTCTCTAATCTCATCCTAGATTTTGTTGCTTTGGTGGGATTTGAGTGTGAATGATCTGAACACCATTGATGTTCTTGCTTTGCATCATTTCATAGTGTTGAGTTCTCCACCACGATTTGTTCGAGTGAGAGACCGTGAGTTTGTATACCATCCGATAGTAATTACAAGTTAAATGTAAGAACATAAAGATGTTTTTTTTTCTAACTTCTACTAGCACAAGATAAGCTACAAACCTCTTGATTCTTATCATCAGAAATAAACCAAGCTGAATTAAAGACTAAAGAAATCTGATAAGGAATTTTTTTCTTCATACATTCAGTATCTGCGTAATACAAAATGGCATTGTTTCTGCCTTTCTACAAAGAAAAAGGCTGAAGGTTGAGTATTTGTGTAAACAAAATGGCGTTGTAACTGTTTGGTGTTATGATATTCGTACAGAGCAACATGATTATCAACCTGTTGTACTCCTCTACAAAATTAGTGAATTACACATTAACTTTGGAGAATCCAGATATAAGTAAACACAAAAAAAAACGCTCGCAATTCCAAATAAAAAGATGCTTCAAAAAGATGGTTAGAGGCTTACATGATCCAAAACGTTCCATTATTCAGCTTGGGAACAAACACCACATGCATGCAGCAACTGTTTCCCCAATTATTATTAAAAAAAGTGGTGCTCTACAAATTTACAATCCAGCTATGCATGAGAATATAGGCATGCGCAAGATTTGAGTGGTTCGTTTTCTTTTAAGTTTGACCTACAATCGCTGTTGACATATCTCTCTTGTTCATTGTACAGAAACATCAGCGACACGCAAAAAGAGAGACATTCACAAGGTCTGGCGGTAGGCCACATGGTGGCAACCTCGCGCCTAAACGTGACGCGAAAGTAGGTTGCAATATTTTTATTTCATATTGCCAGCCGAGTCTTAAACTAAATAATCTTTTTAATAAACATCAAGTGTCGACGAAATTTCCTAAAAAAACTACCGATACAGCCATCAAGTGTCTTATGGGCGAAATTGGAGGCATACGGGAGTGACATAGGCATCCTCAATGGGCCTGCCAAAGATGGTACCCGGGGTTTACTAAAGGCTCACTACCCGAAGAATAAGAAGGTCCGGAAGCCCAAGATGCTATTAAGGAAAGCTAGAGTTGTATTAGGAAACGATACTTGTAATCTTGCCGGACGGGTTAGAAACCCTCCCGGATTCTGTAAACTTGTGTATTACGAAACCCTCGGCTCCACCTCCTATATAAGGGAGTCGAGGGAAAGAAAGGATCGATCAACACAACCCTAGTTTCATATTTGTCGAGTACTTTTCGGCTGAAACCTTCGAGATCTACTTGCCCTCTACATCTAACTAAACCCTAGTCTACAATCCGTAGGCATTGACAAGTTAATACCTCTTTCAATTGGCGCTGTCTGTGGGATTTAGAGGCGACAAGGAGCTGATCTCGATGGCACGTTCAAGATCATCGACTTCATCGGTAGCAAGCAACATCATGGACAGAGGTAAACAGATCGAAACTGCGTTGATTTTGTACCTCACCCGCCCTCCGTTTGGATGCATATGCGTATCTGGAGGAGCCTATGGAGATGACGTTTGGAAGTTCCACGTCGAGAGGGAAGGATCATATCGTCTCGAAATTCCGATCTCGTCGGGATTATCGGCGGTCGATCCCGATATTTCAAACTCAACATCGTCAACAGAATCAAGCAATGAAGAAATTCCGTCGCCACGCTTCATCAGCACCAGGGCAAGCGAAAAGCTCGCCAAGATCTTCAACGACATATCCTTCGGGTCATCCGTGGACTCAGATATAAGCGATGACTCGAGCAGCGTCGACAGCTTCAACTTCATCGACAAATCCATATCTGTAGGCAAGGTCTTCACCAATCTATATGATGGTGTCACCAAACCCAACAAAGTGAAAACTCCAAAATATCATCAAGTTTATGCCATTGGAGAAGCAAGTCGCGATCAAGAGGACACATCAGAGGCTTTCGACGATTTGGGAAATCCCTATGTCGATCCCTCAGATCTAAGGCGAGGTTTGGACACTAAATATGTCGGGCCCACACCACGTGTCAGAGTTCAACTTCCACAAGCAGCATGGGATAGAGCTGCGAAAGCTATGGATGGCTCTGAACCAATGGAGACAACCGCCACGGTGGAAGAACTGCAAGCATATCAATATAGGCTTGCCAGAGCAGAAGGGAATTGGAAAAATAGACACTGCTTTGAACGAGAAGAAGGGAGGCAGCTTCCGCATCAAGCGGGCGAAGGAGGGCTGAGTCGGCGATCGGGAACCGGGAGATAGTCACGGGGAAGCTCGTAGGAGAGCAAGATCTCGGCTGCAAAACATACCAGAAGAGAGAGACTCTAATCCAAAACCTCGACATGTCCTTTATGTCAATCGACACGAGGGGGAATATTATCCCAAAAATGCCGGAAGCAGGGTATGGCGACGCAAGCTTTCATCCTAGCGTCCAGACCACCTCCCGGAGATCCAAGAGAAGCGTTGTATAACATGGGCATGGCGGGATGCGGAGCCATGGGAGCAGCTGTCGCAGCTACCTCCCGAAGGAACTGCAAGGCAAAATAGTCCGAGACCTACTACAGCAGTGCAAGATCCACCGAGAGCAAGTGAAGCTAGAGACACAACGACTCAGGCCAGAGTGGATAGAGCGCGACAAGAAAGAAGAGAACATCGGCGTTCACCAGAAGTTGTCGAGGAAGATATGTGTGGACTCCCATGTTTTACGAGGCGGGTTCGGAAAACTCGAGTCCCGTCAGGGTTCAAGTTACCCGATAGTTTCAAGAAATTCGACGGTTTGCAAGATCCTGAGGATTGGTTAGTTGATTATCTAGAGACGGTGAAATTGATAGGTGGCACCAGGGCAACAGCAATGCAAAGTATTCATACACCTGAGTGGAGCCGCAAGATCTTGGATAAAGAAACTTCCTCCAGGATCCATCGATAGCTGGGACAGTTTTGAGGATGTGTTCGTCAAGAACTTCCGATCAACTTGCAAAAAACCAGCATCACTTGAGGATCTGAGGGCGTGTCGACAGAAACATGATGAATCGATGAGAAAGTACATCCAAAGATGGAACATCATCAAAAATTCGGCAGAGAACATATCTGACGAAAGAGCAATAGATGCGTTCGTAGCAGGAATTCGGCGAGGAGATTTCGTCGAGGACTTGGGGAGAACCAACCCCAGGACAGTGTCAGCATTGATGGAAATAGCAAACAGATGGGCAGACGGAGAAGACGCTGTTCACAATAAGCGGCACAGGTCACCAGAGGAGGACCGCAGCCGAAACTTTCAAAATAGAAGGCGATTTTCTCGGCAGTTCTCGAATTACGACGCACCTGGCCAAATATCGGCTGGTTTTCGGGGAAACAACGGAGGAAACAATAGAGATGAATATCAAAGAAGTAACGAGCAGCACAGCGACAACAAAGATGATTCCCGGAATAACAAGCAAAATAGCGGGTCAAGATTTCAAAGACCCTTCGTAACTCCCGAAGATATGATGAACGGACCGTGCCAGATGCATTTTTATCTCGACAACAATGGAAGAAGGCAGTCAGGACATCTGCAGAAGGATTGCCGCAATTTTTAAGCAATGTTGCGAGTAGCAGGAATAGCCAATGCTCAAGCAGCAAATAGAAACTTTCAAGGGCCTAGGAGTGAGATTCACTTACCACCTCCTCCCGCGATTACAGACAAAAATCGACATCAGCTCAGAATTGCGGCAGCACCACAACCACCTCCATACGTCGATCCTAACAATAATGGCGCGGTCTCGATGATTCAGAAAGCTAGGCCATCCAACAGGGCTCAAAAGGTCATCTCGCGGCAAGTGTTTATGGCAGAGAAGATGCCTCCACCAACGGTTGAGTACCTAAATTGGTCAGGGCAAGACATCGGCTTCACAATAGCGGATCACCCGCAGCAAGTTCCTCGACCAGGGCAATCAGCACTTATCTTACCATAATTGCAGGATTCGACGTATCTCGAGTGTTTATAGATGGCGGCAGCATTTTAAACCTTATGTACGCAGATACGCTAAGGAAGATGAACATCTCCCTAGCAAATTTGAAACCAACCGATACACGTTTCCACGGCATCACACCGAAAGCCAAGTTACCCAGGAGGGATCAATCTCGACGTTCGATTTGGGACCCGAGAAATTACAGGATAGAAAGGTTGGAGTTTGAAGTGGTGGATTTCCCGTCGCAATATCACGCCTTGTTAGGACGACCAGCATACGCGAGGTTTATGGCGGTACCACATTACGTATCTGCTATGGAGGTTACCTGGACCTAAGGGACCAATCACAGTTAAACGAAGCTTCGCGCTAGCCGATAAATGTGACAATGATTTTCATCGACTATCAAAATCTTCGGGATGCAAGCGAGTACGCGCGTCAAGGCTCATGACTGATTATGATGTCTTGCGGATGTAGGGAGGCCCAACAAGGAATCAACCTTCAACACCGCAAAAGATTCTAAGGAAGTACAGATCCACCCAACCGATCCGAAGAAAACGACGTCCATCGCGACAAACATGGACCTCGCATAGGAAAGCGCGCTCATCGAGTTCCTCCGTGAGCACTGGAAAATCTTTGCATGGTGTCCAGCTGACATGCCAGGAGTACCAGGGAACTTTCCGAGCACCACCTAAACTTGGATCCAATAGCGAGACCAATCAAACAACCTTTGCGGCGTTTTGAACCAAACCAAAGCCATGCTCAGAAATTGATCGACTCAGAGAAGATGGTTTCATTAAAGAGATATCTACAGAGGCCACGGGTAGCTAACCCAGTGATGGTGCCGAAGAAAACACGAAAGTCCTTCGTATGTGTGTCGACTTTACGTGCCTCAATAAACATTGTCCAAAGGATCACTTTCCCCTCCCAAGGATCGATCAAATTATCGACTCCACGGCTGGATGTGAACGTCTTTCCTTCTTGAACGCATATTCTGGTTATAACCAGATCAGATTAAAAGAAGATGACGAAGCCAAGACAGCGTTCATTACATCGTATGGCGTATTTTGTTACAGGACAATGCCTTTTGGGTTGAAAAACGCGGGAGCAACATATCAACGGATGATGCAGAAGTGCTTAGCAACACAGATTGGGAAAAATGTACAAGTGTATATCGACGATGTCGTCATAACGTCAAAAAAGGGGACAACGTTAATCGAGGACTTGAAGGAAACCTTCGACAACCTCGACAAGTTTTGTCTCAAATTGAATCCAACGAAGTGTTCTTTCGGCGTCCCTGCGGGAGAACTCCTTGGGTTCCTAGTCTCAGCAAGAGGGATCGAAGCTAATCCCGAAAAAATCCAAGCTATCGTAACAATGAGGAAGCCAACAAAGTTGAAACAAATACAACAGCTAACTGGGCGAGTCGCAGCTTTGAGCAGATTCGTCGCCAGACTGGGAGAAAAGGCGTTACCGTTCTACGCCCTAATCAAGCAAGGAGACAAGTTCCAATGGAACGAAGAGGCAGATAGAGCTTTCTAAGATCTTAAACGCGCAATCTCGACACCCCCAATATTGGTGGCGCCAAAAGAGAAGGAACCCCTCCTGCTATACATTGCGGCTACACCTCAGGTGGTCAGCACGGCGCTAGAAAGAGAAGAAGAAGGAAAACTCCATGGAGTGAGGCCAGTATATTTCATTAGTGAAGTATTATCGCCTTCAAAACAGAGGTACCCGCAGTATCAAAAACTAGCATATGGAGTATTCACAACCGCAAGAAAATTGCGGCACTATTTTCGGCACATCCGATAATAGTGGTCAACGAACGCCTTTATCCAATATACTCAACAATCCGAAGCTACGGGCCGTGTCTCCCTTTGGGGAATAGAACTTTCTCTCGGGACATCACATATGAAAAAGAAAGGCAATAAAGTCGCAAATTCTACCGACTTCATCGCAGAATGGATGGAGTTGCAAAACACAGGGCCTCCGGATTTATCGAGAACCTGGACTATGAACTTCGACGGGTCCAAAAGGTTAGAAGGAGCTGGAGCAGGCGTGATACTCATATCACCTGAAGGCGACAAATTAAAATATATCTTACGGATGACGATGTTCCTAAACGCATCTAACAATGAGGCAGAATACGAAGCTCTTATACATGGGATGAAGATGGCGAAAGCCTGCGGCGCAACTCGACTAAAAATATTTGGCGACTCACAATTGGTGGCTCAGCAAGTCATGAACCAATGTGATGCAATCAACGATAGCATGGTGGCGTACAAGGAAATGTATAATGAGCTGGAGAAACTGTTTGATGGATGCGAGGTAAACCACATCAGCAGCCTGAGTAATGATGAAGCCGACGTTCTTGCAAACATCGGGTCGCAGTGCCTCGCAATCCCTCCCGGACGTGTTCAGGGAGGAGATAAGAGAGATCCACAAAGCCGAAAAAACCAACAAAGAAGGAAAAGAACGAGAAACCCTCGGGGCTGCGAAAGAAACATTGGAGGAGGAAGAAGAGGAACAAGATCTAGTACTGATGGTGCAAATCCCATGGATGCAGGTGTACATATCATACATCCTAAGGAAAACAATACCCGACGATCCAGTTGAAGCAAGGCGAGTTATTAGGCGCTGCAAAGCTTTCACTGTGATCAAAGGAGAGTTATACAAACGAAGTATCTCGGGCGTGCTACAAAGATGCGTTACACCCGAAGAAGGAAGGGTAATCCTGAAGGAAGTAGTCGAGCTATCGCGGCCAAGGTTTTTCGAGCTGGATTTTACTGGTTGACAACAATTGAGGACGCGAAGGAGATAGTACGAACTTATGACGCGTGCCAGAGATTTGCCGCAAAACCTCACTCTCCGGCGGCGGAATTAATGCCAATACCCTTATCATGGCCTTTTGCTCAGTGGGGTCTCGATATGGTGGGAAAATTACACAAAGCTTCGCCAGGAGGATACGAGTATATGCTCGTCGCGGTCGACAAATTCACCAAGTGGATAGAAGCCAAGACGATAAATTCACCAGATGCAGCGTCAGCAATAAAATTCGTGAAGAGCATTGTTTTTCGGTTTGGGGTGCCTCATAGCATCGTCACGGACAATGGCAGTAACTTCATATCCAAGGAATTCAAGGCATATTGCGCAGAAGAAGGTATCAAATTGCACTTCGCGTCAGTCGCGCATCCTCAAACCAATGGTCAAGTCGAAAAGCCAATGGTATCATCTGCAATGGCATCAAGAAGCGTTTGTTAGGGCCTTTGGAAAAAGCTCGACACACTTGCGAAGAGTGCCAGTGTCTTATGGAGCATCCGAACAACGTCAAATACGGCGACACGGAGACTCCGTTTTTGGTCCATGGGGCGGAGGCGGTGCCGATAGAAATAGAGCACGACTCAGGAGTCACGAATACAATGAAGAAGCTTCCAGGAGCCTTGGAAGACGACGTTGACGCACTCGACGAAGCTCGAGACGAAGTACTGTCAAGAGTCACTAAATATCAGCAAGACCTGAAAAATTACCACAGTCGACGTTTGCGACCAAGGTCCTTTCAAGTTGGAGACTTAGTTCTGCGGCTCAATCAAGATCGTACTGAAAAACTCGAGTCGCCATGGCTTGGCCCTTACGTCGTCACAGAAGTCATCGAAGGAGGAGCGTACAGGATCAAAGACAAGAAGACAGGGAATCTCGAGAAGAACCCTGGAACGTGGCACAGCTAAGGCGTTTTTACGCTTAGTATCGAAATATAGTCCTCCTTGTAAAAATACAATATGTACTGAAACGCCCGAGTTTTCAGACGCACTCTTTTCCTTTTTCGGGGCACCGAGTGGGGCCGGGAAAGGTTTTTAATGAGGCGGGCTCGCGGTGCTGCAATATAATAAAGTTAGTGGAGATATATATCTTTTCCTTCGACATGCTCGGGGGCTTTCGCCTTGAAGTTACAATATATATATACAATATAGATGAATTTAACTGACAAAGTTATTTTGCCTTGGTACCAAATACCTCGCCAGATAAAAAGAAGATACAAAATAGCAATCAAAACAGAACAAAAACACTCGGGGGCTAGTACCCGCAAATATAGTGTATTTAGTGAGAATTCGGTTGCCTTGGTCTGAAAACCTCGCATACACAATAAAGAGATCCGCCCTGTAAACATTCGGGAGCTTGATGAAGGAAAATTAATACATTTGTTGGCTTTACAATATAGAATATGTTTACAATATACAAGATACAATTCTGAAGAAGATTCGACAAGCTACAAGAAAAAATATATCAATTCCTACCTAATATACTATCTATGGATAGCCCTTTGTTATTTGCAGCAGCTGTCGTATGTGCAGCATAGCTACCTTTGATAAAAAATTCAGAGTCCATCCGAAGAAGTTCATCCATCATTTCTTCGGCTACAGGAGTCACAATATCATTGATTTTGTCGATGTTCCTTCTTCGCTTCGACTGCTTGGCCAAGCACTTGGAGACAATCGTCGTCAAGTCTAATTTTCGGTAGCAGATCTGTATCATAATCATGGCGAATCTTGCTCCCGCGGACAATTGAGCGCGCACAAAGTTATGGATACGAGGGGCATCCCGAAATTTTTCCATCAAACCAAGAAGAGTGTCGGGCGCCTCGTTCCGAGGAAACATTGTCTTATAAACCAAGGACAAGGTCCTGGTACAGAAATCAAGGAAGTCGTGAACCTGACAGGCGCGGTCTTGAAACCTGACAATCTGTCGGGTACGTTCTGGAGTCGCCCAAAAAAGAGAACCGTGGTCAAGAGAAAGGTTAACAAGGAGATTGGTCCTTGTATTTACCCTTTCGTCTTCAGCAGCAGCATCGAGAAAGGAACCTATTTATCGACACCATAAGAATCTCAAAAAAGAAATAACAAGGAAGCAGAAGGAGCCTTGATGTGCAACAGCATACCTGACATATCCGCACTGGCTTCGTTCATCAAATCAAGCATCAAATTTTCTCGGGTGGTCGCTTTTTCAGCTTCAGAAACAGCGGTTTCCTTAGCAGCTATGGCATCTTGAGCCTGTTGAAGTGCAATTTTCTCTCTCTCGGATGATTTTCGAGATTGCTCCATTATCATAAGTGATTGTTTCTTCAGAGACTGGAGCTGTTGGCGAAGTTCTTCCAAGTCTTCTGCCGAATTTTTATTCGATGAATCTTCAAAACATTCAACAACAACAGGTGCCTTCTTCAAACGGGACGACGCAGGTAACACATCAGAAGGACGACGAGTTGCAGAATAGTTGTCAAAAATCAACTGAAAGAAAAGGCTCGACATCAATCATCATGCAAAGATAGATTTTCATTGATTCTCAAAGTATATACATTGCTATTACAAAAGAAGGGTCCCTAATGGACTATAGAAGCAGCTGTCGCTAAAACTACTAAGGCGACATCATTAGAAGGAAAAACAAAGAGAAAAGAAAGGGCGGTCTACTTGACCTCCGGCTTGGACGCGCTTGGAGCAGGAGTTGGTTTAACACCAAGGAAAGATAGAATTGGTTTGGAGGGAGGATAGGCAGCTTTAATCAGAGATTGCCATTTTTCGTCTCCATCTCCCTTATGTCGCCAACTTTGGTCCAGTCGACGTTTTGTTGGCTATCTGCAATCAGCGCAATGGTGCCCTCAACGCCAATCTTCAGGCCCTCTTGGCGAAGTTTAAGCCCAAGATCTTCTGGCACATTGAACGCCTTGGCAAGAGCGACGAAGGTATTGGGCTCCTCTTTCTTCGGGAAGAAATAGGGGAAAAGCTTCGACAGACCTGCTTCAGCGTCAGCAAGGCCTTCGCGTGCTTCATCCCCATGAATTTCAAGAAGAGTCAGCGCGTCGAGCAGCTCGTCGCCTACAAGACCATCCACCTCATAGTCTTGATGAGTTCTCCCTGAAGACAAAACAAAGGATAGCTCGTAAATAAAATGCTTGGAAAATGCGAAGTAACTCGAGAGAAACAGAAGGGATCAAAATACTTACTAACAAAACGTCGACACTGCGATTCCAGGCGACTGAGGATCTCTGTCTCTCGAGCAGATTGCTCGGATATATTTTCACTCAAAGAAGTTTCCGCGTCATGAAGTCTCTTACGAAGATCTTCGACGGCGGCAGCATCTTTCAGCCTTTTTGCGAGCTTTTTCGCTCTGCTCTAACTTAGCAGCAAGAGCGTTAGCACGCTTATTGGCTTCCGCAAGTTGTCCTGACAAAATACGCGACAATTAAATATTATGACAAAAATAGTGGAGTGAATGCAACAAAGGAAAAGGATGAAGATAGTACCTTCCAGTTTCGTGCTATGATCACGATACCCGACGAATTGGGTACCAAGACGGATAAATTCCTTCATTAAAGGCTGACAGGAGGACCAAAAGAAAAATAAGTCAATATAGCTAGTCTGGAGTCGACAGCATATCGTAAGAAACAAAGCAGAGATAAAAACACTGAAAGGCTCGGCACGTGAACAAAAAAGAGAAGATTGAAACACTTACATCATCTAATGAAGGTGTCGAAGAGTTACCAGGGAACATGATGGGTTCCTTGGATGGCTCAACCCTTGCCCTCTTTGGCGAAGAGGCACGGGGGCTTGCAGGTGGAGTCGAATGCTTGACGTTTTGTTGAGGAGGCGAAGTTTCCTTCCCATCACGCTGAGTTTCAGACACAACTAAAGTACGCGACGTACTCGTTCGAGCAGCCGCGTCAGTAGGTTGTTCCTCTTCCTCATCACTACAATAAAAATGGCGGCAGTATAAGAAGCAAAAAAGATGAAAAACATCAAGGAGCAAAAAGTATTGAGTAAGAAGTAACTTACGAGCTGACAAGGGCATCGGTGTATGGATTGAAAGCTGCCTTCCTATCTGAAGGATCAGTTTCTTCGGCTTTGGAGGTGCCGGAATCTTTGACTTCACTCCTTTTCCTCTTGTTCTTTGGGGAAGCAGGAGGAGGGGAGTGTGTTGAAGCAGTGGCTTCAGATTCAGCAGAAGCTGCGGATTTGTGAGAACCCGCGACTTCACTAGCAGGGCGCGAGGGGCCTGGTTGTCATCGTCGACAACAGTACGGTCTTCAACTTCTCAACCTTCAGGAAGAGGAGGAAGAGAAGCAAGGACGGGGTGGTTCTGAGGTAAAGAAAGAGTGTCGACAAAAAGGCGTTAGCAAGACAGTAGTCGACAAATAATAAAACTCGAGGAGACAATATAGCAATTAAAAAGGAAAATTACCTCGGGAAGAGGGTTGGTGCTACTATATGGCGCAATGCGGCAAGAGAATGGAACTGGATCCTTCTTGTTGAGCGATGAGATTTTGCGGATAAGCTTCTCAAAAATCCTTCAAAGGAAGATCTTTTGAGAGCCTGTCGACATCTTTTTCACCAGCGTACTTCTAGAAGGGATTTTTGCGAGCCTGGAGAGGCTGCACTCTAGTCCTAATGAAGTAGGCGTAATCTCAATACCCGAAAGCTCCTTGCCGCGAGTGTTCGAAGCTCGTGGATGCGAGCCATCAGCGCTCTGTCGCCAATTTCTCATCTTCGGTAGCTTCATCCCGGGAACGGCGGCGAAGGATTTTGGCTTCTCCGTCAAAAGGGGCGATGTTTTCCTCCACTGGATTGGAGCTTTCTTCATGGATATACAACCACTTCTTCCGCCAACCTTGGACGGAGTCGGGAATTTAACGTCGAAATATTCGACGTCGAACAACACAGATAACAACGCCGCCAATATTGTAGGCGACGTTGTGGGAGCCATTACGGCGGAGGCAGAAGATACGCTTCCACAGCCCAATTAGGTTGGACCCCGAGGAAGCACTCACACGTGTGATAAAAATCGACACGTGGAGGATGGAATTGGGTGTCAGCAAGCCCATAGACAAAAAGGAGACCACGAGAACTCGTCGATTGGGGGAGAGAGACCTCGGATGAGGTGGTCAACGAAACTGACCCGATAATCGATTGGAGGCCTTGGGTAGCTTTCCTCCTTGGGGAACTGGAGCGAGTTCTCCTTCTTGCTGAATCCCATCTTCTTCAACATGTTAATGTCTTGGGCAGAGATCTTGGATCTCTCCCACTCGGCGCTTCCCAGATCCGTTGTCGCCATCTTCGACTCTGGCGTGCTGTGCTTAGTCAAACGGACGCGAGGCGGCATCAACGAGCTTGGCGGCGAAGGGTGCGAGTGTGTTTGAGCACTTGAAGCAGTGGCAGCAATGGAGGATTCTACAGCGGAGAAGCAGAGATGCGGCGCGAGGGAAAAGACTAGAGGAGGAAGACGATGCCTTTATATAGAGGTGCGGCGAACCGACGCGTCGTTCGATTAAGAGATTGCGGGACAGATGGTGTACACGTGGATAAGGGGTAAAAAGTAATTTCATATAGACGAGAAAGTGCAGCAGCTACAGTACGTGCGCCAGAAAAAGCGGAGGACGTGTGTCCCCCACTTGCGCGACGTGTCAAACTGATACGAAATTTGGGTCCACAAGACAGAGGGAGAGAGGTTCTCGCGTTCTCCCGATACAGTAATCGTGGCTATCGTCAACAATGATGTCACCTTGATAAAAGAAAATCTCGGATATGACAATTCGTAAGAATAGCGGCAGCAGAAGATTGCTTCGAGAGTTTTTGTACAAAATACAAGTTTTTGCCCAAATGCTCGGGGGCTACTTTGGAAAAAAGAAAAATTCGAGTATGACAAAATAGAAATGTCGAGAGCCTATGACCAAATATAAGCATTTGTTCATAGCCTCGGGGGCTACTCCCATCGGGAGCGCTAGTCGCGCACCCGATAAATATAAAAAGTTCGAGAAAGAATGAAAATATATTGACATAAGGCAATAAAGTGTTGAGCCTACAACCAAGCACAAGTTCTTGGCTGTAGCCTCGGGGGCTACTCCCACCGGGAACGCTGTTCGCGTGCCCGATGAAATTATAAAAAAGAGAAAGAAGGAAAGAAGAAAAAAGAGGAAGTGAGCATACTTCGAGTTATACAAATAACTCTACATATACTCCCATCGGGAAGACAAAATAAGTCATACATTGACTCGATAAAATGTGCTATTCCAGCAGCCGAAAAAGCACTCGACAATATATTCTCAGAGCGCCAAAGTAGCGAATAATCTCTGAATGCCGCGAAACATTGCGAAGGTAAGACCCAGATCCGTTCTGCGCGGCGTAGCGCCGTCTCTAACGTCGGTTTGCTACTTTTTCCGTATCAACAGATACGAAGAAAAATCTAACGGACGCGTTAGGTACCCGATAAAATATGACTGGGACTCGACAGAATGGTAAGACCTTAAGCGGCACTGTCGAAGTTTACACCGTATCCCGAGATCATGTCCAGGGACGTGATCTTGAAGTAGGTTTTTGCGGATTGCCACTAGAGCAGTTAACTAGTACCTGATCCGTCAGATGAACTAGCCCCAACTACCATTATCCTTGTACAATATAGAATTGCATATTTAAAGGATATGAGATAAATTCGGCAGATGTATTGAATGGTTAAAGTTGGAGATTTTCCTTGACTTTGCAATTCAAGTAAAATCTCGGGGGCTACTGACATAGGCATCCTCAATGGGCCTGCCAAAGATGGTACCCGGGGTTTACTAAAGGCCCACTACCCGAAGAGTAAGAAGGTCCGGAAGCCCAAGATGCTATTAAGGAAAGCTAGAGTTGTATTAGAAAACGATACTTGTAATCTTGCGGGACGGGTTAGAAACCCTCCCGGATTCTGTAAACTTGTGTATTACGAAACCCTCGGCTCCACCTCCTATATAAGGGGGAGTCGAGGGACAAAGAAAGGATCGAATTTACCGTCAACACAACCCTAGTTTCATATTCGTCGAGTACTTTTCGGCTGAAACCTTCGAGATCTACTTGCCCTCCACATCTAACTAAACCCTAGTCTACAATCCGTAGGCATTGACAAGTTAATACCTTGTCAGGGAGGGCTTACATGCTTAGATCTAAGCAGTGGAACTGTGGAAGCCCCTACGGTTATGGTCCATAGTGGAGTAGCAGGAATTCGGGATATTCACTTTACCTCATAGAAGCATTTGCTCTTGTTGTATGAATCTACATTTTAAAGTTTCAAAATATTCTAAAATAAAATTTTCCATGTACATCTACACATTTTATGTTCGTACATAAATTTAAAATAAATAAAAAAATTATGCCTCCTGCAAAAAAGACAAATTTTGATTCTATAACATGACTACGTGCAAGACATTTTTTGTCTTTTTGTACACGTCACACAAAATGTTGTTTTTCCACGAAAACTTGTGCACTAACATAGAATGTCACGATGTACACCAAAAAAGTTATGCAATTTTTTCATATTTTTAAAATTGTTTTTAAATTGTTTTGTATAATGGCAGCATTTGCTCCTATGAGCCAAAACGCCACTTCCAGGAATTCTTACTTTCTTAGAGGTTTGGCAGTAGGCCACATGGTGGCAACCTCACGCCTAAACGTGGACCGAAAGTAGGTTGCAATATTTTTATTTTATATTGCGATAGCCAAGTCTTGAACTAAAAACTTATTTGGTTCTTTTTTTAGTCGAAGATCTCTTAGCTCGGCTACCATGAAAATCTAATGGAATCAAGCACTTCACCTCCGGTCATCTACTTGTCATATAGGAGCACAAATGCTCAACAATCACGAGAGATCACACTGATCGATTTGGTATTAACTCCCTATGATTTTCCTTGATTCTTAAGCTATCTATAGAAGATATGGACTCGGGAATAATCTCTATCGAATCAACCACAGCTTTACTCTACACATTTACACAACGTTATGCTGCCTTCGTCCCATTAGAGTTGTCCTGAGGAGGTACATTACAAGTCTGTTCAACAAACGGCAAATCGAACCTAGCTTCGACACCGGGATGGCGCTGATCTCTCGAGGTACCCGCCTCTTCCTTCTCCTCACGTACCTCCCGCTTTCCTCTCCTACCCCGCTCCCGCCTTGGTTGGCGCGTTTGGGTTGCTGCGTTGGGGAGTTGCCGAGTTGGGCTGCCTGATCCTGCGGCCCCGCTCCCTTCTCTTGCTCCCTGCGTTGCCACTGGCCATGCGCACGTGGAGTATTTGACACTAGTCTGAACTTATTGTGTTGGTGCATGTTTGAACTTATTGTGCTGGTTACTTAATACTACTATGAAATCTGTTAGCTGCGTTGGTTTTCAGCTCTCGTGGTTGTTGTTGTGGCGATGAATGATCGTTTATCTTTGGCATGGTGGTCTTTTCAGCTCTTCTTATTATGCTGGTCACTACCACTAGACTACTAAACCCAAGTTAAATATATTGGGCAGTAGCTTTATTGCTCGGTCGTTCTTCATTTTCTTCCCTTTTGGATCCATTTTGAGAGGTCGTATAATTTTGATCCATTGATGTAATTTTGGGAGGTCATTTATTTTTATGTTTTAGTACTGATTTTCTACAAAAATATAACACCTACTTCGGTATTTTTTACGTGTTGAAATTTTTTATATTTGAAAGCAAATATTGTTTGAAATTTTTATTTGATCATACATGAATATTTCTACAGAGGGTAAAAATATTCCCAAACAATTTGTAGCAGTAAACATTTTATTTGTTGATTTTTTTTCAAAAAGTTCCAAAAAGGATTTGATTTTTCATGAATCATAGTTTTCCACGGGAGGATAAACATGTTTCAAAATGCTTTTCATTTTCTTAAAATCAAATATTATGTTCATAACATATTCTTATGAAACACCAATCTCCGAGTAAATTACTTGAAACATGAAAATCTAGAAAATGTGGTTTCTTTTCGGAAAAGTTAAGGTTTTTCAGAAACCAAAAATGAAGTTGAGCTCCATGGTGGCCATTAAAAATACATTTCTAAATCGACATTTGTAAGTTAAACAAATTCATAATGAAAATCATAGGTCTAGATAATATTGAACTCTACTAGCATTGAAAATCGTAAGCTAATAGTCGTTATGTTCTAGGCTAGACAAAAATGACAAATTTAACGTATTTCTATGTTTTGAAAATGTCTATCGTTCATTGTTTCTCAGCCTACAATGCAACAAATTACGGATTAGTTTTTACAAATTACTAGATTTCATCATTTTCTACAGAGAGAAGTCCAATTTACCCCATAAACTCGATTCTGAACCGTTTTTAGAATTCAGGGTTGAAAGTTGAACCAAAGTAAAGTTGAGGACTTTGAGACAAGTTTAGGAGGTAAATTGGACTTCTCTCTTTTGTACAACTAAGATTTAGTTTTAGATTTTCTGAAGCTTTCAAGTGTCATTTTCGATTTTGTCCGCTACCGAGATGTTTTCTCCTTTATGACAGTGAGCCAGTGCCCGGCCCATTCTACGTCCCTGGGCTGGGACGGCTACACACTTGGTCACACTCACTTAGAGAAGAAAAAAAAAATTGCGCGCTGAGCTCCGCTCATCTCCTCGCCGGCGCGGTGCGACCGGCAAATCGACCAACACCGGGACGGAGCTGGCCAACACCGGGACGGAGCTGGTCTGTACGTCTTGCTTCTCCACGAAGTTTCAGCTTCTTCTGCTCCTCGGGATCACTTCCCCTCTCTTTCTCTCCCTGCCTGCGCGGGTCCACTGGCCACATGCACGCCACCAGTATGCACATCTGTGGTGCGCAAACCTACATGATTACATTGAGTTTTGGACATTTGGATTGCTTGCGGCTTCTCGGTGAGCAATTGTTCAGAGGGGCAAGTTTCATCCTTACAAACTTAGTAGCTCACAGCACTTACGCTATCGTTTTTCGTATGAATAAGTATACTACTACCTCCGTTCATAAATACATGCGAAATATTTATTCAAATTTGGATGTATCTATGCACTAAACATTCAAATTTGGACAAACTTTTGGCATCTATTTATGGATAGAGGTAGTACTATCATCTTTGAACTACATAGTATCAAAATACTGAACACCATGCATCATTTTTTTTTTGAAGATACCATGCATCATTTAGATCTCAAATAAATCCAAATTGTCAAGAAAAGGAGCATTGGTTGTGCCTATTTTTCCGCAAGGTCAAAGGCTGAACGTGAAACCTTCGTAATCCACCCACACAATCTAAGACTCCGTTCGATACTGGCATTTCTTTCCAGATGATATTGAACCGTTATTTCTGAATTCCAAATAAAACCCAGTACCCCATCTGCACTAGTATTCTAGCCTCCTAGGTTTGTTTTGTCAATCGAGGGAATTGCTTAACTGATCTTTGGCTGATATTGTTACCTGCTTGGCTCTGGTTTGCAGGACCGATGGCACCAGAGATGCAGCCGCACTTGCAGCCACCGCCTTCATGGTCGGCCATCCCACTGGACCTGGCCGTCCTGGTTCTCCGCCTGCTCCCCGCCTATGTCGACCGTGCTCGCTTCGCCGCGGTGTGCCCACAGTGGCGTGCCGCTACGAGGCTGCCCCTTCCTCCGCCACATCCGCTGCTCGCGCTCAACAACGGCACCTTCTACAGCCTCCCCTACACCAAACCCTTCCGCTTTCCTGGCTGCGGCTTCGCCGGGTACTAGAGCGCCTGTGGCAACTGGCTCGTCTTCCCCCGCAATGACGGATGCTTCCTGGTCGACCCCTTCTCCAGGGCCACCGTGACACTCCCTGCTCTCTCGTGCATCCGTCTCCGGCCTCCGACTGTGGTCACTGGACGGATAGATTTAGATAAATTTGTCTACGCTACATGGATGCATATGAGAGAATCAAACAAGCTTCACATAAGTAAGATAATCATGTGCTCGCCAAACCTTGTTGCTGCATTGATTGGCGTCGGACCAATAAGTCAGATTCTAATGTGCCAGCCAGGGGCCTTGTCGTGGTCAGTACGCGCGTACGATAGGTGTAAGCGGTTCGAAGACATGGCGTTCTACCAGGGCAAGCTCTACGCCATTGCTGATGACGAGAACCTCCTTGTGGTGAACATCAATGAGGACCATAAAACTGGGGATCCACAGGTTTCTAAGACTGGTCAAGTCATCAAAGGTGATGCACGCCCATGGATTTATTCAGCTGTGATCGTTGACAACACTATGCTCTGCAAGAAGATCTACCTGGTTGAATCACGTGGGGCGTTGCTTATGGTTCGCAGGACGATTTGGTGCCAGGTAGTGGATGGGGAAATCATGGCTCGATCGAACGAGTTTGAGGTATTCAAGGCTGACTTTGAGCATTCACGTTGGGACAAGGTGACGAGAGTTGGAAATGACCAGGTGCTGTTTCTAGGGCGAAGGTGCTCCAGGGCTGTGTCCGCGTCTCAGTATGACATCCCAGGCGATAATATCCTGTTCTTGGATGATGACGAGGATGAGTATACCTATGAGGACGAGAACAGCTCTGTTAGCACCTATCACTTGAGATCCCGCTGTGTCACTTCAGGCTATACAGGCATATACTGGAAGCGTGGCAGTGATATTTGTCTGGCAGCATGGCTCTTCCCTCAGGACCTGTGAGAAGGAGTTATACTGTTAGTCTGATATTTCTATTCATGCTCCTCCCAGTCACAGTTTATCGGAAAACGGCATAGATGTTGAATGTTCAGTGGTTATTTTGCATTCTGCTCACATGTTATCTATCTGACTATGGTGGTAGGGCATTCAGTGGGTCCCCCTGACAAGCTGTGAGATACATCAGTAGTGTATTTATCTGAAGTTTTTCAGTGTTTGTCTGAACTTATTGCGGTGGTTAGTACTTTCTAGTACTATGAAAGCTGTTAGCTGCATCGGTTTTCAACTCTTGTGGCAATTGATGTGCCGATGAATGATCGTATGGATGTAGCCTCGCTCTTTATCTGCCTGTTATCTTTTTTGCAAGTACTGTATGGTGATCTTTGTTTTTCACCCTGTGGCAAGCAACTCTGGAGTGTTAGGTTGTTCCATGCTCAAGCTGCCATGTTGTGATCATATCCAACTTGTGATGAACCATGTGCACTTGTGTTACTTGTGTGGTTTGACTGAACTTATAATTTCAGTCAGTTCTTGAGAGTATTTTATCTGTGCATTCGAACTTAATTCGACATAAATCAATTTGAGAAAAAGTCGACATAAATTAAACTTGCCATTCATACGTGATCAGCTAACCTGACAAGCCCTGTTTTGCGGGCGGTGGATTAACCATGGACTGGGAACAAACAAAAGCCATTTAGAAACCGTGTAAATATAAAGATTGATATGTACTAGGAGTAGAATGAAGTGTAGGTGTGTGAGAGCATTTGGTGCTTATTTCATACTCGTGTAGTTTTCTTTCTGTACATGTCTCAGTGCCATATTGTTTTGTTCAGTAGAAGTGGAGCTGGATCCGATGGATCAGCTAGTTAGCAGTTCTGTCGACGAACACAGCATCAGTCAATTATAGAAATAAGTCCACTTAACACCCACAAGTTTCATCAAAGGGACACAACACCCCCTCAAGTTTAAAACCGGATACATAACCCCCTCAACTTTGGAAAACCAAGCAAAACACCCCCCGCTCCAGTTTTAAGCTGTATCTTTGTGTGGTATTGCCTTTGTGGCTGAAGCAAGACTAAATTTCTCCCGAGCCTGATCCAGCGCCGCCTGGTGTCGCTCCAGCCCCTCTCCCAGTGTATGCAGGCCGTGCACCACCAGGCGTGAAGATCTGGGCGATTGAGGGAAGGGACGATGGGAAGCTCGGCCGCGATGATGCCGTGGGTGCGAAATACAGCAACAGCTTCCATGGAGAAATGAAATAGAGAGCGCGGCAGTGGTTGGCGGTGACATCGTGGGCAACCTCGTGGACCTGTAGAAGCTGAGATACGAGGCTGCGGAACGAATTTGGTCCCTTGCTCGGCTTTGTGCGACGTCCTGCGCCTGCCCAGACTCATCCCGCTTTTGGAGACCATCTGTAGCTGCTGATCCAAACAGACATGTCCTGTCCATACTAAGGGCATCTCCAACCGGGCGACCCATCCGCGCCCGCGCGTCCGGATGGGTCCAAACGGACAAAAACCCGGCCCAACGCGGGACGCACCGCAAAACGGACGGCGGCGTCCGAACGCAAAACCCGCTCAAATTTTGGCCGGGTTTGCGTGGCCGCGGATGGCACGCGGCGTCCTCGCGTGTCCGCCTAGTCCGCGTGGCTGGCCCACGGCGGTGCCCCGTCCTATTAAATGTGGACGGGGAAGGGGACTGTCCCTATCCGTCCCCACTTTCCACTCCGGCCGCACGCGCGAGCTCGAAGGCGCCATGGCCCCGAAGCGCGAGTTCTCGCCATCCGCGAACGACCACGAGGCCGGCGCACCCGGCGCGCCGGCGGCCGCCCGCGGGGCGCCGCGACGCGCGCGAGCGGATCTACGTCACCGTAGCGGTGGCGCGGATGTTCGGACGCCGGCGTCCCAATGCCATGGGGACGTGCACCACGGGCACCGAGCCCGATCGGGTTCCGTGCCGCCCATCCCGGCTCCGGCGCGCCCGCGTCGCGGAGATCCGGAGCCGCGCCGGCGGACCTCCAGAGACCCGCGTACGGCGACGCAAGTCCCAACGGAACTTGTGGTTCGAGGTGGAGCACGATGCGCGCGGCGCACTGCTTCACATCCGCGACGGCGCGGCCGCGCCGCACACCGCAACGGGCGGCCGCCGCCCGGCGGCCTCTACATCGGCGAGCCCCAGCCCCAGCCCCAGCCCAGCCCCGGGAGGAGGAGAATGACCCGGAGCGCAGGCGGCGCTCGCGGCGTCCCGCGAGCAGCGGGACCTCGACGAGCTGGCCAAATGGCCGCCCTCGCCGAGACGCTGCGCACCTCCGCGGCGGAGGCGGCCAGAAGGCCCGGAGGACGCCCAGGCGGGCGTGGGCCTTCCTCGTGGGCGCGCCGTCGGAAGGCAACGCGTCGGCGCGCTCCGGGGAGGAGGAGCGCGGCGCTCGCGCGGAGGAGGAGCGCGCCACGGTCCGGGGCTGCCGCGGAGGAGCAGCTCCGGCGGAGTCCGCGCGGAGGCACGGCGCGAGCCGCGAGCCGAACCCGCACTCCGCGGGGAAGGCGCTGGGAGCCCCGGCCGAGTCCCTGCCCTCCGGCATTTCGAGAAACGCGTCGCCGCCGGCGTCGTCGTCATCGGCGACGACGAGTACTGGGGGTAAGCGCCCCCATGCTCGCAAACCATCTAGGGTTTCTTTTTTTTTAGTTTAAAGCCCATATATGGCTTTCTTTTGTGTAAAAATTGCCCAAAATAGGGCTAAGTTTAACTAACCAGTAGTTTATATTTATTTTGTGCTGTTTTTATTTTTCATTTATGTTTTTTTATTACATATGCGGTGCGCGTTGGGCGCAGCGTACCCAAACGGACACGCGGAGGCTTCCGGTGTCCGTTCAAACGGCCCAAAACGGACGGCCCAGCGCGTCCGTTTGGGTCGCCCGATTGGAGATGCCCTAACCTGCTTAAAGACCGTGAACTCTTAACCGAGCAGGAGAAGAATGTGGGGCGGGAGGTGTTGGGGTGCGAAATTGTTGGGCAGCAAAGCAGGACGAAATGGTGATAACTTTGTTTTTTGCAAAGTGAGGTTTTCGTTTGTCCCAGCTTTCGTTTCTTTTGCAGTGAACACAGCCCATACGGCTTGGTTGGGCCTGGGCTGCACACATCCACAGCTGCTGCACCCACTTGGTTCGGGCACACAGGCACACTCCAACTCCACTCCCGCACGACAGCAGCGACCAACTCACCGGCGCGGCGGCGCGAACGGCAAATCGACAGCAGCTTCGACACCGGGACGGTCAGGTACCTGCCTCTTCCTTCTCCTCATGCACCTCCCGCTTTCCGCTCCTGCCTGCTCCCGGCCCCAGTACCTGAACCTGAAGTGAATAGTGAAAGTGTGGCTGGATGGAGCGACTTTGAAGTATTCAAGGCTGACTTTGACAATTCACAGTGGGTCAATGTCATGACTGTTGGGGATGACCAGTTGCTTTTTCTAGGGCGAATGTGCTCCAGGGTTGTGTACGTGTCACAGTATAGGTTCCCGGGTGATCATATCATGTTCTTCGAGGATGATGAGGAGTGCATGGAGTATGGCAACCAGGGGAACACTTCTTTGAGCGCCTATGACATGAGATTGCGCGTGGTGCGCCCTGTGGGTTCAGAGATTTCGTGGAAGCGCAGCAAAGAGACACGTCTGGCAGCATTTATCTTCCCTGGGAACTGATGAGAAGGTGTTATACTATTATTCTTATGCAAGCTGCTGACAGGTTATCTATCTGCCTATGCTGTATGTGGTGGGTGTTATGATGTTCAGTTGTTTCCCTACTAGCCGTGAAATGGCATTGCTGAACTTCGTTACTCAAGTGTCGTGCATCAGCGCTTGTCTGAACTTATTGTGCTGGTGCTTTTCTGAACTTATTGTACTGGTTACTTAATACTACTATGAAATCTGTTAGTTGCATTGATTTTCAGCTCTCGTGGTTGCTGTTGTGGCGATGAATGATCTTTAAAAATGTGCATTATCTTTTGCTTGGTTGTCTCTGCAGCTCTTCTGATTATGCTGGTCACTACCACTAGACTGCTAAACCCAAGTTAAATATACTGGCACTAGCTTTATTGGTTGGTCAATTTTCTTTTTCTTCCGTTTTAGATCCATTTTGTGAGGTCATGTAATTTTGGGAGGTCATCTATTTTCACGTGTTGAACAATTTTATATTTTAAAACAGAAATTATTTGAAATTTTTATTTGACATCATGAATATTTGATTTGATCATACATGAATACTTCTGTAGAGGGTAAAAATATGCCCAAACAATTTGTCGCATGAAACATGTTTATTTGTTGAGATAAGTTCTAAAAGTTCCAAAAAGGATTTAATTTGTGACGACTCATATTTTTCTACGGAAGGAGACACATGTTTCAAAAGGCGCTGCATTTTCTTAAAATTAAATATTATGTTCATAACATATTCTTATGAAACATCAATATCTGAGTAAATTATATGAAACATGAAAATCGAAAAAATGTGGTTTGTTTCCGGAAAAAGGCCGGGTTTTCTTCGGAAACCAAAAATGAAGCCTGAGCTCAATGGTGGCCATTTTTTAAAACAATTCTAAATCCAGATTTGTAGATTAAAAATACAAAATGTAAGATCCTACGTCTAGATAATATTGAACTCTACTAGCGTGCAAAATCGTAATCCAAAAGTCGTTAGGTTATAGGCTAGACAAAAGTGACAAATTTCGAAATTTTGAAATGTCTAGTGTTCATCGCACCCATATCCACACATTTGCCATTTTTTCTGAGCCAAAAATGCAACAAATTACGGATTGGCTTTTAAAAACTACTGTACTAGATTTCATCATTTTCTACATCTAGGATTTTGTTTTGATTTTCCTGAAGCTTTCAAATGTCATTTTCGAATTTTCGAAAAACGAGCTCCTTCGATGTTTCATCATTTTTGGGCCAGCGCCCGGCCCATGTTACGGCTACACACTTGGTCACACGCACTCACGCAGGCAGGCACACTCCACTCCACTCCCGCACCACAGCAGCGACCAACTCACCGGCGCGGCGGCGCGAACGGCAAATCGGCCGCAGCTTCGACACCGGGACGGCGCTGATCTCTCGAGGTACCGGCCTCTTCCTTCTCCTCACGCACCGTCCAGCTTTCCTCCAGCTCGCTCCCGCCATGGATCTTGGCGCGTTTGGGTGGTTGCGCTGGGGGATTTGGCTGCCTGCTCCTGCCGGCTGCCGCGTCCGCTGGCCAGCGCGCCAGGGTGTTATACGCATTGACTCTGCTCTGGGACAATGCTGCTATATCTTATCCTCCTCTTGCTCTGGAGGATCAGTTGCCCATTTCTCTCTTGGTCAGCGCTGTTTGCACTGGCCGTGCATACAATGTGTTCGACGGAATGCCTCTCTGCAGGAAAACTGTTGCCGTGTCGTCATTCTTTGCTTCTTTTTCGGAGTAGGATGATCAGTCGGCTGATACTGTTGCTTCTTGGATCTTGTTTGCAGGATCAATGGCACCGGTGACGCAGCCGCACTTGCAGCCACCGCCGTCGTGGTCAGCCATCCCGCAAGACCTGGCCGTCCTGGTGCTCCGCCTGCTCCCCGCGTACGTCGACCGTGCCCGCTTCGCCGCGGTGTGCCCGCAGTGGCGTGCCGCCGCGAGGCTGCCCCTTCCTCCGCCGCTGCCGCTGCTTGCTCTCCCCAACGGCACCTTCTACAGCCCCCCCTACACCAAGCCCTTCCGCTTCCCTGGCTGTGGCTTCGCCGGGTACCAGAGCGTCTGCGGGAACTGGCTCGTCTTCCCCCGTGACAACGGGTGCTTCCTGGTCGACCCCTTCTCCAGGGCCACCGTGACGCTCCCTGCTCTCTCGTGCGTCCGTCTCCGGCCTCCAAATGCAGTCGCTAAATGGTCAGATTCAGATAAACCGGTCGACACCAGATGGATGCATATCAGAGAATCAAACAGGCTGCACATAAGTAAGCTAATCGTGTGCTCGCCAAACCTTGTTGCTGCGTTTGTTGGCGTCAGAGAAACCAGTCAGATTCTAATGTGCCAGCCAGGGGCCTTGTCGTGGTCAGTACGCGCGTTCGATGGGTGTAAGGGATTTGAAGACATGGCGTTCTACCAGGGAAAGCTCTACGCCATTGCTGATGACGAGAACCTCCTTGTGGTGAACATCAGCGAGGACCATAACACTGGCGATCCACAGATTTCAAAGATTGGTAGGGTCATTAAGGGTGATCCTTGGTATACAGTTGCGTATGAAGACGACACTACGCCCTGCAAGAAGCTCTACCTGGTTGAATCATGTGGGGCGCTGCTGATGGTACGCAGGGCGATTTGGTGCCGCATTCCTGGAGAATCAGGTAGTAAACTTGTTGCTGGACAGAGCGTGTTTGAGGTTTTCAAGGCTGACTTTGAGCATTCACGTTGGGACAAGATGACGACCGTTGGGGATGACCAGCTGCTGTTTCTAGGGCGGTGCTCCAGGGCTGTATCCGTGTCTCAATATAACCATGGACCGGGAACGCACGTAGTTAACTCGAAGGGCCATTTAGAAATCGTGTAGATTCAAAGATTGATATGCACCAGGAGTAGAATGAAGTGTAGGTGTGGATTTGGACTGCATGTGAGAGCATTTGGTGCTTATTTCATACTAGCATGGATGGGCGCGGCGGCACGCCGCGCCGACTATGTAATGCAATGGTTCTAATAACTTTAATAACACAATTGAGTAATGAATATGCTTTTTGTTTAAACAGTGAGCTAAATCTTGGAAAAGTCCGAGTTGAACCTGGGTGCACGTGAACCCAGGTGAGAAATGCATTTTCCAAATGTTAAAAAATTCTGAAATAAAAATAACGGGGTACGTACGCATGTTCCATGTGCGCGTAGAAAGTTTTCGCGGTGAAAGCACTTTTTTTATTTCAGAATCTAAAAAAGACAAAATACGTCACATATATCTAAAAAAGACAAAATACGTCACATATATACTGCTATATAGCCCTGCAAAATTTCACTTTTTTGCCGAGTTTTTTAAAGAAATGTCAGGGGCACATGTTTGAGATCACCTTTGCAATCATTTTGTGTTTTGCTTTCTAAAACATGTTTTTACATCACAAACGGCACTTTTGAAAAAGTGGGTTCACATGCACCCAGGTTCTATATATTCGCTCTCGCTAAATCTTATACAACATACACTGAAATTATGTGCATAAAAAGCTGATCTTGAGGATCAAGAGACAAAGAACTATAACCTGGTGATTCTACATGATTCCAATATTCCAATTTGTAAGAGATAACAACAATACACCAACAACTCCTATGAAAGGTAATTAGAAAAAGGTGAATGTTGCAACTTTCTGTAACTATGGTATTTTAGAAGCACGGAGTTTTGCCTTGTATCCTAAAGCAAAGACTCATTTATACAGAATAATAGGCCTTGTATCCTAAAGCAAAGACTCATTTATACAGAATAATAGCATAACTTCAGAGGGTAGTAACAAAACTGGAGAGAACAATTCTCGTATTGCGAGCGGGTTCAACTTGTCTTCAAGAAACCAAGATAATTGTTAGACTGAAATGACTGCTAACTTCTAACTTGTGGTTTAGCACTTTTTCATCATGGCTCTATACACCCAGTCATCTTCTCTTGAGGTTTTCTAAAACACGAATTTTTTAAATACAACACTTCATATATGTTGCATAACACAACAAATTCCCCTAGACACTGCTGCCAAACCTGAACTTTGTTTTGTTCTATCTCCAGTTATTTGACTGGGTGCTCATTCTCACATCCCTTCTGGTCTGAATTGAACACTCAAAAAGAATTGTTACCGGCAACCTTTCCTTGACACCACAAGAGGTTTGTCGCTGCATTCATATGTAAAATATTACTACCCATGAGTGTAAAAGCCAGAACTTCCGAGAATAGATTATTATAAGTCAGAGAAAGACAAAAAAATCCTATCTAAAAGATATGATGCCTCCTAGTGTGACTTCTTTCCACGCATATATGACTCATATGTATGCTTATGCTGACACAGAAATATCACGTGCCCTTTCAGCCCTATATAGAAAGGATACAAAATATAACAATCCAAAGATGATGGGGAAGCCCGAGGAAAGGAAAACCATTGACACCACACTTTTCACCCTTGAAATTACTCACTTAAAAAAGGAAAAGGAGCAAAAGGTAATACGCTGAATAGAAAAACACTTCTCAAATATTCATAGAAAGATCCATATTTTATAAAATTACTTGTGTTCTTAACAGAAAGGCATTCCAATAGAACCTATGTAGAGAATTGTTGGATTTTTGCCCACTGCTCAACCACATTAATTTAGACAAACACACGCGAACACAAAGTATATCACCAAGGATACTGGCCGTCTTGAACTTGTTTGTGTGTCCTCCTTGGGAGTTACCATCATTCCATGGCTCAAGGACCTCAAATCTCACCGAATTTACCAACTTAAATTTGAGAAAAAAATGACATAAAATATGTTACCTCATGGAAGTAAAGACCAATGCACCACAGATGAAACATACGTTCTGAAAATTCAAATGATTTTGACCATATACTTTACTTACAAATAATAGCATCTGCCGAGACTTTCATGCCATATTTTTAGGTGTGTAAATAATTATGGTGCATGTAATGTGAGTTTATAGCTGTGTCTTTCAAATATAGTATTGAATTATCAAATATTTGATAAAATCCACTCATGAGCTAGTATTAGGAGTTAACTATCATGAAAATGACCGGGTCACATTATGGCTCTATCAACAAATAACTTGTCTCCTCATGATGTAACTAATTTGGGAGGTGGAAAACAACCCAGTGAAAAGCTATATTAATTAATCTGGGAATGTCTAAAAGCCAAGGTAATTAAATGTATAACTCTTTTCCTAACCTTATCATGTCATAAAAAACAAATGCATGTTACTGGAGGATAAAATGATAAGTACTGACAATTCTGGCATGTACATCATCATACCTTCAGAAAATAAGTCCGGCACAAATAGCACGGGATTTCATAATTTAACTGCACACAACACCACCATATGTATTGCTTCAATGTCCCCAAGAGGTAGTGTGATAAACAAAAAGAAATACGAGACGTCAACCCTATAAGTGCCAATATGATGACTTAGCACAATTTAACCGGACACACATTACTCAATCCTAGCACTATTTTGTAACCAAATTACTAACTATTGGACTTGAAATTGCGCACTTCTCTTAACAAACAATTAAAATTGATAAAAAATGATGTGATCCATCATCCAAATTTAGTACAGAGAAACATGATCATAAAAAGAAAGTGCATCACCTGAGTATTGACTAACTGTCATGCCTCCATCAATCCACCAGCATCAAATAAATCAGCTTGCTCCCCCCACAAGGTAACAACAACATGATTGCTCCATGAAACAACATAAGTAAGTCAGATAACAATTAAGAGGCAAGTATTTATTAAAAAAATAGCAGCCGTATGCACCTTCCATCTGTGATGTACACCTGCCGCTTCTAGCTCCTTGCATTCCCATAAGGAGGTAATACATCAGCGACCTTGTTCACCAAACCAACGACATCTATAAATACATATAGATCAAGTAAATTACCACGACACAAACCAAACTTTATAGGCAATATGGGGCACACAAGAATGAAACAATGATGGAAATATCCACATTCTCACCAGATAACACTGTATTCTGATCGATGCAATCTGACAACATACTAAATGGGAGAGCAGTATACGCAAATACAGGAAAACTCTCTGGCGGGAGCACCACTTCTGTCAGAAGAGTCCTTGGAGTAAAGAAGATATTCAAAGGATGATCGACCGACCTATATCTCTTCTTATGATTGTACAAATCAAATCGCTCAATAGTGTAAACAACCCCCTCTTTCAACTGATCCCTGAACTGATCAATCTATTACCAGGAACCAAACCTTCCATCGTGCCTTTTTGCAAAGTAGAAAAAAACAGAGAAGAAAAGGAACTTGTCAGCTAGAAAGTAGAAGAAGGTAGAGTAAAACTGAAGAAATAATCAAATAAGGTAACCAGGACAGAGTTGGTGAAAAGTAAAAACAATCAAACTAAGTAACCACGACAGAGTTAACAATTTTTTAAAAAATCACGGCTCTCCCTCGACCAAGAATTCACTAAGACATACCACCAACCATAGGATTAAGAAATTCGAAAAAGAAAAAATGAACACACATAGATTGCGCTACTACAAAGCAGAAAGAATGACGCAAAACTACGCATACCAATAGATAGATCAATACACAGTATCTAAATAACTTGACAGACACAAAAGCAATCTGAAAGGATCCCTATTTGATTTATAAAGCCTTGCCAAGGTCAGATCTATAGTTTAACTTAGACTGAATCTGTAGGATTGATGTACATTAAGTGACCAAGGTTGCTAGCTACGTAGATATTCCTCTACATTGACTGACCAAAGCTGGTACTATTGTTGTACCGAGATATTGATTCTGAACTTGTATATATGGTGAAATGAAATGAGCTTAGACTGTATCATTTTTTTGCCATATACTTTATGAGAATCATATCTACTTTCCCTCATGTCTCCATCTGATCTTCTGAACCAAGACTAAAATCAAATATCATTTGTGCTAGACTGATAGGAGGATATCAGTTTGTATCTTTTCCAGCTTCTCTTTTATACCGCTGATCTTATAATGTGGAGTACAACATGAGAAAATTCTATGGCAGCAGTGCAGTGTTCACCTGACAACCGCACAACAAACTCAAGCTTGTGCAATGCACCTATCTCTGTCTTCTCTGAATTCCCAGTCCCGGTGAGCTCCACAGTTCCACCAGTACAGCAGGCGGGATACATCTGGATTACTTCCATTGCTTTGCTTTTTCTCCTATACACGAAAATAATTGTGTTATACAGTAGCCAATACAAACGTGTTGCATGACAGAAAAGTACACGATCACACCCTATCATCTGGACCATTACTCACCTAAACAGACAAAAAAAAGGATCAAATGCTATCACAATCCATGCAGCTACTACTCCCTATTACCAGCAGGAACCCAACCGGTCCTATCACACCTGAAGAAAAAAAGCAAGATTCTCCGGTACTGCTGAAAAACAGCAACAGGTCAAAGCAATAGCACCTGACTATACGTCTACTGCATATGCACACAACTATTTTTCGTTGATTCAAACAAGTTGGCATCCATAAATGCAAGATTCCTATACTGTCTGCCGATTTAAATTCAACATCAGGCAAAAAAGTTGTTTTGCAAAATTACATGGAGGAGAATAGGGGCTCACCAGCAATGGCTTGTTAGGGAGGTCGTCGGCAGCGGCAAGGTGGAACGGTGGCCGGCGACATGAGCTCGGGAAGGTGACCGCTGGCAGCAGCTCGGGTAGGTGGCAGCAGGCCAACAGATATAACACACCTTGTCTCAGCACACAACAGAACAACAACGGCATGAGCAGTGCGGTGATGCATTCGTGGAGCAGCGAGAAGCAACTGAAGATGCATAGGAGAGGATAATCTGACCTAGATCGTGGGGAAGCAGCGAGCAAACTTGCCAAACTCGACGGCGTCCTCTCCTCCTGGTAGCTCGCCTTCGGCAGCTTCGCGCTGATACAGTAGGCGTCGACCCGGCGGAACCGCGACAGCCGCCGTCGCCTTCGTCCTCGTCCCAGCTTCGATTCGCTCGAGCAGGTGGCTGATAAGGGCCACACTCGCTGGATCCAGTGGTCCAGCCGACGGACCGTGAAGAGCAATGGCCATCGGGGACGGGTGCTGCCTCACGACCCCGCGTTGCAGCGAATTTGGTCGCCGGCAGCCGCGGGCCACGCGGGGGAAAAGATGCATGCTTGGGCGCCCTCTTCCTTCGTCGTCCAGCGCCAGACCTTGGTGGCGGCGAGGCGGAGCTCCGCCGCCAAGGGGAGATGTCGACGACGCGGAGGAAGGGAGATCAAAGGAGGCTGTGCGCAGGGTTTCCGGCCAGCCACTCGCCCCCAACATCGATAACTCCAAGATTCGCCGCCTCGAGTTCCTGCCTCCGCCTTGTAGTCGGCCGGCTGACGAACTCGAACTTCTTGTCGGGGGCGCCATTTCTGAATATATGGCGGCTCAAGACTGAGCTCCCTCCCTGCATATGGCGTCGCCGCCAAATCCCTTCGGCCCGCCTCCATACCGACGCCATCGCCACTGCCTCCCGAGGTCGCGCCCCACCCCGATGCCATTGGAGCCGCCGCCTGGTGATGGGGAATAGAGAGGATGCGCCCTTCTCCCTACTTCATGGCCCGCCTCCACGCCAACGGCGTCGCCACCACCCAGTCACCATGCCGTTCAATGGGAGGACCAGAAATTATGAAAAGGAGGTTCAGTTTTAACACTGTTCATTAGTATTTAACATTGCCATACTGTTCGAAGTGCGTAAAAGGCTATTTGTTGCCGGGTCCAATCAACATTACTAACTCTCAACTCTTCTGCATGCACGAAACACCGAAATCTTATCTGCAGCAAGAAGTCAAGTTGATCTCAAAAGAAGCAAGTATTCAGTATGGTTATGTCAAGATATCTATTTTGTTGACATTGGCCATCGCAAAATTCCTATGAAATATTATCCGCATACCTACTGATGTAGCAAGTATGGACGCTGAAGACATACTGTTTTGTTAACACATCGATTCTTTCCTCTCGGTTGCTCACGTTGTCCCAGTTGTCTCACTCATCTCTATCTGCCTTGAGTTGCCGCTTGCCTACGTCTTTTGTCGATGAGGTGCAGTGACCTGTGCCTCCCTGCTTCCTCTGGTCACCGCAGCTTGACGCCACAAGGACCACCAGCTGGGCGAGTGTTATGTGAAGGTGCAAAGTGTGTTCCTACTCAGTTTCAGTCTGTAGCAAGCAATTGCGGACATCCATCGTCTAGCCTTTCTCTTTGTATTCTCTAGGTATGGCTCCAGTAATGGAAATTTCTTTTGCTCATCAATTGATTCCTAAATTATTTGCTCTGCTCTCCTCTTCTTTATGTTGAGATTGGATATATTGATCTTGCTTTAAGATTGCCAATGACAGCTTCATCCTAAAGGAGGTAGATCTCTGTACCTTCACTTACCTTTGTTGGTGTTGGTAGTTCACACTTGGAAAGTTACAATATGTGTGCCTTGAATGGAGCTGTGTGCTATATACTTATGCCTCCGATAAGTTTCTCTACTTCTCTTTGATATTTCAGTTCACCTGTCAATGTTCTTTTGAAGCCTTATGTGAGATCAGGATTACCACAGGAATATAGGTGCACATAATGCCAAGGATTGTAATAATTCGGGATGGCTCCACCTCCACTAATGGGTTTGAGTAGCTCCACTAATTCAGGGTCGTACGAATTCAGTTATATCTTGCAAAAAATCTGAAATTTGTTGATTTATTGCCCATTTGTTCGCTTACAGTTGCACATAACATCACAGACGAGTTGCCCTTAACCTTTTGAGGGGTGATAAATATGACAAGTTACATTTCATTCATGTCTAATTAGATTTTTTTTTTTGCTTCAGTGGTGTGTCATTTAAAACTAGACAATGTCCTACTAGAAGCACCTAGGGCTCCTATCAGTGTTGGATTGTTATTGTTATGTTATATATATACTCTTTAAATAAATTATATAGAGCTAAATGATAAAAATGTTAGAAGTCATGCTGTATAATTCACTATATTAAAGACAGTTGATTACATAAGCATAGCTAAGTGGCCACTGGTGTCTCAAAAGAAAGACATATGTACATTCTGTTAGGAACTTAGGATTATTGTTAGTCTTTACCTGTCTTACAAGCAGCTCTGCTGTGAAGTTATCTGAATGTGTCTGACATGGTTAGTAATGTTCACATTACTTCACTGAACATAGTAATCAGAGAGGGCACAGGTATGGTGTAAGTGTTCAGGTAATTTGCCATTTTCTTTTACCATGTGGATATTTTGAGCTGCATATATGCTCTCTAAATGGGTAGTTAGTGCAATTTTAAAACCCAATTGTTAATATGGCGATTCAAGAATTGTTCACATGATCAGACGAAAAAGAACCAGTTCTGCCATGTTAGTAACCTCTAAGCAATTGTGCAAACGGGAAGAATCAGAGATTAATTTTCACTGTCTCTTTATTTGCTTTAATGCCTAAGAAATGTTAGATCCCACTCAGATATTTCCTGTTGTGATTACGGCTTATTAGTGCCACTCACCATGTTGTATGTGAGAAAAAAGGAGTACATACCATCATAGTACAAAAAATTTAGTATAAGTTGACGCACATTGATTTCTCATTTTTTATGGTGACAAATGTGTGACGTAGAATACAATTGAAACTCTACTTAGATGACTTCATTAAATTAGCTTAAAATATATCTTTAACGTGTCTTTACCTCAATATTTGTCTTCCACAATACAGGTGAGTATCACCTTGAATCATGACCATCTTGCTATGGGCTCTGATTCCTATAATTTGCTGTGGTGAGTTTCTATGAATTACTTAGCACACTAATTCCTACTGGTTTACACATAATAATAAGACAAATTATTTGAAGTCCAATGCAGGAGCACACAGCATGTAATTAACTTGGTATCTTCAAATGTCAGCTGCAGATATTCAGTGCTTAAGCTACCTACACCAGTTGCTGCAACTGAAAACACAACCTGTTTGGTTTAGATTGTGCTACTGCCAGATATTTACCTGAAGCAAGTGCTGTAACTCTAGACACAACATGTTTAATTTAGAAAGTGGTAGGCTGCTAGCCTACTGCCACGTTATGTGTGATTAGTGTTACTGGTTGGTTTTATGTTCTCTAATCTATGTACCGACGACTACTTTTTTTTTGTCGCATCTGTCTTTGTATTACTCCTGATGGTTGTAGCCAGTTCGCTTAGTAATAGGAAAGCATTGTCTGTATGTGCTCAGTTAATCTTGCTTTGCCTTTACAAATTTAGATTATCCATATGAGCGTGAGCAACAAAGCTCACTGCATTGACATTATGTTCGCAATAATTACGAAAAAAAACATCAAGGGCGCGGCGTGCCGTCGCGCCAAGGCTTACTAGTTGAGAAAGAAGAGTGGGAGAGAAGAGAGATGGAGGCTCGGGAACCGACGCAACATTAAGCGGCGTGGGCACCGCTTTGACCATCCACGGCAACGCTATAGCCACGCGTGGAAGAAAAGAAAAAGGAACTGCATGTGTATTCTCCAACATCCCTAAAAATGCTAGAAAGCACCAAAAGTGCATACAGAAAATGCTTGTGCAAATCAAACTATCTAAACCTGTACGTGTCAGCCCAGGGTTAATCTGAAAAGTAATTCAAAATTATGAGAAAAAAGAAGTTTGTTACACTTTAGTATAGTAGTTATACTACTAGTTTAGTTTTCTTTCTGTATACATGTCTCCGTACCATATTGTTTTTGTTCAGTAGAAGTGTAGGTGAGGCTGCAAGGCGTGTAAAACTGGGAGCTGGATCCGATGGATGAGCTAGTTAGCAGTTCACGCTAATTGCAATGCTTCATTGGTTGACATGACATGGGCAGAAGATCAACCAATTGATCATCAGTTGTATCATATCCAGCCATCCATGCTTCAGTTTCCAATTTCTAACTAACAGGAAGCTGGTGGACTCATGTTCAGTATCTTGTATCTATTCGCACCTAAAAACACTGAACATGTAGTTCCAGTTCTTCGGTGGACTCCCAAGCACCTAAAACTCCTAGTTCCAGAACCTAAAATCACTCGATCGATCCCAAATCCCAAGTTGAAAAACAGAGCGCTAGCTTCATTTGCTCCTTCAGTCGTTCGTAGCCACAGCTCATCAATTAATTTGGGCCCCTCCTTACTGGGCCGGCCTGCCAGTCCAAAAGACGTGGGCGTCATATAGGAATTGAATTGCGCACCCGACACCCAGAAACGAAAACGCGAACACGAGCGCAGCGCACGGCGGCGCCAAGGACGAGCGCCGCCGCAACCAGTCGACCTATCCGTGGAGATGCTGCTGGAAGAGCTGCTCCGGTGCCAGATCCAGGAGTGGTACCCGACGTTCCGCCGCCACACCGTCCCCACCGTCATCATCCCGCTCCCCGCCGCCTTCCTCCGCTACCTCGCCGGGAAGGCCGCCTACCCCGACCCCAACGCCCCCGACGAGGACGCAGACGCAGACGGCCCGCTTCCCTTCCTCCTCCCGGCGACCACTTCCGGCCGCACCCCCTTCCCGCCGGTCCACGCCCACCTCCCGGACCCCGTCTCCCTCCTCGACCGCGACACCTCCGACCTCATCTTCGACTCCTCCTCCGACGACGAGAACCCGCTCCGCCCCGCCTTCCCGGACCTCGAGGCCGCCGTCGACGCCGCCATCGCCGACCTCGGCGGCGCCGCGCTCCCCAAGCTCAACTGGAGCGCGCCCAAGGACGCCGTCTTCATGGCCGCCGACGCCACCGCGCGCTGCACCTGCTTCGCCGAGGTCGCCATGCTGCTCCGCGCCTCCGACTGCGTCGCGCACGACCTCGCCTCCGCGCGCTCCTCCTGCCACGACTTCCTTCGCGCGGATGGTGTTCGACGGAATGCTGCATCAGTAGCAACCGCCGGGGAAACTGCTCCACCAAATGGCAGCATCAGTAGCAACGGTTCTTATTCCCTCAACGACCCCAGCGTGAATCGCAACGAGGGAGGCAAGCAGTCTCCTACAGACAGTGATGTATCAGAAAGCAGCAGCAGCGATGACACCTGGGTGGACGATGGGTTCCAGTACTACCTCGCGCTCCGCAAGTGGTACCCGGGCCTCCGCCCCGAGTCAGAGTTCCGCTGCTTTGTGCGGGGACGAACGCTGGTCGGCGTGTCTCAGAGGGACCCCTCGGCGTACTACCCCTCGCTGCCTGGGTGGAGGGTTGAGGTGCAGCCGAAGATTGAGGATTTCTTCGAGGATGTAGTGGAGCCGCAGTTTGCTGCAGAGAATTACACGTTTGACGTGTCTGTGAGGGCCGATGGCCGGGTGAAACTGATCGATTTCAATCCTTGGGGTGGGTACACCTTGCCGCTCTTGTTTACGTGGGAGGAGCTTGAGGAGGAGCAGCGGGGAGAGGACGAGCTGGAGTTTAGAGTGGTGATGCAGCAGGGTGCAGTGAGGCCAGGGTTGATGACAGCTGTGCCATATGATATGCTGGATTGGGGAGACGGGAGTGGCTGGGATGTGTTCCTCAAGAAGGCTGACAATGAATTCAGCAAACAGATGGCCTCATTAGGTGAGGACTCCAGTGGTTGAACAACTAAAGTGATGTCTCTTGGAGTCTTGGTAATGTTCCATCCATCAAACTCTAGAAGTAGCAACTTCCTTCAGATTGTTATGCAAATCATGGGTGTGCTGTTTTGTGACTTCTGTAATGTTGGTCTGCCAGAATGGGGCTTCATCTCAGTTTTATCTTCGGGTACTTGAAGAAACATATTTGTATAGGAAGTCTGTGGCTCATGGCTGAAACTGCAATGGATCTCTTACATCTTAAACATGAAGACACCTCCTTCTTTTTTCCTTTGCTGTTTCATCTGTACTCGCTTCTGTTGTATCTATCCATGTATTTGGCATTTCAACTGACAGCTGAGACAATGATCATAGCATGTTTTTAGTTAATTAAAGGCAAATGTCCATTTGTAGTTCATATTTCAACCTCAAACTCGAAAATGGTGCAGTTTAGGACCCTGTACTCTTAATAGCATTCAATTCTTGACCGCTGCCAAGTTTTGGTCCCTTAGACTGAATTTAACCCCCAGTATTCGCCATGTGGCTGCCACATCACCCAGCAGGGGACTACATGTCATTCATTCTCTCTTTCGTCTCTCCCCAAATGCTGACCAAGTAGGCTTATTCTGTAAGGTGTCCATTGTCTTATAGAGTTTTATCAGTAATCCTAAATTTATTTGAGCAACCAAACTAACAAGTCATGACGTCCTGCAGGATTGAGGCCCATTAACTTGATTTGACTCCGTTATGTTAGGGATGTTCTGTTTAATATTAAGCAGACTAAGCTAGTTGTTTTGTCCAGTCCTCGCTTAACTTCTTAAGCTAATCTTACTGAGGTCAAGCTTAAATTGGGCAAAACAGGCCCCATTATAATCTAGTGACAGTAGGCAGGTCATATATACAACACTATGCTTAAGAGTTGTATTGTGTAGGCCTTTTTTTTCCAGATTTCTGGCGATGTCATGTGTTATGATTTTTTCTTTGAAGTGAATTATGATGGTTATTTTGGTACACTTATTGCTGAGGGTGCAATGCACTTTGTGCGCTAATGTACCAAAGGGGTCAAGAGAGTTACAGTACTAGAAATAATATCTTGGTGCTAGGAGACTCACTTTCTCAGCTTCTCAGCAATGCCTGAATCCTGATTCACTCATTATCATTGACCTGCATAATGTACTTAATTTATGTCCCATAATTGAAGAATTAGTGAGTTTTTTCTTAAGATATGTTGAGCTGTATCCTGCAGCCAATTGCAGGTGAATGCATGCAATATCATGCTTAGATGAGCACCTGGGTCATGTGGCAAGGTAGATTTAGTGCTGCACAGGAATTATTCACGGGCATAACTACTGAATCTTACTTCTTGAATGAGTTTTGTTTTACAGTGCAGGCTTGGACTTGAACCAGAGGGGTGCATAGAAGTAACTACAAAGCAACAGATTTAAAGACGTGTTTTGATGGATTAACGAGGTAACACTCCTGTCTCTAGACTCTAGTTAGCCTCAGTTGCATATCGCACTGTCACTAGTATCTCCTTGGCATCATAGAATTACTTGTCAGTATGTATACATACGAAGCTAGTCAGCAGGTGCTAATGCGTGTCGAGGTCGGCAAGGGGCAGCTAGCCTTGGTATCATAACATGTAGCTGACAGCCATTAAAGAATTCAGATGAGAAATAAATCAATAGATAGTTCAGATAAGAAAGCCACACTAAAAAAATGACCTGCAGATGCTTGGCTGCTTGAAGCAGAAACAGCAATATATTCCCCTGCATCTACCTGATCAAGAAGGAATAGTACAGACATGCACTAGTTGTTTATGCAAGCTGAGTATGTATGTACGTTATGTCTGTAGTCCTCAAGATGACTTCATATAGTACCTGTACGTTGTCCCTGATATGTATTTCTACAGCGAGATGCACGGGGAGGAGCTTCATCGGGCAGGTGGCGTAGACCTGTGGGGTACGTTGGTGTGGCATCTAAGGAATAACCCGATCTTGGCGATGGAAAATACAGAGTTGAGCAGTTGGCCTTATTTATCCAATCCTATTTGTCTTCGTTTAGGCAGGTTATAAATTGAAGCTTAATCTGGGCATGGGAAGAAAGCATTGAAGCAAATTGGTGATGGTATGCCACAGCAAGCAAAGGAACAACATACAGGCTGGACGAAACCAGTACAGGGCTGGACGGCTGGTACAAACTCAATGTCGACGCTGGCTTCTCTCATTGAAGAAAATAATGGAACGTGGCGTGCTGTCCTAGGTGACCATGAAGGAAAGGAGGTGATTTCAGCGCGGGGAACAGTACCGTATTGTCAATCAGCTATTCAGCTGACATAGCAGAAGCAATTGCAGTTTTAGAAGGAACCAAAGTTATGTTACCTGTTGCAGCTATCCTTGTGATTCAAGAAAGTGAAACCGCAGCATTAGTAAGCAAGCTGAAGATGAAGGACACAAGCAAGTCGCCTTTGTCGTTTATCCTCTCAGAAACCAGAGATCAGCTGGTTCTCCTGCCGGATTATAAAGTCTAAAAGTTAAATAGAACTGGAAATTTTGTGGCGCATCATCTTGCTAGTTTTGGTCATAGTGTGTGTGTGGAGTGGGGGTGTGTTTGTTGCGATTCCTCCTTGCATGGTTGGATTAGCTTGAAGAGATTGTAATTCTGCATGTTACCAAGACACTGTTTAATGATTCAGAATTGCTGATTCTCAAACCCCTGAGATTTGACAAATCTTAGTTAACTTCTTAGTCATTAGATTTGTCTCGTGATTCGTGCCGATATGATAGTTGTAGGTGGGTTGCACTGAGATTTTCCTAGTTATGAAAGGGTTGCAACTGAGATTTACCTAAGTACACTTAGGTTGTAACTGAAGGAAAAAAAATAGACTATTGAATTTGCATGTCTTTATAGACAGAGATAGTAAAAAAATAATTACCAACTCATACGGTCGAATTGATATGTTTATTTTTTGTTAGAATCATATGATTTTTCTCTGAAAGCGTCGAGACTCGGGAGTCTTTTTTTTTGGGAGCGAGCGAGCGCCCGGCCCATACAAGACGGATTTACACAAAAATAACTTTTTTAGGTCAAAATTGCACAAAATAACCCTTCGGCCAAACTATTTTATGCTTCTAGCCTTTTTGCGTGGTTCCCTTCGCAAGGACGCCACACCCCACGGATGCCACATAGACAGGTGTGACGCTTTTTGCAAGGACGCCACATAAAAGGATTAGAGACGTAAAATAGTTTAGCCGGAAGGTCATTTCGTGCGTTTTTACTACAAGGGGTTATTTTTGCGTAAATCACCCCCATACAGCTTGGCTGGGCATTCGACGGTTGCACACTCCGGTCAGTGGTCTCCCTTCAAGAAACCCCTCTGCGCCCCGTTCAAGCGCAACAGCCGCGGGCGGCATCCTCGCCGGCGCGGCACGGGTGGCAAATGGACCAACACCGTGACGGCGCTGGTGCGTATTACCCATCTCTTGTTTCTACAGACGCAGTTTCCGCCTTTCTATCCTCCGGGGGATCACGTCCCCTCTCTTCCCTTCCCTGTCGGCGTTGTTTCCACTGGCCACGCACGCCGAGTGTTCGACGCAATGCCTCTTCGCTGGGTAACTTTGGCTGTTTAGTGATTCTGCGCGCGTTTGTGGTGGCAACCTGCATGATTGTGCATTGCCTGACCTGGCGAGTTTAAGTAGGATTTGAGAACGATTAGTGGCTCTCTTAATCCATCCCCTGCGGGGGCAGCTGGAGCCTGCAGGGTTTGGGTGTTCTTGGTGAGCAATTGTTGAGGGACCGTTAACTTTCATTCTCCAAACTTAGTAGGTGGAAGCACTAAGGCTACATCTTCTTTGCGGATAGGTATACCATCATATTTGAACTGCCTATTTTCCAAATACCAAAGTCCATGCATCAGTAACTCAGTCAGTTCACAAAGCAATCCAAATTGTCACGAAAAGGATTGTATGGTCAAAGTCTGGAAGTGAGACCTTCGTATTCTACTTAACCTGGCGAGTTTAAGTAGGATTTGAGAACGATTAGTGGCTTTCTTAATCCACCGCGTGCGGCGGCAGCTGGAGCCTGCAGGGTTTGGGTGTTCTTGGTGAGCAATTGTTCGGAGGCCCCGTTAACTTTCATACTCCAAACTTAGTAGGTGGATGCACTAAGGCTATATTTTATTTGCGAATAGGTATACCATCATATTTGAACTGCCTATTTTCCAAATACCAAACTCCATGCACCAGTGACTCAGTCAGTTCACAAAGCAATCCAAATTGTCACGAAAAGGATTGTATGGTCAAAAGTCAAAACTCAAAGTCTGAAAAGCGAGACCTTCATATTCTACCAATATAATCTAAGACTGCGTTCTAAACTAGGCATTTCTTTCCTGTCGATATTGAACCATTTATTCCTGAATTCCAAACAAAACCCAGTACCACATTTGGGGAATTGCTTACCTGATCATTTGCTGATATTGTTGCCTGCTTGGCTCTGGTTTGCAGAACCGATGGCACAGGAGACGCAGCCGCACTTGCAGCCACCGCCATCATGGTCGGAAATCCCGATGGACCTGGCCGTCCTGGTGCTCGGCTTGCTCCCTGCGTATGCCGACCGCATCCGCTTTGCTGCTGTGTGCCCACAGTGGCGCACCGCTGCGAGGCAGCCCCTTCCACCGCCACTTCCACTGCTCGCGCTCCCGGATGGCACCTTCTACAGTCACCCTTACAGCAAGTTGTTCCACTTCCCTGGCTGCGGTTTCGCCGAGTACAAGAGCATCTGCGGCAGCTGGCTCGTCTTTCCGCGCGATGACGGGTGCTTCCTGGTCAATCCCTTCTCCAGGGCCACTGTGACGCTCCCTGCTCTCTCCCGTGTCCGACTCCGGCCTCCAAATGCAGTCGCTAAATGGGCAGAAGAGGGAGGGGAGAAAATTGCTCCTCCTTACGTCACATGGTTGCATATCAATGAATCAAAGATGCTGCATATAAGTAAGCTAATTCTGTGCTCGCCAAACCTTGTCGCTGCACTGGTCGGCATTGGAGACACCAGTCAGATTCTGATGTGCCAGCCAGGGGCCTTGTCGTGGTCTGTACGCGCGTACGATCGGTGTAAGGGGTTCGAAGATATGGCATTCTACCAGGGTAAGCTCTACGCCATTGCTGATGATGAGAACCTCCTTGTGGTGAACATCAGTGAGGACCATAGAACTGGTGATCCACAGATTTCTCGGATTGGACAAGTTATCAAGGGTGATCCATGGTACCCATATCCTATGGACGACAACACTATACCCTGCAAAAAGATCTACCTGGTTGAATCGCGTGGGGCGCTGCTCATGGTACGCAGGGCGATTTGGTGCCGGTTTGTTCAACCTGGAGTCAGCGGTGAAGTTGTTGCTGGACAGAGCGAGTTTGAGGTTTTCGAGGCTGACTTTGAGCATTCACGGTGGGTCAAGGTGTCGACCGTGGGGGGCGACCAGGTGCTGTTTCTAGGGCGAAGGTGCTCCAGGGCCATGTCAGTGTCCCAGTACAACGAGTTGTCGGGCGATCGCATTGTGTTCTTGGATGATGACGAGCAGAACCGTGTGGACTACCTCTACGATGTGGAGTACAGTTCTTGCAGCGCCTATGATATCAGATCTGGCACGGTCCGTTCTTGTCATCCAAAGATGTCCTGGAAGCGCTGCAAGGAGATGGATCTGGCAGCATGGCTCTTTCCTCAGGACGGATAAGAAGGTGCACATAGTGTTGTTTCTTATTTCTATGCAAGCTTCTTCCAGGCTATCTGACCGTGCTATAAATCACAGATGGTGGTTGGTATGTTGTCCAGAGGTTCCCCAACAAGCCTTAAAATGATGTCTTGTTATTTATCTGAACTTTGTTGTTCTGTTAATTGACGTGCATCAGTGCTGTTCTGAACTTAAGGTGGCACTATGAAGGCTGTTAGATGCATACGTTTTCTGTACCGATGAATGATGGTAAAAATGTAGCGCTGTTATATGTCAGTTATCCTAGTTATATGGTGGCATCTTCTTGTTTTATGCGAGAACTGTTTGGTGGTCGTTGTCACCCTGCAGCAACTAAATCAGGAGTGTTAGAGTATGTTTCATGCTCAAGTGGCCATCTTGTGATCATATTGAACTTGGGACGATGAACTCTGTGCAGCTGTGCTGCTTGTGAGGTTTGACTGAACTTGTAGATTGAGTCCTTCAGAGTATTTTAGCTACGCGGTCGGATTCAATTTCTTAGGGCATCTCCAACCGGGCGACTCATCCCGCGCCCGCGCGTCCGGATGGGTCCAGCTGGACAAAATCGCGGCCCAACGCGGGGACGCACCGCAAAAGCGGACGGCCGCGGCGTCCGGAACGACGCAAACCCGGCCCAAATCTGGGCTAGGTTTGCGTGGCCGCGGATGGCACGCGACGTCCGCTCGCGTCCGGGCGTCCGTCGCCTCGTCTCCTTTGGGCCCACCTGTCGGTGACCCGGGGGGTATTAAATGGGAACTGGAGGATCTGGCCTTCCACTCTAGTCCCCACTCCACTCCCGACCGCCGCCATGGCCCCGAAGCGGGTTTCGCCGAGCCAACGACGATGAGGCGAGCAGCAGCGGCGGCTGCGGCCATCGTGCGCAGCGGCCTCCACATTGGAGAGGCCGCCCGCGCGCGCGGCATTGCCGCAACCGCCGCCTGCTCGAGGCCAAGCCCGAGTCCTCGGAGGAGGACCCGGACCTCCGCGGCGCTCATCTCGGCGGAGGAGGAGGAGAAATGACCGCACCTCCGGGCGGCCATTCGAACGTCCGAGGGAGGCGGCGCGTCGGCGGAGGAAGAAGCGGAGCTCGGGCTCTATGCCCACCCGCCGGGCGACGGGAGGAGGAGGAAGCGGCGCGGCGGGAGGCCATGCGCCGCGCCGACGAGAGCGCCGCGAGGAGCGGCGGGAGAGGCCGCGCCCGCGAGGAGCGGCGCCAGGGCGCCGCGCGCGAGAGCGGCGCCTCGGGGAGGAGGCGCGCTCCGTGCGCCGCCGCCTCGGGTGGCTCGGACCCCCTCGGCCGGAGGAGGCCCAATGGTCTCCGTGGCCGGAGTCCCCGGCGGTCGAGCCACAACAGCGCCTCGCCGGGGCGTCGTCCACGACGACGACGTCGCCGCGACGCCCACAGGGGCTAGGCGGCGCACCGGCGGCCACCGCGCCGCCGACCAAACCCTAATAGAGGGTTTTTAAATTTAAAAGCCCATATAGGGGCTTCTTTTGTTAGTTATTTGCCCAAAATAGGGCTATGTACAAATTTGCCCACAATAGGGCATAGGTTTAATCAAATTTCGTTTAAATTTGACATTTTTCTTTTGTTTTCGTGTTTCTTCGATTTTGCGATACGTCCGCGCGTTGGACGCAGCGCGCGACCCAAACGGACACGCGGACGCGGGCCGCTGTCCGCGTGTCCGGCCGGCGACCCAAACGATCCAAAACAGACGGTCCAGCGCGTCCGTTTGGATCGCACGGTTGGAGATGCCCTTAGCCCCTTTCACTGATCGAAGGGGACATTGCCATGCATGCATTATGCCTACGTGATGAGCTACCTGACAAACCATGGTTTCCGTGCTGTGGATTAACCATGGACCTGAAACACGCACGTAGTTACATCGAAAAGCCATTTAGAAACATTGTAATGCAAAGATCCATACGCATGGAGCAGAGAGGAGTATAGTACTGGGACTAGAATCAAGTGCAGGTGTGGTTTTGGACTGCACGTGTGAGCATTTGCTGCGTGTAAATTTCTCTACATGTCACCATACAAAAAATAGTAGTATCACGTACGAACTACGGAGTAATACTAGCCCAATACGTGGGTGCCACAATACTGCAAGGTATAAGAAACTTGGAGGTAGATCTGAAAAGAGAAACTTGGAGCTGGATCAGATGGATCGGCTAGCTAAGCGGTTTCCAATACTTGTCTGGCCGTGTTTCCCGGGAGTATTTAGTACTTGCGGAGACCAAGGTGTCCTTGTGGTAGTTAGCAGTTGACGCTAGCTGTAATGCTTCATTGGTTGACATGACATTGTCAATTCCCATCAGTTCGTATCCACCCATGCTTCATTCTCCAGTTAAGACTGCTCATAGTGGGAGTAACATAGCTAGTAACATCACACATCTCAATGTATTTTGGTGACATGGCATGCTAATTAATGAAGAAAGAGAGTGAGGTGGTAACTAGCTACGTTACCATAACATCACATATCTCAAGACAAGATGAGTCTACAACATAATAAATGATACAATGCATGACACCACATATAAGTTACTCCCACTATGACCAGCCTAACAGGAAGCGTGTGAGTTGTGAACTCATGCTCAGTAGTAGTAGCATCTATGCGCACCCAAAACACTTTTTTCGCTATGGATCTTTCCTCGGTATGGACGGTTTAGTGATTCTTTTTTTGGAGGATTAATGGCTTAAAATGCCTCTCCACGGAAACAATATTCAGCCTTGTACAATCACATATGGTTGTGTGAACTTCCCTACCAAACGTGTCATTTAGACGGGATCTAGCTGGTGCATGATCTTGCGACATGGCATGCTTATCAAGAGGGGTTGGCTTTTGTCCATCTATCGCGTGGCCACGACAAATTTCGATGGAATCTACATGAGAATGATAAATTCTCGGTGAAATCTATGGACAAGGCATTAGTCTATTCGATGCCCTAGTCATCAATAATAAACAAATTTGCAATATGAAAGCGCCACTTAGGATTAAACCGTAATTGTCAAGGAAGAACAAAGTGTTGCTTTTGTCTTCATGACGAGAGTATAAAATGACCAGTCATCCAAGTGGCCTCGAGCCTGTATCTTGGTTGCTGATTCTTTTGGCAATTTGTTGCACAACATAGATCATAGGGATATGATCATCATACGGGTGGATCGGTTAGCTTATTATGGTCGCTATGTTTATATAGAAATGATAAGATTTTTAATGCTAAAAAATATGCGTGTAATTTGCGGCCATGAACTATTTTCTTCCTCGTTACTTGTCCTCTTTCTTTGCGGCTGTGTGGGCCGCTGCTGAGGCTGGTTCTCGTGGATCGCATCAACATGATGTAAAGTTTTGAATCTAATAAAGAATAAGCATCCTTTATCGAGAAAGAAAATAGAGCGCACCCAAAAACATTCAACGGCGAGTTCCAGTTCTTGAATCGATTCGCTCTAGTAAATCCAAATAACACTTGGTCGATCCCAAGCTAGAAATGGATGATCTCGTTGCATTTGCAGGTCGGAGGCAGCGTTCTCTGGTGCCTCCTCCATCAATACGAATACGGTCGCGTCTGGCACGGCAGCGGCAGGTCCGGAGGCAGAGAGATTCCCGACGCGGGCGCCTTGAATGAGCGTCCCAGGTTGGTCATTCCTCCATGGCTTCCGTACGTCCACGCGCGCGCCTAGCTAGTCGTCGTACGTGCGTTCCCCATGCACGCATTGCCTCTGCTGCATGCGCGCGCGCGGCCATGGCCGAAAGCCAAGAGGAGAAGCTCTGAACGGTGCATCTGCTCCGCCGACAGGGGACAGCGCTGCCATGGACATGGACCACGGTGTTAGTTAATGCGCACGTTGCCCTGCCGATGCTTCCTCTGGGAAAGCTTGCTCCCTCGTACGGGGTCGATGGTGGTGCAGTGGGAGTTGCACTGAACGACGTTACTGAGCTGTCCATGGACATGGATGGATGGATGGACCATGCATCGCATGCAACGGCTGGAATCCATGGCGAGAGGAAGCAGATCAAGGACGGAAGGGAAGCAGGAGGAGAGAATAACTGAAGGAAGACACGCACACGCATCCTACTCCTCTCCTCCTCCACCGGCCGTGTCTATCGGTCGCAGAGCGGCCGGCCGGCAGAGCCACTCACGGGGCGATACGTGCACTGGCTCTGCAGGCTTGGACTGGACTAGCTCGCACTGCACGCACGTACGTACGCAGGCCAGGGGTGCCCCGCACGCTAGCTAGACAAGCGTGTGCTCGTGTGCGCGGCCAGGGGAAACGGCGGATGCGCGCGCCGCGCGACAAGGAGAAGAACGGATCGACCGGCACGTACCGGGTGACGCGCGCACGCAAAGTCAGCAAAATGACGGCATCCATCCACGCCTCCCATGCATGCCTACCGAATATACAGCCAACCACACCCGTGCTGACTTCGTATGCGCTTCATTGTGCAACTATACTCGTACATTTTTTCTTTATTATCCTTCGCCTCCTCGGCGACCCCAGAGACCGCCCACCGCAACCAAAAAACCTCCATCTCTTAGCCGCTCAAAACACCTCGACACTATAAAATTGATGCACTAATTAAGTTGTTTAAAAGTACGAACTGATGGAAAGAGGCTAGTATCATATTTATATTCTACACTTCCTGTCATGTCTAGGCAATTAGTCCTTAGGGTGGGTTCGGTGTACATCGAAGAATTTGGTTTCTTTATTTTTTTTAATACTGCCTGAGCAGGGTCTCGTACTTGAGACCACTTGGCTCTGTCGCGCGACAAGGAGAAGAACGGGACTTACACGGGTAACGCGCGTAGGTAAAGTCAGCAATATAACGGCATCCATGCCTCCCATGCCCACCATATATACTCCCTTAATTCCAAATTAATTGACTCGAATTTATCTAGATCTGTAGGTATCTGAACATAAATTTATTTGGAACATAGGAAATAAAAAACCAACCACCAAACGCAAATTCGCATATGTTTCTACTCAAGCTCTCTCCTTTTCTTCATCCACCAATTAGTAGGGGGCGGATAGGAACGTATGAGCACAAGACACACGGTTATCATCTTCTCAAACAATTGGCTTTCGATATACTTTCCAAGAGGTGGTTTCCTACATGACCAGAAAGAGTAAAATTCTTGTTAGGATTGGCATGTCAAGTTGCTTTCTCGGACTTTTTTCCGGGCAACCCTAGCATGCCGGGTTGCCTCGTTGGTGACTCCGGAGAACCCCCACCACCACCAAAAAGACCTCCCTCTTAGCCGCTCAAATCACCTGGCCAACACTGAAAGAGGTCGGCCGATGGCGGATGGCGCCGGGTCATCCTCCATTAGATTTTTCTTTATTTCTGGTTATACTCGTCTCCATCACGCCCACCCCGTCGATAGCCGATCTATGTGTTGCTCTAGGCATGCAAGACGAACCCAATCCGGTCTCGACCACACCCCATAGGGTTGTTCGTCACCAATCTGTGTGCCGGCCAAGAGATGGAGACTCCTCTACGCATGTACCTCCACCCCATGGCGTGCGATTGCAGTCGGGGAGCTGAGGCTTTTCAGACTTCTTTGTCAGCGGTCCACACGGACAAGCCTAAGCCAAACTTCTTTTAGTGAAGCCGCCGGATCTTCTTCGGCTATGTCGCGATTACCATAGTGATGGCCGGGGAGGGGGGATGTCAACGCAATCAAGATTGGAAGGTTAGAAGGCCTCAATGGCTCGTGCCTATGTCAACGCAATGAAGATGATGCTTCCTATGCCTGTTGCGCGAGCACAATTTCTTTTGTGGAAATGATGTCCACTTCAAATCTTTTAGGCATGCCTAGCGATTAGCGATAAATGTCCTAGGAAAGTGGTGTTCTTAACCCTAGGTTTAACCTTCAATGGTTGTACATAGTAATGTGAAGCTTCTTGTCGTTTTCTTGTTAAAGGTATTATCTGGAGGGGTCAAATGTTTCTCCGGGGTGGAAACTCGTGATCTTATTTTCTGGTTAGGGTGGGTGGCAACGACGACCGTGAACTGTACTCTTTCTCGCGGCGTTGCAAATGGCATACCTCTTTTGCGGTCCAAGTGTTGTCATTATTGGTGGCGGTTTGGGTGTTGCTGCAAGTCTTTAATCACTACGGTGGGATATTTTTCTATTTATTTATTTAATCTTTTTAACCGTGTGTATTTTTTTATGTCTCGACAATTTCTTTTCATTAATTAGATTGAGGTAAAAAATATGTATGACTGGTATTTTCTTGGTATTGATATATTTCTTTAATTGAAATAAAATACTTCGCATGCAAGCATGCAGAATATGCAGAATACCGGGCAAATTGCATGGATGCATGCCCGTTATATCCGTGAATCGATACAACTTGCGTTGCATTCTCTCGAGCGTACGCACGTACCGCGTGCCACAGCACCGGCCGCCTGGCTCTCCTCCATCGATCTCGGATCAACTCCCACGTAGACGTAGCTCATGCCGCCCGCCCGGCACCAGATGCTGCTGGCGTGCATGCAATTACTGCCGTTTCAAATCAAAACCCGGTCACCATGCATGGACGACGCTCGCCTGCTAGCTGCTTTTCCCGGTCGACTTAACTCCCACCGAGCAAACGACACGCATCCGTCCGTGCACGTACGCACGCACGCGCAACCCTCCGGGTCGATCTGAAGTCGTCTGCACACGCCCAACTAAACCCATTACAATTCTCATTGCATTGATGTGGTTATCTCATCTCCTACCTGTGCTTCATGGCGTACGTCTTTTGTCTATGGGGAGCCGTGTAGGGATAAGAGACACGAATTTTGGAGCTTGTTGAGGCGGCTACGAACGGAATGGGAAGGTCCATGGCTGGCATGTGGCGATTTCAATGAAACTTTGCATCAGTATGAACATTCTGGCCCCCGGGAGAGATCTGAAGCTCAGATGAGTCTCTTCAAGGATTGCCTTTCTGACTGTGGTCTCATTGACCTGGGTTACTCGGGCCCCCTTTTCACCTGGTCGAACAAACATGATGGGGATGATTTGGTCCGTGTCCGACTCGATAGAGCAGTTGCAAATGGTTCATTCATGGCTGAATATGATGATTGTACTGTCGAGAATCTTATAACTACAACCTCTGATCACTTAGCTATCTTGGTTAAACTTCAGAGTTTTGCTGCCCAAACAGACCGACAACCGATTAAGTCGGGTTTTCGATATGAGGCAGCTTGGTTGCGTGCTTCTGATTACAGGGAGACAATGGAGCGGGCCTGGTCTGATTCTTCAGGTGGGCCGCGCTCTCTGCAGTCCACTTGGGACAGATTACAATCAGTAGCCGGCTCTTTGCATCAATGGAGCTTTACTACCTTCGGTTCTGTCCGACGCGAGATTAAGAAGCTTGAGCAACAAATACGAAGTATTCGCTTGTCCCCGTGGCGTTCTGATGGCAGTGAAGTTGCTGCAAGGCTAGAGAAGAGGCTTTGCGAGCTGTTCGAGAGGGAGGAGATCATGGCCCGCCAGCGATCCCGCGTTGAATGGTTGCGTGAAGGGGACAGGAACACGTCCTTTTTCCATGCAAGGGCCTCTGCTAGGCGGCACACGAACAAAATCAGGTCTCTTATTCGGCAGGATGGATCGAGGTGTGAGGACGTGCATGAAATCAAACAAATGGCTGAGGTTTTCCTGGCAAATCTGTTCACGTCTGAACCTTGTGATCCCACGGATGTGCTTAATGCAATTCCAAGTAAGGTGACTACGGACATGAATGCTGACCTGGTTAAACCTTATACTGACAAAGAGATCAAAACAGCATTATTCCAGATGGGTCCCACTAAAGCCCCTGGGCCCGACGGTTTTCCGGCTCTGTTCTACCAAACGCATTGGGAGATTTTGAAAGAGGACATATGCTCTGCAGTCAGGGGTTTTTTGATGGGCGAATCTATTCCGGAGGGTTTCTGTGATTCCGTGATCGTGCTTATTCCGAAGGTAGCGAATCCAGAACATTTGAAATTTTTTCGTCCGATCAGTCTTTGTAATGTGTTGTACAAGATTGCATCCAAGGTGTTGGCGAATCGTTTGAAAGTGATCTTACCTATGGTGATCTCGGACCACCAAAGTGCCTTTGTCCCAGGCAGATTAATCACTGACAACGCCTTGATTGCTTACGAGTGTTTGCATACTATTCGCAAACAAAAAGCTAAACGGCCTTACTTCGCTCTTAAAATTGATATGATGAAGGCCTACGACCGTGTGGAGTGGGCATATCTGCACGGCTGTCTGGAGAAGTTGGGTTTTGCTCAAGTCTGGATCACATCTGTCATGAGGTGTGTGACCAATGTCAGGTATGCAGCTAGAATTAATGGAGAGCTTACATCACCTGTTGTCCCGTCACGGGGAATTCGCCAAGGGGACCCAATTAGTCCTTACCTATTTCTTCTTTGTACTGAAGGCTTATCTAGCTTGTTATTTCAGAAAGAGAATAGTGGGGATCTCCATGGAGTCCGTAATGGTCGTGAAGGACCTCCAATATCACACTTGCTGTTTGCAGATGATAGTATCTTCTTTGCGAGGAGTGATACCAAGAGTGTTGATGCTTTGAAGGAAACCCTGGATATTTATTGTCAGAGTTCGGGCCAGAAGGTAAATATGGACAAGTCCTCGGTTTTCTTTGGATTACACTGCAGTACCCATGTCAAAGAGAGTGTTACTAACCGTTTGGGAGTTACTAGTGAGGTGCTCCATGACACTTATTTGGGTATGCCGACCAATGTTGGTAGGTCGCCAGCGAGCTCTTTCAAAGCTATTCTGGACAGAGCATGGAAGTGTATGAATGGCTGGTCTGATCGCCCCATGTCTAGGGCGGGGAAGGAGAACTTGCTCAAGGCTGTCATACAGGCAATACCGACTTTCATTATGAGCTGTTTTCAGATTCCTATCTCCATTTGTGATGTCCTTCGTAAAGCCATTGCAGATCACTGGTGGGGTTTTGAGGATGGAAAGAAGAAAATGCATTGGCGCAGCTGGGAATGGTTGTGTACACCGAAGGCTCTAGGAGGCATGGGGTTTCGTGACCTCGCCCTCTTTAATCAGGCCATGCTGGGGCGTCAGGCATGGAGGTTACTGACAGAACCAAACTCTCTTTGTGCCAAGTTTTGAAGTGGCGGTATTTTCCTAAGTGTGATCTCTGGGAAGCACCGCAGCCTAGATCGGCGTCCTTCACTTGGAGGAGCATCTGTCATGGCATGAAACTTGTCAAACGCGGTGTCCGATGGAGTGTGGGGGATGGTCAAACTATAAAGCTCAAATCTGCCCACTGGATTCCGAATATGAGACCTGAAATGTTGCAGTTCCGTGCTCCGGTTCCTGATGATGCGACGGTATCCTTTCTGTTGTCAGATGATCACCGGTCGTGGTGTGTGGACACGGTTCGTGCAATCTTTGATGAGGAGGTAGCCAATGCGGTGTTGCAAATTCCTATCAGCAGAAGGGGCGGGAATGACTTCCTACCCTGGCCTCTTACAAAGTATGGCGACTATTCTGTTCGTTCTGCGTACCATCTAGCAAGGACGGAGAGCTTCTTTGTGGCTCAAAGCAAGGCAGGGAGAGGTGCTCCTTCTACCTTGGAAGATGACAGTGCCCATTGGAATAGGCTCTGGGCGATTAAGGCGCCAGGCAAAATGAAGATCAACCTGTGGCGTTTTGCCCATGATTGCTTGCCGACAGGGTCCCAACTGGTGCGTCGTCATATCCCTGCTAATAGACTCTGTGGGACCTGCGGTAGGGAGGAGACAGTGGAGCACTGTCTGTTGAATTGCCAGTTTGTTAAGGAGGTGTGGAAGGGGATTAAGGCGAAGTTCAGTATCAGCCTTGATCGCCAGTCTTTCGCCAACCCCAAAACGTGGCTTTTTGGTTTTCTGTCGAAGGCGACGGAGTTTCAGCGAATGGTTTTCGCTGTTGGTACCTGGCACCTTTGGACTTATCGGAATGGGCTGAGGAATGGTGAACCATGCAGACATCCCAACAGCCTGGCCGACCAATGTATTGCTTATGTCGAGATGCTCGAGACGCAGTTCTTCAAGCCATCGCCTTCCACTAGGCGTGAGACCTATACCCCACGTTGGTCTCCGCCGCCGGCAGGAGTGGTTCAAATTTTTACTGATGCGGCTCTCTTCCCTCCTTCACGTAAGATGGGTATTGGTGTTGTGATCCGGAGCCACCATGGAGAATGCTTGCTGTCCTGTAGCGAGCTCTTGGAGGAGGTCACTTCGCCGGAAATTGCTGAAGCACTGGCTATGCGCCGTGCTTTAACCCTGGCTTGCGAGGAAGGTTTCGACAAAGTTATTGTGGCATCGGATTGCCTCTCCCTAGTGCTTCGGATCAACGACTCTACGGTTGATCGAAGTCAAGTCGGTGTGGTTGTTCAAGATATCAAGGCGCTCTCTCCGGAGTTTTCTCTGGTGTCTTTTATCCATGTTGGTCGTCAGTGTAATGTCGCGGCACATACTCTAGCTCGCTCTGCGGAGCAGTTTGTATCTTTCATTTCTAGAAACTCGATACCGGATTGCATCCGGCAGACTATTTGTAATGGTTTATCATAATCAATAAAGTGTCGTGTTCTCTCAAAAAAAAAACCCCATTACAATACTGCGATCTCGCTCCATCGGAGCCGGCCGGTGCGTCATGGGTGCGTGCGTGTGTTGCCGCACGTGCGACAGGGAGGTAAAACCACCCTTTCATCAATCGGAGAAACATGCGCTCATATATATAGCCTGGCAATAACTAATGTTGAGATGATCGTATAATCCCATCTGGAACTCTCCTCAATCGGCAGAAAAATCCCCTCTACACACCCATCTTCTCGAAACAGGCTTTCATCCCGCTATATTAATATAGCAATCACACAATACAACCACAAGTCTGGGAACAAAGACAATGCTCGGGCAGCAGCAAACACACGTCCAAACAAAGAAAAGGAGAAATAAAATGGAGATAGAAGGAGATCCACAACCATTGCGCCCTCCGGAGAATTACCACCACACTCCGAGCACCGGATCATCCTATACCAAACCTGATGGTCATAGGGTTTCCCACGGCACACAGAGGGAGGTAGATGAAGGGTAGCCACGACACCCTCCTAAAAGGAATGGTGCCACTGATGAGTGGCACCGCGTCAGTGTCGGGTAAGCCAACAAGGTTTCGTGTAAGTAATATGAAGAGTATAGTAAATAAATAAAAGTAAAGCAATCTATACTAAGCAATAAAAGTAAAACAATAAAGTAAAGGTCTTTTCGGGTTTGGAATTGGATTTGCTAAAGGTAAAAGTATTTTTGGATTTTCGAAATTAATAAGTGCTGAAGTTGTAGAGGTGGATAAAAGTGTTGGTTTGGTGTTTCTCATGATTAAAATTGGACCAGGGTTCATGATTTCACTTATCTACTCTCTCATAAAGGTGTAATGGCCTTAAACAATTCATAAGTTATATTACGTTGGTGGAATCTCATATTGTGACAGAAGTATTTGTATGGGCATTATGTCCTAACATAGAGATGATGCAACACATCTCTCTTATACTCCTCCAGAAAGGGAAAACACCAAGCAATACGGTATTTAAAAATTAAGAGAGTATAGCTTTAAGAACTTTGACATAATGTTTAGATCTCAAATATACTATCTTGATTTAACAAGATCACCTAGAGTGTCACTAGATAAAACTATAGCACATGTATCCACTTAATCCTTAGTGAGGCAACAAAAGATCATGAATTTTGTGTTACTATTCAATCACTACCCCCATGTTACTCCATCTAATACACACCTTCCCCACAAATCTTATCTCATACAAGTTGGATCAAAATAAGTACTTAGAAGCGGTGCATAATATGCATGTACTTATACATCTAACACAAAAGGAGGATTCCAATCTCAAATATCAGCCCAGAGAAAAGAGATCCACCACAAAATGGTTACATAGATGATCATAATCATGCTGGGCAGCTCGTATGGTGCTAATACAATAATAAAACAAGATACTGCCACAAACCCATAGTCCAAAGGTGGACTAATCCCTTCTCATCATGGTGGTGGTGTTGTAGATCATGGAGAGATAGGAGATCTCTCCGGCGGAGGCTCCTGCAGAGGTTCCCCCTCCAATCTTTGATGATGCTGACTCTATTTCGGTGTTTCCGATCTACGCTCCGCATCCTTTATGATAAGCAACGGAGGTCCTTTATACATGGATTTTTAGTTCAAGACCATCATCTAGGGCTCTTGATGGATGACTGAAGATGCTCGAGGAGGTGGAATGCCTAGGTGGCGCGGCCAGGGGTGTGGGCCACGCCACCCATAGGCTTTCTGCCTTTTGGGCTCCGTTTGCGTGATTTCAAAGCTTCATATCATCAGTCTTTGTAAAATATTGATCCTTAAAAAATCCCAGTCTGACTCCTTATAGGTCCCTGAAAGTGAAAAATACACAAAAAGAAGATTCCTGTTGTGTAGAGTTATAACCAAAATAAAGGGATCATTGGAAAATCCCCCAAAACAATATAAAACATTGATATAATGTTTATATGAGATGCAAATATGAAGGAATATGTGGCAATAAACTACACCATTCATGTATGCATTTTAGATGCATCAATGATTCCGGAAGTAATTCCATATATATATGGTAACCTCAATACACTTATGATGTTACCCTGAATCGTCTATGACAACTCCGGTAGTATTTCTCTCTTAGTCATAAATCTCCGGAACAATTCTTGGTGATGTCGGAACTATTACGAACAATTATTCTCAACCACATACCATAAATAACACACTCATAACATATTGTGCAACCTTAAGTGTGTGACCCGACAGGTTCGGTATAGCGCATCCATGAGTCCGAACACCTTTGGATCAGTAACCAATGTCGGGATCTGGACATTCACATTGGCTACTTTGCATACTTAAAGAACTTAGTGAAACTGTGCTGTCACTTGTCAGTCCCTTTGTTACAATATATGTTGATAACCCGAGGTGAGACTTTGGTATTCCCGTAAACAACTCTTGATTACTATACATGTTATCCTCGATCAGGTATCAATGATATATCCTTTGTTAGGACCACAAATCCTAACAATACTGAGAGGGCCTAGTTCATATCTATCCTTTGTTAGGACCACAAATCCCAGTCTTGAATAATTAGATTTCATGTATCTTCAGATATATCCGAGTCTTAACCTTCCCAACACTCAGGGTTAACTGGTGACAGAGGATAAGATGAAAGCATACCCTCTGATGTGAGTAACCACAATATTCTCATGGTCAAAGGACTTATATATAATTAACACTTAAAGACATTTGATATTAACCATATGAATGTCACGTAGCATATCACTTCTTGGGTATGGTTAGTGTGATTGTTCAGCCAAACAATCCACCCTCATTGTTGTTTATAATAGCCATGCTCATGATAAGAAAAGCTTGATCATATCACAGTAAGTATTTTATTAGAGGCACAACTAGGAACTATTTCTTTCTTGTTTATCTCTCTACACCTGCTAGCGAGCTTATCTTTGAATCTCATATTAAAGGAACACTGAAGTTAAAGCATAAAAGTATAAACTTAATAATAAACATGGATTTATAGATAAAATAACTCTTGTTATTATTGTCTCTAGGGCATACTCCCTCCGATCTGTTCACAGTTACCATGCGTTATAGGTTTAGTCAAAGTCAAACTTTACAAAGTTTGACTATATATGTATCACACACACTAATATCTAAAATATAAATTAGTAGTATTGGAATCATCTTGAAATGTATTTTATATTATATAAATATGCAATTGTGGATGTTGATGTTCTTTGTTACATCTTCGGTGAAACTTCAAATTTCTTGACTTTGACTAAAGCCAAAACGCAGGGTAAATAAAAAACGAAGGGAGTAACTTCTTCAGATCAAACATAAAATAATGGAACATAATGATAAGGTCTTTGATGCTCTTATGTTTGGATCGCTCCGACCAACAAAATGATCGGACTCTTGCGGATGTTTCTTTTGCCTCTCAATTTAGTCCGATCTGGTTTAGTTGGGAAAGTCCATTCGGGCAGTGAGAAAATTATTTGAAACATTATGACATTCTAATTAGATCATTTTTTCAAGAGAATTAGCTCACATAAAAGGATACTAAGAGCGGGTCTAAAAGGGGATCATTGGTAAATCTCACATATTTGACCTAATAATCACTATATATATGACCCCGAAGAGTTCTCGGTAGGAGAGCTTCACACAAACATAGAAACACGAAAACGGAGGTTGCTGCAGAGAACATTGGAGGGGGAAACTCCGCCGGGATCACCGCCGGAGGGATCTCTACTTTCTCCAACGTCTTCATCATCATCACCATGATCAAGGGAGAGTAGTCTACCTCTCGACTACAGGTTTGTGGCAGTAGCTTGATCTATTTGTCTCATGTTCTTCATAGTTCTTAGTGCCATATGAGCCGTCTAACATGATTATGGCCATATTTGTAATACCTATGTGGTGGATCCTTATTCTATGATATTGTGCTATGAGATCTGATCATATTATGTGTAATATGTATTGGCAGATGCATATTAGGTACCCCGTTCTGAAGTTTATGTTCTGATCCAACATCTATGCAAGAGCGAGTGTGGGATGATGTGTGTCTTAGATGGAGTAGCATGGTTTTAGTGATTGGATAGTGACAATATTTTCAAGATCTATTCTTTTGCTACCTCACTAGGGATAAAGTGAATGCATGTGCTATGTTCATCACGTGACAATAGTGATGATCTTGTTTGTTCATGGTAGCATATTTGATATTCAACAAACTTCATGTCAAAGTACTTATGGCTATGCTCTGTTAATTCTTAATACAAGATTGATGAAGTTTCTTTCTTGTGAAGCATAAAAGAGATGTGTTGCATCATCTCTATGTTAGGACGTGGTTCCCATATTAATTCTGATCTTACGCATACTATTATTTGCACCTTCATATCTCATTGATGAATTGTTATTTGTCCACTACAACTTAAAGAGAAAATAGTCAAGTGAATCCATGAACCCCAGTCCACTTTTTATCATAAGAAACACCTTCATATTGCTTTTACCTTGTTTTATATTTGTTGCACTATTTTCATCCTAAATACAAAAATATTTACATTTCTTATTTGCATCCAAAACACCAAAAACAATCAACCCGTTTATAATTTTTTACTTAGTCTTTTTATCTAGTCTAGTTGTATTTGTTGTATTTTTACTTGTGTTTATTTAGTTACACGAAATATTGTGCTTGACAACCACACGGTGGAGTTGGGGACACAAGGAATTTATTTTCCTTGCAGGATTGCTAGAAGAAGGGAGAAGAGTATATTCTTTGTCCAGTTTCCCGAGAGTTTGATATAAACCCTCGAGTCACCCTTGTGGGGAAAATACTTTGCTGACACAACACTCTACACTTGAAGCCCCAACGTCATCTAGACATTTCCTGGCGCCGTTGGCGGGGAACTGAAAAGACTTACATTACAATGGTTGTTGCGTGACAAGATCCAAGCAATTCTCACGACAACTGCAAGGCATTTTCTGGTGCCGTTGCCGAGGAGCTGAAAAGAGTTACATTACAGTGGTTGCTACGTGAGAAGCTCCAGACATTTTCTGGAGCTGTTGCCGGGGAACTAAAAGGAGTGCATTATAGTAATTGCCAACTTCCATAGCTGGTGCACAATATTTTTTGGCGCCGTTGGAATCTTCTTACAACTGTGTCTCACCAAAGCTTGGGGAGGTAACACCGCTGTGAGCTCTCTTATCTCTTTCAGGTTTTGCATAGTATTTTATTTGCCTTTTTTTAGTCTTTGTTTGCTTGTTCTTAGTTTTTTGCTTCTTAGTTCTTTTTCTAAAAATTGAAAAAAAAAACATAAAAATTAGTTCCCTTTTAAAGAAATTATGATTAGGCAACACAAAAGAGTGAGAATGGAAACACAAGGGTGCGGCCATGTTATCCACAACAAGAAACTGAAGAACATCATAAATCCCATGATAATTATTACAATCTATAATACTAGATTTTTCTAATAGGAATACCACAGACGCTGAGTTGTAGGTTAAATTTTTTGATGAACTCTATGATAAAATTAAACCTGCTAATATGGATCGTGGGGTGTTAAGGGTCAAGTTATTCCCACACTCCCTTATAGGATTAGCTAAGACATGGTATGAAAATGTACCTGAAAAGGAGAAAAGACTATGGTTTAATCTGAAAGCTTCATTTCTAGAAAAAATTGCAAAATGCACTATTGAGCATCAAAAACTTATGCTTGATTTTAAACAACTAGAGAAGGAAAGCATTACTCAACCTTGGAAAAGATTTAAAAAATAGACATGCAATTTAGAACAAGGGCCAAGGGATTATATGCTTTTGATTTGTTCCTACTATGGTTTAAATTAGCAGAGAAAGCATCTTATAGATAAAGAATCCGACATACGCTTCCTCTTCAATAGACCTTATGATGCATTTACTATATTTGATGGAATGTTACTAGAAGAAAATATATACAAGAGCATAAAAGAAGCTAAAATTAGAGATATGTATGTCCAGGAAACTTATGAAGTTGAGGAAACTGCACCTTTGAATGCTATGAATGAAAAAGGAAATTGATACGCGTGAAGCACACGTCCGTTGGGAACCCCAAGTGGAAGGTATGATGCGTATAGAAGCAAGTTTCCCTCAGTATGAAACCAAGGTTATCGAACCAGTAGGAGCCAAGAAGCACGTGAAGGTTGTTGGTGGAGGAGTGTAGTGCGGCGCAACACCAGTGAACGTGGAACCTGCACAACACAATCAAGATACTTTGCCCCAACGTAATAGTGAGGTTGTCAATCTCACCGGCTTGCTGAAAACAAAAGATTAAGCGTATCGAGTGGAAGATGGTGTTTGTTTGCAAAGAACAGTAAAAACAATGATTGCAGAGAATGTATTCAGATGTAAAAGAATGGACCGGGTCCACAGTTCACTAGTGGTGTCTCTACAATAAGATAACTAACATGTGGGTGAACAAATTACAGTGGGCAATTGACAAATGAAGATTCAATACATACCAATGATGATTACTATGTGATTTAATCAGGGCATTACGACAAAGTACATAGACCGCTATCCAGCATGCATCTATGCCTAAATAATCCACCTTCGGTTAGCATCCGCACCCCTCCAGTATTAAGTTGTAAACAACAGATAATTGCATTAAGTATGGTGCGTAATGTAATCAACACAAATATCCTTAGACAAAGCATTGATGTTTTATCCCTAGTAGCAACAGCACATCCACAACCTTAGAACCTTCTGTCACGATCCCAGATTAAATGGAGGCATGAACCCACTATCGAGCATAAATACTCCCTCTTGGAGTTACAAGTATCAACTTTGCCAGAGCCTCTACTAGCAATGGAGAGCATGCAAGAACATAAACAACACATATATGATAGATTGATAATCAACTTGACATAATATTCTAGATTCATCGGATTCCACCAAACACAACATGTAGCATTACAAATAGATGATCTTGATCATGTTAGGAAGCTCACAAGATCTAAACAATGATAGCACATGCGGAGAAGACAACCATCTAGCTACTGCTATGGACCCATAGTCCAAGGATGAACTACTCACGCATCAATCCGGAGGCGGGCATGATGATGTAGAGCCCCTCCGGTGATGATTCCCCTCTCCGGCAGGGTGCCGGAGGCGATCTCCTGAATCCCCGAGATGGGATTGGCGGCGGCGTCGTCTTTGGAAGGTTTTCCGTATCGTGGCTCTCGGTACAGGGGTATTCGCGACGAAGGCTTTAAGTAGGCGGAAGGGTAGGTCAGGGGGCGACGCGAGGGGCCCACACCATAGGGCCGCGCGGCCAGGGCCAGGCCGTGCCGCCCTACTGTGTCGGCGCCTCGTGGCCCCACTTCGTATCTCCCGGTCTTCTGGAAGCTTCGTGGAAAAATAGGACCGGCGTTGATTTCGTCCAATTCGAGAATATTTCCTTACTAGGATTTCTGAAACAAAACAGCAGAAAACAGCAACTGGCGCTTTGGCATCTTGTTAATAGGTTAGTGCCGGAAAATGTATAATAATGCCATAAAGTATGTATAAAACATTCAAGTATTGTCATAAAAGTAGCATGGAACATAAGAAATTATAGATACGTTTGAGACGTATCAAGCATCCCCAAGCTTAGTTCCTACTCGCCTCGAGTAGGTAAACGATAACACAAATAATTTCTGAAGTGACATGCTACCAACATAACCTTGATCAACATTATTGTAAAGCATATGAGATGAATGGAGTAATCTGAAACAAAAGATTGCTAACAAAGATAATGACTAAAAAAATGAATCATATAGCAAAACTTTTCATGAATGACACTTTCAAGACAAGCATCAATAAGACTTGCATAAGAACTAACTCATAAGCAATAAATTCTAAGTAGAATAAATTGAAGCAACACAAAGGATGATTAAGTTTCAGCAATTGCTTTCAACTTGAAACATGTATATCTCATGGATATTTGTCAACATAGAGTAATATAACAAGTGCAACAAGTAAACATGTAAGAATCAATGCACACAGTTAACACAAGTGTTTGCTTCTAAGATAGAAAGAAGTGGGTAAACTGACTCAACATAAAGTAAAAGAATGGCCCTTCACAGAGGGAAGCATGGATTACTATTTTTGTGCTAGAGCTTTTATTTTGAAAACATAGAAACAATTTTGTCAACGGTAGTAATAATTCATATGTGCTATGCATAATACTTCCTACAAGTTGCAAGTCTCATGCATAGAGTACTAATAGTGCTCGCACCTTGTCCTAATCAGCTCGGAAAACACGGATTATCATCGCATAACATATGTTTCAACCAAGTGTCACAAAGGGGTACCTCTATGCCGCCTGTACAAAGGTCTAAGGAGAAAGCACGCATTGGATTTCTCGCTTTTGATTATTCTCAACTTAGACATCCATACCGGGACAACATAGACAACAGATAATGGACTCCTCTTTTAATGCTTAAGCATTCAACAACAAATAGTATTCTCATAAGAGATTGAGGTTGTATGTCCAAACTGAAACTTCCACCATGATACATGGCTTTAGTTAGCGGCCCAATGTTCTTCTCTAACATATGCATACTCAAACCATTTGATCATGAAATCGCACTTACTTCAGACAAGACGAACATGCATAGCATTTCACATGATATCCAACAAAGGTAAAAAGTTGATGGCGTCCCCAGAAACATGGTTACCGCTCAACAAGCAACTTATAAGAACTAAGACACATAACTACATATTCATCACCACAATAGTTTTTAAGCTATTTGTCCCATGAGCTATATATTGCAAAGATAAAGGAATGAAATTTTAAAGGTAGCACTCAAGTAATTTACTTTGGAATGGCAGAAAAATACCACATAGTAGGTAGATATGGTGGACACAAATGGCATGGGTTTTGGCTCAAGGTGTTTGGATGCACGAGAAGCATTTCCTCTCAGTACAAGGTTTGGGCTAGCAAGGTTGTTTGAAGCAAACACAAGTATGAATAGGTACAGCAAAACTTACACAAGAACATATTGCAAGCATTATAAGACTCTACACTGTCTTCCTTGTTGTTCAAATACTTTACCAGAAAATATCTAGACTTAGAGAGACCAATTATGCAAACCAAATTTTAACAAGCTCTACGGTAGTTCTTCATTAATAGATTAAACTACATGATGCAAGAGCTTAAACATGATCTATGAGAGCTCAAACAATTGCCAAGTTACCAAACCATATGCATCATTTTCTGATTCCAACCAAATAGCAATTTAACGAAGCAATTTCAGCCTTCGCCATGAACATTAAAGCACAATTAAGAACACAAGTGTTCCATATGAAAAAGCGGAGCGTAATATCTCCAATATAAGGATGATGGGATCAAACTTTATTCAAACCAAAACAAAAATAAAAGCAAACCGACGCTTCAAGTAAAGAACATAAGATGTGATGGAATAAAAATATAGTTTCACTAGAAGTGACCTGATAAGTTGTCGATGAAGAAGGGGATGCCTTGGGCATCCCCAAGCTTAGATGCTTGAGTCTTCTTAAAATATGCAGGGATGAACCACGGGGCATCCCCAAGCTTAGACCTTTCACTCTTCTTGATCATAGTATATCACCCTCTTCTCTTGACCCTTCCTCCACACCAAACTTCAAGCAAACTCATTAGAGGGTTAGTGCATAATTAAAAATTCACACATTCAGAGGTGACACAATCATTCTTAACACTTCTGGACATTGCACAAAGCTTCTAAAAGTTAATGGAACAAAGAAACTCATTCAACATAGCAAAAGCGGCAATGCGAAATAAAAGGCAGAATCTGTCAAAACAGAACAGTCCGTAAAGACGAATTTTGCAGGGGCACTTAACTTGCTCAAACGGAAAAACTCAAAACTAATGAAAGTTGCGTACATATCTGAGGATCACGCACGAAAATATGCAGATTTTTTTTGATTTTTTTACAGAGAGATCTGCGCAAATTCGTGACAGACAGCAATTCTATTTCTGCGCAGCAATCCAAATCTAGCATCAACTTTACCATAGAAACTTTACTTGGCACAAAAACAAGATAAGGAGAGGTTGCTACAGTAGAAAAAAACTTCCAAGACTCAACAATACAGTAAATAAAATGAAACATGGGTTATCTCCCAAGAAGTGCTTTTCTTTAACGCCTTTTAGCTAGGCGCAGAAAGTGCAAATCAAGTAACATCAAGAGAAGAAGCATCAACATTATTACCTCGGGAGTTGGGAGTTTTCTCAACTATGCATTGTATCTTTTTTATGTATGGAACTCCCTTTTCAATACATTTAGGCTTACTATCCTCATAAAATAAATTTTCAGGGACAATCCAATCAAAATTCTTTTCTAATGCCTCGTGCATTCCTATGAGTTTATGAGGTATCGGTATTTTAATCTTCCCCTCACAATTGACTTTATTAGTGTATCTTAGCCTATCTTTTTCCCTTTTTTCAAGGATATTTGCAAAATTGGTACACAAGCCTAGCATCTTATATCGAATAAAAACTTTCCTAGCTTCTCTAGCTACATCACCAAATTCTCTAAGAAGGGTTTCTAGAATAAAATCTTTCTTTTCCCCTTCTTCCATATCACCGAGTGTAAGAAACATATGTTGCATCATGGGATTAAGATTAACAAATCTAGCTTCCAACATGTGCACTAAAGAGGCAGTAGCAATTTCATAATCAAGAGCAAGTTCTACCAATGATCTATCTTCAAAATCTTCAGTCTTACTAACATGAGTGAAAAATTCTTCTATATTATCTTTTCCAATGATTGACCCACTAACTACTGGTATATCTTTCAAAGTAAACTTAGGATGAAGCATGATGAAATAAAATAAAGTAAATACGAGTAACTAATTTTTTGTGTTTTGATATAGAGCTAGTAAATAAAACAGAAAGTAAAGTAACTATTTTTTTTGTTTTTTAATATGATGCAAACAAGACAGTAAATAAAGTAATGTAAAGCAAGACAAAAACAAAGTAAAAAGATTGGATGTGGAGACTCCCCTTGCAGCGTGTCTTGATCTCCCAAACGGCGCCAGAAATTTAGCTTGATACGCATGAAGCACACGTCCGTTGGGAACCCCAAGTGGAAGGTATGATGCGTATAGAAGCAAGTTTCCCTCAGTATGAAACCAAGGTTATCGAACCAGTAGGAGCCAAGAAGCACGTGAAGGTTGTTGGTGGAGGAGTGTAGTGCGGCGCAACACCAGTGAAACCGGCGCCAACGTGGAACCTGCACAACACAATCAAGATACTTTGCCCCAACGTAACAGTGAGGTTGTCAATCTCACCGGCTTGCTGAAAACAAAGGATTAAGCGTATCGAGTGAAAGATGGTGTTTGTTTGCAAAGAACAGTAAAAACAATGATTGCAGTAGAATGTATTCAGATGTAAAAGAATGGACCGGGGTCCACAGTTCACTAGTGGTGTCTCTCCAATAAGATAACTAACATGGGGTGAACAAATTACAGGTGGGCAATTGACAAATCAAGATTCAATACATACCAATGATGATTACTATGTGATTTAATCAGGGCATTACGACAAAGTACATAGACCTCTATCCAGCATGCATCTATGCCTAAATAATCCACCTTCGGGTTAGCATCCGCACCCTCCAGTATTAAGTTGTAAACAACAGATAATTGCATTAAGTATGGTGCGTAATGTAATCAACACAAATATCCTTAGACAAAGCATTGATGTTTTATCCCTAGTAGCAACAGCATCCACAACCTTAGAACCTTCTGTCACGATCCCAGATTAAATGGAGGCATGAACCCACTATCGAGCATAAATACTCCCTCTTGGAGTTACAAGTATCAACTTGGCCAGAGCCTCTACTAGATACGGAGAGCATGCAAGAACATAAACAACACATATATGATAGATTGATAATCAACTTGACATAATATTCTAGATTCATCGGATCCCACCAAACACAACATGTAGCATTACAAATAGATGATCTTGATCATGTTAGGCAGCTCACAAGATCTAAACAATGATAGCACATGCGGAGAAGACAACCATCTAGCTACGCTATGGACCCATAGTCCAAGGATGAACTACTCACGCATCAATCCGGAGGCAGGCATGATGATGTAGAGCCCCTCCGGTGATGATTCCCCTCTCCGGCAGGGTGCCGGAGGCGATCTCCTGAATCCCCGAGATGGGATTGGCGGCGGTGGCGTCTCTGGAAGGTTTTCCGTATCGTGGCTCTTGGTACAGGGGTATTCGCGACGAAGGCTTTAAGTAGGCGGAAGGGTAGGTCAGGGGGCAACGCGAGGGGCCCACACCATAGGGCGCGCGGCAGGGCCGGCGCGCCGCCCTACGTGTCGGCGCCTCGTGGCCCCACTTCGTATCTCCCGGTCTTGGAAGCTTCGTGGAAAAATAGGACCCGGCGTTGATTTCGTCCAATTCCGAGAATATTTCCTTACTAGGATTTCTGAAACCAAAAACAGCAGAAACTGGCGCTTCAGCATCTTGTTAATAGGTTAGTGCCGGAAAATGTATAATAATGCCATAAAGTATGTATAAAACATTCAAGTATTGTCATAAAAGTAGCATGGAACATAAGAAATTATAGATATGTTTGAGACGTATCAGAAATCTTATGCTTACTAATGATAATCATATTGAAGAACTTAAAATGCTTAGTGAAGCTAGGGAACCACTCTTGGATCTTGATAAATGTAGCTTGAATGAGTTGATTGATATACTTTAGAAATTTGCTAAAGATCCCACTACTAATGTTAATCAAGATGGTTTTGATTCCTATAATGCTAACTATGTCATTAAAGAAAATATTCAGAGATACAATAATGATGTCATGATACCACCTAAGCTTTGGGATGCGTGGATCCCCAAGATTTTAATATCTATTTACAAAAAAACACATCATGTCATTCTAGATTTAGGATCTGGTGTTTCTGTCATCAAAAATATGAAAAAAATGCTCTGTTGATTTATTACTTGCTGATGATTCAACCAAAAAGGGTTTAGGCAAAGTAAATGATGTAATGTTTGAATTGCATATGACATATATACCTGTTGATTTTGTTGTTATGGACATGGGAGAAATACCTCTAGTCCTATAATTGTTGGAAGACCTTTTCTGAGAACAACATGGGCTATAATTGATTCTAAAGAAGGGAATGTCAAGTTTAAATTCCCTCACAAGAATTGTATGGAGCATTTTCCAAAGAAAAGGGAGGTAGCATTCATGCTACCACATAATTTCCATGGCACTTGAATCAAGTAAGTAAGCCTAGTTATATTGCTATAAAGAAAACGATTTATGGTAGGCAACCCGAGATGTTTTTATTTTTTATTTTTTTATTTTGAATGCTTGATATATAATGTTAGTTTTCTTTTAGTTTACTCTCCAGTTTTTAAATAAAGTATCATGTTTTTCCCGTTTGGATGTTTAAATTTGTAAACATAATATGGAGTTGCTGATTTCTACGCTGCACTTTTTGGTGCACGATTTTTGTCTTTTTTTGGTAACTCCTAAAATCTTAATAAAATACCAGTAGCTGTAACTTTTCATCCTCTATATGAATGTAAATTGTCTTAATTTTTTCAGATGTCTAAGTCGTGCAAAAAATTCAGTTTTGCTGCGGCAAAAATTCTGGACAGATTCTTCCTTACTTTGTTAGATCCATTCTTTTGAGTATCAAAATCATTTTTACTTGGAACTTTTTATATACTAGAATGATTAGAACATTATGTTATCTCTGGTTCATAAATATATAATTTTATTCTTGAGTAAAATAACAACAAGCATGATTTCCTTGTACATCTAATGTCACCCCATAGAAAAGAATGAACGGAAAAGTTTGTGATGAAGTTTTTTCACAGGGAATGAAGGAATATCACACTAAGATGATTCAAGTACGATAAATATCATAAGCTTGGGGATGAATATGAATTAAGTCACATACAAGTACTCAATGCGCAAGTTTTTTTTTAATTTCTTCGGTTGGTTTCAAAATGGGGTAATAATTGTGGGCATGTGCATTCACAGAAAAAGGTTTTAATTTTTTTAATTTCATCTTGTATAGTACATATAGCTGTACCAGTGCACCTTAAAATGATTTTTCCAATTTTGAAGACCAAACTATAGCACAAATATAGTTAAACCTTAGTAAGATCAGCCAAAACTAAATAATAAAAATAATATATAGCTATAATTTAATTAAAATATTCATCTCTCAGAATTGACCTCCCCGCTAGATAAGTTTGTGTGATAATTGTAATGGCGGAATTTTGAACCATAGTTTTTTATATGTAGTTCACAAAATGCCACCTTTGGACTAGTAACATGGAAAATCAGTTTTTTGTAAAACTTTAGAACACTCCTTTCGAGACTTTTTTTTGCCATGCCAAGATGCACACCTCAGCGGCAATTTTGGGGTAACTATCACGACGGATGCAATGAATTTGTCTATGCACATGGTAATTTGGAGAGTAATCCAAGGCTTTTCATAAAAATTACCATGTTTAAAGTTTGATATTTTCTGTGGGAAATAGGTCACACACAATGGCTACATTACATATAACCCTACCATGGTACCTTAGACATGTTTTTTCTAATTTTTAGGCCCAAACTATAGCACACCTACAGTTCAAATTTAGGAAAAATTACACAAACTCAAAATAAAAGCATTTATAGCTACAGTTTGAGAAAATCATCATCTCTCAGAATTATCCATCCCATAAGTTATATTTTATGTGAAAATTGCAATTGTTGCCTTTTGCACCTAATTTTGACATGCGCTTCATGAAAAATCTCACCTTTTGCACTCATTTGCACTAATAGTACATGTAAATTCAAAATTTCATGACAACAAATTGAGACTCTTGTTTGTCATGCAAAAGATGCACCTTTGTGCCAATTTTAGGCTAATTATCACGAATTTTGCAATGGATTTGGCCATGAATGTGGTCAATCTGGTGTTCTTTCAGAGGATTCTGCAATCATTAGAATCAAAGAATCCCTTAAGAAGTGGCCCCACATCTTAGTCTCCGGTGCAAAAGTAGAGTTCCTCCTTATAGAATGCCATGCACAAAGGTACTTCTGCATGACATGCATATATGCATTCCATGCTTTATTGCTTGGTAATCTAGCCAGCTCTAGAGGGATAAAATCGACCAGTGCGCGCTATCAACATGTCAACAGTGTGTAGTGTAGTCAAGCACGTATCCCTCCATCCACCAGTAGTACTAGTGTACCTCTCAATTTAATTCCTCCCCTCCCTAACAAAATAGAAAACCAATTTTCTGTTAAAAAAGTTGAAAACTCCTCTTTAGAATTTGATTTGCCATGCTAAGATGCACCTCTCAGCCAATTTTGAGGTAATTATCACGAAGGACAAAATGGATTTGATCATGAACATGGTCATTTGTGTAGTAATCCAAGCCATGCCATACAAATTACCATTATGTAAGTTTGGCATTGTTTATAGGAACTAAGTCACATACAAGAACTCTATCGCAATTTTTTAAAATCATCATGGATAGTGCATATATCCCTACGTGGGTACCTTAAAATGTTTCCCCCAATGTTTAGGACCAAACTATAACACACATATAGTTCAATGTTTTTGTAAAATTGACCAAACCTAAGTAAAATAATAAAAAATAGCTACAGTTTGAGTAAAATCATCATCTTTTGAATTTACCATCCCACCAGATAGAATTTTCGTGATAATTTCAATGGTGGCATTTTGAACCTTATTTTTGATAGGTACTTCACAAAAAAACACATTTTGCACTAATAAAATGGAAAAGTAATTTTATATTTTTTTTCTTTCGAAAAGCCTTTTGAGACTCTGTTTTTCATTCCATGACACACCTCTGAACCAATTGTGAGCTAGTTGTCATGAAGGACACAATGGATTATTTGGGTAGTAATCCAGGACATGCCATACAAATTACCATATTGTAAGTTTGGCATTGTTTATATGAATTAAGTCACATACAAGGACTCTATGAGCAAATTTTGTTTTCGAATTTCATCTTGTGTAGTGCATATAACCTTACAACTGTACCTTAAAATATTTTTCCTAATTCTTAGAACCAAACTATAGCACACATATAGTTTAGATTTTTGTAAAATCGGCCAAACTTGAATAGAATAAAATAAATAAAATATATCTAGAATTCAAGTAAAATCACCATCTTTCGAACTGAACATCCCACCACATACGGTATTTTTTTTGATAATTTCAGTGGTAGCATTTTTTAATCTTATTTTTTTATAGGTACTTCACGAAAACCCACCTTTTGCACTCATAAGTTGGAAAAATAATTTCTATACAAAATCGGAACTCCTTTTGAGACTTCTGTTGGTCGTGCCAACATGCACCTCAGTAATTATGGGATAATTATCACTAAGGATCAATGGATCTGGCTATGAACATGGTTATTTGGGGAGTAATCCAAGACTTATCATACAAATTACCATATTATAAGTTTGATATTTTCTTTGGGAAGTAGGTCACGTACAATGACTCTATGCACAATTTTTTTATTTTTTTAAGATTTCTTTGGTTGGTTTCAAAATGGGATCAAAACTGCTTATTTTTTCCATCTCACGAGGTACCTTAAAAATGTTTTAAGCAAAAAAATGTTGTTTACTAATAAAATGACTCCTGTGAGGTACCTTCAAAATGTTTTTCCAAATTTTAGGCCCAAACTATGGCACACAAATGGCTCAAATTTTAGCAAAATCAGTCAAAGCTTAAAAAAAAAAGGCAATTGTGGCCTTTTACACCTTATTATCGGCAGGTGCTTCGCAAAAAACTCTTACCTTTTTCTCTTATCTGCACTAATATAAGAAAACTCAAAAATTGATGACAAAAAATTAGAAACTCCAAGATGCACCTCTGTGCCAATTTTATGTCAATTATCATGTGGTATGCAATGTATTTGGCCATGAACATATGGTCATTTTGGATAGAAAGTCAAGATAAGTCACACATGATAGTATTTTTTGTGATGTTTTTTTAATCTACGTTGCAAGTTTGGTATTTTTTCTAAGAAGTGTATCACATAAAAGGACTCCATGCGCAAAATTTTGCATTCTTTTGAGTTTTAATTTCTTTGATTTTTTCAAAATAGGGTCAAAATTCTCAGCATGTCTATTCATAGGAGAAAGCTTCATTTTAAAAGTTTCCTCTTGTATAGAGCATATATAACCCTAGTAGGGCAACTTAAAATGGGTTTTTCCAATTTTCAGACATAAACTATAGCAGACGTATATTACAATCTGGTGTTATTCCCAGTATTCTGGGATCATCATAATTAGAGGATCTCTTAAGAAGTGACCATCAGGTTCCGGTGCAAAAGTAGACATCATCCTTACTAGATTTAGATGTGCGCCTTGGCGCACGATCCCGTGAAATTCGCACGAATTACAGTGGCAACGATAAGAAATCAGGTAGGTAAATTGTAATACATTTTTCAGGTTTTGCAAAATAAAGTCAGTTTGATGAAATTGTGATAAAACACACCAAATCACGAACAAAGCAGTAAACACTTATATACAATAATCAAAAAAATAGAGACATATATTACATTAACTAACACTCTTTTCTCAAAAAAGCAATAGAAGTAAGGAACACAAAAACAATATCTACACAAATGTGTTCGTATCATGGTCTTTAGAAGCCACGGCACACAGAAAACAATCAGGTGACTGTATGTAGAGTTTAAGAGTTGCATAGACGGTGTAAATTGCTGCGGTGTCTAATTTGCAACACAAAAGGATTGGCTGACAATTCTCTGCTTCCCATTGTAAGCTTGGTTTAGCGTTCGCTTCATCCAACTTTACTGGATTAAATTCCATTTGTGAAGCTTTGGCTGAAAAGGCTATACTTGGTGAGAACAACTCTTTGCACACGAGTGCTGACCTTTCTGATGATCCGGTGCCTACTGACCTAGGTCCTAGGTTCTACTGTGGTGAGTGCCTGAAAATATGTTCTTTACCATTTGTGTTTATGTTTAGCCATTTCATCAAGTAGAATGCTTAAATTTCTATTTGTTCTCTATGTTTTTGGCGTCTGATTTGGTTGTCCTGATACCTACTATTATGTTCCTCCATCTGAATAATTCTATTTGCTTTGTTGCTTACTATCTCTGTTCCTTTGCTTACTTATATTATCTTATAAACATGCTGGTTCTGAAACACTTCTCCCGCAGACACCGACATTAGTTGTTAACCCCCCTGACCTAGGTGCGCTTTTACAGGAATCTTAGCTTATATGTGTTAACAGGTGCGCTTTTACAGGAATCTTAGCTTATATGTGTTAACGTAGCTTTTGGATCGCTGCATTTGTGTGTAAATTAAGTCTGAATCGCAACAGACTATCTATGATCGAACTCGTGTTTTTCATTGAATTTTGGAACAAAGTGAATTTTTTTAATGTTCAGTTTCAGTTTACCATCTCCGATATGCGCCAACCAATTCAAACCGGAAAATTTCATTTTCAGTTGCCTCTACTATGCTTTTTCAGTTTGCTTGTTTACAGGGTCTATGTTAGAGTTGCTCTGACTCCCAGCTTTCACACTGGCCTACATTTTGAATAACAGAAGAAAATCATGTTAGAAAAACAGTAATATGTCTTGGTAAAATAGAATTGCTCTGTATATTTTACCGGTTGGTGATAGAATGAAAAAATAAAAAATATCATGTGCACCAATCAACATGACACAATCAGGACCTCAGAACTGTTTTATGAAATACACTATTGGGCCCAGCTCTGACCATCGACGCACATACAGGTGACACAGGGTCACACGCACACCACACACGTAGAACTCATCTCACTGCCTCTATAGCCATTTTTGCTTTGTCTGGCTCATGTCTTACCTTCTCCTCTTATCCTCTTCCCTCCGTCAATGGTCAGACATCTCCTGATTCTTCACATCTCTTCACAATTGATGTTGCTGAGTGCTCAACCGCCCTCCCTGCATCACATAGCGCCTTGACCGCAGCAAGACTGCGTCGCTGGCGACAATGGTTGAGGGATTTCGACCTCGCCGGCGTGCTGTCGTACCAGGTCGGCATCAAAATCAGGTGCATCTTTTTTGTTCCCCTCAGATCTCCCTCAGCTTGGTTTAGCTTAGAGAAAATGGTGAATCAAAGGCCGCATGTACTTTTGGCATACAAACAATGTTCCTGTGCATGCAAATACTGTCAAAAATTATAGACAACACATCATTCGGATGGTTTAATCTAAAAAGTCTAAGGAACAAACGTGCAACATAGGAAAATAGGTACTAATCATGCATGCATCAGTGGTGCCAATATCGATGAGAGAAACACAAGAGTTTCTAGTATGTCATCGATGCATACCTCCAATCCAAGCTATATAGTACAAAAGATTGAGATGTGCTGGATCAAACTATTACCACCTTCTTGATAGAACAATTATAAGGAAAATGTAACCAATACACTGGCGTTTCTCATCGGTATCACTTGTTTCTCATCGGTATCACTAAAGCACTGAACATTTAGCAACTTCCTAGTCTTTAAGTAGAAATACCATGAAATATGACATTTCTAGATAGCATATAACATTCAACAATATGCATACCTTGCTGATCAATAACATTGTTGTTGCCCATCTCGTTCGCCATTTCTCTCAGTTCAAGCACTTAAGAACTAAAACCAATCGGAACAATCTTTAAGTAGAAATACCATGAAAATTTTACCAATACACTCTGGCTTGAGTGCACGTGATCTGTGCATCCAGAAGAAATACATCACAGCCAACCAGTAATCCATCGTCCTTTCCTCTTTCATCTGCAGTGCATGTTCAAACAAAGTAAACAACTTGAAATGAAAATATACGATTCGTTAATAAAATAAAGGCATAACTATTTACAGAGGTGAATATGCCAAAAATGTAGTTATTAATTAGTGACTATCGTTGATCATCAGCAAACAGAATCTAAAACGATGCACGTGTCACCTGCAGCCCCTTCCCACAAATAAGCACACAAATATAAATCAATAAGAAGCCATGAAACGGAATCTAAAACGATTTTGGAATAGGGGAATCATGGATAGTTATGATACTACGCTCTGCTCCAGATCCAGCCCGCTCCAGCTCTCAGCATGCCATGACAGAAATTCACTTAACCAAAACTCATGTTAATCAGTTCAACTGATAAGAACCAAATAAGGCACTACCAAAAACCTGAGAAAATAAATATTAAACTTGTCTAGTTAAGTACATAATTATATTTTCAAATCTGGCCCGGTCACTCAGCTGATATAGTGTAAGCGAGTGATGACGATTGCAGTGAACGACCCTTTTTACAGTAGTTACTCTAATCAGTTAATCGAGAAACAAGCTACATTCTTGATTCGTAGTTTCATAGCATATTAAGGTAAAACTAAAGAAAACAAAGAGCTTATATTGAGAAACAAATATAATTTCAGTATTTGTGTAATAGTATGTTGGGATATCAAGCAATTGAGAATTGCCGACTACAAATTCTTACAAATAACGATGTTATGATATTTCTCAAAAGAAATAGGAATTAAAATAAGCAAGCCCTGATTTAGCATCCAGGGAAGATCGGTGAGTAAAACCACAAAAACCAGTAACCATCTTTGAAATGTTCCATATACTGCAGGAACAAATTAGTAACTACAAACAATTCCACTAAGACAAAAGAATAAACTGCTATTCTGATGCATGTGAATACGGAAAGGGATAAGAGACAGTATAATTGTTCCTGATTGAGTTCCTCTTCTTATTGGGTTGTGCATCTCCCTTAGTTTTCTGGGACAGTGGCCTGCGCCTATGAATGTTTTACACAAGATTTGAATCAGCATAGGCACTTGACAATAGCTGAAGAAGATATTTTCTATACACATGAAGAGATTACTGCAAATATAAGCTTATTCAGTGCTAAAGCCATCGATTTCAGGTCAGAGTATGATGCTGCATAGTGTACACAAAATGGTATCTGAAATGACAAAATAGGTTGTTCACTGCATTTATCAAATACTATTTCACTACCAAGAATAATAGCTTCTTGGAGTCAGTGGCCAAGGTATGGTGAGATGTAAATATGTGTGGCAACGCAGCAATACCTAAGTAAGCTGGATTTTACTCAGCCAATAGACACCCAGTTTGCCTTTATATGGTTATCTCCCTTAGCATAAGCAACGGATAAAAGACGAACAGTGATGTTATCTTTGCAGCTCACATAAATCATTGAACCAAACTTTCTACCAATTTTCTACCTGTGGAATAAATAAGAGACTAAGCAGACAAATTAGGAGCCGAATGGAATGAGCTTACTGTAGCTAGAGGCTATTATCTGGGTGTGATTCTCTTATCACAATCATCGTCTGTGATGCTCCGCGCCACAGCAGGCCTCCTCTTTCTCCCCGCTTGGACTATATTCTCCTCCTTTCAATCTCCCTCTATGCATCTTCCTCTTCCCCTCCAGTTCTCACTTGCTGCAACAGACCAACCAAACAACACATGAACACACCAGAAAGAAAAGGAACACTGGAGAGAATAAAAAAGTGCTAACACCGAAAATATTATGATACTATGTAAGCTCAAATCAGCTAGTAGAGGAAGATTTTCATTGCTATTCATTGAGCGGACCCAAGACCTGAAAGAAATTGCAACCAGAAAAGTCCACCAAGATTAAAATACTCCATTTGATATTATTGTTTCTTCTAAACCATTCAATTACCTGAACGAAATAGCCTACCGAAGCCTGAAAAAAGGGGCATGGAGAAACAAAAAAAATATTATGAAAGAGGTAAGAACTATGTTAAAATTCTCTCCTGTAAGCTTCTATTTTTTTTGGGTGCAGTTAAAATTAAACCATGCAACTCAAAAGCCAACAAAGCTCCATTATGAACATATATATATAGTATATAGTACATCAAGCACACGATTTCTAATTGCGTAGGAGGTATTGCACATAAATTAGAATTAGGAAAATGCTAAGTTTTTCTCATAATAAACTTGGCCATGCATATCATCGATTTCTAAATCTAAATATGACATGAAGCATTCCTTTTGAAAATCATTTCGATCATTGGACCACTACCGTCGCAGCAACATACATGTGTTCCTCCCCTGTCCTAAAGTAAAAGAAATAAGGAGTATTTGAAGAAGCAAAAGAGAAGAATCACTTACCCCATGATATTGGAGCATCACCTCAAGAAGTGTGCTTTTCTCGTTGGTCTTCCCATGCCACCTGTACGAAGCAACATAACATCATCTTTAGCATGGACCATTTTGAGATAAATGAGATCTGTGTCACTGAAGAATGGAGCTAGCTAGCTAAAAGAATACTGACGCACATCCTGTAGTAATGAAATTTTAGAGAAACAAAAAGAGAGACCACGAGGTAAATATGAATTAGAAACTTCTAATTTTTTTCACTACACAAATTGCAAAACTGAGGGATGTGGGGAGTGAGAGGGAGGACAGAGGAGCACCAATCACACGATTGTGAGCTATCTCACAAGAAAGAACCAAGCCACAATGTTTCTGGCTCCTCCACATCTCTGCCCACTCCACTTTTGTAGTCTTGCTGCTCCATCCTTTTCTTTCCGTCCTTTTGCTCCTCCTAATTCTCACCGGTGTCTGCTGCTGAGCACCACCAAGGTGACCCCTGGAAAAGGCACGAGGATGCACATGAAGGGGTTGAGATGAATAAAAATTTGATGTACATAATTAAAGGGCAATCAAAAGGAAGAATAAAAAATAGAACAAATGTATTTTATAAGCCACTAATATGCAGATACATAAGACTGAAAAGTTCATTTACTGGTCTCTTGTTTTTCCAGTGTAAAATTAATTAGAATTGATATTTCTTTTGCACACACTAATTTGGAGTAATCCCGACCAAATTCAATGCAAAATGTGGATCTTAACTGAGAGAGTGGAACCTCGGATCCTCATCATAGCGCCACAATTATCAGCATGTGAGAAGTAGCTCTTTCACAACAAATCTATGCCTGAAACACAACCGAGAAATATTCAGGTAAAAAGTTTGAATATGCAAGAAACTGAATAAATGTTGTCATGGGAAAAAGGAGGCGGGAAAGGGATGGTAGGGGATTGAGAGAAAAAACTTGTTTTTTGTTCGAAGAGCAGACATCAGCACCAAGAGCAACCCACCGACACAACAACACCTGCATGAGAATACAAAATGTCCAATATCAAACAACTGTAAAGCAATAGATCTGGTTGATCTGAATGGCATGCCAAAGCAACCAGCAAGGAAAATTGCAGCATTGGTAGTCGTCCTTTATATGTATTTAGAAACCTGAGAATTGCAGCATTGTCTAAATTGTTTCATCGCTTAGCTTTCAAGATCTGAATTCACCTTCAAGAAACAAAAATGGAGAAGACCAATCAGGAAAAATATCCATAAAAACTCACTCACTGATAAACTAAATCCTTTGTAGCATATGACATCAGGATATGCCATATATCTGTAGCATGTAAAAACTACACTCTAGTTTAATAGTGACAATATTCAGTCTAAAAATGTAGAAAAAACTACAGCTTGAATCTAAGCTGCATTTCCGTGTGTCTGATTGTCCTTTTTTCAGAGTCACAAATACATACTGTTAATACTATGATGGTGAACTCATGGTTTTAGCAAATGTGTATGTATTACATGCCAAAGAATGGCCGATAAAACTGTAATCAGACCCTATGAGATGTTAGCAAGGAGATTCGCTGCATACATTATTAATTAATCTTATCTTGGCTTTTCATCAAACAAGTTCCATGCACAAATAAAAATGGATCTACACAAAGTTTTAGGGGCTAAATCAAATAGGATGCCACCACTATTATCCCAGCCTCATGGAGAGCAGCGTCTGAGAGAGAGAGAGAAAAGAGGAGAGGGAAAACCTGTAGATCCTTGAAAAAAGAAGAGGCAAAGGAGGGCTGGCTGTTGTGCTGTTGGCCGCTTGCGCTGTTGTTCGTCGTCCGGCCGGCCAAACCGGAGCTGAGCACTGCTCCTCAGATGCGCCCCAAATATTCGCCTCACCTACGGACTGCTGCAGCAGCACGAGCTCGGTGGCTCGTGTGGTTCCCCGCGACGTTGACGAGCTCACGCTCGGGAGCTCCACCATGGAGAAAACCAGGGGATGCGGTGGGGGAGGAGAAGGGGACTCGAGGAAGTTGAGGACGGAGAAGCACCTCTGCATATCTCTGTCTTGTTCAGCCCCACCGCGCCACGATGGAGACGCCACGAGGTAAGGCCAGCACACCGTCGAGGAAGGCCGCGACCGACACCCATGGCCCTGGCTCGCCGGAGCCGTCGAAGACGAGGCGAGCGCGGCCGTGCCCCTGCCGCTCGTCCTTGCCCCAGCGCTCGTCCTTGGCCTTGATTACCCAGAGCGGGGCAACGACAGCTCGCCTGAGAGGAGGACGGCGGAGGCAGAGACCGGGAGATGGGGAGGCGGCGGCGGGGAGCGGGACCTGGGAAGGCGGCTGCGGAAGAACGAGGAGATTGGGGGAGGAGCACGACTGGGTAGGGTTCTGGACCACGGGCCGCGGTTTTGTCTCATACGAGCGCTGCGCGAGGAAATACCCAATATACCCCTGCGGGTGGAGATCTTTTCTACGACCCGACGGCAAGCCTGACCGAACGAAATCCACCCGCAGTGACCGACGTGCGGGCCCCGACGAAGGGAGGACCCACGGGCAGTCTCAGGCGGGTAACACACGGCCGTTCCATGGCTTTATCTAGCAGGAGGACCAACCAACACCCTTGCTCCCAGCTCAGAATGAACGGATAAGATGTACTCGATGGGAAGATCCGACGGCTGAGAAGCTAGGTGCCCTGTGAGAGCCCCATGGGGTTGCAGCAATTATACCTTTAGATACGTACACAATGCCATGCAGAAAGGAACTTTTGCATTACATGCATATATGCATTTCCTTGCTTGCAAGCTTGGCAATCTAGCCAGCTATAGAGAGGAATCAAATCGACCAGGGCACCAAGTACTACAAGCTCTCATTTAGAGCATCCCCACTCGTTGGCGCTCCCCACGCCCAAATCCGGCGATATTTTCGTCCGGATTGGAGGAAGATTTGGCGTGGGGAGCGCCGAAGTTCCAGCCGTCCCCAGGAAACCCCCAACCTCGACCATTTGACATATTTCAAACGAATTTATTAAATTTAACAAGTTCGGCGACCAACAGTACGAAAATTGCTGAAACAAATTCGGCGAAAATAATTGTACAATGTTTAACAAGTGCTGAAACAAATGAAGCACACAATTTCACAATTTTTCAAACAAATTAGACGTTGGCGTCGGCGTTGGCGTTGGCGTTGCCTCGGAGCCTCCATATGTGCTCCACTAGATCATCTTGCACATGCATTGTAGAGTCTCGAATCTCCTGACGCATAGCAATGAAGGCGGCCCATGATGGAGGCACCTGGTGATTAGGCTGTGCAAGAGGCCCTCTCTCTCATATGGTGCTTCTTGCTCAGCCAGAGGAACCGGATGCTTTCGCTCATTTTCAATAATCATATTGTGTAGGCACACACAGAGTTCATCACCTCCCACATCTGATCTTTGGACCAAGTCAGCGGGGAACCGGACGACAAATCTCTGCTGGAGGACACCAAATGCACGCTCGACGTCCTTTCGGCAAGCTTCTTGTCTCTTCACAAACTCGCAAAGTTTGGGGGTGCTAGGATTCGAGATAGTCTTCACAAATGTTGCCCACTTTGGATAGATACCGTCTGCAAGGTAGTATCCTTTGTTGTAGTGCCGACCATTGATCACATAGTCCACCGGGGAGCATGACCCTCAACAAGCTTGGAAAAGACCGGGGAGCAGTTTAGGACGTTGATGTCATTGTTGGATCCAGGCATACCAAAGAAAGAGTGCCAAATCCAGAGATCATGGGTAGCCACTGCTTCAAGTATCACAGTGCAGCCTTTTTGTGACCCTTGTACATTCCCGCAAACGGACAGTTCTTCCATTGCCAATGCATGCAGTCAATGCTTCCAAGCATCCCTGGAAAACCTCTAGCTTCATTTGTTGCAAGGATCTTCTCAGTGTCTTCGACAGTGGGTGATCTCAAATAATAGTCCCCGAACACTGCTATGACGGCCTGCAGAACCGGTAGAAACAATCAAGGGCGGTGGACTCCGCCATCCGAAGATAGTCATCGTATCACCGGGAGCTCCATACGCCGCATCCTCATTGCCACTGTGCACTTCTGCAGTGACGAAATCCAACCAAACCAGTGCAATCCGCCTTGCATCGAAGTAGGGATCAAAGTGGCGGATGGCATACACAATTTGCAGAAATAACTTTCTGCTCATCCTGAAACGCCGGAAAACACTCTCACCGTGCAACGGATTGTCGGCGTAGTCGGCGTACAACATGCAGTAGCCCTCCATTCGCTGTCTCGGCTTGCACTTCCGGCGACCTGGTGCCGACCCACCATCGACCATTGCCAGTCCGGCGTACATGCTTGCCAAGCAACCGAGGATCATCCCGTGCTCCTCGTCTTGGGCGGCTGCTGCCATCTCTTCTTGCATCAGCTCGACGAACATCTGCTCCTCCTCTTCGTCCGAGTCCATGGCCGGCGAGGCAAATGGACGAACACCTGACGCGTGGTCGAGGCAACCCGAGCCGCGAGCGGCGAGGAGCAAGCAGGCGCGGAAGAGCAAGCCGGCGGAAGAGCAAGCAGACCGGCGCAATATAGGCAGGTGGGGAAGGAGGGGCGGCGGAATCTAGGCAACAAGCCGGCGGGGTGGTGCCGGCGGCGAGAGAGATACGAGGGTGGGGGAGATTTTGAGCGACGTGGCGGTGGGGTTCGTGCGTCGAGTCACCGACAGATCGGGCCCTTCCCCGCTTTTCACTCGTCGGAGTCCCCGCTCCCCGGGGGCCGGGGATGGCGTGGATCGCCGGATGAAATTAGGCCCAAATCCGGACGAAACGAGGAACCGGGGCGCGGGGCCGATTTACGCCGTCCGGATGTAAAAAACGCTCGCCGGGGGCCTGTTCGGGGGGACGAGTGGAGATGCTCTTAGCTATCAGCACGTCAACAGTGTGTAGTGTAGTCAAGCACGTATCCATCCACCAGTACTAGTGGAGCACCACGAAATTTAATTCCTCCCCTCCCAATGTAACCGTGCAAGCTGCACGATGCACCCACAATTCACATCACATTCACACACGCATGCATGCCCGAGTCCAAGGGAGCAAAACAAAAGGAAGGATAGATGAGGAGAGTGGTGGCATTAACTACTGTTCACAGACTGGGAGTAGGTAGTTGAGGCAAGGGCTGGACGCCATTATAAGCAGCAGGAAGAAGGAAGAAGAGAGGAGCATAGCCAGGGTTCTTCCTTCTTCCCCAGCCGCCTAACTGTTCTTATACAGCTCCATCTCCTCATCATCGGTCGCAGGCAGCTGCTGCTTCCTGAAGTAAACATGGCGTCCTCCAACAGGCACTGGCCGAGCATGTTCAGGTCCAATCCTGCCGCCGCCTGCGACTTTCACCACCAGCCTGACATGAACAACCACCACAGCAGGCCCTCCTTGACCTCCTCAGGTATCTCCTCTTCACATGCATGATTTGCGCGAGGGGTTCATGTCTCATGTCACTGTTTAACTTGCTGTTGTTGCTGCATGATCGGTAGGTATAATTAGGGTTTCTTTGGAAAGTAATTAATTTGTGTTTCGGTGTAGGGATCGACCAGGAGAGCGGCCGGACCCCTGGGGAGACGAAGCCGCGGTGGAACCCGAGGCCGGAGCAGATCAGGATCCTGGAGGGGATCTTCAACTCCGGCGTGGTCAACCCGCCGCGCGACGAGATCCGCCGCATCCGACTCCGGCTCCAGGAGTACGGCCACGTCGCCGACGCCAACGTCTTCTACTGGTTCCAGAACCGCAAGTCCCGCACCAAGAACAAGCTCCGCGCCGCCCAGGCCGCCGCGCAGGGCCAGCAGCCCACTGGCCGCGCCTCCCTGACGCGCGCTCCGGCGCCTTACGCAGCGCCTGCGCCTCCCGTGACGCCGCCACGGCATCTCCTCGCGCCGGCTGGTACGCTGCTGCAGGGGCCAACGTCCTCGTCGTCCTCCTCCTCCGACCGCTCCTCCGGATCCAGCAGGTCGGTGACAATGAAGCCGGCGGCCTCCCATGCGATGCTGCCACCGTCGGCTGCCACCACCATGGGCCTGTTCACACCAGCGCCGCCTGCGTCGTCGCCGGCGCTCTCCGCGTGCCAGCTCTACTGCCTGCAGAGCCATCCCATGCCGATGCTGGCGCCTGCGACGTCGGTGCGCGAGCTTATCAACTCCACACCGGAGTCGCCCCCACCGCTCCTCCTGCAGTGGCCCCCGCAGAGCCAGTACCTTCCGGTCACCGAGCTCGGCGGCGTCCTCGGCTCCCACGCCCACACTCCAGTCTCCACCAACGCGCATCTGTCCAGCCTGTGCAACGAAGCTGCGTTAGGGCAGCAAGAGATCGTCGACGTGACCTGCTGCTCCAAGCTGGGGCTCGGCAGCGGGCACTTCTTCAGCACCACCACCACCGGCACTACCGATATGCCGAGCCACAGAACCGACGCCGTGAGCGCCGTGTTCAGGGAAGACGAGAAGGCCAGGCTGGGGACACTGCACTACGGCCTCGGTGCCGTCACCACCGCCGCCGCTCCCGCTGCCTTCGACGTCAGTACGGCAACCGCCCTTCCATGCGCTGCGCCGGCCAACAATGCTGCCGCCGCAAGCTCTGCATTCACCGATCAGCTGCAAGGTATGTTCATCTGCCAGTGCTTTCGATGTTGCACATTTTGATCATTTCATTTCACCGGTCATCTTGCACTGCACTGCTGCATCATGATAGCTTGTCTTTTGCATGTCCATGCATGTAGCTGGGGCTTAGCATGTGCATGCGTGGCTGCACCCTGGCCTGTCTCGATCTACCTGCATGCAAGCTTGGCTCTATCTAAGCTTGACATGAATGGAGAAAGGGGAGTACTTGCCACTTTCATGCTACCAGCCTACCACCACAGAGCACATTGATCGATAGGACGACGACGTGTCTTCCCTGCATGCTAGCTTGCACTGCATGGGCCATGGATAATTGGGTACTTTGCAGATTGTACTCCGTGTATATAGCTCCAATCACATGTATGGTGTGTGTGCCGGGCAAGCTCCATACATGCTGCAGGCAATGAGACAAGGTTAGGCCATGTACACAAGAGACCGATCTTGTCATGCATGGCTATGTGAGTGAATATGTAGGCTGTACGTTGACGCCTGCACAGGGACGTTTCCATGTCAAGGATAGGTGCACCTGTCAGCTCTCGTAGCTGTAGAAACTTGAATGGGCCAAAAGATTGTGAGCTGTTCTCCGTAGGGACAGGAGATGGCTGTTTTGTGAGGGGAATCGATATGTGTCGAACCGTCGATCGATGAGTGCAGCTAGGTCAGTAGGTAGATTTTGTAGCTTGGCGGGAATGCATCACATCATGCATAGTGCAATTAGAAATTCTACACTATTAGCGGGCAACAAATTTGGATGACAACCTGCTACTCCCTCCGTCAAATGGAACATGTCTTTGATTTGTATAAATTTGAATGTATGTTTGACATTAAATAGTGTCTAGATACATCCACATTTAGATAAACCTAAGACACTTTTAATGATAATGATGGAGTAGTAGTTACTATAATCATGCATGGATGGCAAACAAGATAAGAGGTATATATACCACAAATGGAAGGGACACGAGATAGTGCATGAGAGCAATTCCAATAGCGTAACCAGCTGCTGGCTATAAGCCAAGTGCCATGTCATCTATAGCTAACTTAGAGCCAACATATACAATAGTAAGCTATAAAAATGTAGTACTTTTACAATACATGGCCCACCTTTTAGTCTCACATAGTGCCTAGGAGCACGTGCTAGAGCTAGCTATAAGATAAGAGCCCACTCCTCTTCTCTCTCCTAATCTCTCTCCTCCAACTAAGCAAATTTATAATATTTTACCTTTTATAGCCAGCTGACTGTACCTTATTGTACTTGCTCTGATAGTATCTCCCTTCCAAAAAAAAAACAAGGTGTTTAGATTTAGGCAGAAGTCAAAATTTACTATGTTTGACCAAATATATAAACAAGAAAACACTATTAGTTATAATATTTAAAAATACCCTGTAAAACTATATTGTATGGTGTATTTTCTATTTGATTTGATATTACATATGTTCATATTTTTGAAAAAAAAAACTGATCTAGCTTCTAAGACGTTGGCTATCGGCAAAACTTTTATCTCTTGTTCTTTTTAACATGATGCCACAATGTTCATGCAAAAGAATGTTGATTTAATAGCATCACCAGGTAATGAATACTGCATTATATATGGATGGCATGCAAAAGATGTGTAATGCAAACAATGTTGACGCAAAAAGGGGGAAATGGTAGTCTATGATACTATGTTGGTTTTTGAAAACAAGTGAGATAAATATAGTCAAAATTCATAAATTACTAAGTTTGACCAAATATATAGAAGAAAATAATAATCGTAACATTTTTGTGACATTAAACAAATACACTATGAAAAAATGTTTTATGGTGATTTTTTATAATAATTTTGCATTGTGGATCTTAAATTTTTCTTTGTCTACGAACTTGATCGAACTTAAAATGCTGAGTTTTAATTGCCACAATGATAATGCAATAGAAGAAGAAACAACATATAAATCGAGATACTGTTTTCGTTTCTTTCATTCTGCATGAACTCAGGAAAGATTAGATCAGGCGATGCATACACATAAAAATCTTTCCAACATGAATGCATTGGGATCCGACTTGAGAGGAAAACGCTGGCAGGCAGGTATCTTCAGAGAACAGTACTACGATCGACCTGCCTGTATAGTCATGTCAAGATGATTCCTCCAAGCGGTAAAATTGAAGTTGGAATCATCGGTCAGGAGGGTTTAATTTGCATGCGTCAGTTGTTGAGACTTGAGAGGATTGAAGTGACGGCGGTCAAATTCTGCTAGAGTAGCAACCTACTAGCTAGTCCGGTCTCCAAACAAGCGAAACACTTGAATGCTTTTAATTTCACACTTTGAAAAAATTCACACTTGAAAGCTGAAAACTTCTCCCTTCGCATTGGTGGCGTCGCTCCCAAGATTGGACGTGTGCATGGCAGAAGAAGATGCCTCCGTTTGCTTGGATTTCCTCATGCATGCTTCCAATATCCATAGGCTTTTCACCGTCAGCTCGTAGGGTATAATCGGTGGCAGCTTTTGGCGTGTTTTTTTTATCAGATCGATCTGCCTCTGTTTTGCAAACAGGGCTGGTGGACGCCGGGCTATTGATGGGTGCAGCTGCGCCGGCGGCACCGGCGATGGTGGTGGCTGTGGCTGCCGCGCGGCCGGATGTGGGCGCGCAGTGGTTCAGCGTGCCGGCGATGACGCGCCTCGACGTAGGGCTGTTCGGCGAGGCGGCCGTGCTGCTGCGCCACACCGGCGAGCCGGTGCCCCTCGACGGGTCTGGGGTCACCGTCGAGCCGCTCCACCACGGCGCAGTCTACTACGTATTGGTACGTAATCGAACGTGTCATTAGTTCGCTCTCTAATGACTACCGTTTCCGTTTTTCTGAATATTCACGATTGATCTAATCGATGTACTCCTTTGTTAATGGTGTGCATGCAGGTGTGACGTGTGAGTGACTCGATCACCCGAGAGTAGTACGTACGTGTTGAGTTGAGTAAAGGGCGCGCGGGGAAATTCTCTCGATGAGATACACACGAAGCACGAGTCTGTTTGGGAAGGCCAACTCTAGAAATAGCTAGCAAATCTCACGAATTACTCTAGCTGATCTCGCGAATTACTCTAGAAATAGCTAGCTAATCTCGCAAAAAAAAAACCCGGTTCCGAACCCTACATAAAGCTAGCTGATATTCCTGTATTCTGCTTCGATCTGTATGGATTTACTAGTAGCTTTTAATCGAACGTCTTGTACTCTTACTTCATCGTTGCACTAAGCGCCTATTTTTTCCCAAGGTTTTTTTTTGTCAAACAGAAGTTGAATTCAAGTTAAAAAAACTTCGGGTGCCTATCTTCAGAATAAGTGGCTTGTAGAGGCGACTCCGGGTTCCAGAGTTCTCGCCGGCGGATCTGCTGCTCCCCTCCGCCTCCGGTCGCCGTCTCGGTGCCGCGAGGTGGGGGAGCCTCGGCTCTGCCCGTGCGTGTAGTTAGTCCTAGGGTTTCTAGGTGTGTGTGCCCATGGCATCTCCGAAGACGGCGGCGGTGGCGTCTATGTATAGGGCTTCGTCCTCCCCCTACTTTCCCCATTCCAGCGATGACGCTGGGGAGGCTGTGGAGGTGGTTCGTCCGGTCAGCTACTCTGTCCTTGCTTCTCTGGCCAGCCGTGGCGGCGAGGGGAGAAGCTGGTGGTTGGTGGTGATCCGATTTTGGTGCTTCTGGTGGAGGTGGTCTTCTTCTTCGGCGTGTCTGCTCTGGCCGGCCATGGCGGCGAGGGGAGCATCGGCTGGAGACACGGCTGGAAGATGGGTGGTGCTGGGGAGGTGGCGTTGTGGCCGTGCGCGTTCATCGCGTCTAGGTTCCGTTGCGAGACGGCAGACGGCTCTTGCGGCCATCTACGACATGTGGCGGCGCTCCTTCCCCGGCAGATTGAGGTACAGCGACGGCGGCGAAGTCAAGGTTTTTGGGAGCCGGCTTCTGGATCCGATTGTTTTTCTTTCAGGTTGCTCATGGTGCTTCATGCAAATTATAGGGTCCTCTTGTTTTTTCTTTTATTTGGTGGACTTGCTTGTAATTTGTACTGAGTATCTTGAATATATAGGTCGGATCCTTCCTCAAAAAAAGTTGAATTCAAGTCTGCCGGAAAGGTGATAAATCTTTTAAAACTTGTTGCACACAAAGCTGATGCTAAAACAGCTAGGGGAAGGTGAAAGGACACGGATGTCGCCTAGAGGGGGGGGTGAATAGGCGTTAAAACTTTTACGAGATGGGCTTAACAAATGCGGAATAAAACTAGCGTTTACTTTGTCAAGCCCAAGGCCTATATACTATTGTTCACCTATGTGCACCAACAACTTATTCTAAGCAATGATTCACCTATGTGCACCAACAACTTATGCTAAGCAATACAAGCAAGTATGTGATAGCAAGATATCTATAACTTCAAGCACGATGGCTATCACAAGGTAAAGTGCATAAGTAAAGAGCTCGGGTATAGAGATAACCGAGGCACGCGGGAGACGATGATTTATCCCGGAGTTCACACTCTTGCGAGTGCTAATCTCCGGTGGAGAGGTGCGGTTGCTTAGTGCTCCCGAACGCCACAAGAGGCTCACCTTGAGGTGTGGTTGCTCGATGCACACCAACGCCACAAAGGCCTCACCCCAAGATGCGGTACTCACACCACACACCGAACGCCACGAAGGCGCCTCACCTAAATCTGCGGTGACCCTCGCCACAAAGGCCTAGGTCACGGTTCCACTAAGGGATTTCCTTTGAGGCGGAAACCGGGCCTTACACAAAGATTGGGGCACACATCCACAACTTAATTGGAGGCTCCCAACAAATCGCCACAAAGGCCTAGAATCCGTCTAGGGTTCCAAGAACCCAAGAGTAACAACCTTCTTGTTTTCACCACCACGAATCACCGTGGAGAACTCAAACCGATGCACCAAATGCAATGGCAAGAACACCACAAGGATGTTCAAATCCTTCTCTCTCAAATTCCAACAAAGCTACAAAAGCTATTGGGGGAATAAGAGAGGAAGAACAAAGAGGAGAACACAAAATCCTCCAAGATCAAGATCTAGTGGGTTCCCCTCACAAAGAGAGGGATTTGATTGGCGAAGATGTAGATCTAGATCTCCTCTCTTTTCCCTCAAGAATATGCAAGAATCATGGGAGGAATCAAGAACTAGGGCAAGCTTTGAAGGACAAAAATCGAGGGAGAGAGAGAGTGAACCAACAGCCCAAGGAGGAAGAAGGGGGTATTTATACCCCCAAGAAAATCGAGCCGTTGGGCAAAACCAGGGCCGGATAATCCGGCCTAAGTAATCGGATAATCCGCCGGATAATCCGGCCTGGGACAAAACCTGGTAAAAATCTGGCCAAAAGTCCGGCCCCTGTCCAGAGCTGCTTTTCTTCCGATTTCGAGGGGGCCGGATATTTCCGAAATATCCGGCCCGGATAATCCGGCCCGGATAATCCGGCCTAAGCAAACTGTAGAAATACCAAAACTAAAACGGGCATAACTTTTGCATCCGGACTCCGATTTCGATGATCTTGGGCTCGTTGAAATCACAACAACGAGCTCTAAAACAATATGCATAGAAACATCATAGTCCAGCAAAGGAGGATAGAAACAAATGATGAAAGGTTTGACCTATCTCAAAAAGACATACCGGTAAAACCTCCAATCTTGAAAATGCAACAAGTTGCCCATGGAAAAACCATTCTCAAAGAACTAGAGCTTGTCATGAGAATAAGCACAAGCTCTACATAACATGGATAAGATCCAAATAAACCAAGAAGGATGATGAACCAAACTCGAAAACGCAACAAGTGATCTATGCGAAATCCGTTTTCGATGAACTAGAGCTTGTCATGGGAATAAGCACAAGCTCTAAAACATCACATGGATAAGGTCCAAATAACAACCAAGAAAGATGATGCAAGGATGCAAAGGTTTGAGCTCTCTCCGAATGATACGATCGAGTTACTCACTCGAGAGCCCTCTTGATAGTACGGCAACTAAACTATAAACCGGTCTCCAACTACACTATGAGACCGGTGAGAAAGAAACCCTATCAAGAGCAAACCTTATACTTGCGCATTCCACTTGAGCTTGATGACGACGATCTTGACCTCAACAAGATGGAACGCCTTTCTTGCTTGTGTTTGCTTGACGAAGTCTTGTGGATTTCTCCCCCATAATCCACCATGGGAGAGCTTCTTCTTCGGCGCATCTTCACATAACCATGACCACCATGTGGATTGCTCCTCCATAATCCACCATGGGAGAGCTTCTTCTTCGGCGCATCTTCACATATCCATGATCACCATATGGATGGCAAGACTCAAGCAAAGGACCTCTTCGAGATGGCTCATCTTGAACTTGCACTTCATTTCTTCATTCTTCATCATGTTGATGTCTTGAAGTAACTCTAGGGCTCACTTCATCTTCATCTTCAAGACATACTTGACACTTGATATCCTTCATCAAATTCTTCTTATTGCAACCTTGAAGCCAACAAATGGCTCAAGAATTGCCTATGGACAACTCCTACAAATATAACTCAATGCAAACATTAGTCCATAGGGATTGTCATTAATTACCAAAACCACACATGGGGGCTCCATGCACTTTCAATCTCCCCCATTTTGGTAATTGATGACAATCTCTTTGAGAGGGTTTATATAAGGAATTTAAGTAACAAATAAGTTGAATATATAGAGCAAACTCCCCCATAATATATGCATGTGTGAATGATCTTGACTTCCATTGCATATAATGGCATTCAAAGCCTAGTGGAGTTTCCTCTAAATATTCAACTATGCAAAGCAACAAGATGCAATGCAATAAAGGCACATGCTTAAGCACAAAGCAAAGACATAACCAAATTCCCTTAAACCCTCCAAACTTCTCCCACATTGGCACCAATTGCCGAAATGGGTGAAAAATTTAGAAGGCCAAAATAGTGAGAGTTCCTCCATAGCGTGTGCATTTCTCATAATTTGAGTGGGATCAAATGCACATATCCAATGACGAATATTCGGAAGGAATCACACTATAGATAGGATCAAAGATTGCAAACAGATAACAAAGTCAAGAAGCTTCAACAAATGAAGTAAGCAACCAAATGAACCACAAGGAAGATACCGAAAGAAAGATAGATATTATGATAAGATCAAGAAGATTACTCTAAATAATATGAGGAAGCTCCCCAAGGTTTGTGCACAAAACTAGACAAATTGCATTGGAGAATAAAGTGCACAAACATGGAATCATCACTCCCATAATATCATTCAAAACAAAAGATACCAAGTGAATCAAACTCTAATGATCACCACAAAATAGTGCCTTAAATAGAATGAGGAAGCTCCCCAAGGTACATGCATAAATTAAAATGTTGCATTTGAATACAATATGCATAACATGGAAACCTTACTCCCTCATTACCATTTAAAACACAAACATTTGCAATAGATCATAGATAGAAAATTAAGCTTAACACTTGCAACAAACAAATGGTTGAGCAACAAGTAGGAGGCACCATAATAAAAGGCTCAACCAAGAGGATATGTGAAAGGCATGATAAAGCATATTATAAGACTATTACAAGGATGAGCAAAAAGCATCATCATAGTCTTCAATGAATTATATTGCTTAGCATGACCAATCAACATGCAACAAATAAATAAGATATCAAAAGGAGATGTATCATCTCTTATGTGTATAAGTTTCTCTAAGTGAGCAATATCACAAAGATATTTATCCACAAAGAAACATGCACACACAAAATGGATACTCAAGAAATATAGTATGATATCCCAAAATGAAGTCATGCAATATACCAATAAGAATTTTTGCTTAATAGCATGGCCAAAGGCTCAATTTTGTCTTATTGTTCATTCATGAACTTCAACCACAAACATCTAAAATACATCACAAATATCAACAAGGGATAGAAGTTAGTTGAGATGCATTTAGAAATGCAACAAGTATCACAAGCGAGGATACCAAAAGAAATACTAAATTTGCACTTTCATCTATATTACACACGTGAGAGCCTTGAGGAATTGATATGCAATAAAATTGCTAGATGGGCATAGATGGGATGGGTGAATCATGAGCATGATTTTATATACTTCCCAACATATGTACTCATCTCAAATTACTCACATTCGCAATAAAGAGGTTTCGTTAAGACTTTAGCAAGAAGCACAGTATTTGCAAATAAAGAGATTCATGCCAAGATGCAACCACATGGTTGGATGCTAGAAAAAGTATGCATGAGAAGATACTTGTTAGATAGCATTGGTGTGGATGTAGTAGATATGTGTTCATTGACCATCCTAGCTTGCCTCAAGTTACCATTGAGTCACCACTTCTTCCTAAGTGTGAGACAAGCATTCAATGTATCTCCTTGTACCTAACACAAAGGTAAGTACAAAATGGTCCCAAACTAATTGGGTCCGAAGTAGTTAGACACACTACAACATATAGGACAAACTCCACAATACTATGTGCATATAGATATGAAATTGAATTTCATGCACATCTTAGCCAAATTAGGATTTGATGGAGTTTACCCTATATATTGGATCAAAGAAAGTAACACATGCCATAAGATAGACATAAATTAAAGATGCATGCACAATACTTTCAAGAACCAAAGGAAGATATAATTTGGACAAAACACCAAATAAATCAAGAGACAATGGTTGTCCAAATTATATCAAAGAATCAAATCAACACAAGATTGACTCCAACGAATTATCTCATTATAAGAAGCTAATTAAACCTAAACACAAAGGAATGAGATAACCAACTCCCAAGAGAGCAAGGTTCCAACAAATAAACCAAACCCTCGAAACTTTTTATGATGGCACAAAGTACCAAAAAGAAAATTTATGTCTCCCAAAACCAAATTTTTGATAATGATCAAGAGAAGTTTAAGCATTATAACAAATATAGGAGAGCTCCCCCAAGATTAGTGCATTATCTAGGATTTTGCATATGAATACAAAATGCACAAAACTAGGATCATCACGCTACCTATATTCTAAGAAAGCTTGAATAGACAAATTAGATCCATAAGATGCAAGGAAGACACATGGGAGTAAAAGCACAACACATTCATGGCAATAAATAAGGCAATTTGAACACAAGAGCCAATGTATATATGATCAATAAATATCTACCTCATAATTTATTACCACTTGTCCTAGGACAAGAGGTATTAGGAAATATTTCCCGGTGGTAGTTTGTAAGTATACATAAGATCATATTTACAACGAATAAAGCATATGGTAAAAGATAAGAGTTAACCATCATGCAACGGGAGTTTCTTGATAGCTTCAATTAGTCATACCAACATGCAAAACAATTAATAGTATTCATACCAACATGCAAAGCAATTAATAGTATTCATACCAACATGCAAAGCAATTAATAGTATGACTTGAAGCATATGGTTTTCCAAAAAATGTATTGAGGGACACATTGTGATAAACCATGTCAAGAAAAACTTTCACAAATAAGATCCACAAAGATATTAGCAATGAAGCCATTTAAGCAAATTGGAACTTGTTTGAGAAAACATGTCACATATGAGAGATAATTTACAATATCAATTCTATGTGACACAACCTCAAATGTTCACATTTCCTAGACTTGTAATATGCACAAAGTTTATTACTCCCCCATTATGTGATAAATAATATATTTTCACAAGAGGCAAATAAGATCCAACTAGAGTTATTAATGGACATTGGAATTTGAATTTCTCATGAAGATGACATACCACATAGAGACTAGATAATCTTGCAATATCAATTCTAAGTGATATTCCTCATACACACATTGTTAGGATCATGAAATTCCCAAGGAATATCACTCCCCCAAAACAGGATAGTCCATTAATCTCTCATAAGAGCCATATAAGATACAACAAGATGCAAAGAGGCTCCAACACAAACACAAGTACACGGTGTGCAACCCAACATACATAGACTTGATTTCTCAAGAAAAGCAAGTAGGAAGCACAACATATACAAACACGAGAGTGGATTTTGTACACCCACGCATGGGTGTGGGTGTTTCCGTCACCGTCCATTGTGCTTTGAGATTCGGATAAAAGAGGAGAGAGAAAGGAATCTTTTCATCTACCATGGTGGGCACGAATCTCAAGGAATAAATGGACGGTGATGGAAACACCCACACCCATGCGTGGGTGTACAAAAGTATTTCCGATACAAACACATGCTAGGAACAAAACTAACACATGCAAAGGGGCGAGTAACTTTCAATATAAGTGAGTTGAGAACATGTTACCGCAAGGAGGAACATTGAATACATGATAGAAGCAAGATAACCAAAAGACTTGGTTTGAGATAATATAAATGATGAAGATCCCTTAATTCTTCATGATGTAGCTGATACGTCTCCGACGTATCGATAATTTCTTATGTTCCATGCTACATTATTGATGATATCTACATGTTTTATACACATTATATGTCGTATTTACGCATTTTCCGGCACTAACCTATTAACAAGATGTCGAAGAGCCAGTTGCTTTTCTGCTGTTTTTGTTTCAGAAATCCTAGTAAGGAAATATTCTCGGAATTGGACGAAATCAACGCCCGGGTCCTATTTTTGCACGAAGCTTCCGAAGACCGAGGGGAAAGGAAGTGGGGCCACGAGGCGCCGCCACACTAGGGGCGGCGCGGCGGCCTTGGCCCGGCCGCCCGGCGTGTGGGGCCCTCGTGTGGCCCCCGCGTTGCCCTTCCGCCTACTTAAAGTCTTCGTCGCGAAACCCTCTGTACCGAGAGCCACGATACGGAAAACCTTCCGAGACGCCGCCGCCGTCCCATCTCGGGGATTCAGGAGATTGCCTCCACCCTGCCGGAGAGGGGAATCATCTCCCGGAGGACTCTTCATCGCCATGATCGCCTCCGGAGTGATGAGTGAGTAGTTCACCCCTGGACTATGGGTCCATAGAAGTAGCTAGATGGTCGTCTTCTCCTTATGTGCTTCATTGTTGGATCTTATGAGCTGCCTAACATGATCAAGATCATCTATCTGTAATACTATATATTGTGTTTGTCGGGATCCGATGGATAGAGAATACTATGTTATGGTGATTATCAATCTATTACTTATGTGTTGTTTATGATCTTGCATGCTCTCCGTTATTAGTAGAGGCTCTGGCCAAGTTTTTGCTCTTAACTCCAAGAGGGAGTATTTATGCTCGATAGTGGGTTCATGCCTCCATTAAATCTGGGACAGTGACAGAAAGTTCTAAGGTTGTGGATGTGCTGTTGCCACTAGGGATAAAACATTGATGCTATGTCTAAGGATGTAGTTGTTGATTACATTACGCACCATACTTAATGCAATTGTGTTGCTTGCAACTTAATACTGGAAGGGGTTCGGATGATAACCTGAAGGTGGACTTTTTAGGCATAGATGCATGCGGATAGCGGTCTATGTACTTTGTCGTAATGCCCGATTAAATCTCACTATATTTATCATATCATGTATATGCATTGTTATGCCCTTTTCTATTTGTCAATTGCCCGACTGTAATTTGTTCACCCAACATGCTTTATCTTATGGGAGAGACACCTCTAGTGAACTGTGGACCCCGGTCCTATTCTTTACATCGCATACAATCTACTGCAATACTTGTTTTACTGTTTTCTTCGCAAACAATCATCTTCCACACAATACGGTTAATCCTTTGTTACAAGCCGGTGAGATTGACAACCTCACTGTTTCGTTGGGGAAAAGTACTTTGGTTGTGTTGTGCAGGTTCCACGTTGGCGCCGGAATCCCTGGTGTTGCGCCGCATCATATTTCGCCACCATCAACCTTCAACGTGCTTCTTGACTCCTACTGGTCCGATTAAACCTTGGTTTCTTACTGAGGGAAACTTGCCACGCATCATACCTTCCTCTTGGGGTTCCCAACGGACGTGTACATCTACGCGCATCAAGCAAATTTTTGCGCCGTTGCCGGGGAGATCAAGACACGCTGCAAGGGGAGTCTCCACTTCCCAATCTCTTTACTTTGTTTTTGTCTTGCTTTATTTTATTTACTACTTTGTTTGCTTCATATTAAAAACACACAAAAATTAGTTACTTTACTTTTTGTCTTATTTACTATCTCTATATCAAAAACACAAAAAAATTAGTTACTTGCATTTAATTTATTTTGTTATCATGTCTAGTCCTGTACTTGTTTTTATTTTCACTAGTTAGGCATAATGGAAAACAACAAAAAAAATTAGAGATCTTTATGAACTTTATATTGAATTAGGACATGATGTGTTTGAAGAGAGAATTAAAAAACCCATGGAACTTTGTTTGCATAATAATGATAGCAATGTTATTAGCATGGATTCCTTGAACACTATTATTGCTAATGCTATGGAAGAATTTAAGCTTGGGGAGGTCGGTTTAGATGAAAATGATCTCTCTAGTCCTCCGGGTATGGAAGAAAAAGTTTATTATGATATGCCTCCTATATATGATATTTTGAGTCCATCTACTATTGAGGATAAAATTCATTATGATTATTCTATGCCTCCAATTTATGATGATTATAATGACGGATGTGATAGTTTTACTCCCACTATTACTAATAAAATTGATTATGCTTATGTGGAGAGTAATGATACTTTTATGTATGTGGATCATGACAAGAATGCTTTATGTGATAGCTATATTGTTGAGTTTGTTCATGATGCTACTGGAAATTATTATGAGAGAGGGAAATATGGTTGTAGAAATTTTCATGGTACTAAAACACCTCTCTATATGCTGAAAATTTTGAAGTTACTCGTGTTTTATTTTCCTATGCTTGTCACTTTGTTCTTAATGAATTTATTTGTGTACAAGATTCCTTTTCATAGGAAGTGGGTTAGGTTTAAATGTGTTTTGAATTTGCTTCTTGATGCTTTCTTTTGCTTCAACTCTTAATTCTTGCGAAAGTATCATTGAAATTACTGAGCCCATCTTAATGGCTATAAAGAAAGCACTTCTTGGGAGATAACCCATGTGTTTATTTTACTACAGCAATTTTTTTTTTGTTGAGTCTTGGAAGTTGTTTACTTCTGTAGCAACCTCTCCTTATCATGTTTTTGTGCCAAGTAAAGTTTCTATGTTAAAGTTGATGTTATATTTGGGATCGCGCAGAAACAGCATTGCTGTCTGTCACGAATTCTGGCATAAGTCTCTGTAAATTCGAAAAAATCTGCAAAATTACGAGCGTGATTCTCAGATATGTACGCAACTTTCATTAGTTTGAGTTTTTCCATTTGAGCAAGTCTAGTGCCCCTTTCAGGTTCGTCTTTACGGACTGTTCTTTTTGAGATTCTGCCTTTTATTTCGCATTGCCGTATTTGCTATGTTGGATGAATTCCTTTGATCTATTAATGTCCAGTAGCTTTGTGCAATGTCCAGAAGTGTTAAGAATGATTGTGTCACCTCTGAATATGTGAATTTTTAATTGTGCACTAACCCTCTAATGATTTTGCTTGAAGTTTGGTGTGAAGGAAGTTTTCAAGGGTCAAGAGAGGAGTATGATATACTATGATCAAGAGGAGTGAAAGCTCTAAGCTTGGGGATGCCCCCGTGGTTCATCCCTGCATATTTTAAGAAGACTCAAGCGTCTAAGCTTGGGGATGCCCAAGGCATCCCCTTCTTCATCGACAACATCATCAGGTTCCTCCCCTGAAACTATATTTTTATTCACACATCTTATGTTCTTTGCTTGGAGCGTCGGTTTGTTTTGTTTTTGTTTTTGTTTGAATAAAATGGATCCTAGCATTCACTGTGGGAGAGAGACACGCTCCGCTGTTGCATATGGACAAATATGTCCTTAGGCTTTACTCATAATGTTCAAGGCGAAGGTTGAAATTTCTTCGTTAAATTGTTATATGGTTGGAATTGGGAAATGCTACATGTAGTAATTCTAAAATGTCTTGGATAATGTGATACTTGGCAATTGTTGTGCTCATGTTTAAGCTCTTGCATCATATACTTTGCACCCATTAATGAAGAAATACATAGAGCTTGCTAAAATTTGGTTTGCATATTTGGTCTCTCTAAGGTCTAGATAACTTCTAGTATTGAGTTTTGAACAACAAGGAAGACGGTGTAGAGTCTTATAATGTTTACAATATGTCTTTTATGTGAGTTTTGCTGCACCGGTTCATCTTTGAGTTTGCTTCAAATAACCTTGCTAGCCTAAACCTTGTATCGAGAGGGAATACTTCTCATGCATCCAAAATCCTTGAGCCAACCACTATGCCATTCGTGTCCACCATACCTACCTACTACATGGTATTTCTCCCATTCCAAAGTAAATTGCTTGAGTGCTACCTTTAAAATTCCATCATTCGCCTTTGCAATATATAGCTCATGGGACAAAATAGCCTTAAAAACTATTGTGGTATTGAATATGTACTTATGCACTTTATCTCTTATTAAGTTGCTTGTTGTGCGATAACCATGCTTCTGGGGACGCCATCAACTATTCTTTGTTGAATATCATGTGAGTTTCTATGCATGTCCGTCTTGTCTGAAGTAAGAGAGATCTACCACCTTAATGGTTGGAGCATGCATATTGTTAGAGAAGAACATTAGGCCGCTAACTAAAGCCATGAATCATGGTGGAAGTTTCAGTTTTGGACATATATCCTCAATCTCATATGAGAACATTAACTGTTGCCACATGCTTATGCATTAAAGAGGAGTCCATTATCTGTTGTCCATGTTGTCCCGGTATGGATGTCTAAGTTGAGAATAATCAAAAGCGAGAAATCCAAAATGCGAGCTTTCTCCTTAGACCTTTGTACAGGCGGCATGGAGGTACCCCTTTGTGACACTTGGTTGAAACATGTGTATTGCGATGATCCGGTAGTCCAAGCTGATTAGGACAAGGTGCGGGCACTATTAGTATACTATGCATGAGGCTTGCAACTTGTAAGATATAATTTACATAAATCATATGCTTTATTACTACCGTTGACAAAATTGTTTCATGTTTTCAAAATAAAAGCTCTAGCACAAATATAGCAATCGATGCTTTCCTCTTTGAAGGACCTTTCTTTTACTTTTATTGTTGAGTCAGTTTACCTATCTCTCTCCACCTTAAGAAGCAAACACTTGTATGAACTGTGCATTGATTCCTACATACTTGCATATTGCACTTGTTATATTACTTTACATTGACAATATCCATGAGATATACATGTTATAAGTTGAAAGCAACCGCTGAAACTTAATATTCCTTTGTGTTGCTTCAATACCTTTACTTTGATTTATTGCTTTATGAGTTAACTCTTATGCAAGACTTATTGATGCTTGATGTCTACGTTCCCCCTCCTTTCCTGTAGACAGTGTTGGGCCTCCAAGTGCAGAGGTTTGTAGAACAGCAGCAAGTTTTCCCTTAAGTGGATCACCCAAGGTTTATCGAACTCAGGGAGGAAGAGGTCAAAGATATCCCTCTCATGCAACCCTGCAACCACAAAGCAAGAAGTCTCTTGTGTCCCCAACACACCAAATAGGTGCACTAGTTCGGCGAAGAGATAGTGAAATACAGGTGGTATGAATATATATGAACAGTAGCAACGGTGCCAGAAAAGAGCTTGCTGGCGTGTAGTTGATGGTGGTAGTATTGCAGCAGTAGTAACACAGTAAAACAAACAAGCAGTAGTAACTCAGCGATTTAGGAACAAGGCCTAGGGATTACACTTTCACTAGTGGACACTCTCAACATTGATCACATAACAGAATAGATAAATGCATACTCTACACTTTTGTTGGATGATGAACACATTGCGTAGGATTACACGAACCCTCAATGCCGGAGTTAACAAGCTCCACAATAATGCTCATGTTTAAGTAACCTTAAGTGTAAGATAGATCAAAACGACTAAACCAAGTACTAGCATAGCATGCACACTGTCACCTTCATGCATATGTAGGAGGAATAGATCACATCAATATTATCATAGCAATAGTTAACTTCGCAATCTACAAGAGATCATGATCATAGCATAAACCAAGTACTAACACGGTGCACGCACTGTCACCTTTGCACACATGCAGGAGGAATAAAACTACTTTAATAACACATCACTAGAGTAGCACATAGATAGTAGTGATACAAAACTCATATGAATCTCAATCATGTAAAGCAGCTCATGAGATCATTGTATTGAGGTACATAGGAGAGAGATTAACCACATAGCTACCGTACAGCCCCGAGCCTCAATGGAGAACTACTCCCTCCTCATGGGAGCAGCAGCGGTGATGAAGATGGCGGTGGAGATGGCAGCGGTGTCGATGGAGAAGCCTTCGGGGCACTTCCCCGCTCCGGCAGTGCCGGAACAGACTCGTCCCCGCATGGCCGCGATGACGGCGGCTCGGAACTTTTCTCGTATCGTGGCTTCCTCCGTAAGGGTTTTCGATGCGGGGGCTTTATATAGGCGAAGAGGCGGCGCGGAGGGTCAACGAGGCGATGACACCATAGGGTGGCGCGGCCAGGGCCTGGCCGCGCCACCATCATCTGGCCAGGCCCCCCCGTGGCTCTCGGGTGTTGGATGCTTCCGGGCAAAATAGGAACCAGGCGTTGATTTCGTCCAATTCGAGAATATTTCGTTACTAGGATTTCTGAAACCAAAAACAGCAGAAAACAGGAACTTGGCATCTTGTTAATAGGTTAGTTCCAAAACGCATAAATATGACATATAATGTGTATAAAACATGTAGGTATCATCAATAAAGTAGCATGGAACATAAGAAATTATCGATACGTTGGAGACGTATCAGCATCCCCAAGCTTAGTTCTGCTCGTCCCGAGCAGGTAAAACGATAACAAAGATAATTTCTTAAGTGACATGCCATCATAATCTTGATCATATTGTAAACATATGTAATGAATGCAGCGATCAAAACAAAGGTAATGTCATGAGTAAACAACTGAATCATAAAGCAAAGACTTTTCATGAATAGTACTTCAAGACAAGCATCAATAAGTCTTGCATAAGAGTTAACTCGTAAAGCAATAATTCAAAGTAGAGGTATTGAAGCAACACAAAGGAAGATTAAGTTTCAGCGGTTGCTTTCAACTTATAACATGTATATCTCATGGATATTGTCAACATAAAGTAATATAACAAGTGCAATATGCAAGTATGTAGGAATCAATGCACGGTTCACACAAGTGTTTGCTTCTTAAGGTGGAGGAGATAGGTAAACTGACTCAACAATAAAAGTAAAAGAATGGTCCTTCAAAGAGGAAAGCATCGATTGCTGTATTTGTGCTAGAGCTTTTATTTTGAAAACATGAAACAATTTTGTCAACGGTAGTAATAAAGCATATGAGTTATGTAAATTATATCTTACAAGTTGCAAGCCTCATGCATAGTATACTAATAGTGCCCGCACCTCGTCCTACTTAGCTTGGACTACCGGATCTTTGCATGCCATGTTTCAACCAAGTGTCACAAAGGGGTACCTGGCAAGGTCTAAGGAGAATGCTCGCATTTCGGATTTCTCGCTTTTGATTATTCTCAACTTAGACATCCATATCGGGACAACATGGACAACAGATAATGGACTCCTCTTAAATGCATAAGCATGTAGCAAAGTTATTATTCTCATATGAGATTGAGGATATATGTCCAAAACTGAAACTTCAACCATGATTCATGGCTTTAGTTAGCGGCCCAATGTTCTTCTCTAACAATTTTGCATGCTCCAACCACTAAAATGATAGACCTTCGACAAGACGGACATGCATAGCAACTCACATGATATTCAACAATAGTTGATGGCGTTCCCCAGAAGCATGGTTATCGCACAACGAGCAACTTAATAAAATATAAAGTGCATAAGTACATATTCAATACTACGATAGTTTTTAAGGCTATTTTGTCCCATGAGCTATATATTGCAAAGGTGAATGATGGAATTTTAAAGGTAGCACTCAAGCAATTTACTTTGGAATGGCGGAGAAATACCATGTAGTAGGTAGGTATGGTGGACACAAATGGCATGAATATTGGCTCAAGTATTTGGATGCATGAGAAGTATTCCCTCTCGATACAAGGTTTAGGCTAGCAAGGTTATTTGAAGCAAACTCAAGTATAAAATGGTGCATTAAAACTCACATATAAGACATATTGTAAACATTATAAGACTCTACACCGTCTTCCTTGTTGTTCAAACTCAATACTAGAAATTATCTAGACCTTAGAGAGACCAATTATGCAAACCAAATTTTAGCATGCTCTATGTATTTCTTCACTAATAGGTGCAAAGTATATGATGCAAGAGCTTAAACATGAGCACAACAATTGCCAAGTATCACATTATCCAAGACATTTTACCAATTACTACATGTAGCATTTTCCAATTCCAACCATATAACAATTTAACGAAGAAGAAACTTCGCCATGAATATTATGAGCTAAGAACACATGTGTTCATACGAACCAGCGGAGCATGTCTCTCTCACACAAGGATGAACTTATTCAGAGAACTAAGATAACAAAAACAAAAATAAAAGCACACAGACGCTCCAAGTAAAGTACATAAGATGTGACTGAATAAAAATATAGTTTCACTAGAAGAAACCTGATAAGTTGTCGATGAAGAAGGGGATGCCTTGGGCATCCCCAAGCTTAGATGCTTGAGTCTTCTTAAAATATGCAGGGATGAACCACCGGGGCATCCAAGCTTAGAGCTTTCACTCCTCTTGATCACATTATATCACCCTCTTCTATTGACCCTTGAAAACTTCCTTCACACCAAACTTCAAGCAAACTCATTAGAGGGTTAGTGCATAATCAAAAATTCACATGTTCAGAGGTGACACAATCATTCTTAACACTTCTGGACATTGCACAAAACTTCTGAAAGTTAATGGAACAAAGAAACTCATTCAACTTAACAAAAGCGGCAATGCGAAATAAAAGGCAGAATCTGTCAAAAACAGAACAGTCCGTAAAGACGAATTTTGAAATGGCACCAGACTTGCTCAAACGGAAAAACTCAAAACTAATGAAAGTTGCGTACATATCTGAGGATCACGCTCGTAAATTGGCAGATTTTTTCGAATTTTCTACAGAGAAATAGGCCCAGATTCGTGACAGACAGCAATGCTGTTTCTGCGCAGCAATCCCAAATATAACATCAACTTTGACATAGAAACTTTACTTGGCACAACAAAACACAAAACTAAGATAAGGAGAGGTTGCTACAGTAGTAAACAACTTCCAAGACACAAATATAAAACAAAGTACTGTAGCAAAATAACACATGGGTTATCTCCCAAGAAGTTCTTTTCTTTATAGCCATTAAGATGGGCTCAGCAGTTTTAATGATGCACTCGCAAGAAATAGTATTTGAGGCAAAAGAGAGCATCAAGAGGCAAATTCAAAACACATTTAAGTCTAACATGCTTCCTATGCAAAGGAATCTTGTAAATAAACAAGTTCATGAAGAGCAAAGTAACAAGCATAGGAAGATAAAACAAGTGTAGCTTCAAAAATTTCAGCACATAGAGAGGTGTTTTAGTAACATGAAAAATTTTACAACCATATTTTCCTCTCTCATAATAACTTTCAGTAGCAACATGAGCAAACTCAACAATATAACTATCACATAAAGCATTCTTATCATGAGTCTCATGCATAAAATAATTACTACTCCCAACATAAGCATAATCAATTTTATTAGTTGTAGTGGGAGCAAATTCAACAAAGTAGCTATCAAATATAGGAGGTATATTGTAATCATAATCAAATTTATCCTCCATAACAGGTGGTAACAAAAGACTACTGTCATTATAATCATCATAAATAGGAGGCAAAGTATCATCAAAGTAAATTTTCTCCTCAATACTTGGGGGACTAAAAATATCATGCTCATCAAAGCCAGCTTCCCCAAGCTTAGAATTTTCCATAGCATTAGCAACAATGGTGTTCAAAGCATTCATAGTAATAACATTCCCATTAGCATGCATATAAAGTTCCATGGGTTTTTTAATTCTCTCTTCAAACACATCATGTCCTAATTCAAGATAAAGTTCATAAAGATCTCTCATATTTTTGTTGTTTTCCATTATGCCTAACTAGTGTAAACAAGAAACCAAATGTCGCAATTGCGAGTCTAAAGGAAATAGCTTACTTTACCGGAAAGTAGCTTAGTAGCCGAGGTCCGGAGTGTGAGTACCTTTTACCTTTCCTCCCGGCAACGGCGCCAAAAATTAGCTTGATGTCTACGTTCCCCCTCCTTTCCGTAGACAGTGTTGGGCCTCCAAGTGCGAGGTTTGTAGAACAACAAGTTTTCCCAAAGTGGATCACCCAAGGTTTATCGAACTCGGGGAGGAAGAGGTCAAAGATATCCCTCTCATGCAACCCTGCAACCACAAAGCAAGAAGTCTCTTGTGTCCCCAACACACCAAATAGGTGCACTAGTTCGGCGAAGAGATAGTGAAATACAGGTGGTATGAATATATATGAACAGTAGCAACGGTGCCAGAAAATAGCTTGCTGGCGTGTAGTTGATGGTGGTAGTATTGCAGCAGTAGTAACACAGTAAAACAAGCGAGTAACTCAGTATTTAGGAACAAGGCCTAGGGATTACACTTTCACTAGTGGACACTCTCAACATTGATCACATAAGAATAGATAAATGCATACTCTACACTTTTGTTGGATGATGAACACATTGCGTAGGATTACACGAACCCTCAATGCCGGAGTTAACAAGCTCCACAATAATGCTCATGTTTAAGTAACCTTAAGTGTAAGATAGATCAAAACGACTAAACCAAGTACTAGCATAGCATGCACACTGTCACCTTCATGCATATGTAGGAGGAATAGATCACATCAATATTATCATAGCAATAGTTAACTTCGCAATCTACAAGAGATCATGATCATAGCATAAACCAAGTACTAACACGGTGCACGCACTGTCACCTTTGCACACATGCAGGAGGAATAAAACTACTTTAATAACACATCACTAGAGTAGCACATAGATAGTAGTGATACAAAACTCATATGAATCTCAATCATGTAAAGCAGCTCATGAGATCATTGTATTGAGGTACATAGGAGAGAGATTAACCACATAGCTACCGGTACAGCCCCGAGCCTCAATGGAGAACTACTCCCTCCTCATGGGAGCAGCAGCGGTGATGAAGATGGCGGTGGAGATGGCAGCGGTGTCGATGGAGAAGCCTTCCGGGGCACTTCCCCCGGCGGGTGCCGGAACAGAGACTCTGTCCCCGGATCTTGGCTTCGCGATGGCGGCTCTCGGAACTTTTCTCGTATCGTGGCTTCCTCCGTAAGGGTTTCGATGCGGGGCTTTATATAGGCGAAGAGGCGGCGCAGGAGGGTCAACGAGGCGATGACACCATAGGGTGGCGCGGCCAGGGCCTGGGCCGCGCCACCATGTCATCTGGGCCCACCAGGCCCCTCGTGGCTCTCGGGTGTTGGATGCTTCCAAAAATAGGAACGGTTGATTTCGTCCAATTCCGAGAATATTTCGTTACTAGGATTTCTGAAACCAAAAACAGAAACGGCACTTCGGCATCTTGTTAATAGGTTAGTTCCAGAAAACGCATAAATATGACATATAATGTGTATAAAACATGTAGGTATCATCAATAAAGTAGCATGGAACATAAGAAATTATCGATACGTTGGAGACGTATCAATGCTTGTCTTGAAGTACTATTCATGAAAAGTCTTTGCTTTATGATTCATTTGTTTACTCATGTCATTACAATTGTTTTGATCGCTGCATTCATTACATATGTTTACAATAGTATGATCAAGGTTATGATGGCATGTCACTCCAGAAATTATCCTTGTTATCGTTTACCTGCTCGGACAAAGCTTGGGATGCTGATACGTCTCGACGTATCGATAATTTCTTATGTTCCATGCTACATTATTGATGATATCTACATGTTTTATACACATTATATGTCGTATTTACGCATTTTCCGGCACTAACCTATTAACAAGATGCCGAAGAGCCAGTTGCTGTTTTGCTGTTTTTGGTTTCAGAAATCCTAGTAAGGAAATATTCTCGGAATTGGACGAAATCAACGCCCAGGGTCCTATTTTTGCACGAAGCTTCCAGAAGACCGAGGGGAAAGGAAGTGGGGCCACGAGGCGCCGCCACACTAGGGCGGCGCGGCCTGGCCTGGCCCGCGCGGCCCTAGCGTGTGGGGCCCTCGTGTGGCCCCCGCGTTGCCCTTCCGCCTACTTAAAGTCTTCGTCGCGAAACCCTCTGTAACGAGAGCCACGATACGGAAAACCTTCCAGAGACGCCGCCGCCGCGAATCCCATCTCGGGGGATTCAGAGATCGCCTCCGGCACCCTGCCGGAGAGGGGAATCATCTCCCGGAGGACTCTTCATCGCCATGATCGCCTCCGGAGTGATGAGTGAGTAGTTCACCCTGGACTATGGGTCCATAGAAGTAGCTAGATGGTCGTCTTCTCCTTATGTGCTTCATTGTTGGATCTTATGAGCTGCCTAACATGATCAAGATCATCTATCTGTAATACTATATATTGTGTTTGTCGGGATCCGATGGATAGAGAATACTATGTTATGGTGATTATCAATCTATTACTTATGTGTTGTTTATGATCTTGCATGCTCTCCGTTATTAGTAGAGGCTCTGGCCAAGTTTTTGCTCTTAACTCCAAGAGGGAGTATTTATGCTCGATAGTGGGTTCATGCCTCCATTAAATCTGGGACAGTGAAAGTTCTAAGGTTGTGGATGTGCTGTTGCCACTAGGGATAAAACATTGATGCTATGTCTAAGGATGTAGTTGTTGATTACATTACGCACCATACTTAATGCAATTGTCTGTTGCTTGCAACTTAATACTGGAAGGGGTTCGGATGATAACCTGAAGGTGGACTTTTTAGGCATAGATGCATGCTTGGATAGCGGTCTATGTACTTTGTCGTAATGCCCGATTAAATCTCACTATATTTATCATATCATGTATATGCATTGTTATGCCCTTTTCTATTTGTCAATTGCCCGACTGTAATTTGTTCACCCAACATGCTTTATCTTATGGGAGAGACACCTCTAGTGAACTGTGGACCCCGGTCCTATTCTTTACATCGCATACAATCTGCAATACTTGTTTTACTGTTTTCTTCACAAACAATCATCTTCCACACAATACGGTTAATCCTTTGTTACAGCAAGCCGGTGAGATTAACAACCTCACTGTTTCGTTGGGGAAAAGTACTTTGGTTGTGTTGTGCAGGTTCCACGTTGGCGCCGGAATCCCTGGTGTTGCGTCGCATCATATTTCGCCACCATCAACCTTCAACGTGCTTCTTGACTCCTACTGGTCCGATTAAACCTTGGTTTCTTGAGGGAAACTTGCCACTGTGCGCATCATACCTTCCTCTTGGGGTTCCCAACGGACGTGTACATCTACGCGCATCAGTAGCCAAGTCTCCAATGCCCTCCAACAAGCACCTATTGATCAAATTTTGGATTGTTGGTCCCCAACTAAGTTGGGTCCTAAGAGGTTAGTCACAATAGGCTTGGCAACCAAAATGGTTCTTTTCTTGACACCACTTTGAGCACCAACATATTTGGCAAACACATTGCCACCCTCATCCTTACGAAGAGAATAAACATCATCAATGGTGATAGAGTTGGATGAGGTACCAATAGTGCACAAGGAGGAGATGTGGCCCTTCTCACGGCATATGTAGCAAGTTCTTTTCTTCTCCTTCTTCTCACTAGGTTTCTCCACAATGGGAGCATTGGCTTGTTTCTTCTTGGGAAGTGGTATTTCTTCAACTTGAGGTTGAATATGAGTTTGAGCTTGAGGCCGCTTCCCTTTTTGCTTCTTCTTCAAAGGGCAAGATCTAACATGGTGCCCTTCAATATTGCACTTGAAGCAAACAATCTTGGCCGGGTCTTTTACTTGTACTTGGCCCTTCTTCTTGTTGTTGTTCTTGGACTTGTTCTTGTTGTTGGATTTGAATCCAAGTCCACTCTTGTCATTGGGGGATTGTTGCATACTCAACATCGTGTCAAGTTTGCATTTCCCTTCATGACCCTTTACCAAGTCATTCTTCAAAGAAGTGACTTGGGCCTTGAGCTCTTTGATTTCCTCTACATGGTTAGTAACAACACAAGTACTAGAGGAAGTAGAATCTTCATTGTTAGAGCAACAAGGCAAGGAAGATAATTCATCACAAGATTTAGCAATATTATGAGTGGATGAATTACTAGGACTAGCACATGGCAATATAGCATTTTGAGTAGTAGTGCTAGTATCCACATGAGGCTCACAAGGTGTTGCCTTAGATATGATAGCCTCATGAGCTAACTTTAGCCTATCATGAGAGGCTAGAAGATCCTCATGGGAGCGAGAAAGCTTTCCATGATTTTCTTCCAATTTCCCATAATTGCAAGTTAGCAATTCAAGTTGAGCCCTTAGCTCAACATTCTCCTTCAAGATAGATGCTTCACAAGAAATAGAGTTAGTAGCACAAGCATCATCACAAGACATTGATACGTCTCAAACGTATCTATAATTTCTTATGTTCCATGCTACTTTTATTACAATACTTGAATGTTTTATACATACTTTACAGCATTATTATACATTTTCCGGCACTAACCTATTAACAAGATGCCGAAGTGCCATTCTGTTTTGCTGTTTTTGGTTTTAGAAATCCTAGTAAGGAAATATTCTCGGAATTGGACGAAATCAACGCCCAGGTCATATTTTTGCACGAAGCTTCCAGAAGACCGAGGGGGAAAAGAAGTGGGGCCACGGGGCGACGCCACACTAGGGCGGCGCGGCCTGGGCCGCGCCGGCCTGTTGTGTGGGGCCCTCGTGTGGCCCCTGACCTACCATTCCGCGTACAAATAGCCTTCGTCGCGAAACCCCCTGTACCGAGAGCCACGATACGGAAAACCTTCTAGAGACGCCGCCGTCGCGAATCCCATCTCGGGGGATTCAGGAGATCGCCTCCGGCACCTGCCGGAGAGGGAATCATCACCGGAGGGGCTCTACATCATCATGCCCGCCTCCGGATTGATGCGTGAGTAGTTCATCCTTGGACTATGGGTCCATAGTAGCTAGATGGTTGTCTTCTCCGCTTGTGCTATCATTGTTATAGATCTTGTGAGCTGCCTAACATGACCAAGATCATCTATTTGTAATGCTACATGTTGTGTTTGGCGGGATCCGATGAATATAGAATATTATGTTAAGTTGATTATCAATCTATCATATATGTGTTGTTTATGTTCTTGCATGCTCTCCGTTGCTAGTAGAGGCTCTGGCCAAGTTGATACTTGTAACTCCAAGAGGGAGTATTTATGCTCGATAGTGGGTTCATGCCTCCATTGAATCTGGGACAGTGACAGAAAGTTCTAAGGTTGTGGATGTCTGTTGCTACTAGGGATAAAACATTGATGCTTTGTCTAAGGATATTTGTGTTGATTACATTACGCACCATACTTAATGCAATTATCTGTTGTTTACAACTTAATACTGGAAGGGGTTCGGATGATAACCTGAAGGTGGATTATTTAGGCATAGATGCATGCTGGATAGCGGTCTATGTACTTTGTCGTAATGCCCTGATTAAATCACATAGTAATCATCGTTGATATGTATTGAATCTTTATTTGTCAATTGCCCGCCTAATTTGTTCACCCAGCATGTTAGTTATCTTATTGGAGAGACACCTCTAGTGAAATGTGGACCCCGGTCCATTCTTTTACATCTGAATACATTCTACTGTTCTTACTGTTCTTTGCAAACAAACACCATCTTCCACTCGATACGCTTAATCCTTTGTTTTCAGCAAGCCGATGAGATTGACAACCTCACTGTTACGTTGGGGCAAAGTACTTTGATTGTGTTGTGCAGGTTCCACGTTGGCGCCGGTTTCCCTGGTGTTGCGCCGCACTACACTCCTCCACCAACACCCTTCACGTGCTTCTTGGCTCCTACGGTTCGATAACCTTGGTTTCTTTCGAGGGAAAACTTGCTGTTGTGCGCATCACACCTTCCTCTTGGGGTTCCCAACGGACGTGTACATCACGCGCATCAAGCTCTTTTTCTGGCGCCGTTGCCGGGGGGATCAAGACACGCTGAAAGGATTGAATTTTTCCTCAAGGAACCTATTGGATTCAGCTGCTGGAGGTACTTTTATGTCCATCACCTTGGGCGCCGCAACTAAATTACTTAATGATATGATGATCAATTACTCTGAATGGCACACTGAAAGAACTCCTCAAGGTAAGAAGGTAAATTCTGTTGAAGAAACCTCTTCTTTGGGTGATAAGATTGATGCTATTATGTCTATGCTTGCAAATGGTAGATCTCATATTGATCCTAATAATGTTCCTTTAGCTTCATTGGTTGCTCAAGAAGAAAATGTTGATGTGAATTTCATTAAGAATAATAATTTCAACAACAATGCTTATAGGAATAATTATGGTAACAACAACTATAGGCCATATCCTTCTAATAATGGTAATGGTTATGGTAATTCTTATGGTAATTCTTACAACAATAATAAGAGTGTACCCTCTGGTCTTGAAATGATGATTAAAGAATTTATTAGTACACAAACTGCTTTCAATAAAACTGTTGAAGAAAAGCTTGGTAAAATTGATGTTCTTGCTTCTAAGGTTGATAGTCTTGCTCTTGATGTTGATCTTTTAAAATTGAAAGTTATGCCTGAGAAAGTTGAAGATGCTAGGTTTGCTAAAACAAATGCCATCCAAGTTCGAATTAATGATAATATTAGATTGATGGCTGAATTGCATGCTAGGTGGGATAGAGAAGAAAAAGAAAAACTTGCTAAAGAAAATAATGTAGCTAAAGTATGGACTATTACCACCACTAGTAATGTTGATTCTTCACATGTTGCTGCACCTCCTACTATCAATGGTAAAATAATTGGTGTTGGCAATGTTTCTACTCCTAGTGCAAAGTGTACAAAATTGCCTGAAACTGCTAAAACTGCTGTTTGTGATAAAACTGCTGAAATTTTTCAAAATATTGGTGACAATGATTCCATTGCTGTAGAACATAATGGTTTAGATTTTGATGATTGTCATATTACTGAAGTTATAAATTTCTTACAAAAACTTGCTAGAAGTCCCAATGCTAGTGCTATAAATTTAGCCTTTACAAAACATATTACAAATGCTCTCATTAAAGCTAGGGAAGAGAAATTAAAACTTGAAGCTTCTATCCCTAGTAAGTTAGAAGATGGTTGGGAGCCCATCATTAAAATGAAATTCAATGACTTTGAATGTAATGCTTTATGTGATCTTGGTGCAAGTATTTCTGTTATGCCTAAGAAGATTTATGATATGCTTGACTTGCCACCATTGAAGAATTGTTATTTAGATGTTAACCTTGTCGATAATGTTAAAAAGAAACCTTTGGGGAGGATTGATAATGTTCGCATTACGGCTAACAATAACCTTGTCCCCGTTCATTTTGTTGTCTTGGATATCGAATGCAATGCATCTTGTCCTATTGTGTTGGGAAGACCTTTTATTCGAACCGTTGGTGCTGTTATTGATACGAGAGAAGGTAATATTAAATATCAATTTCCTCTCAAGAAAGGTATGGAACACTTCCCTAGAAAGAGAATGAAGTTGTCTTTTGATTCTATTATTAGAACAACCTATGATGTTGATGCTTCTTCTCTTGATGTTACTTGATTTGCACTTTCTGCGCCTAGCTGAAAGGCGTTAAAGAAAAGCACTTCTTGGGAGATAACCCAAGTTTCATTTTATTTACTGTATTGTTGAGTCTTGGAATTTGTTTACTACTGTAGCAAACTCTACTTATCATGTTTTTGTGCCAAGTAAAGTTTTTATGTTAAAGTTGATGATAGATTTGGATCGCTGCGCAGAAACAGCATTGCTGTCTGTCACGAATTCTCGCAGAAGTCTCTGTAAAAAAATCGAAAAAATCTGCAAATTTACGATCATGATCCTCATATATGTACGCAACTTTCATTAGTTTTGAGTTTTTCCATTTGAGCAAGTTAAGTGCCCCTGCCAGATTCATCTTTACGGACTGTTCTGTTTTTGACAGATTCTGCCTTTTATTTCGCATTGCCGCTTTTGCTATGTTGAATGAGTTTCTTTGTTTCATTAACTTTCAGAAGCTTTGTGCAATGTCCATAAGTGTTAAGAATGATTGTGTCACCTCTGAATGTGTGAATTTTGGTTATACACTAACCCTCTAATGAGTTTGCTTGAAGTTTGTGTGAAGGAAGTTTTCAAGGGTCAAGAGAAGAGGATGATATACTATGATCAAGAAGAGTGAAAGGTCTAAGCTTGGGGATTCCCCGGTGGTTCATCCCTGCATATTTTAAGAAGACTCAAGCATCTAAGCTTGGGGATGCCCAAGGCATTCCCTTCTTCATCGACAACATTATCAGGTCACTTCTAGTGAAACTATATTTTTATTCGATCGCATCCTATGTTCTTTACTTGGAGCGTCGGTTTGCTTTTTATTTTTGTTTTTGTTTTGAATAAAGTTGGATCCCACCATTCTTATATTGGAGATATTACGCTCCGCTTTTTCTTATGGAACACTTGTGTTCTTAATTGTGCTTTAATGTTCATGGCGAAGGCTAAATTGCTTCGTTAAATTGCTATTTGGTTGGAATCGGAAAATGCTGCATATGGTAAATTTGGCAATTGTTTGAGCTCTCATTAGATCATGTTTAAGCTCTTGCATCATGTAGTTTAATCTATTAATGAAGAACTACTGTAGAGCTTGTTTAATTTGGTTCGCATGATTGGTCTCTCTAAGTCTAGATATTTTCGGGTAAAGTGTTTGAACAACAAGGAAGACAGTGTAGAGCCTTATAATGCTTGCAATATGTTTTTGTGTGAGTTTTGATGTACCTGTTCATACTTGTGTTTGCTTCAAACAACCTTGCTAGCCCAAACCTTGTACTGAGAGGAAATGCTTCTCGTGCATCCAACCACCTTGAGCCAAAACCCATGCCATTTGTGTCCACCATATCTACCTACTATGTGGTATTTTTCTGCCATTCCAAAGTAAATTACTTGAGTGCTACCTTTAAAATTTCATTCCTTTACCTCTACAATATATAGCTCATGGGACAAATAGCTTAAAAACTATTGTGGTGATGAATATGTAGTTATGTGTCCTAATTCTTATAAGTTGCTTGTTGAGCGGTAACCATGTTTCTGGGGACGCCATCAACTTTATCTTTGTTGGATATCATGTGAGATGCTATGCATGTTCGTCTTGTCTGAAGTAAGTGCGATTTCATGATCAAATGGTTTGAGTATGCATATGTTAGAGAAGAACATTGGGCCGCTAACTAAAGCCATGTATCATGGTGGAAGTTTCAGTTTGGACATACAACCTCAATCTCTTATGAGAATATTAACTGTTGTTGAATGCTTAAGCATTAAAAGAGGAGTCCATTATCTGTTGTCTATGTTGTCCCGGTATGGATGTCTAAGTTGAGAATAATCAAAAGCGAGAAATCCAATGCGTGCTTTCTCCTTAGACACTTGTACAGGCGGCATAGAGGTACCCCTTTGTGACACTTGGTTGAAACATATGTTATGCGATGATAATCCGTGTCTTCCGAGCTAAGTAGGACAAGGTGCGAGCACTATTAGTACTCTATGCATGAGACATGCAACTTGTAGGAAGTATTATGCATAACACATATGAATTATTACTACCGTTGACAAAATTGTTTCTATGTTTTCAAAACAAAAGCTCTAGCACAAAAATAGTAATCAATGCTTCCCTCTGCGAAGGGCCAATCATTTACTTTATGTTGAGTCAGTTTACCCACTTATTTCTATCTTAGAAGCAAACACTTGTGTTAACTGTGTGCATTGATTCTTACATGTTTACTTATTGCACCTGTTATATTACTCTATGTTGACAAATATCCATGAGATATACATGTTACAAGTTGAAAGCAATTGCTGAAACTTAATCATCCTTTGTGTTGCTTCAATGCATTTTACTTTGAATTTATTACTTATGAGTTAGCTCTTATGCAAGTCTTATTGATACTTGTTTGAAAGTACTATTCATGAAAAGTTTTGCTATATGATTCATTTGTTTAGTCATTATCTTTGTTAGAAATCTTTTGTTCAGATCACTCCATTCATCTCATATGCTTTACAATAATGTTGATCAAGATTATGTTGGTAGCATGTCACTTCAGAAATTATTTGTGTTATCGTTTACCTACTCGAGGACGAGTAGGAACTAAGCTTGGGGATGCTTGATACGTCTCAAACGTATCTATAATTTCTTATGTTCCATGCTACTTTTATTACAATACTTGAATGTTTTATACATACTTTACATTATTATACATTTTCCGCACTAACCTATTAACAAGATGCCGAAGTGCCAGTTGCTGTTTTTGGTTTCGAAATCCTAGTAAGGAAATATTCTCGGAATTGGACGAAATCAACGCCCGGGGTCCTATTTTTGCACGAAGCTTCCAGAAGACCGAGGGGGAAAGGAAGTGGGGCCACGAGGCGACGCCACACTAGGGCGGCGCGGCCTGGGCCTTGGCCGCGCCGGCCTGTTGTGTGGGGCCCTCGTGTGGCCCCCTGACCTACCATTCCGCGTACAAATAGCCTTCGTCGCGAAACCCCCCTGTACCGAGAGCCACGATACGGAAAACCTTCCAGAGACGCCGCCATCGCGAATCCCATCTCGGGGATTCAGGCGATCGCGTCCGGCACCCCGGAGAGGGAATCATCACCGGAGGGCTCTACATCATCATGCCCGCCTCCGGATTGATGCATGAGTAGTTCATCCTTGGACTATGGGTCCATAGTAGTAGCTAGATGGTTGTCTTCTCCGCTTGTGCTATCATTGTTATAGATCTTGTGAGCTGCCTAACATGATCAAGATCATCTATTTGTAATGCTACATGTTGTGTTTGGCGGGATCCGATGAATATAGAATATTATGTTAAGTTGATTATCAATCTATCATATATGTGTTGTTTATGTTCTTGCATGCTCTCCGTTGCTAGTAGAGGCTCGGCCAAGTTGATACTTGTAACTCCAAGAGGGAGTATTTATGCTCGATAGTGGGTTCATGCCTCCATTGAATGGGACAGTGACAGAAAGTTCTAAGGTTGTGGATGTGCTGTTGCTACTAGGGATAAAACATTGATGCTTTGTCTAAGGATATTTGTGTTGATTACATTACGCACCATACTTAATGCAATTATCTGTTGTTTACAACTTAATACTGGAAGGGGTTCGGATGATAACCTGAAGGTGGATTATTTAGGCATAGATGCATGCTGGATAGCGGTCTATGTACTTTGTCGTAATGCCCTGATTAAATCACATAGTAATCATCGTTGATATGTATTGAATCTTTATTTGTCAATTGCCCTGTAATTTGTTCACCCAGCATGTTAGTTATCTTATTGGAGAGACACCTCTAGTGAACTGTGGACCCCGGTCCATTCTTTTACATCTGAATACATTCTACTGTTCTTTGCAAACAAACACCATCTTCCACTCGATACGCTTAATCCTTTGTTTTCAGCAAGCCGGTGAGATTGACAACCTCACGTTACGTTGGGGCAAAGTACTTTGATTGTGTTGTGCAGGTTCCACGTTGGCGCCGGTTTCACTGGTGTTGCGCCGCACTACACTCCTCCACCAACAACCTTCACGTGCTTCTTGGCTCCTCTGGTTCGATAACCTTGGTTTTCTTTCTGAGGGAAAACTTGCGCTGTGCTTCACACCTTGGGTTCCCAACACGTGTACATCATCACATGAGACATATTAAAAAGAGTGGGTAACATATCATGCTATTTTAAATAAGAAGCTTGGAGTTGCTCATGTGACTTGGTGAGGATAGAGTGTTCGCTCTGCAAGGCCTTGTGGGCCTTGTCTAGATCATCTAGATCCTTAACAAGTTTATCATGACCAACGCCAACTTTGGAATTTTCCTTTTTAAGCATTTTTACTTGAGCTTTAGCATGGTCTCTTTCCTTAGTGAGTTTAGAAACTATTTCATTTTGAGACACTTCAAGGGTTTCAAGTTGCTCTTCAAGAGAGGCTACGGTCTCTTGTTCTTCTTCAAGATCATTCTTTAGGGATGCTACATCATTGGCATACTCTCGTTCAAGAGCACTCTTTTTATCAATGGTGTTCTCATGCATCCAAATAAGTTTTTGGCTCTCAATAGCGGTAGTCAAGATTTCAAAGAAGTGAGAGCAAGCAATTTTATCTTTGCAAAGAACCTTGAATACACTCTCACCCTTATTGCGTAGAGAGAAAACCCAATCCTCTTCTTCATACTCATCCTAATCCTTATCACCACGAGGAATATTAGGTTCCACGGTAGGAGATACCGTGGAACTCTTGGCCATAAGGCATATATGAGAACCGTGAGATAAAGATGAGGAGTTACTTGAGGCTTCTTTCGATCAAGATCTTGTCTTGACCAATAGAATCTTTGGTTTCCTCTACATTGTTAGTCACACAACAACTAGAGGAAATAGAAGTATTTTTATCATGGCCACAAGACAAAGCAAGCATATCATCATTAGATTTATTTAAGTAACTTACACATGATATGCATGGACTATCAACACAAGCATGTAAATCATTTCTAGTGCTAGATGTGTTAAAGTCCAAAGATGAACCATTGCAATGAGATATAGATGAAGAATCATCAATAGAAAGCTCAATATCAACATTGCAATTTCCATCACCACTCACCATATCATTACCTTGTGTATTGCCACACATTGGTGAAGTGGATGAAGATGAAAACTCATCACGGCCGGAAGTGGAAGCAATACAATCATCGTCAATAATATTGGACACATCATATTTATCTTGAAGCTTTGTCCATAATTCATGAGCGCTCCCAAAAGGCATGATTGAAGAGGTAACTACATTGCTCACAACGATGGAAAACACATGAGAAGCAAGAGCATCGAGACAAGAGTTTTTCTCCTCCTCAAGAGATAAATTTTGAGGATCCTTAGGAGAAGAAAAACCCATGTCAAGAAATCGCTCCATGTCCGGGGACATACGCCGCAAAATATTAAGTACATAAATTTTCCATAGATCATATTTTGTGCCATCAAATATAAACAAGTTATTGTGCACTAATCCCCTAACCGACATCTTTACTCTCAAGGCGGTGAAGCCTAAGAATGAGAGACCTTGCTCACCAATTGAAAGGACACGGATGTCGCCTAGAGAGGGGGGTGAATAGGCGATTTAAAACTTTTACGAGATGGGCTTAACAAATGCGGAATAAAACTAGTGTTTACTTTGTCAAGCCCAAGGCCTATATACTATTGTTCACCTATGTGCACCAACAACTTATTCTAAGCAATGGTTCACCTATGTGCACCAACAACTTATGCTAAGCAATACAAGCAAGTATGTGATAGCAAGATATCTATAACTTCAAGCACGATGGCTATCACAAGGTAAAGTGCATAAGTAAAGAGCTCGGGTATAGAGATAACCGAGGCACGCGGGAGACGATGATTTATCCCGGAGTTCACACTCTTGCGAGTGCTAATCTCCGGTGGAGAGGTGCGGTTGCTTAGTGCTCCCGAACGCCACAAGAGGCTCACCTTGAGGTGTGGTTGCTCGATGCACACCAACGCCACAAAGGCCTCACCCTAAGATGCGATACTCACACCACACACCGAACGGCGCCTCACCTAAATCTCGGTGACCCTCGCCACAAAGGCCTAGGTCACGGTTCCACTAAGGGATTTCCTTCGAGGTGGAAACCGGGCCTTACACAAAGATTGGGGCACACATCCACAACTTAATTGGAGGCTCCCAACAAATCGCCACAAAGGCCTAGAATCCGTCTAGGGTTCCAAGAACCCAAGAGTAACAACCTTCTTGTTTTCACCACCACGAATCACCGTGGAGAACTCAAACCGATGCACCAAATGCAATGGCAAGAACACCACAAGGATGTTCAAATCCTTCTCTCAAATTCCAACAAAGCTACAAAAGCTATTGGGGGAATAAGAGAGGAAGAACAAAGAGGAGAACACAAAATCCTCCAAGATCAAGATCTAGTGGGTTCCCCTCACAAAGAGAGGGATTTGATTGGTGAAGATGTAGATCTAGATCTCCTCTCTCTTTTCCCTCAAGAATATGCAAGAATCATGGGAGGAATCAAGAACTAGGGCAAGCTTTGAAGGACAAAAATGGAGGGGAGAGAGAGAGAGTGAACCAACAGCCCAAGGAGGAAGAAGGGGGTATTTATACCCCCAAGAAAATCGAGCCGTTGGGCAAAACCGGGGCGGATAATCCGGCCTAAGTAAGGGCCGGATAATCCGCCCCCCCCGGATAATCCGGCCTCAGGGACAAAACCTGGTAAAAATCCGGCCAAAAGTCTGGCCCCTGTCTAGAGCTGCTTTTTTTCCGATTTCGAGGGGCCCGGATATTTCCGAAATATCCGGCCCGGATAATCCGGCCCTGATAATCCGGCCTAAGCAAACTGCAGAAACACCAAAACTAAAACGGGCATAACTTTTGCATCCGGACTCCGATTTCGATGATCTTGGGCTCGTTGAAATCACAACAACGAGCTCTACAACAATATGCATAGAAACATCATAGTCCAGCAAAGGAGGATAGAAACAAATTATGAAAGGTTTGACCTATCTCAAAAAGACATACCGGTAAAACCTCCAATCTTGAAAGTGCAACAAGTTGCCCATGGAAAAACCATTCTCAATGAACTAAAGCTTGTCATGAGAATAAGCACAAGCTCTAAAACATCACATGGATAAGATCCAAATAAAACCAAGAAGGATGATGAACCAAACTCGAAAACGCAACAAGTGATCTATGCGAAATCCGTTTTCGATGAACTAGAGCTTGTCATGAGAATAAGCACAAGCTCTAAAACATCACATGGATAAGGTCCAAATAACAACCAAGAAAGATGATGCAAGGATGCAAAGGTTTGAGCTCTCTCCGAACGATACGATCGAGTTACTCACTCGAGAGCCCTCTTGATAGTACGACAACTAAACTATAAACCGGTCTCCAACTACACTATGAGACCGGTGAGAAAGAAACCCTATCAAGAGCAAACCTTATACTTGCGCATTCCACTTGAGCTTGATGATGACGATCTTGACCTCAACAAGATGGAACGTCTTTCTTTCTTGTGTTTGCTTGACGAAGTCTTGTGGATTGCTCCCCCATAATCCACCATGGGAGAGCTTCTTCTTCGGCGCATATTCACATAACCATGACCACCATGTGGATTGCTCCCCCATAATCCACCATGGGAGAGCTTCTTCTTCGACGCATCTTCACATATCCATGATCACCATATGGATGGCAAGACTCAAGCAAAGGACCTCTTCGAGATGGCTCATCTTGAACTTGCACTTCATTTCTTCATTCTTCATCATGTTGATGTCTTGAAGTAACTCTAGGGCTCACTTCATCTTCATCTTATAGACATACTTGACACTTGATATCCTTCATCAAATTCTTCTTATTGCAACCTTGAAGCCAACAAATGGTTCAAGAATTGCCTATGGACAACTCCTACAAATATAACTCAATGCAAACATTAGTCCATAGGGATTGTCATTAATTACCAAAACCACACATGGGGGCTCCATGCACTTTCAGAAGGGCCATCGTGCTCTAATCTATTAGGTCTTGGGTTCAAACTACTAAGTTTCATGCATAATAAACTAGAAATAAAGTAGGAACGATTTTTTGTCCAATTATGAAAGCTCAGACTTGAACCTAAGTCCTATGTTATGATGTTTTTCAAGCGATCCAACGGGGAATTGAATATCATTATCAGCAGATAACGAAATACAGAGCCGTAGTTCAGTTTTACAGCTAAAAAACGTCAAAGAAAAAGCGGAAGGGAGAGCGCCGCCTACTGCTACCGTTTTTAGAGGGAACAAAGCCCGACACGAGATTTACTACAGACAGCCAAAGAAAACCCAAAACGGCACGACACTGCGAGACCGAACAAAGCAAAGCAACTTCAGGACATCTAAGCATCGTCATCGCCTCTACCAGAGGTGGCATTAGTGTTCCTGTCTTCATCATTCCTCACATTATCCAACATGAGCTGGTGAGTTGGAGCGGATCCGCCTGTTCCCATGCCATCGGCAGTTGACGCCAATCTCAGAAGATTGTCAGCACGCGTATGTCCTCAGCAGCAACAGTGGTACGAAGACTTGCCCAGTATTTCATAAAAACAACATAGTAACTAATTAATTCAACAGGCAAATGAATCAACTTTCCATCGAAACAAGCTTTGTTTCTCAACTTCTAGATTGACCGGCAGATCGCAACTAGTCCAGCAATCTGAGTATTATGATAGCATAGTAACTTTTATGCACCAACCAGTGTAACAAAAAATTAGATCTAATGGAGAGAAGTGGGCAATACACATATACTTTACCATGGCCTACTGCACCTTGTTCTATTTTTTTACGTTATATCAATCTTTTGCATTTGGGAATCGAACCGGGCACCTCCAAAATGTTTACACATGGAGCTATATTGTACCAAGCCTTCATGTAAATGTAGAGGGCCAACATTAGTTATATAAGTGTCAGTGTAAATTCAAAAAATTCAAGAACAATTAGTACATTCTGTTTGGTACACATGTTTACATGGGAGTTGGGGAGGAAACATATGAAAATATGCCCTATAGGCAATCATGACGATGGTGGTACTTCCATATGTTTATGAATATCTAAATAAAAGAATGATTGTTATTCTATCCATTGAATAAACTATAATGATATTGGTTAATGCATTCATGATTTATTTGTGGAATCCATCATCGATATGATGTTATTCTAAAGAAATTCCTGACCAAGAATCATATCACTGATGCATATGACTTAATGGCTAGCACATATTTTGATAGATGATCATGTATCATAGATCATGAACATGGAAATGTTAATCAATAATGTGGATGTGTGTTGGAGAAAAATGGTGTTAGACAAACAACCATGAGACAATGCAAAAAATTTGTATTCTTTCATTTGACTAGTTAATTGCATACATTGTGTATGATGATTCCTTGTACCTGAGATATTTGCATGTGTGCTTGAGATGCATAAAGGCTTACTTAGGCCATCTAACACTACATTGTAATTGGTTGGTGATAAAGGAAATTTTTGGGTTGCCATGAAACTTTTTGCGGGACATGGCTGATCAAGATGGGATCGGATTTTCCCCTCCGTACAACATGAGAGATATATCTTGATCACTCAGACGGTCAGATCCAGAAAATGTACGGACATACTCTCAATTATGTTATTAATAGGGATTCATGGAAATGGAGAAAGAGTATTGAGTAGCGAAGATGGCACATTCTCACATTAAGAGTAAAAATATCACAAGGAAAAGGGAATAAGTTGGCACGTCTAATATGATATGTACATATATCTGGGAGTTGGCACGTCTTTCTAGAGGCCGCTACGGTTTATTGGTTGTACACACGCCATGTTGAAGTATATGTGAACATGTAGGATTACACACTTAAGGGTGTGTCACAAGGCTAGGATATGATCCATTTCTTATTGGGCTTATAGTGCTAATGAGCCTTTAATGTACAATCCCATTAGGAGGTCCATGTAAATGAGAGGTGGGGAGCCTTAGGGTTACATCAATGCTAGTATGAGACACAAATCCTAGCTGACATAGTCCCTTCACCAAAACCGCACCACCAGTGCTAACACGTCGGCACATGGTTATCCATGCCATGTATGCCTGGACACTTCTATAGACATTGCACATGCGACGCTTGGATGAGCCCTTTGTGGGATCAACACATATTATAAGATTGCAAAGAGATAAGGATACTAGATTGCAAAACTCTTGTTTAATCCTTGCACATATTATAAGATTAGATGCACATAAACGCTGCGAGGATTCACCTCAACCGCAGCCCATGAGGACTACTCACACATAATATCAAGATCAATAACAAAGATAGAAATCATTGTGGCAAATACTTGGATTGAAATCACAATATTCTTACAATGGTCGCCAATTCGCAAGGAGATTTGTATTACAATTTAATTGTTTCCCAAGATTTATCTATAACTTCTTGCACATATTTAATTGTTTCTTCGTGGCTCTTTTGTTGCAAGATATTTTTTAAAGACATAACTTCTTGTGTTAAGAGCTCAAATTCACCAATCAATGCATCTGGCCTTTCAATTTTTTCTAGAAATTCCTTATTCAATCCTTTTTGTGAAGCAATAAAAGATCTAATCGTGTTTTCTAATTCATTAGAGTTACTACCACTAGTATATTTGTTTGGCACATAAGGGGGCTTGACGTAATTATTATTATTCCAATACCCATTGTTGCCAAAGTTTCTTATAAAAGTAACATCCACATTTTCATTGTTCTTGCCAACTAAATATTGTAAAGGGACATTGTCATTATCTTGCTTAGATATGTAGGCAAGTATGCCATCAATTTTATTAGATAAAAGATTTTCTTCTTCAATTGAATGCACTTTGTTTGTGTGATTATGTGCTCTTTCAGTATGCCATTGACTATGATTATGTAACATGCTTTCTAATATGGCTTTTGCTTCAGGTACAATTTTACCCATAAAAGCACCCCCGCAGCAGAATCTATCATGCTTCTAGACATTATGTTTAACCCATTATAGAAAGAGGTGTAAGATAGTCCATTCATTAACTCCATGTGATGGGCAGGTTCTAAGCATGTTTTTTATTCTTTCTCACGATATTGCTACATGTTCATTATCATTTTGTCTAAATGACAAGATGCTATTTCGATTTTGTAAAATCTTAACAGGTGGGTTATACTTTTTAATGAAAGCCTCTTTAAGATCATCCCAAGAGTTAATACTAGCAGTACTAGGAAATGATAATAACCATTCTTTAGCTATTCCTCTAAGAGAAAATTGGAATGATTTTAGCTTGACAATATTGTTTTCCACATTTTTAAACTTTTGCATATCACAAATTTTGCAGAAATCATGTAAATGCATAGACGCATCTTCACTAGCACTACCGCCAAATTGTTCTCTAGTTATAAAATTTAATAACCCGGGACTTACTTCAAAACAGTAGTTATCTCAGGTGTAGTGATAGGCTTAGAAATAAAATTATCATTAGGAGTGTTTCTGTAATCACATAATTTAGTATTTCTTCCCCCCATGATTTTCAGAAGATAGTTACTACTACTCGTTATGTGTTGTTCAGCTTTTAAGAAAAAGAACTAATAAGCAAATACTAAAAACATGCAAACAAAGACTAAAAACAATACAAATAAAAGTACTATGCAAAATCTAAAAGAGATAGGAGAACTCATATTGATGTTACCTCCCCAAGCTTTGGTGAGATGCAGTTGTAAGAAGATTCTTACGGTGTCAGAAAATATCTTGGACTTGCTTGTGGAAGTTGGCAAACACTGTAATGCACTCCTTTCAGTTCCCCGACAACGGCGCCAGAAAATACTCTTGATGACGACTACCAGCAACGCCAAAAATATCTTGACACATTGGGACTCCAAGTGCAGAGTGTTGTATCAGTAGAGTATCTTCCCCACAAGGATGACTCGATGGTTTATATCAAACTCTCAGGGAACTGGAAAAAGAGTATTCTCTTTTCCATTCTTCTAGCAATCCTGCAAGTAAAATAAAAGCCTTGTGTCCCCAACTCTACTGTATGGTTGTCAAGCACAAGGTTTCACGTAAGTAAATAAAATACAAGTAGAAATAAAACAAGTAAAACTGGACTAGATAAAATAACTAAGTAAAAATTGTAAAGAGATTGATTGTTTTTAGTGTTTTAGATGCAAATAAGAAAAGTAAATATTTTTGTATTTTCGGATTAAAATAGTGCAGCAAATAAAAAATAGGATAAAATCAATATAAATGTATTTCATATGATAAAAAGTGGACCGGGGTTCATGGGTTCACTTGACTATTCTCTCTTTAAGTTGTAGTGTACATATAGCAATTCATAAATGAGATATGAAGATGCAAATAATAGTATGCATATGATCAGAATTAATATGGGCATCACGTCCGAACATAGAGATGATGCAACACATCTTTCTTATACTCCACAAGAAAGGGAAAACTTCATGCAATCTTGTATTAAGAATTAACAGAGTATAGCCATAAGTACTTTGACATGAAGTTTGAATATCAAATATGCTACCTTGAACAAACAAGATGATCACTAATGTCACGTGACGAACATAGCACATGCATTCACTTTATCCCTAGTGAGGTAGCAAAAGAAAAGACAAAGACCATAATAGATCTTGAAAATATTGTCACTATCCAATCATTAAAACCATGCTACTCCATCTAATACACACATCACCCTACACACGCTCTTGCATAGATGTTGGATTGGAACAAATACATAAGAACTGGTACATAATATGCATATATCAATACATTTTACACATAATATGATCAGATCTCATAACACAATATCATAGAATAAGGATACTGTTGGAGATATGCCCAAGAGGCAATAATAAATTGGTTATTATATATCTTTGTGTTTATGATAAATGTTTATATACCATGCTATAATTGCATTAACTGAAACATTGATACACGTGTTAAGTAACAGTAAGACTTAACCACCTAGGAGCCACCACAGCAATTTTACGTTCTAGACCGTCCGATCGTACACTTGAATGGTTCAGATCTTCCCATCAGGACGAAACGTTGCAGCCAGATGTTTCTCCCATCAAATCGCGTCAAAAGCCGGCCCAACATTGTTTGGGCCGCTACTGTGCAGATTGACTTGGGCATTATCTGGTTAGCCGGGCCACTAAAGTCCATAGACCGCAGGCCGAGTGAAACTCAATTCGGCAAGCTGGTTATTTTCTCGATTCCGACCAAGACATAAAACAAAAAAAAAATACAACGATTGGGGTCTTGGGGATCGTGGGCGATGCGGAGCGGAGCGTCTCATCTGGCGACTGACCCAGCGATTCGGCACGGACCGGTCGATGGTGATGGTAAATCCAGCGCGGTGCGGTGTTCGGCAGCTCATGCGGCTCCTCCCAAGTTGATGCGTCTACCAGATGCGAAGCATCGCTGCCTTTAAGTTAGGGTATAAATTTTCAGTTCGTGCAAATCAATAATGGCCACTATATCGTGCGCAGATTCCGGGCGACGAGTGATGATTGTACGTTACTGCTGAGGCCTCACCTTGGCTATATAATCTTTCGTTGCATCGAAATCTCTTCCTAGCTTGCTTCTCTGTACTGCCAACTGCCCGCCTTAAGATTTTAATTTTCCAGACTCCAAGTCCTTTCAGGTTGTGTTCATGCCGGTTCCCTAAATTCGTTCCGTTAAACCTTGGAATTTCATTGGATTTATTTGATTGCGGAATTTCCAATAGGACTATTAGCAATGGCTGGAAGCCAGGTCAATTCTGTTTAGATATCATACTGTAGTCTTAATTTTTGTCAGTACTTTCTTGTGTGATCGGTGAAAATTTGCATTCATATCTATGAATCGGCACTACAAGATTCAGTTGTTGTATCTGCTCATTTCCACGTAAATGCTGGCTTTTTTCCTACATGATTTTACTGTATTACGATAGTTCCTAACTTATCTTCTCCTTTTGTTTGTACAGAAGAGGGATTTCTATGGAGATTGTGAATAATATCTTGGGTTCGAACACACTGGTACTGCAGCATGAAGGGCTTATACAGCGAATTAGGCAAAGTGAATTTAGCACCAGAAAGACATGGTCTTAAAAAAGGTACCAGAGCTTCCTTTTTTTGCGGAACGATTTCCACAGAAAAATATTTTAAGCAATCTTTGGTTCTGCTTGTTGTTTGGATTGCGCAGTTAGAAGGACATGTGTCTTAATATATCCTCTGGTTGTTTACATTTATCTACCTGCAGAACCGGCACACATGATGAGCTGGTGAGATTTTTTTTTTAGAAAGATAAATTTATAGGTCTTATTGGTTCACGATGATCACAATCTGCATACATAATGATGACTTACAACCAAGATGTGTTACAACTATGTTGGTCCCCTGATGAAAGCATCGACCTGACAGTGAAAAACACAATTGATGTACCGGGAATAGACTTCAGATGGGGAAAAAAAAACATGTTTGGTCATGTGAGTGCAATGGCATACCTGTTGGTTGGTAGAGGTTGCTCTTGGTGCATGCCCATGATAATGTTTTAATTCAAGGTTTATCAACAATGGTGCATGCATATTTAGTTTCCAGAAATTTGGTGTAAAGGCCGCCCTCCTCTGGTAGATGTTGCTTCATTTTTGAAAGCGGTTGAGTGTAGATGTGTGACTTGATATTATTGTAACCTCGTGAAAAATGGAGAGACTAATGGCTTTTTTGTTCATGATAACTACTACTTCAGTGGGTGAAACCTCAAGTTATATGATAGCAACTGTGGGCATGGATTTGGTGTACTGTAAATACCTTATCATGTGTTTCATATCTCTAATCGGTAGACTATTACTTGCTTTCATAGTTTGTTGGGGAAGATAGATATTTTTTTAGTTGTACTAGAAATTATCATCAAACTCTTTTGATGATTTTCTGCCACTAACATTCTGACTCTAAATAGATATGTTTTAGATCATTCCTCACCCTTCCACAAAAAATAGCATCATCAATCTCAAATTTGTATATCATCTTCAAACATCAATCAGAGCAGCAGCCATCTGAATGGCAGGAGTAGTAATATTATTGTTTCTTACAGAATTTTGAACATTTTTACTACTCTGTGCTAATTCTACTATACAATTGGTACTAATTATACAGCTGTTACTAAAAAAATAGAACTTTTTAAAATCCTTCGACCATACAATTGCATGAAGAATTCAACTAAGAGTAGAACATCAAAGATGGGAATGAAAGAAGGACACCATGGAATATATACTAACTTAACCAGAACTGTAACTGACGTGCAATAAAATCCACCGCCGCCCTTTAGTTTCTTTTCACGTTCGTGATGGGTGCACATAATTACTACCACATTACCACTATACACCGATAATAACATCTAGGGGACGCCACCGGGATCAGCGGACACGGAGTGGCTAGCCCCGGAATGAGGCATGTCGGAGCTGCTGGAAGCTCAACATCAAGGTCGTCAAGAAGGGTTATGTGCCCCTCTTGGTTCATCCTTTCCATCTTATTGATTTGTTACAGTCCTAATTGAACTGAAATGTTCACCCAAGTGATTGATGATGCTTGGGGTTTCAGGCCGGTCAAGGATAGGACTGACAAGGAGATCATAGGCAACCAATACATTCTATCTTTCTAGGCATTGCAATCTGTGAGTTCCAAATTCTGCCATATATTTTTGATATCTCAATTTGTTCTACGATTTCACTAATATTTCCTAGAACTCGACGGGCGCAGCAACGCGCGCATTCATGGTCTAGTGTTATGTAAACAACAAGAAGTCCCTAGTAAGCCTCTTGTATAACTAGCTTGTTGATTAATAGATGATCATCGTTTCATGATCATGAACATTGGATGTTTTTAATAACAAGGTTATTTCATTGTGAGAATGATGTAATGGACACACCCAATTAAGCGTAGCATAAGATCACGTCATTAAGTTCATTTGCTATAAGCTTTCGATTCATAGTTACCTAGTCCTTTCGACCATGAGATCATGTAAATCACTTATGCTAAAATGGTACTTTGATTACATCAAACGCCACTGCGTAAATGAGTGGTTATAAAGGTGGGATTAGGTATCCGGAAAGTATGAGTTGAGGCATATGGATCAACAGTGGGATTTGTCCATCCTGATGACGGATAGATATACTCTGGGCCCTCTCGGTGGAATGTCGTCTAAATGGCTTGCATATGAATGGTTCATAAGAGACCACATACCACCACGAGTAAAGAGTACTTGTCAGAGACGAGGTTGAACAAGGTATCGTGATACCGACGATCAAACCTCGGACAAGTAATATATCGCGTGACAAAGGGAATCAATATCGTATGTAAATGGTTCAATCGATCACTAAGTCATCGTTGAATATGTGGGAGCCATTATGGATCTCCAGATCCCGCTATTGATTATTGGTCGGACAGAAGTCTCAACCATGTCTTCATAGTTCGCGAACCGTAGGGTGACACACTTAAGGTTTGATGTCGTTTGAGTAGATATGGAATATGGAATGGAGTTCGAAGTTTTGTTCGGAGTCTCGGATGGAATCCAGGATATCACGAGGAGTTCCGGAATGGTCCGGAGAATAAGATTCATATATAGGAAGTCATATTCCAAGTTTGGAAATGATCCGGTGCATTTATGGAAGGTTCTAGAAGGTTCTAGAAAAGTCCGGAAGAAAGGCACTATGGAAGGTGGAGTCCCGGGGGACTCCCCATGCTAGGCCGGCCAAACCCTAAGGGGGGTGGACTCCACCAAGGGTGGCCACCCCTCAGAAGGTGGGAGTCCCACCTTGAGTAGGACTCCCCCCTTTAGTAGGTTTCTCACCAAAGGTAGGTTTTGGTGTTGGGGTCTTATTCGAAGACTTGGGAGACAAGACTTGGGGCTTCCACCTATATAAGGAGGAGCAAGGGGAGGGGCCCGGCCACCCCAAGACCACCAGTTGGCCGCATCCCTGAGGTCGGCGCCCCAAACCCTAGCCTCTCCCCAAACCGTAGCCACCTCCTCCTCCACATACAACTCCCGCAGCGCATAGGCGAAGCCCTGCCGGAGTTCTCCACCACCACCGCCACCACGCCGTCGTGCTGGGATTCCGAGGAGGATCTACTACTTCCGCTGCCCGCGGGGGAGAAGGACGTTGTCTTCATCAACACCTAACATGTGACCGAGTACGGAGGTGCTGCCCGATTGTGGCACCGTCAAGATCTTCTACACGCTTTTGCAAGCGGCAAGTGATCGACTACATCCACCCCGAGATCTAATCTCGTTAAGCTTTGCGAATCTTCGAGGGTTAGTCTCTTCATCTCCTCGTTGCTACCGTCTACTAGATTAGATCTTGGCTTGTGTTTCGTTCTTTCGGTAGGAATTTTTTGTTTTCTATGCTACGAATCCCATCAGATACACCACATAGGTATTAGAAATATGGCCATAATCATGTTAGGCAGCTCATATGGCACTAAGTACTATGAACAACATGAGAGAAATAGATCAAACTACTGCCACAAACCTGTAGTCCAGAGGTGTACTACTTTCCCTTGATCATGGTGATGATGAAGACGTTAGAGAAGGTGGAGATCCCTCCGGCGGTGATTGCGGCGGAGTTCCCCCTCCAATCTTCTCTGCAATAGCCTCTGTTTCCGTGTTTGTGTTTGTGCAACGCTCTCCTCCCGAGAACTCTTCGGGGCCATATATATAGTGATTTTTAGGTCAAAATACATTGGTGGGTGAAAGAATCAGGGCAATCGGACGATCATCGGCCGAAAGAGGGTGGGTGGCGCGCCTAGCAAGGTAGGGCGCGCCACCTATGCTCTTTCGGGCCTCAGGCCTCTCCAGGTGTGATTCCAGGGCCCACGTTGCTTCTCCTGATGAAAAAGTGATGCTCCAAAAATCTCAGATCAATTTGACTCTGTATAGGTCTCTAAAAGTGAAAAATACTTAAAACAGAGTTTTCTTGTCCTGCAGAGTTATAACCCAACTAAAGGTAAATCCCCATAAATCATTGTAAAACATGGTATTATCATTATATATGTTGCAAATACGTGTGAATTCAATATGATAAAGGACAAAGTTCATGCATGCATTTAAATGCATCACACGTCCTAACATAGAGATGATGCAACACATCTCTCTTATACTCCACAAGAAAGGGAAAACTTCATGTAATCTTGTATTAAGAATTAACAGAGCATAGCCATAAGTATTTTGACATGATGTTTGAATATCAAATATGGTACCTTGAACAAACCAGATCATCACTTTTGTCATGTGATGAACATAGCCCATGCATTTATTTTTATCCCTAGTGAGGTAGCAAAACAAAAGGCAAAACCACAATAGATCATGAATTTGTTGTCACTATTCAATCACTATAACCATGCTACTCCATCTAATACACACATCACCCCACACACGTTCTTGCATATATGTTGGATTAGTACAAATACTTAAAACATGGTACATAATATGCATCTATCAATACATCTTACACATAATATGATCATATCTCATAGCACAATATCATAGAATAAGGATCCACCACATAGATATTACAAATATGGCCATAATCATGTGAGGCAGCTCGTATGACACTAAGAACTATGAAGAACATGAGAGAAATAGATCAAGCTACTGCCACAAACCCGTAGTCTAAAGGTGGACTACTCTCCCTTGATCATGCTGATGATAATAGAGACGTTAGAGAAGGTGGAGATCCCTTCGGTGGTGATCCCGACGAAATTTCCTCCTCCAATGTTCTCTGCTGCAGCCTTTCATTTCGTGTTTCAATTTTCTGCGGCGCTCTCCTCCCGAGAACTCTTCGGGGTCTTATATATAGTGATTTTTAGGTTAAAATACGTCGGTGGGCGAAAGAATCAGATCAATTGGACGATCGACGGTCGAAAGAGCATGGGTGGCGCGCCCTACATGTTTGGGCGCGCCATCTGTACTCTTTTGGGCCTCAAGCCCATCCAGGCCTCCTCCAAAGCTCCAGGGTGCTTCTCCCGATAAAAAAAATGACGCTCTAAAAATCTCAAGTCAATTTAACTCCGTATAGGTCTCCCTAAATGCGCAAAACAGAGTTTTCCTGTTCTGCAGAGTTATAAACCAAATAGAGGAGATTATTGGTAAATTCCCATAAATCAATGTAAAACATGTTATTAACATCATATATGTTGTAAATATGTGGAAATTGAATATGATAAATGATAAAGTTCATGTATGCATTTTTTTTTAGAACACAGTACAACGCAGACGCTCACAAACACGCACGTACAAACACCCCTATGAACGCACGCACACCCTACCCCTATGAGCACCTCCGAGGAGCGGCATATCTTGAGGTTGACGAAGTCACCATGGCGCCTCGCGTTGGCACGTCACCTACCACCAGGCGCCGGTTAAATCCTGGAATAAATCCAGGTAAATGCAAACACCCATGTCAAGTCTAGGACTTGAACCTGGGTGGGCTGGTTCCACCACAAGGGACCTAACCACCAGAGCCACCCCATTTTTTGGAAATGCTGTTCTAGCATGTGCATCATGTGTGACGTGTAATGCAAACAAACTCCTTCATAATAGTACAATTCAACGTGCACGGTGGTCAATGATATTTTGACATCTTCTTCAATGCAACAAAAAGAATGCAAATTAGTGTGTAGGCAAAGAGTTGTAACTAAAATGAATATATATACAAACCGAGTACTCAATTAATCAAGAGAACGGCAATTAATCAACCATCTTTTTACATCATGTTCAGTTGGGCCCACCTACTCGGGTGAATCATTGATGTGACACCTCAAGAAATATAACAAATAAGTTTGGTAATTGGTTGAGCGAGACTAATGAATAACTTAAGGCTCAAATTTCGGTAAGGGTGTGCACTTTGAATTGGGTTTATGAACAACTTGAAATAGTGTTGTTTTGAACAATTAAGTCTAAAGTTTGCCATTTTTGCAGAGGTTATCCTCAACACTACGCATCGGATATATACATGGTCTTTTCTTCACCCTTGAAAAATGTGGGGGCTTCTGAACTTTTACTGCAACTATTTCAAGATGGTTGCACGAGGTATGTTCAACCAGTTTGGTTGGCGGCTAAAAGAATATAAATACGAATGCCTAAGGGTGCAAACTATTTTCTATTGTTTTGATTGCGCTTTGTATCCATCCTTTTGCACTTTCTGTATATATACACTAATTCAGTACTTTACAATCAATCATATCACGCTGCATATGAATTACTACTGAAACTGAGATTAAATCAGCAGGGAGATCAATGCAGCTAGCTAATTGCTATCTAATGTCATCCATACACACAAACACAACCATATACCCAATTAACTCTACAAATTGACTCGACTATCACCATCCGGGCCTACACGATAGGCGGGAACAGGTAGTCCCAATACTCGCTACCAATCTCCTCCAACTCCATCACCCGATTTGCAGCTCCTACGTCACCGCTCATCATCACGTATCGATCCTGCACCGTTGTCCCGTGATCTCTCCCCGAGCCGGCGAACGACACCATCTGCATGTCGGAGCTTCCAGCCGCCCCAGCGTCGACGGTTCTTGCATGATCGGTGGCGGTGGCACCGCTCATCCTCCTCCTCTTGCGGCGCACGCGGCTGGTGGCCTGGTGGCCGTCTGAGCCGGCAGCCTGGAGCTGCGCGTCGTGCTCCAGGCGGCGCTGCACGGTCTCCAGCGGGAAGTTGAGGTGCGCGCGTGGGCCTCGCATGCGCAGCGCCGCCACGTCGTATGCCATGGCGGCCTCATCCGCCGTGGCGAAGGTGCCCAGCCACACCCGCGCGCCCCTCCTTCGCGTGTCCCGGATCTCCGCCGCGAACTTGCCCCACGGCCGCCGCCGCACCCCTCTGTAGCTCCTGGACGACGGCGCCTTGCTGGTGGTGCTCTGCGCTTCACCTCCAGGCGAGGCCGGCACGAGCGGGGGCTGCTCGTCGTCGTGGGACGGCGCCGCGGCTAGGTTGAGGAGCTCGTCCCACTCGTCGGCTCCCATGGAGATCCACCTGCCCAGGCTGGGCAGCCGCCGAAGGATGTCCGCGCCGGCCTGATCACCTGACGATGTCGACACCGCCGCAGTCGACGACGCTGGCGTCGACATGCACCCTGACGGCGTCTCCGCAATGATGGTCGCCCACACATTCTCCAGGATGTTGCTTGCGTCGCGCTGTGGCTGGTGCGACGACCCTGGTGCTCCGATCGCCATGACTCCCTTGATTGTGGAGCAGTAATCTTGAATTAATTCTTTTTGTGATCAAGGGAAGAAGAGAATTGTGTGCGGTGCACAGAGGCTTATATACGTCTGGACGATCGGCCGAGCTCGTGGTGTCATGGCTGACACGGCCGGGATGGCTGGCTGGTAGTTGGTGATTCCTGACGATGCAAGTCAGAGCGTGGCCGCACTCTGAAGCTAGCTCGAAGAAGCTTAGCTGGGATGCAATGCAGAACGAGTAAATTCAAACGGAATTCAGTAACCGCAGCCGCCGCGCCGCGCAAGATCTCTGCACGAATTCAGCGACGTTCCTACGTGCATGGTATCTTTGCACGGGATATGCTTTCTTTTCCCCTGCAGGGTTGACTAAACGCATGGATGCCATGTTATGCAAGGTCAGCTCACTCAGCTGCTGTTTTCCGTGCCCACAGGTCTGACTCACAGTTGCATTATTTGTTCTACTCTAGCTAAAACTAGTATAACATTTAATTCGGTATTTTCAGCATTCTGCACTTGGAGCTTTATTTATACTGGTAGTCGTGTGTATAGTTTTCGAATTCATAATTTTGATGCAATTCGGTGCTGGTTGAGTTACAACTGAATACCTCTGCTGTTACCTGGTCATCTGAACTCTGAAGAGAATTTGACTGCAAATATTATAGTGTTCCGTCAGTCATGTATTGTACATTTCTACTAAACTATTGTATTGCCATACAACATCCACATCGATTCTCCAAAACAACAACCCCCCGGGCCTCGATTAATCAAGTACTGATTCTCTTCATTGCCAAGGAAACCTGCTAATGATTGGGCCATCAAGACATCAACTGATCAACAGAACCAACACAACACGGAAAGAGGTTTGGTTTTCTTCCCTGAATCCCGCTGCTTGATGTGCTTCGCAAGCCATGCAATGTACAGCCACTTGTTTCCATCATTGTATTTGCGTTCACATCGATATACCTCTCTACGTAGGTCTTACTCTTATCTCTGAACGCGCTCGATCATGATTTGTACAAAATTATATAGTTCATCCTTGCCTCACAAGTCAAATGCCCTGACAAAATCACTCAACGTGAACATTGTTTTCTTCTTCTTCTTGCTCTTCTTAGTCTGGGACACATATGCATCGAAGACTGCCATCAAGTTGCATTGCTTCTCTTTGACTCTGTACCGTACAATACGTTTAGTTTATTTGTCTATCAGCTTGAGCGAGAAGTCAGTTTAGTTAGTTTCATTATGTTTAATCATGTTGAGTTGGAAGCACTTCGCTGAAGCTGTAAGCTTGAAGCTCTGAATTTGTGGAGGAAATCGCGTTCGATCCATCACACGTACGTTCATTGGTTCGGGGGCTTCTGCCTGATTATTTCCACGCGATGGGATGCTTCCCGGTGCAGGAACTGACCATAATACGTGCGTGCACTGGTAAAGTATACAGATTGCACGTTCGCAGGTGGCTTGGGGAGGGAGGTTGGAGCAGAAGAATGTTTGAGGTTTCTGTGTCTGGACGCACGACCCGCTCTGGATTAGAGGAAAATTTGCGACGAATACTCAAGAACGGTGGAGACATGAGTGCAGTGTGCTCACTCTAAATTCAAATTCTTGTACCGATTTTTGTTTTCTGTTTTTGTACAAAGAGCATGTATTAATATCGCGAAGATACTAATTACACCCATTCTCTGTAACAATGCATTACCCTAGAGGTATTACGAATGCACACTATCCAAAAAAAAATTACAATAAAGAAAAGTCCCACTAAAGTGATCTATTCCTTTTAGTAACAGTTGTACTAACACCACCAAGACAGCGTCACACGTCTAGCTTCTCCAAAAGCGACGCTTCAAAAGGGAATATTGCACAAGCATCGTCGCCGCTCGATCATGGATTGTAGTTTTTCACCTTTGAGAAAGTCCTTCTGACAAAACAATGTTTTCAACAAAGTCATTGCTAGACACAACCAATTAAGGCTAACCTTAGATTTACAGCCTAAAATGTAAGAATTTGAATTTCTCTTGTGTTATCGCCCCCTCTTACGGTACTTCTGCTGCAAGTCACGAATCGCCAAGTCAATTCCTCATTGCCACGAAGACTCGAACCACCACTGCTAGACGCTTGATGCACACAAGTATATAGTATTGCGTGCCAAATGCAGAGATTGCACAAGATTCAAGAAAGAAAATCGTGACCAATTCTTTTGAGAAGAAAAATATCGAACAACTTGATATAAAATGGACCAAGATTCAACATATGGTGCTCGACATTAGGCATGCTTTGTTGAGCATATTCTTCAACTTATATGTAAAATGTGAAGCATGTTTGCTTTTGAAACCGTGTGCTCATGCCTACATAATGACCGTGTAAGTACCTCCGTCAACCGTGAAACATTTGAAGAAAAAAATCGTGAAACATTTGCAGAACTATGTGCGTATATGGAAACATAATGACATGCACGTGCTAAATGTTAGGTAGAACATCAACAAAGAGAGGCAACAGAGCAAAAGAGACGGAGAAATACAATAGTAGTGTGAACTTTGTAGGGGAGGAGGTCTAGGAGGTGGAAAGGCAAACAAGGTTTGTCTAGAGAAAACACGCGAATGTATTTCAAATATATGGTTAATAGGAGGGGAACAGTTACATGAATGAGAGCAACCAACATAGAAAAAAATAAAAACAACCAACAACAAGTACAAACGACTAAACAAACTGCAATTACCCGATGGCTTTTGAAGACTGCAAAGGAAGACAATGCAAAGGCAAGTTGACCTAGTGCCAATAGGGTTATGGCTCAAGGTTGTGGGCGCTCCTCCACGACCACTCTTGAAGAGTCTAACGAGTAACATAATATCGAGCCAACCATTGTGAAGCAAATTACATCCTTATCCCTTAATATGGCATAATATTCTGTGCTGCCAACACTTCTAGCATGCCACTACCAGCTAAAGTAATAACATCGAGATGAGAAAGCCATCAGAACGAGATTATTTGGTGAACAGCCGCCTCCATCCGTATAGGTCAAAGCACTGCCCAAGCAGTGGCGGCGACATGGGTATTCACATGTATTCGTACGAATACCCAAGATTCAATCATGTCTCTCCACTATACTCCTCAGATCCATTGAGCGTGGCCCAAATCATGCAGGCTATCATCTTGTACACGGAAAGAAAGTAAAGCAAACCGCTAGTCCGCCCAAGCATATTCGCATCCCTGCCTTCCACCGATCCCATATGTTAATTTTATTTTTTTGATCCTAGGGCTCGCGACCTGGTCACCTTATGTGGGGCATCCCATAGGCACCGGATCCAGGCAGCGACAACAACAACGCTCGACTCAGGAAACCAAGAAGGGCAAACCAAGAAGGTTGCACAGGAGAAAAGGCTCGACAACTCCACGAATCTACTTGTTGGCCAGATGCCCCGACTCACACACAATCCTAGCAATTGTTCATATATTGCGTTGAGAACAATTTTTTTACAATGAATACCGACCCGCTAGAACACAACGCCTCCTTCTCCATCTCCCGATGTATTACAGACTTATAGTTCGAATGCCTTTTTTCTGTTACGAGAAACGTTGATACATCTTTTTTGTACTTAGAGTACTCCTTTCTGATAGATAATTCTTTTATACTTCCTTGAAAGTAGTTATTACAATTTTTGAGGGAAAAAATGGAGTATTATTTTTAGCATCACATTAGTGTATCTTTTTTTTACTAGGTTTATTAGTGTATCTTTTTTTTTTTGAATAACAACAGGAGAACTGCTGTGTTCATTGCATTAGAAGAAAAGGCACAGAGACCCAAACTGCTCAGTTTATTAAGGAAAACCGGGCGAAAACCTTTACATCAACAAGAGCACCACTAGACATAAAGAGCGCCAGAAAGGCTAGGGGCGGCACAAACAGAGAAGTACACCACCGGGGCAAGCAACGTCACCGAACATCATCCCTCGTGCTTACGGTGGGACATCTTCGACTTCATTGCAACAGCCCCAAGGTCACTCCAATCATGTTGAATCGATCACCTTTGCCACGAGCTTGTTCGCCGGCTTCAACAACATCGGAGAGAGAAGACATAACCGAAGGGAGGCGACATGTGCCGCTCCGGTCTTGAGAGGGCGGAAAACAGGACTCGTTTGGCGCCGCCTGCATGTCGAGAGTGCTCCTGCTACCGCCACCACGGGGCAACCCCACGATACCCAGCACCACAGACTCGAAGAACACCCGCCATCGAAAGCGCCCGACCAGCCGCTAGACCACATCCCAGGTGCTCCCATCAGTATCATGTCTCCAAAACGATGCTTCCATCGAAGTAACGACATCGCGGATGCCGCCATCGCCAATCCGACATGCGGATTTAGGTTTTCACCAAAAGACAAGATCCAAGAGTGGGAGAAGTGTTAGATCTCCTCGGTAACGCCTTCAACAAGGCAAACGACACCCAAAAGTGACGTCATCACCGGCATCGATGGAAGTCGAGCAAGATTTTCATCCGAAGAACTGCACACCTCGCTGGAACCTGAGTTCCCGGCACACCTCAGTCACACCTGACCTCTCCACAAACCTCGCCGGAGCACCATCAAGGACGGCTTCATGACCGGCATCCCTTCCGGCCACCAAGAGCCTTTGCGCACCCCACCTGCCTCCAGCCGTCCACCAGGCAGCCTCCTGCCCGAGCCGCCAGGTCCCTGGAACCGGAGCAAGGCCGCTTGGCCACCCGCACGCCCTGTCTGTTGCCCTGGCCAGCAAAGGAGACAACGCCGCCACACCATGGCTGGAAAGCAGCCGGAGCAGAGTATCGTGCCGCCACGCGAAGGACGCGGCCCGCGCGGCCCAGATCTGGCCCAATCAGCCCGCGCAGCCAGGCGCGAAGCAGCGCGCCGTACCGCACCTGCCGACCTTCGCCGCCCCGCCTGGAACCACCGCATCCCAGTCCACCACCACGCCGACGCTCGCTTGGGCGAGGCCAGCTTCACCCGCACCGGCACCCGCTTGGGCGCGGCCGGCCAACGAACCGCTCCGCGAGCTCCCCCAAGCTTTGGAGGCCGGAGAGGCCAGTGGCAGCGGCGGAGAAGGAGGGCCCTAGGAGGATGGCTGGAGGCGCACCAGTTCCCCGTGCCGCGGTCGGCCTCGCCGGCACCAAAGCCCGCTTGGGCGCGGCCGGCTTCGCCCGCACACCAGCGCCCGCTTGAGCGCGGCCAGCATCACCGAAGGGAGGAGCTCGCGTCGCTACGGGGAGAAGGCCCGCCGCCACCGGCCACCGCACGGGCTTTGCCCGGCGGCATCCACCGGCGGCGGCGGGGGAGGATCTGGAGGAGGGGCGGCTAGGTGGTGGAGATGTACATAGGCTCCATCTTTCCATGGCCGGGGAGCTCTCGGGGGCCCATATAGGATCACCGATCCACCAGCGAGCAGCGATTCTACAGGCCAGCAATCTTATCAGGCCAGTCCCCAGCGCAACTACCACTGGCCCAAAAGGGACCCACATCTTCTGCTCATCACTCTCTGTCACCGCCAGCTTCCTTCACACAATCACACACCTCCTCCGTCCGCACGGAACATCGTCCAAGTCAAAGGTCAACCGATCGACGCTCACCATGGGAGGCGGCCAGGAGGACCCGGAGGCCGGCGGCGGCAAGACGATGGGCCACGCCTCCTCCGGCCCGCTCCCGACGTCGGAGCCGCCGCACCTGCGGGGCCAGGCCCCCGCCCAGTACCAGTACGGCACCTTCCACCCCCCGCCCGTCGGCTACCCCCAGCCCGCCCCGCCTCCCGGATTAGCCGGCGGCTACCACAACCAGCCGCAGCCCTACGCGCACGCCCAGCCTCACTACGCGCAGGGGTACCAGGCCGTGCCAGGTTCAGGTACCGTCGGTCTCTCAGTAGAATTTTCCGTGCTTAGCTGTAGTTGGGAAATGAGGAATTCTTGTAACTTGACGTTTCAGATTATAACTTTTAGTGATCCGCAGAGCAGTTACGCTCTCTTCGGAGATTTCATCTGTGTCGCGTGGATGCAGAATCTCACGGTTGTCTCTGAATGATCGGGAAGTGTCTGATCCTAATTTGCGTGCATGATCCTAATCCTTAGTTTCTGACAGTCGCCTTTTTCTCATCGGATAGAAAACCATAGAGTACTCAAATTTATACTCTTGTGAATGGACGCTAGGTGTAGGTGAATAAAATTCAGCACCTTGCCACATGGATTCTGAGCTAAAAAGGGGGTAAAATGATGTTTAAACTGAAGCTACAAATTGGTACATACTGTATAGTCCCATAAAGGCATCTACAATGCGGGGCGCTAAGCGCGAGCGCCAGGATTTTGTTCCTGGTCGCTGGGAAGTTGCGACGTATAATCCTAGCTAGTAGGCGCTAATTTGGAGGAATCGATGCATTCTTTTGCGCCTGGCGCTTAGTTGGTTTTTGACTTGCGGCAAGAATATCGGAGTTAGTTCAGCAGGGGTGCAAGCGCCTGAAAAATAGATGGGCGTTGGAGCATACGACGCTGGCATGGACGCCAGGATTATCTAACTGATCGTTTCTCCACCCAAGCGTCCAAGTAAGCGTCTTGGAGTGTACATGCCCCAAGTACTGCTAATTTTAGGTAGTTTTGGTTAGTACTTGTAGCATCAATTGAGGTGCAGTGCAGATCCTTACTTCGAAGCACATTTTGGGTGGTTGCAAAGACATACTATAATTCAACAAAGTCTAAGCTAAGATAGCTGAATTCATTAGCCAGAAGACAATGTTTCGAAGCCTATTGCTATTCATCTGTCGGTTACCTTATAGTACTTCTAGAAGCAAACTAGATGTATAACTTCGAATCCTATTTGCATCGATTACCCGGGGAAAAGGAAAACAAGTAGGTTCTTAAGACTCACAGAATAACAAACAAATGGACCCAAGGCTGAAAAATAGACATCCATGTCGTATGACCATCCTTTTTCTGCTGTCCCAGGTTATGGTCCTGTTGCTGAAGGAAGAACCGTGAGGATGCATCGCCTTCCGTGTTGTGGACTCGGCATGGGCTGGCTTCTGTGAGTGCCTTTGTACACTTGCTATTTTACCTTACCTTCTAAAATTAAACCAGTCTACTCACGAAGTTCTTGCTGAAACAAAGGTTCATTGCCGGGTTCTTCCTTGCTGCCATTCCATGGTACGTTGGGGCGTTTATTCTCATATGTGTCCGGGTACATGACCACAGAGAGAAGCCAGGATATGTAGCCTGCACTATTGCTGTAAGTTACCTTTCCTATACAGTTACACAATACAATACTATGCCGCTGTATTATTTTGATTTCACTTTATGGAAGAAGTTATCTCGCTTTGTATGTTAACTCAAAAAAATAGCTGAAAGGCATATGCTCAGATGCTGCTTGGAAATTGTAAACCCCCTCTTTCAATATATAAGTAGATGTTAACTGTACAAGTTTGGCATTGCAAGTACTAGTAAAGAAACTTTTAGAATAGCAAATTACGAGCTAAATGAATTCCTTTTTTTCTTCTTATACTTGACTAACTTTGCGCTGAAATATTCTGTATCATTCAAACAGGCTGTAATTGCGGCAATTGTTATCCCCCTTGGATTAGCGAAACACGAAGATTGGTGAACTGCCAACCAGGTCTTGGCATTGGCAGCGGTTCTGTTACCATAAAATTATCTTTGTTAGTTCCCAGTTACTTAGCTGGTTGTGTTTCATGTATGAGTATCATGTATACGTATCTGTACATTAAAGAGTGGAGCTGCATGGATTAGTCGATGTCCTCTTGTATCTATGTTCGGTATTTCTACTTTGTAATAAAAGAATTCTACGTTTCAAATTCAGCACTTACATATGGGATCGAGTTCACCATAGTTCCTATAGTTGTTTACCCAAATTTCATTTTTGAGTGCTTGTTTAACCAAGTTTCATGGGTCATATTCTTAAAAAGGAAACGAGGATAAACAAGTTCTATACAGGCATGAAGCAACTGACAAACACAAGCTAGTTAGGAAAAAGCATGACCAACAGAAACTATTAACACACGCAGGTAATAACAGCCCATTATACATGAGAGAATCCCTAATTGGGCCGGCCCACCGGATGCCAACGAATGAGAGTGGTAACAAAGCCCATAAAGCACGGCCCGTTAGGGTTCCTCGTGCTCCACAGATAAATAGACCTCTGCTTCCGCCTCCTCCCCCGTCGCCGCCATCTCGTCCTTAGGTTTAGGTCTCCTCCGCCGCCGGTCTCCAGAGCTCGCCAAAATGGTCGCCCACAGGGTAAGCTTCTCTCCGGCGCGGGCGCCGGCACCTTCCTGTTACCGCGCCTTCGATGTTTGACGGCGTGTCTGACCTCTGTGTTTGTTCATGCGCGCAGTTCCACCAGTACCAGGTGGTGGGTCGCGCGCTCCCGACCCCCGGCGATGAGCAGCCCAAGATCTACCGCATGAAGCTCTGGGCCACCAACGAGGTCCGCGCCAAGTCCAAGTTCTGGTCAGTCTCTTTCCCGAACCGCAGTGACAGAGCCATGAATCTTCTTCGTATGTTCGTTTTGTGTCGTTTTGATCCGTGGTCTCATGGAGCTTGTGTGTTTGCACCCAGGTACTTCCTGAGGAAGCTCAAGAAGGTGAAGAAGGCCAATGGACAGATGCTCGCCATCAACGAGGTATTACACAGTTACCTTGATCCGTGAATGCAACTTTACACTATTAGCTCGGACTAGCTGTTGTGCTAGTGCGGTAGATCAGATTTTACTCTGGGAAGATGTTTGGTGTGCTGGATTGCTGTGTAGCGTTTGGCAGTGTGTAGTCTGTACTTTGCTGTTTAGGTTCTCCCGGCCTCACCTGTATGTGTAAGTTCATGGTTTAGGGTGAAATAGGATATTTTGTCGATTTGATCACGTACGTTGGTATCAGCCTCATTTGGTGCCAATGCAAGTTGATTTTATAAATATACTGACATAGTAGCGTATACATATGCATGTAAATCAAAAGAGAATGCACTACAACATAAGAGCTGTTAGCCATCTTTTAGGATTAGTTGCTAAGGTTGAAGTTCCACCTCCAGTTTTAGAGCTGTTAGCTCTCTATGCACATCGATTTTCATTGCACAAGGAAAATATCAATCTATTCCTGTTCCCTGTCATGCCAATTCTTCCCTGTCATTCGAGCTGTCCCAGCCATCTTCGCAGCAGTATGTACCTGTCATGAACTGATGTACGTGACAACTTGGCATCAAAGCTTACGGGATCATTTGCACTTGGCACCATTGGGCTATCTTATTTGTGGGAGTTCTTAGTGGCCAGATGCTGGGCCACGAAAAGTACAATGTTAGAAGTGCAATGACATCGTAAGCTCTGATACCAACTGTTACGTCCATACATTTCATGATGTGTATGTACAGTCATGAAGATCACTGGGTCAGCTTGGATGGTAGGGAGGCTAGATTGGCTGAGAATAGCTTTGTATTTGTTCTTGTCAATAAAAAAAAATGTGCCTAGCTTCTATAGAGCTGGTCTGGTCATGACATCAAATCAAACATATAGTTAGCAAGATCACTTGGTGTGTTCTGTGTTATTGCTGAGATAGGGTACTTGGTGGATCTATAGTAGATCATGTACATTGGTATCAGCCCCATTTGGTGCCCATACAAGTGGAGCTGAAACAGCAATGGGACATTTTACTATGGCCATCTGTACCATTTTCATAAAAGTACTGATATAGTAACTTCTATATCTGGTAGCCACCTCTTTAGTTTTAGTTTGTAATGTTTGAAGTTCCACTTCCAGTCTTAAAGAGTTGTTAGTTCTGTATGCGCATCTATTTTCATTAAGCAAGGAAGATGACAATCCATTCCTGGTTCTCTGTCATGCCAATATTTCATATATGATATATCCCTTCCTTCTCATTCGAGTTGTCCCAGTCATCTTTGCAGCAGTATGTACCCGTCCTGAACTTATGCTTCTGACAAGTTGGTATCAAAGCTGATGATGCCTGTTGCACTTGATATCTTTGGGATATCTTTTTTGTGGAGTTCATAATGCAGGCCCACCTAAAGTAACACAGAGTCAAGTGCAACAGCATTGTGAGCTCTGATACCACTTGTTGGGACCATACAATTCAAGATGTGTATGTACGGTCGTGAAGATCACTGGGTCAGTTTGGATGGTAGGGAGGCTAGGTTTAGAGTTGGCTGAGAACAGATTGGTACATGCTCTTGTTGAATGAAATTAGATACGTGTATCTTATAAAGCTGGTCATGACATCAACGCAAACTGACAGACAGTAGTATCCTATGTTCTTTAACTTGGTGTCCGTACTTACTGTGGCTTGCATGGTCTGCACCCTTGAGAAAGCCTTTAAGTTCTTGTTTAGGCACTATGTTGTTATTTTTGTTTGTTTATACTAGAATTATAGAGTCACTAACTGTGTACCGCTATTAGTTGCTACTATTGTTAAAAAATCCATCTGCAACAATTTTATTTAATTAATTAATGTGGCTCTGTTCTATAGAATGGTGCCTAGCATGACTATTTCTATTCTGCAAGAAAATGCCAACTAATCCTATTTGCCATTTACGGCGATAGGTTGCTTTGAAGTGTTTTAAATGGTTATACTGTGCTTGTTAGGTGTTGCTTTCTCAGTAATAATTGTTGCTGTATACCATTCCCTTGTTTTCTAACAAGTATGCTGTACATCTTTCTCAGATCTTTGAGAAGAACCCGACCACCATAAAGAACTTCGGCATCTGGCTGCGCTACCAGAGCAGGACCGGTTACCACAACATGTACAAGGAGTACCGTGACACGACCCTGAATGGTGCCGTGGACCAGATGTACACGGAGATGGCCTCCCGCCACCGCGTGCGTTCCCCCTGCATCCAGATCATCAAGACGGCGACAGTCGACTTCAAGCTGTGCAAGAGGGAGAACACCAAGCAGTTCCACAACTCCAAGATCAAGTTCCCGCTGGTCTTCCAGAAGGTGAGGCCCCCAACCAGGAAGCTCAAGACCACCTACAAGGCGACGAGGCCCAACCTGTTCATGTGATTGGTTGCAGAAGTCTCCCACCTGCTGTTCTGTGTTCTAGATTATAAGTGTTGAAGATTTGCCTTTGAGAGTTTTGGTGCGCTGTGGTTTATGCACTTTGATGTTTTCAGTTGCTGCTGTGGATGATGCTTTGCAACTCTTGACTTTATTCGGTATTAGTAATGAGCAGATCTATTGTTGCTTCAGTATGTCTCTAGTGGTGCGAACGTTTGCTATAATACATTTACACCACAGGGAAATAAGGAATCGCCAGATAGACTAGACATATTATGCTGAGTATGACCTGTTTACAATTAAAAGCCATCGCTGAACTGATGGGACGCTGTAGAAGCTGTTGATCTAGCGGTCGTGCCAGAGTAGCTGCTATCGCCAGAAACAACGATGCGCTTGGTGGAGGAAGAGTCCTCCATTGTCTGGTGTGGAGGACGGTGAACCATACCAAGCTTGCAGGTGCGTCCATCCATCAGCGTAAGTATGTGTAGCTTTACCCAAAGCAACCGACAGATTTTGGTCTGTATACTTGTTTCCATTTGGTTTGGTTTATGTCTGCTTTCAATGGCAGATTCTACTTGTAAGTTGCTCGATTTGGCTCTCTGCCGATCAGCTAGCGAATGGTGGTTGTTTCTTGGTTGAAATCAGATCAACGTGCATGATTATGCTTCAGGTAGCTGTCTTGCTCCGGAGTCCGGACCCTCAGCAAGGCCAAAGCTGCTGCCCTAACATAGCTCCAATACTCATCACAGGAGGAGACAGACAGGTGTGGTATTCCTGCAGTGAAATGATCGTTCATCATTTCTGCACAGTGCCGTCCAGTTGTCTTCACATAACGTTCGACCCTAGTTATATAATGTTGTGTTTGGTTTTGTTATTTAGGCTAGTGAAGAGTTGCCTTCACCCAGTATCAGCCACGTCCAAACTAACATTTGCAGAAATATTTCAGAAAAAAAAACTACAGTATATGTATCTTAACTTTTTCATCACAGCTCTTGTCATAGCAGGGGAAGCAAATGATGGTGGCATGGACATTGCAAGGCTGCAGCCCCAATCCACGCTTGTCCCATCTCTCTTGATTCGTGTGGACTTATTGAGCGTGCTGGCCCATGACCTAATGAGTGCACTCGACGAAAAACAATGCAACTCATTGTCTCTCACCTTTGCCTCTCCTTTCTGAAATTTTCCTCTCCGGTGCTGAAGCCCCGAACCATGACTGGCATCGTCGCATCGCATGTGACCGCGGCAGGTTACGTGCACCGGTGCTCGCTGGATTCTTCGCAGCCTAACTAGCTAAAGGTTTGCTTTGGGAGAGGAATGATTTGCATCTCCTTTGGCTCGAGAAAAGGCTAAAAAGAAGGTCCAGATGGTCGGTTGTTCATTCATTACCCATTATTACCAAAAGATACATGATCATCATAGTCCCTTAGCTAGTTAATTAATTTGCTCGTACTGTCATACAGTTTGAGAAACCTATGTACTTATGTAGTGCTGCTGTTGTATCTGGAGTCCAAAACCACCCATCATTTGGGCATAAGTGGATTTGATACCCTTATCAGGACAAGCACACGTACCAGCGTATCACGGTTCACGGCAAACTTGTATATTATTATTCCGCAAGGCTACGGCGAGAATCAGTGGCAAACAGCCTGACAGCAAGAGGCGATAAGATAGCGTCAGAGCGAGATGTAATCATGGATGCTGATCGAGCTCGTCGCTTTCCGCTTGTTAGTACAGGAAATTCTCTATATCTTGACCTAAGCAGAACCATGTAGGTTTGTCTGTCGTTGACAGGGACTCCCTAACAGATCATCCCATTAGCAACAATAACTGCTACAAACCTTTGTTTGACAAGCATGCAAATCTCTCATGCAGCTTCGTCGATCAGCTTCCTTTCCACAACCCTGAGCTTTATCTTTATGCTTTAACTAATCTCCATGCAAAATCGATCACATCATCTGCTTAAAAGTGATCTACGATGGCTCCTCCTGATCAGACATACACGCATCTTGCATGGGGATTGACATGGATGTAGAGAGGTAGCTTAGCTAGGTACGTACCAGACATGGAGTTGTTGGGAGACCGCGAGGACACAAAGAGGCTCGACCTAGAACTCACTAGCTACCGTCAAAGGTTTTGCGGCGTCGATGGTGGTGGTGTCTGCATCATTAGCCCGCTGTTTAAGCAACCTGAACCGGAACCGCTCAACTGCTAAGATCTGGAATCGTTCCTGGGGTCTCGATTCGCATTGTACTAACTGTGATCAATCGACACGCAGGGCTACTAGCTGCACGTTTTTTTTTGGCAAGTTCGATGTACCCATGTGTGTGTGGATGGTGTCATGAAGCAATATCGTGACGTTTCTTCAGAAAGAGAAAAGAGATTTAAAGCAAATGCCATGACCCAAAGGCCAAAGCAGCAGATACTTGTACTGTTGAACAACCGCTCCCCTAATCTTCAGAATGCATTCTTCAAAATAAAAACAAAAAACTAGCTACACGTTGATATGATATCGAATAATATCTTGCTGGGGAATTTGATTTTTTTGCCCCCACTTAGTTTACAGTTTCATGTTTTACGGTTTTGCCTTGCTTATATGGTAATGGATATCAAGTGTACCTCTGGCCATCCTTTTTTTGTTATTTCATATTTTGCACTCTTACAGACCAGAACCACGTACAATAGCCAGAGTACCCTTGAATCCATAAACCCCATTTTCTTTCTCTTGCTACCCCTTGTGTGCTATCTTCCCGCAGCTCCACCACAAAAGCCATCTTACACACCATGGATGTCGTGCCGCTACAAATAGTTCGTCAAGTCCTTGTGCAGTGTAGATGTTGTAATTTTTTTTTTGCATCTGTATTGCCATTAGGGCACTGCGTTGTTAATATACTTCCTTTATCGAAAAAATACGTGTATGAATGGTGTCATGAAGCAATGTCATGACGTCTCTCCAGAAAAGGGAAAATAAATTAGAGCGAAAATTGCAATGACCCAAAGCGGGAGATAGATGACTTTGCTACGTGTTGTGCTGGTCTTGATCGAAGGACATGTGCACTTTGTCTGCAAACCTGCACTGCTGAACAACACCCTACTTTCACAATTGCTTTCTGAAAAAAAGGGAAATTCCTAGCAAGACGCTGAAACAATATCGAACAATATCTTGCTGCTGTTTGGGACCTAGAACTCACTAGCTACCATCGAGGTTTTGCGGCGTCGATGGTGCATCATTAGTCTGTTGTTTAAGCAATCCGAACCGCCACACATCCGAGATCTCGAATCCTGTTACGACGACATCGATCACATTGTACTACTGTAACTGTGAATCTGTGATCAAGCTGTTAGTGGTGTATAGTCCCCTGTAGTCCCCTATACTGTATATTTCCATAGTGTGAGGGGTTTCCCTGCATATTGTACCCTTGTACATGTACTGGCCTTTGGCCCACTGTGAATACCAGTTGCTCTTTCTCAACATGGTATCAGAGCTCTAGGTTTAGCTCTTTGCACGCTGCAACTCCGTGCTCGATCCACGCCGCCGCCGATGATCTTTCCGGCCGTCGCTGCTCCACTCTTCTCTTCCTCTCTCTTTCCAAGAAATTTAGCCTTCTTTCGGCCATTTTAGAGCTCCAAATCGAGCTCCCCCGTCGGCCCCGTCGAGCTCTCTGTCCCGGCCTCCGCCGGCCAGCCGTTCTTGGCCGGATCTGCTGCTCCATGCTCCGTCACGGCCTCCGGTCCGCCCCGTCCCGGCCGCCTCCGGCCGGCCACATCGTCCAGGCTGCATCTGGCTCGGCCCGGCCCCAGCTTGGCCCGTTTCGGCTGCCCGCCCAGCGAGGCGTTGTCCTACTGCGTACGTGAGGCTGCTGGCGTTGCCCTGCTGCGTACGTGAGGCTGCTGCAGCATACGCGAGGCTGCTGCTGCTGCTCGTTGATTGTTGCCCAGATTCAGATCTGGTTTGAAAAAAAAGAGGAATTTAAGAAAGATGGCGTCGTCCTCGTCCTCTGGATATGTCAGTATTCCTCGGTGCCCTGTGATTTTTGATGGTACCAACTATGGAGAGTTTGCTGCCTTTATGCGCATTCACATGCGTGGCCTTCGGCTGTGGGGTGTTCTTATTGGCGAGGTCTCTTGTCCGCCGCACCCCACTGGTCCTGTGCCTCCTCCTCCGCCGTCTGTGCCACATGCCCTTGCTGAGGATGCTACTCAGGCTGATCGGGATGCAGCCAAGTCTGCCGAGGCCACTGCTGAAGAGGCATATGAGGAGCAGGTACTTGCTTATTCAGAGGCTCTTGGCTCTTACCGTGACAGTTTGGCTACCTATACTCAGTGGTGTGATGAGGATGCCAGGGCTGCTGCTGTCTTGTCTCAGAGTGTTCAGCCACAGTTTGCTTCTGAGTTTATGGGCCTCGCCACTGTTGCCGAGATGTGGTCTCACCTTTGTCAGCGCTATCAGCCTTCTGGGGATTCTCTGTACTTGTCTGTGTTGCGTCAGGAGCATGATCTTCAGCAGGGTGACTCTAGTGTTGATGAGTTCTACACCCAGAGTGCGGCGATCGGCGCCGCTTGATTCTCTTCGCAGTCTGTCTGTGGTACTTGCCAGTGTTGCCGGACAGACGTTCGATATGGACTTCCAGAGGATCCATGAGTTCCTGTCTGGACTTCGCCCAGAGTTTGAGCCTCGGCGTGCTCGGTTGTTTGCTCGAGGCCGTGTTCCTATCTCGGAGGTGCTGACGAGCTTCGTGCTGAGGAGACTCGTTTGCGTGGTGCTGGACTGCTTGGGACACCCTCTGTTCTTGCTGCTCGAGTGCCCACTGCTCCTGCACCGCCGCTTCTTCCCACTCCAGCGCCTGCTGCTTCTGGAGGAGCCCGCCCGTCTCGTGGTGGGGGTCGCCCTCGCCCTCCTCGGTTCTGCACTCACTGTCGGAGGCCTGGTCACCTTGAGTCTGACTGCTATCGAAGCGCGAGGTGTACCTCCTCGTGCTCCACCTTCAGCGCCTGTCGCCACGGGTTTCACTGAGCAGGATATAGCGAGACTTCAGCGTCTCCTTGCCACTGGTTGGGGCTGGCCCTCGGTGCCGTGACTCCCAGGGACTTTGGGAGCTTGACTGGCTTCATGTTCCTTCCTCCACCACTTCACCGACTACACCATGTGTGCTTGCTGCCTCCACTCCCGCCTCCTTTCAGCAGTGGCATCATCGTCTTGGTCATCTTTGTGGTTCTCGCTTGTCGTCCTTACTTCGTCGAGGTCTTCTGGGCCTGTCTGGAGATGTCTCGCAGGTTGTCGGGGTTGTAGGCTTGGTAAACAGAATCAGTTACCTTATCCTACCAGTGAGTCTGTATCTCATCGTCCGTTTGATTTGGTCCATTCTGATGTATGGGGTCCGGCTCCCTTTGCTTCCAAGGGGGGCCACCGCTACTATGTTCTTTTTATCGATGACTTCTCTCGCCACATTTGGATTTATTTTATGACTTCTCGCAGCGAGGTTCTCTCGATATATAAGCATTTTGCTGCCATGGTCCATACTCGGTTTTCCACGCCTATCCGTGTCTTTCGGGCTGATTCCGGTGAGTATATCTCCCAGCTATTTGCGTGGTTTTCTTGCTGAGCAGGTACTCTTGCCCAGTTTTCCTGCCCGGCGCCCATGCCCAAATGGCGTGGCTGAGCGCAAGCATCGCCACCTGCTTGAGACGGCACGTGCGATGATGATCGCTGCCTCTCTTCCTCCTCACTTCTGGTGAGGCTGTGTCTGTTTCCACCTATCTCATCAACCTTCAGCCCTCCACAGCCTTGCAGGGTGGTATTCCTCTTGAGCGTCTTACTGGTCACACTCCTGATTACTCGACCCTTCGTCTCTTTGGTTGCGTTTGCTATGTTCTTCTTGCTCCACGCGAACGCACCAAGCTGACTGCTCAATCTGTTGAGTGTGTATTCCTTGGCTACAGTCCTGAGCATAAGGGATATAAGTGTTGGGATCCTATTGCTCGTCGGATGCGCATATCTAGGGATGTCACATTTGATGAGTCCCGTCCTTTCTACCCGCGTCCCGCCTCTTCTTCCTTCTCCGTGAATGATATCTCTTTTCTCATGTTCCCTGACTCACCTCCTCCTATGCCTCAGGTCCCTCCACCGCCGAGTCTCGCACCACCTTCTCCTCCTTCGCCCACCAGACCCTCCTCTCCTCCCCCACCACCTTCTCCCATACCTTCCTCTCCCATGTCCCCTTCCTCGCCTACGGTGGTTCCTCCCTACCCTTTTCACTACTCCCGCCGTTCACGTGAGGATGATGATGCTCCTTCTGATCTGCCCTCCACCTCAGGTGCAATGCCCTCTCCGTCTGAGCCGACTCATCATCTGCGTGCTCGGCCTCGTCCTCCTCCTGATCGCTATTCTCCCACTCACTACGGCCTCTCTGCGGTCCTTGAGCCGACTTCTTATCGGGATGTTACTCATCCCGAATGGCAGCTAGCGATGGCTGAGGAGATTGCTGCTCTCGAGCGTACGGGCACCTGGGATATTGTCACCCCTCCTTCCTCTGTTCGTCCCATCACCTGCAAGTGGGTCTATAAGGTCAAGACCCGCTCTGATGGTTCCCTTCAGCGCTACAAGGCTCGTCTTGTGGCTCGCGGCTTTCAGCAGGAGCATGGCCGCGACTATGATGAGACCTTTGCTCCAGTGGCTCACATGACCATTCGTACTCTCCTTGCTGTTGCTGTTCGTCGATGGTCTCTCTCGGTTTGATGTGCGAATGCTTTTCTTAACGGTGAGCTGCATGAGGAGGTCTACATGCAGCCACCTCCTGGCTATTCTATTCCCGATGGCATGGTATGTCGTCTCCGGCGCTCTCTCTATGGCCTTAAGCAAGCTCCTCGCGCCTGGTTTCAGCGTTTCGCCTCTGTGGTGACCTCTGCTGGTTTTGTCCCTAGCGCACATGACCCTGCGCTCTTTGTCCACACATCTTCTCGCGGTCGGACTCTTCTTCTTCTTTATGTTGATGACATGATCATCACAGGTGACGACCCTGAGTATATTGCCTTTGTTAAGGCCCGTCTTCGTGATCAGTTTCTCATGACTGATCTTGGTCCTCTCCGCTACTTTCTTGGGCTTGAGGTTTCCTCTACCTCCGATGGCTTCTATATCTCCCAGGAAAAGTATATTCAGGATCTTCTCACTCGTGCTGCTCTTGGTGATGAGCGCAGTCGAGACTCCTATGGAGCTAAATATCCATCTCCGCTCCACTGATGGTGATCCTCTTCCGGACCCGACTCGCTATCGTCACCTGGTTGGGAGCCTGGTCTATCTTGCTGTCACCCGTCTGACATCTCCTATCCGGTCCACATTCTGAGTCAGTTCATGGCTGCTCCCACTAGTGTCCACTATAGTCATCTTCTTCGTGTCCTCCGCTATCTCCGTGGCACTATCTCCCGTCGTCTTTTCTTTCCTCGCTCCAGCTCCTTACACCAGACCTACTCAGATGCTACTTGGGCTAGCGATCCGGAGGATCGTAAGTCTCTTCTGCCTACTGTGTCTTTCTTGGTACCTCCCTCATTGCTTGGAAGACCAAGAAGCAGGTTGCAGTCTCTCGTTCGAGTGTCGAGGCTGAGTTGCGAGCGATGGCTCTCTTGACGGCTGAGGTGACTTGGTTACGCTGGTTACTTGCGGATTTTGGTGTTTCTGCTGATGCCACGACTCCTCTCTTATCGGACAACTGGAGCCATCAGCATTGCGCGTGACCCGGTGAAGCATGAGCTCACCAAACACATAGGTGTTGATGCCTTCTACGTGCGTCATGCTGTGCAGGAACAGGTTGTGGCCCCTCATTATGTGCCTTCCGAGCTACAGCTTGCTGACTTCTTCACCAAGGCCCAGACCAGAGCACAGCATGGGTTCTTTCTCTCCAAACTCAGTGTTGTTGATCCACCATGAGCTTGAGGGGGGGGTGTTAGTGGTGTATAGTCCCCTGTAGTCCCCTATACTGTATATTCCCATAGTGTGAGGGGTTTCCCTGCATATTGTACCCTTGTACATGTACTGGCCTTTGGCCCACTGTGAATACCAGTTGCTCTTTCTCAACACAAGCAACAGGCAGGGCTACTAACTACACGTTTTTTCTGTCAAGTTGATGTGCAGCGTATGCATGTGTGTGGAAACAGAATAAAGCGATGACATGGCCCGAACAAAGCAGAGATACCTTAATTCGCAAAAAAAAAAACAGAGATACCTTGGTCTAGAAGGACTAGTGCACTTTACCTACAAACTTAAGTGCACAGTTGAACCTCACAATTTGCTTTCTGCCAAAAAAGAAAAGGAAAAAATGGTGGCTAGATGCTGATACAACATCCAACAATATCCTGCTTGCTGTTTGGGACCTTGGGTGCTTCCTGCTGCTCCACCACAAAAGCCATCCTTTCACACCACCATCATACACACAGAGCTGTAAAAGCCAAATGTGCTCAAAAGCGCCCATCCCTCACTATATCCCATATTCCGTTCCATTCCTCAACAAAAGTCCACTATGCTACTAGGTAGCTACTAGCTACACTACATGGTTGCTAAACAGCTTCTGATTCCCAAATCATTCCATCCATCCAAAGGAGATAGCTAGCATAGATAGGCATAAGACAGCTCTGCCAAGTTATCCTCTTAGACCAACTAAATCTTACATTCCTGAAAGATTGCTCGGCAGATTCTTGCATTCAGCTGCAAGTCATCCGGGAAGAAGAACATCGGTCGGAGGGTTAGCGGCTTGAGCAGGCATTGGTTTCTGCTCATTGTTTAGTGCAGTCAGGTCTGTTTTTTACTCTTGTTCGAATGCTGGTATTTAAGGTGAGGGAGAGCTCGCAAGGAAGGAATTGCTTGGAGTGCATTGTAGCATGAGGTGGCAGTGAGGGAGATCAGAGGGTAGAAGCTTTCCCTGTTCATCTTCTTCCCCTTCTACCACTGTTGGCGTAAGTACCTTAGGTGTGTGTCGATCGATCGATCTTGTTCAGCTTGGGTGCTTGCTCATTTCGATCTTGGTGTGGTGCTGTTCTCGCTGAGAAGAGACGGGATTTGATCGACAAACATCAATGTTACTGCTTGGAAGACAGAGACTGTTGTTCCCTGTACCGTCAGGATGTGTCCTGATTCTCTTGCTTGTAAACCCAGCCCTGGGTGCTTCAGATAGCGTGGAGGATTTGAATCTAAGCTACAGGACTGCTCAGCCTTTGGAGGTAAATTTCAGAGATCATTTCGATTTTCACTACTGCATTTATCTCTACAAGGGTCATCTGAATGTCTGAATATCACTCACTGGCTGACAACAACACTTGTTTTGGTTGAACTGTTGTGTTGCAGCTGACGCCCAAGCTGTCGCTCCAACTGAAACTCCACGCCTTCCTGCTGTGGTCGTCCCTAGGCTTCCTGATGCCAGTCGGGGTGCTGCTGATCAGGGTCTCGAGCAACGTCAGAAGCGCCAAGTCCGTCAGGGTCCTCTTCTACAGCCACGTTGCCTTGCAGATCGCCGCCGTGGTGCTGGCCACCGCCGGCGCCGTTCTATCGGTGAAAAACTTCGAGAACGCATTCAACAACACCCACCAGAGGATCGGGCTGGCCCTCTACGGCCTCATCTGGCTCCAGCCGGTCATCGGCTTCATCAGGCCCGACAGGTTTAGCCTGAGCTCCATCAAGATTTTACATTTCTTTCTGCATCTTCATGTGTCTTCAGTGAAGCTTATCATCTAAACAATTTGTTTGATCAGGGGCGTGAAGGCAAGGAGCGTGTGGTACCTGGCGCACTGGCTGCTGGGCATCGTGGTGTGCGTGGTGGGGGTGGCCAACGTGTACATCGGCCTCCACACGTACCGGGAGAGGACCGGCAGGAGCGTCAGGCTCTGGACGGTGCTACTCACCGTGGAGGTGTCGGCGGTGGCGCTCGCCTACCTCCTCCAGGACAGGTGGAACCACGTCGTGCGGCTGCGGCAAGAAGAAACCGCCGCCGTCGGAGACGGGCGGTCAGAGACGACGACGGAGGAGCCGGCGTACCCGGCCAACGATCACAAGGAGGTGGCCGTGATGCCGTAGAACGCCGATGGGAGCGGGCTGTTCATGCTCGGTGACCATTCCTGGATTGCATTTTCAGTCGCTAATCGAATCGGGTGTACGGCTCGCCGGCAGTAGATAGATGTACAGATACACGATTGTTGTGGTTTCCCCGGCCGGTGATTGCATGATTAAGACCAGATTTATTGCTGGTTGAGTGTCCTGCACTAACAGTTCTTGTCCGATCGTGGGGGCAAACGACCGATTCAATCGCATATGGGCGAGTTTATCTGCTGAGGGAATCCCGAATTTGCAGGCTTGACAGGTCGTCAGAATACGATCGAAGGGCAAATCGCGTAGAATGCATTTTACACACAAGCCAAACGATTTTTAGTCGACTTGGATATGACTCTGACACGTGCTAAACCAATTGCAACTTTTAAGATTGGAAAGAAATTATTTGGTGGAGATATAAAATTAAAAACAGAAACAATGTTTTGAAACAATGTTATTGCATTCTACTTCGTAGTTTTCGAACCATATAGGATGATAAATTTTATGTAGTTTATATGTTTTGCAACTTTTGAGTGTTTTAGCGAGATAAATATTTAAATTCATCCGCATTGGCATTTTAAGTGCGGGCGTGCCAGTATACATTTGTATACAAAAAAATGGTTGCAAACACATAGAAATGGGAAACTTGTATTTTATCGATTATCGACAATTTAAAGATTCCCATCTTAGATGTATTTTCTATATTCGCGCCTGAATACACATCTGACAAAGACGATTGCAGAGTTCCTGATTCGTGGAGCCTCGAAAGACTTTCCAGTTAATTATATTCATAGACTGGCTTAGGTCTATGAAATACCTCCGATTACGCTGTCATCAATATGGTCATCATTACTGGCTCTCCTGTTAAATCCGCAACATGAAAAATAGAAAGGGTGTAGCACACCTGACACACAGTTTAACGTGGAAAACTCCAAATTGGGGAAAAAACCACGGTGGCCCGGAGGGCAAATCCACTATGAAAATAGTTGTGTACATCAGATGTTACAACGAGCTTATATCTGCTGATTAAAATTTATCGAAGGTGAGGTGCCACCTGTTTGCTTACCCCTGTATATGATCATAATCTTCAATTATGATGTTTCATCTTCAAAGATCTTCATACAGCTCAAAAATAAGTGTTCGGCCTCATCAATCACGAACAGATCAAGTCCCACCCCGTTGGTCAGGATATCTGAATAAATTCCATCGGCCACGAAGAAGATGACTAAAATTTAGCCTCCATGAACACCGCACGTATCATGTAGCGCGAAGCCTCATGTGCCATGAAGGGCGACACGTAAAACATATTGGTACAACGATGTGACCGGGCGATGAACATCCATCACATATCCTGGAGACCTTTAAACCTGTTGGCGCAACACCGCGGTCGGGATCGATAATCATCTGTCACATATCCTGTACGGCATAAAGTCATGAGTGCCATCAAGGACGACACATAAAACCTGTTCGGCTAGAAGCCGTGATCGAGGATAAATCGCCACTCGTCAAAAGCCATGATCGAGATAGAGACGGCCCACCACATAACCTGCTGGCTCAAAGCCGTGATCAAGAATAGACATCACCCGTCGCATAATCTGTATGGTGCACACCCTTGAGTCGGGATCGAAGATGATATCATCCAACGCACATGGATCTGTACGCCATGGGATCTTGCATCTTGTTTTCCTGTGTCACTCACCATATTAGGATTGCTTCATTGGCGGCGGGTTGAGAAGAGGACGTCGCCGCTCATGAGGCTTGTGCGCATGGGGATTGATGGATTCCGTAGGTGGATCCGTGGACTACAGATTTGTGCGTGTGGCGATCTAGACTTGGCTGCTGTGGAAGATGAAGTCGTGGCGTCGCCTGCGGCCGGAAAGGATCCCCTCCCCCGCGTGCCCTCTGTGAGGCTCTTTTATATCAGACTGCGGGGAGCTGTGCTGCTAGTCGCAAAACTACCTCTCCGAAGTGTTCGGCCGAGGCCCTCATCCAAATACAGGTCGCTGCCCATTGATCTTATCTAACCAGCCAAGACTTCCAAAGGTTGAACTAATCATGTGAGCCAGCGGCCATCGGCAACCATTGTCGTGCGTGTTTGTTGAAAGCAACCAGCTGAGCCATACGTGCACATGTCAACAGCTGAACTGATTTATTTGCTAGTTGAGAACTAAACGAGCGATCAATCGGCCGTGTATGTACTGCTCTATATACACACTAATTTTCTTCCTGGCAGCTCGTCCTACCCATAATAATTTCCTTGAGAGAGATTCTATGTATTTCCTAGACATGCAGAATTCTTAGCTCACGTGTGTGTGCATGTTCCCCTCAATGCTTTTCAATCCATTGCTAGCACCTGAACTGAAATACCTATGTCCCTCTCATTTGCAATACTTGTGATATCCTCTTTCTTTTATTTGATGAGAAATCTTGCAGATATTTTGCACACCCTTGGAATTGTGATTTTAAGTTATTTAATCTATAAATCATGACAAAATATCATCAAACAAATGCCCCTCGCTAAGTAGAGTGCGAATGCATAGCAATTCGGACTGTGCTTAGCGAAACTGAGCTCGCAAAACTGGTAACCCTCCATCGTAAATTGATAATAGACAGAAATATCCATGTTGCATCTGCTGTATTCTTTAGTCTTCGTGGCTTCATGGCATATAGTAAACCAGTACTGATGAATGCATAATTATATATTGAATTCCTTGATATTGGGTGTCTGCATCTATTAGCCGAACAACTTATTATGCACCGTAAGTTTTACCTTTATCTTGCTCAAAGCGATCATATACCAGCTCATTCTGTGGGAAAATGAAATCCCGCTCCAGGCACTTGTATTGTCAGCTTATCATGTATTGTCTCATGTATACCTGAACCTGTTATATGTACCAGCGTCACTCAGCCATAAAAATGTGCGCATATAATTTTCCCAGCGTGGCTCGGCGTTCAAATGCACATGCAATTTGTAGCTGAACTGTAACAACAAAGTGGTACAGCGCCACGGCGCTAAGTACATGCTATAAGCTTGCTGGAATATTTTTTTATTTTCAAACATGTATGTTTGATGAAACCACGGCGAAGATCCATGCCATGATAAAGCTTATCTCTTAACCTTGTAGTTCATCTCAACCTGAACTTTGACGGTGTCACAACGAAAGCAATATCGTGTATATCCATGAGAGAGACTCAATCTCATGGCGACCATAATGGTGTCCATCAATAAGATAAACCTGTCTTTATTTTTTGTTTTGGCAAAGCCACAACGAATAAACCATGTCATGTATATGCCATACTAGAAAGTCAATCTCATTTGAAACCTGTATTTTGGAAATGCCACAACAAAAATCCATGTCGTGTTGAGTCAATCCTGTTGCGACCATAATGGTGTCAACCAAAAGAATGGCAAAACTCATATGTAAAACTGCAGAGCCATGACGAAAATCCATGTGGTGTTGAGTCACTCCTGTTGCGATCATAATGGTGTCAACCAAAAGAATGAAAAAATTCATATGTAAAACTGCAGAGCCATGACGAAAATCCATGTCGTGGCCTGATATAGAAAAAAAATCCATTGCGACCAGGATAGTTCTAGCCAATAGGATGATAAATGTCATATATGAACCTGTATTTTGGAAATTCCATGACCAAAATCCATGTCGTGTAGAGTCAATCCCATATGGTGCCAGCCAATAGGATGAAAAATCTCATGTGTAAATATCATGACGAAAATCCTTGTCGTGGCCTGATAAAAAAAAATTCCACTGCGACCGGGATGGTCCCAACCAATAGGATGATAAACCTCATATATGAACCTGTATTTTGGAAACTCCACAACGAAAATCCATGTCATGGAGAGTCAATCCCATTGCGACCATAATGGTGCCAGCCAATAGGATGATACATCTCATATATGAACTTGTATTTTGGAAACTCCACAACGAAAATCCATGTCATGGAGAGTCAATCCCATTGCGACCTGGATGGTGCCAGCCAATAGGATGACAATTCTCATGTGTAAACCTATAGAGCCATGACGAAAATCCATGTCGTGGCTTGATGTAAAAGAATCCCATCGCGACTAGAACGGTGCCAGCCAATAGGATGGTAGGGTTTGATGGCTATAGAAGTATTAATTTTAGGGTGTAGCGAAATATCATGCCACTATCCAAGAATATCCTGCGACCGTTTTTTTAGTGACGGTGTCATCCAGGTTTCTCATACTATATATGTACCATTTCCGTATTATTGAGGTGTGCGAAATATCATGCCTCACCTCAAAGTAGTTTATTAGCTCTACTGCGATCGCTTTGCTGCTACGATGCCAACCAGTGGAGTTAAAAGGTTTCACAGTTCCACATGAACCGCGCTGGCATGCCTCACTGCTCCTTAAAATATCATATCATGGTGAAATATCATACCATTGCATTTTGCGGCGAAATATCATACCACTTCATTGTGTGGCGAAATAATACCACTGGATTGTGTGGTGAAATATCATACCACCATTGCATTGTGCGGCGAAATATCATGCCGGTGCATTGTGGTGAAATATCATACCACCATTGTTCTGAAATATCCTTCGACTGTCTTTTAGTGATAGTGTCAGCCAGATTCTTGTACGTACTTTATATGTGGCATTCCCTTACTATCGAGGTGTGCGGAAGATCATGCCTCCCCTCAAAGTAATTTTATATATCGACTCTAGTGCAATCGCCCTGCTGCTGCGATGACACCAATTAATGGAGTTGAAAGGTTTCACGGTTCCACATGAACCGCCAGGCCTGCTTCACTGCTCCTTCATGGAGTGGCAAATCAAACACCGGTTTGCCAATTCCGATTTGTATTTAGTAGTTGGTGGAGACATAGAGATATTGTACCTATATTGTCGGTTGATGCTGAATATCCAATATTCTGACATACATAATCCCATTCTTGAATGTATGCTCGATCAGCATGCTAACCTTTATTTGTGTTATTGTGGGGAACTCCCGACACATCTAATATTGGGCTTTCATGTTGCCCCTTGCACCTAAACTGATCCTCCCTGTTCGAGGACTTGCTCCCTCTTTGGAGAAGAAATATTAACTCAACTTGAATGTGTCATTTCAACTAGATGCCACATTGGAAGCTATTTTGCCCCTTTTGCGAGGTGTGCATGACTCAAATTATTGAGATATACATGTCAGAAAGTATGAGCTCAACTAGAGACATGGTTCCACCTTTAGAGCCCAAAAAATCACACCAAATGCAGTACAGAAAGAGCTCGCTTCATTTTTTTGCACCCTCAACAATGCTCGAAAATACAAAGGAGGGGACCACTTTTTTTTACATATGCGGTTTAGTCTCAGCTCTGGAACTGCTCGCAATAGCATAGGGTACTCTGACTTCCATCTGTGCTTAAGTTTGCTATACGGACCCCTGTTGCCTTTTAGCAATTGAGTTACTTTTCCATGTTCAGAGCGAGCTCTAATATTGACAGACTCCTCATCAGTGGACAACTCCACAAAAGAATTAGGGTATCCAGTCTGCTTGATCATGTCGTTAAATATGCAGGCAATGTAGTGACATTGCTTCTGCCAAATCTGACGCCCTACATGCTTTAGAGATCAACAGGGCCTCTAAATTGGCTGGGATTCTTTTTTTTTAGTGAGGATGTCTTGCTTCCAACTTGACTAACTATCGATTATTCTTCTCATGTTTGGAATGTGTTCAAAGTATTGAAGACCATCTTCAAACAAATTTTATGGTTCTGAACACATTATGGCCGCAATGTTCCAGGCAAGAATAACATTATCCTCTTTCACTGTCAGAGGCTGCTGTCCCTGCGTTTTTCAAGGCTTTTGCACAAATACCTGGAAAAAAAATGACCTGCCTTTACAAGGCATCATAAGTTCGGTGGACCAATGTTGTTTGACATTGCGAAGTTAATATTGTGCCTACTGTTGTCCTCCCAATTATAGTACCTATTACAAGTCTTTCACCTGATGGAGGGAAAATAACAGCTGCTCTCCTGCTTTGAATGTGGCTTGTGCCTGAGCAAGGTATGAACCTGGAGGATAAGGCTCGCATGTATATAGTGGTCTGGATTTTTTACAGCCTTCCTTGCCATTTAGTGTTAGATTATTGAAATCATAATATTGCTGCACTAATCTGCTCAGGGTGCAAAAGAGAATACTTGCATCTTTTTATTGTGAGCTTGTTCGGTACATCTTCTAAAAATATTAGAGCCCCCAAGACCTCCTTATTCATACAACCAGGCCGAAACTATTTTCGCTGACGTGTGACATAAGCAATAATATATTTGCAGCTTACCATTGTGCCTTGTATAATGGACAAGCAGATCTGCCAAAATGAACCTGGATCTGAATATCTTGTAACTTATAACACCCGCATGCACTACTATCAACAGCATGAGCTTCTCCATGCACGACAACGGATTTGGTCTTCACATGGCGTTGTCTGAACGCACTATCTGACCTCAAATAGTTTAAACAAATCAGAGGATTTTCTCCACAAACTTGATTATCTTCCATAAAAGAAACACCTCTGAGTCTGGATTTTGCAATGGAATATGTGCAATTCAAGCACACAGGCTGAGTGCGACTTGCAGAGTATACTAAGCCATGTAGATTGACTCATTTGGATCTAAACTTTTGTATATGTTTCCTGAATGAGTTATATATGGCTCATAATTTTTTAGCCTTCCATATCGGTACGTATCAGCACGTGTAGTCCTGCCTCTGCTATTGTTTGACTAATTTTTGAGAGACTTTCCACATGCCAAAGAGACTGAAGATTTACAGCACCTAGAGTAATATGTCTTGTTCATCTGTGAACTAACTCAGGTCAAAACTGGTGTGGTTTGCCTGTAATAAATTCTGAACTGGTATGCAACTATACCACTTGTGTGATAATCCCTTTGATCAATTACCTCAATATGTGAATTTTGGTTCACGAACCAACAAATATTCCTGAACCAATATATTGATATCACAATAAACCAACCTAAGTCTTCGTGACAACCTGCCCAACACCTGCACCTGTACTTGTTAGGTGAACCATGCCATTACCGGAAAATTGATCATCTTAAGTCTCCATGGATGAACCTCGCATGTACAATAATCGAATGAAGCAACAAACATGTTCGCCAGGTATGTTTGACTGGATGGTAAAAAGAAGAAGCATGTAGCACTGATTCGCATGTACGTGGAGAAAACCTGAACCCTGGTTGTATAATGCCTGGTTCTTTATAGGATTGCGGGTAAACAACTCCTCATATTTTCATTCCTCACGCCATGCCCCTGCATGGTCATGGTTCACTAAGAGGCACCAATTTTAAGCTGACTTTTGGAGTAAGATCCGATAAGAGCACAGCAGCATAGCCATTGGATTTAGAATAGTTCATGTGGTTGCCATGTTTAGGCAAACTGTGATATGATGGATAAACTTCAGAATTGGAGTTTTTTTTTTGTTTACAAGTTGCTCACTGAACCTGCTGTTCGGTTCAGAATTGGAATATGACCAATGGCAAATGTACCTGGAGGTTACCCTGTGGTAACATAGTAGTTGCCCCATGTAAACTTTGAGTTGCTTGTGAGACTAGTCATGTAGTGACAGCCAGTTAACCGACTCATTTAGCTGATACCTTAATCCAAAAGTTCTAAATAATCCAAGCTTTGTGATGTTCATGCTAGCTCGGCAGCACTCATGCATACATCATCATTGGTATCATGTGCACTTGTCTAGTGCAACGAGTGACCCCTTATGTTTTTTGAGAACATGTGTGCTTTATTAATCAACGAGACATACTGTCAATACAAATTGTTTCCCGAATACACTCCGGAGGCACACCACGCCACACTGATCTACTAGACAAATTAAGAGACCGAGCTAAACGATGCGCTGCAACATTTTGCAAGCGACTAACATGACGAAAACAGCAAAACGAGAAAGAGGCCATCAGTATCTTGATATCATGGATCACTGGTCCGTAGACTGATCGATCCCTCTCAGTATCATTGATTCTCTGAACCACAGACAAGCAATCTGAAACAAATATCAACTTGTCCAAACCTTCATTTGCAGCAAATAAGACTGCCGATCTGATTGCTAAGGCTTCAGCAAGTTCAGGGCTAGTAACATCACGGATACATTCACCATACGCCCCAACAAACTGTCCAGCGGAATCACGAATAACCACACCAGCTCCCATGCAACTAGATGATTTGAAAATAGCAGCATCCACATTGACCATCAGAAACCCTTCCGGCGGTGGAGACCAAGACACTACTCGAGAGGTCCCACACCTGTGGTCAGAATCAGATGAAACCAGCTGTGAGATGATAAGATCAACGTAAACCTTAATCTTTGTGGCTATACTGGTAGGATGAACTGACCCTCCTTCTTCCCTGAGTTTGTTCCGCGCATCCCACAAGTGCCAAAATGTCACAGCAAGAACCGTTCCTTCCTGCCTAGAACAGCGCCCCAAGAAATCAAATAACCACATCTTAGGTGACCTAAAATTGTTACGATTCAAATGAATATCAACATGGCCATCCAAAATAAATGCTTCTTTCTCTACTCCTCTTTATCTTGCGTTGGTATACCAGTCGAGCCCATCTGCCCTGATGCAGGTAAATACTTATCTCACCTGATCCTGACATAACATGCTAAAATGATCATTGTGACTTTAAACTTCCTTTAAATATCTCCTGAGTGCCAGTTTCATGCGATTCCAAGGCATAGGACTTGACCTCATCACCAATGCAAGATGTGACCGGAGAAGGGTGCGATGCTATTGATGACCACTGAAGTGCAGCGAAGATGGGAGGAGAATCATGTCCCACCGGGTGTGCCATTGTTTTAGCGAGATAAATATTTAAATTCATCCGCATTGGCATTTTAAGTGCGGGCGTGCCAGTATACATTTGTATACAAAGAAAATGGTTGCAAACACATAGAAATGGGAAACTTGTATTTTATCGATTATCGACAATTTAAAGATTCCCATCTCAGATGTATTTTCTATATTCGCGCCTGAATACACATCTGACAAAGACGATTGCAGAGTTCCTGATTCGTGGAGCCTCGAAAGACTTTCCAGTTAATTATATTCATAGACTGGCTTAGGTCTATGAAATACCTCCGATTACGCTGTCATCAATATGGTCATCATTACTGGCTCTCCTGTTAAATCCGCAACATTAAAAATAGAAAGGGTGTAGCACACCTGACACACAGTTTAACGTGGAAAACCCCAAATTGGGGAAAAAACCACGGTGGCCCGGAGGGCAAATCCACTATGAAAATAGTTGTGTACATCAGATGTTACAACGAGCTTATATCTGCTGATTAAAATTTATCGAAGGTGAGGTGCCACCTGTTTGCTTGCCCCTGTATATGATCATAATCTTCAATTATGATGTTTCATCTTCAAAGATCTTCATACAGCTCAAAAATAAGTGTTCGGCCTCATCAATCACGAACAGATCAAGTCCCACCCCGTTGGTCAGGATATCTGAATAAATTCCATCGGCCACGAAGAAGATGACTAAAATTTAGCCTCCATGAACACCGCACGTATCATGTAGCGCGAAGCCTCGTGTGCCATGAAGGGCGACACGTAAAACATATTGGTACAACGATGTGACCGGGCGATGAACATCCATCACATATCCTGGAGACCTTTAAACCTGTTGGCGCAACACCGCGGTCGGGATCGATAATCATCTGTCACATATCCTGTACGGCATAAAGTCATGAGTGCCATCAAGGACGACACATAAAACCTGTTCGGCTAGAAGCCGTGATCGAGGATAAATCGCCACTCGTCAAAAGCCATGATCGAGATAGAGACGGCCCACCACATAACCTGCTGGCTCAAAGCCGTGATCAAGAATAGACATCACCCGTCGCATAATCTGTATGGTGCACACCCTTGAGTCGGGATCGAAGATGATATCATCCAACGCACATGGATCTGTACGCCATGGGATCTTGCATCTTGTTTTCCTGTGTCACTCACCATATTAGGATTGCTTCATTGGCGGCGGGTTGAGAAGAGGACGTCGCCGCTCATGAGGCTTGTGCGCATGGGGATTGATGGATTCCGTAGGTGGATCCGTGGACTACAGATTTGTGCGTGTGGCGATCTAGACTTGGCTGCTGTGGAAGATGAAGTCGTGGCGTCGCCTGCGGCCGGAAAGGATCCCCTCCCCCGCGTGCCCTCTGTGAGGCTCTTTTATATCAGACTGCGGGGAGCTGTGCTGCTAGTCGCAAAACTACCTCTCCGAAGTGTTCGGCCGAGGCCCTCATCCAAATACAGGTCGCTGCCCATTGATCTTATCTAACCAGCCAAGACTTCCAAAGGTTGAACTAATCATGTGAGCCAGCGGCCATCGGCAACCATTGTCGTGCGTGTTTGTTGAAAGCAACCAGCTGAGCCATACGTGCACATGTCAACAGCTGAACTGATTTATTTGCTAGTTGAGAACTAAACGAGCGATCAATCGGCCGTGTATGTACTGCTCTATATACACACTAATTTTCTTCCTGGCAGCTCGTCCTACTCATAATAATTTCCTTGAGAGAGATTCTATGTATTTCCTAGACATGCAGAATTCTTAGCTCACGTGTGTGTGCATGTTCCCCTCAATGCTTTTCAATCCATTGCTAGCACCTGAACTGAAATACCTCTGTCCCTCTCATTTGCAATACTTGTGATATCCTCTTTCTTTTATTTGATGAGAAATCTTGCAGATATTTTGCACACCCTTGGAATTGTGATTTTAAGTTATTTAATCTATAAATCATGACAAAATATCATCAAACATTGAGATCCAATACTATAGTCATTGACAGGTCAAGCTTTGCACTGTAGTATTCATGTCCATTGAAACGGTCGTAGTTTGACAGGGGAGGATTGTGTAGTTATCCAGTTTTAAATCTCTGTCTATCTCTCACCCTAGGATGTGGGCACGTACCTTATGCTCGCATCTATGCTCTCTTTTCACAGATTATGAAGAAAAGATTATTCGTGAGCAAAGAAAATGCAAGGGACCGATGACCGAAGAGCATGGTGGTAAGAAAACAAACTCTTTTAAGACTATCTCCAGTCGCGTTTCCCAAATGACGTTCAGGAAAAGTGCTGGATTGAACGTTGGAGGAAGCCGCGAGGCGTTGCCGTTTATTGGGGACGTTCGTTTCTAGCCGTGTCCCGCAAACGAGACCCCAAATCATTTGGATGATACGAAAATAAAAGTTTGTGCATATTTAAATTTAATTATATTTTACAATTTTGAATGAAAACTACTAGTTGATCTACCCTAGGTTACTCGCCGTCCTTCGGGGCGCTTGACGGTCCCGACCCGTCGTTGCCTCCCTCCCTCCTCCGCTTCTCCGCCGCCACCGCCACGGGCAGCCGCTCCCTCCGGAGCCCCGCGGAAAGAGCACGGTGTTCCGCCGCTTCCTCGAAGAGCCATTGTCGCTTCGTCGTGAAGAGGCGGCTGGCCGACTCCTCTATCTTCGCCTGGTGGATGGAGGCGTCGATGACACGGGCGTCGTCCTCGGTCTTATTCATCGACTCATAGGACGCGAGGATGGCCTCCTGCTCTGCCGCCTGCTCGTCGGGGGGTTGTCGCGCCATCCGTCGGGGTCGGGGTCATCGTCCACCTCCTCCTCCGCAGCTGCCGCCTCCTGGCGCTGCTGCTGCTCCACATTGAAGGCCGTGTGAGCAACCAACTCCTCTGCCGCCTCCCGCTCCGCGTCGGCCTTGAACTGCGCGGCCATCACTGCGAGCTTCGAGTCCTCCTCGATTCCGCTGTCGTCATCATCGGCGGCATTGTCGAACTCGAAGATGTCGACCGGGGGAGGTGGGGGTGGATGCGGTGGTGGAGGTGCCTGGCCCCCGCTAGTGCAGCTCATCATTGCGAAGGTGGTGGCTAGGTGACGAGGCATGCTTTCGTTGAGGCGGAGGGAAGGCTTGTCGGTGGTGTGATGGCGATAGCGAGCGGAGGCGGTCTTTTTATAGCCGGGGAAGAGGCGGCGGGGGAGGGGGAGGGGAAGCGCGGGGAAAGGTGGAGAAGGCATGGTAAGATGCGTGGGAAGCCCACGGCGGCGACGCGGGACGAGGCACAGCCGATGGGATGTCTCGCTTGCTCCGTCTTGGAAACCGTCGTCGCCATCAAGGAAAAGCTGCACCGGTTCGGTTCGTGCCGCTGACAAGGCTGGCCCGCCACTCACAACGTGTGTTTTAGTTGCATTCGTTGCCCCCTCAGCGTTCTTGTGTAGTAGGGAATGGGCTCGGGACACCGAACACCGTATTGGGCCGTGCCGGTCTAAAAAGGGCTTTGGGGCGCGTGAATGGGCCGGTCAAACATATGGCGCGTCCCAAATGCTTTTGAGGGATGCGAGTGGAGATGCTCTTAAGGTTTTGAGACCACTTCTTCTACACCCAAAAGGGTCAGCGATGGACCCCATAAGAAGAAGCTCAATCCATCATCTGAGCCATGTCTCAAGAGTTGGAAGTAACCAAGGTTTTGATTCATTGTGTCGAGGGGAGATAACAATCCATATGAGTTTCAGAGGACCGAAAATATTGATGGAAGGTTTTGGTCTAAGATACACGAGAATACATATCTTCAGTTTCTTGACACCAAAGTAAAGGACAATAGAGTTGTGTCCCAACAAAATATTGATGTTACTCATCTCCGTGAACATCCAAAGCATTTGAAGGTGTTGTGCATGTATGTGAGGAACATGATATAGTGAAACTCATGTCTCTTGATAAGGCCTATAGGCTATAGCAACGTTTACTTTCACAGAAATAAAGAGAAGACCATACCATGGATGAGTGCACGACGTCAACGTGAGAAGAGTCTTGCCGAGTTTTCCTCTCTCTTTGGATATGAAGAACAAGGGTGACCCGAATATAGACAGATCCATGATCAAAAGGTGATTCCATCAAATTCCTCTCTTGCTCATGGCTACCCTCTTTCCAAGGTGCATTGTGCTCCAGGTATTGTCCCATATGACTTTTGGAAAGGAGTTGAATATCATGGAAAGGAGTTGAATAACCTTGTGAGTAACGAGACTGAACTAGGTATGGTGGTACTGATGATCAGATCTCGGACAATTTATGATACGTAGTAACAAAGGGAATTTGACTCAAATTTTATGGTTCAACGACACGTATATTCATGGAATTCACACGGGTCATTATGGGAATCCAGGTCCGATGATGATCATTGATCGGAGAGGTGTCTCGATCATGTCTGTAGTATTCTCGAACCATAGGGTAACACATTTAAGGATTCGGTGACGCTTGGATATGCTTTTGGTATCATTAGTTTCGTGAGGATCCAAAGGTGTTTTAGAATTCGAATCACTGGGAATTAAATAATATGTATCATATATTAATTAGATGAATTAGTAATATATATATAATTAAATAAAAGTGTATCCCACCTTAATGGACCCCTCCTAGAGAGGATCCCATTAAGCCCCCCCCAGTGGATAAGGATTGGGGCAGCTAGGGTTAAGGTTTTGGGCCGGGGCCACCCTTGGCCGCTGCCCCACCCCCTCCTCCTTCACCCTATATAAGGTGGAAGCACATGAGGGGGGGAGACACACAACACGGGTCCCTTCTCTTGAGTGCCTCCCCCTCTCTGTCTCTAATTTTCTCTCCGCGCGTGGTTCCTCAAAGATATGCGCACGTGGGAGTTGACTCCACCGTAGTACGTCATCGTGTGGTTGGTGTTCTGATCCATAAGATCTACTTCCACATTCTCGGCTGGACCAGAGAATCGGGAGTCGTCGTCGAGCACTGTACGTGTGCTAGACCATAGAGGTGTGCTGTCAATTGTGGCGCATGTCGTCATGCGAGGATCATCACGACCTTGAGGCCGACTGCGTCGTCAGACAACAATATCACCAAGTTCTAGCCTTACGTTAACTGCTTTCGGTCTACGAGGGTATGTCACCGAAATCTCTATGTTACAACATTACTCCTAGATAGATCATGGACAATTAGAGTACGCTAATTATAAAAAATGTTGTTTTCTGCTACAAACCTTCAATCCTGACACATAATCCTCTATATTTAGCAAGTTCTTATTTTTCATTCATAAATTGAAGCTCCTTTGAAAGCATGGGTCTATTTCGGTCACACTGGACAAAAGAGTTCTCGTGGATGGTGTATCTAAGCTTGCCATGCACTGAACACATAGAACTACTGGACCTTGAGATCCATTTGAAATATGCACATGCCAAGGTGAGTAAAATTAGGTTCTATTGTTCAAAAATGCGAAACTATGCTCGTTGTTCTGCTGTTATCGTTGCAATTTAGCCAGTGAACTAGTATTTCTACTGCTCTGGTTGTACTCTCGAATCATGGAATGTTTTTTATTTGATGTTAACATAGTCATGTTATCTCATACTCAGGTATACTCTCAAATCACAGCATGATAGTCATAGTGGCGCGTTAGGTCACGATTATGAATAGAACTAATATTCGAGGAATAGGTTCTTTCTATCTTTTGTTCTTGACTTCTGTCAACCTAACTACTATTTAGAATCTTCTTATCCTAGTTACTATTATTTCAACCTAAGTAGCTCATGTGGCTTACTCGTAACTAATATGAAAACATGAGTTTATTTCAATGACACCGCGTACAAGGATGATCGAACAACTTTCAGAGAATTCAGCAAGTAAGGTCAAACATGTGACAGAAAAAACATTGACTGTTGGACAAATGATGGATTTATTTATGTACATCGACGTCAATAGAGCAATGCGGGAGCTCAGTGTAATGATTCACCTTTGCAAGTTTAATGTTGATTCTTCAATGAACACAATTACCGTAGAGCTAAATTAGTTCTTATTTTGTTTTCAGATTCTCCTTCTTGTTTACATAGATTAGATTTTGGTGATACTGTACAAAAATGATAGAGCTAAGAAACTTCCGCATGACACATAATTATGTAATCATAAAATCAAATAAAATTGTAAAAGAGTTGGAAACTCATATTGGCAATGTTATTTTACATGCCAAGATGCACCTATATGAAAAAACGGGGCACATTATAATGAACCATGCCATGCATATTGCCATTTCCTTGATCATTTGGTTTGAAAGCCAGGATAAGTCATACACGATAGCATTAGTTCAGAATACTTTTATATTTTTTTCATAACTTATATTTGGTATTTATTCTCGCAACTAGCACACATAAGAAGACACTTTGCCCATGTTTTTATTTTTTAAAACAAAATAGGTCCAAAATCACCGGCTTGGCCATTCATAGCAAGTGGTTGAATCTTTCCACTTCTTTTTTTGTGTCCAATGCATAGAATCCTAATTGAGTACGTTAAAATGATTTTTTCCCCAGGTTTTGGACCAAAATATAGCACACATGTAGTTCAAATTTGAGTTACTTTTGAGAACCAACCTGAGGTGGTTAGGAGGGTGGTTGTACCCCAACCCACCAGAGTTCAAACCTCAGGTTTGACATCTGTGTGTCTCATAAAGGCGAAATATTCATTCAGTGGGAGACGACGTTCCCGTCGACAGCGAGACGCCTATGGTGACTTCGTCAATTTCAAGATCCAATTCGTCGGCTCAGTCTTTCGGAGGTGCTCGTAGGGGTAGCCGGTAGGGTGTGCGTTCATAGAGGTGAGTGTATGCGCGTGTATATGAATGTCTATGTTTGTACTGTGTTTCTCAAAAAAAAATTGAGTTACTTTTAGATAATTGGCTGAAACTCATTTAAATGGGCAAAAGTAGTTACGGAGCAAGAAAACTCGCCAGTTCCAGGAATTTGACATCCCATGTGGTCTACTTTGTGTGAACATTGGATTGGTGCAAAATTTCCACATATTGCATGTAGCTCCTTCGCAGAGAAAATTATTTTGGCACCGATAAAATGGAAAATATATTTTTGTGACAAAAATTTAGAAACTCCTATTAAAAATATTGTTTTCCATACCAAGATGCACATCTATGCTAAACTGGGGCACATTATAATGAACTATGCCATGTATATGGCTATCTCCTAGTAATTTGGCTTGAAGCCATGATAATTAATACATGATAGCACTTTTTACGTGGCTCAAGATGCTTATCATCTCTCCAATTCAGAAACATGTTCATACAATTTCTTAGGTTCAAAGCATGATGCTTCTAGCTGTCGTGTTAAAGTTATTCTCAGCTCTTTTAATGTGCAATCTTGCACATTGATGTTAGTGACTTGTCTATAAAGTTTGAATAAATTTCTTATTTGCCAAAAAAAGATAGCACTTTTTGCAAGACTTTTAGTTTTTTTGACATTATTTTTGGTAATAGTTGTCCTGCAACTAGCATGCTTAATAGGACACCTTGCATATGTTTTTATTTTTTAATATTTTCTTTTATTTTTCTTTGATACTTTTCAAAATAGGGCTAGTTGAATCTTTTTTGCTTTCCTTATTTCAATCCATAGAATCTTATTTGGGTGCCTTAAAATGATTTCCAATTGTTAGGACCAAAATGTAGCAAACATGTAGTTTAAATTGAAGTTACTTTTAAAAAAATTGTTGGAACTCATTTAAATAGAAAAGTAGTTAGAAAGCAATAAGATTGTCATGTGGTCCGGGCCGAGATTTGACTCCCATACCATTCCCTTTGACCAGCTGCGCAGTGGCTCAACTCCCTCGACATGAGCCACATGAGGAAGACGAAGTTTGTGTCCGCCAATGTTTCCATGTACATGCTTTGTTTGGGATTGGTTTCTGGGACTCGGGGATTTTGTGTTGGATTTTATGAGTATGAAAAACTTGGCAATGATTGTGGCGATGGTTATTTTGTGTCCATCTTAATCGCTCCACTTTTTTATTTGCTCTAAGTTTTGAAACGAATTTGTTTCCTCTATTTCTTCGTATGAACAATATGAAATGATTGTGGCGCAGCGAAATGATTGTGAAATCAGTATGAAATGTTGGAGATTTTGTGAACAGTATGTGAAAATTCAGGAAACACAAAGGAAAAATGTACTATGAAATGTCAGGATCAAAACCGTACGACCTCTGTCGTATGTGATACACTAGTAAAAGTTGGGCGAAGGGGCCTTCAACACGCGACTTAGTTATTGCTGTCACAGACTCAAACCACGTGGGTGGGTCTCAGATGAGAATAACAGATCGATGCAGCATTTCTCAAAAAAAAAAAACAGATCGATGCAGCAGGCCAGAAAGCAACGAGAGATCATAGCATACGGCCATGCGTGTCGCCTTCCGATTGGCTAGGGGCACACCGATAGCTAACGGTTCTGCACTAATGCAACTCCTGTATACATAGGCCTGCAGCATCCCCCTCCACCGATGATACGGCCAGAAAGCAAGCTAAGCTAAGAGATCATGGCAGCGTACCAGCCATTGCATCAGCACAGCCACAATCCGTTGTTGGCTCACGGCGGCGTCAGAACAGTCTTCGCCTGGCTCCTCTCCGCCGTGCTCTGCTTGGTTCTCCTCCAACTCCTCTGCAGCTCTGAGGCGGCGCGCGCGAGATGGCAGTGGGTGGGTGTGGGAGTGTCGAGATACAGCTGCGACTACTCGGAGGGGCGGTGGGTGTGGGTGCCGGGGCACGCCCGGCGGTACAACGGCACGGCGTGCAACGTCAAGGATAGCGAGAACTGCGTCCGCAACGGGCGGCCCGACACCGCCTACCTCGACTGGCAGTGGCGGCCATCGGCTGCCGGGTGCCAGCTCCCGGCCTTCGACGCGGCAAAGTTCCTCGCCGCCGCCCGCGGCAAGCACGTCGCCTTCGTCGGCGACTCCATGGCCCGGAAGTCCGGAACCAAGCCGAGTCACTCGTCTGCCTTCTCGGCGCCTCCTTCCCGTACCACATGGTGTACCGCGACCCCGACCCCGGGACACGTAAGTTCTGGCGCTGGGCCTTCCCCTCGCACAACGTGACGGTGTCCGTGTACTGGGCGCCGTTCCTGGCGCGGGCCACCGGCAAGTCGGAGAACTACAGCGCGCCCTACAACTCGGTCTTCCTCCACCAGCTCGCCGACCGGTGGTCCGCCGACGCCGACACGATGGACATGGCGGTGGTCAGCGCCGGCCACTGGTTCTGGAACCCGACCGTCTACTACAATGGCAGTGAGGTGCTTGGGACACACCTCCTCCCTGGCCTCAACCATACCGAGATCGGCTTCTTCTCGCCGTACCGGCAAGCCATCCGGATGTCCATACAGCGCCTCGTCAGCTCCGGCGGCCACACATCCGGATGTCGCACGGTGGTCGTGTCCACCTTCTCGCCGGCGCACTTCGAGAAGGCGTGGGACGACCCCGCAACGTGCGCCAGGAGGTTGCCGTACCGGGAGGGGGAGCGGGAGATGGACGTCATGCACGCGGAGCTCCGAAGCATTGTGAGAGAGGAGACGGCGGCGGCGAGTAACGGTAGGGCGACCAGGGTTGAGGTGCTGGACGTGACGAAGCTGGCGACGATGCGGCCGGACGGACACCCCGGCGTCTACATGAAACGAGACCCCTTCGCGCGCGGTGTGCCGGAGCGGCTGCAGAGCGATTGCCTTCACTTCTGCCTGCCCGGTCCGGTGGACACGTTCAATGACATTCTGCTTCAGCTTCTAACCAAGCGTCAGTGAGCCAAGTGCACGAGTGGGCACGCCCGTTAGTGTAATAAAACACAACCCATCCTCCTATATGATTCAACTAGTAATGACATCTTTTTTTTTTGAGAAAAACTAGTAATGACATCTTAATCCTATGCTTTTTCTATTCCTATGATTTTCCTATCCTATGAATTAATGGAGTCATAAGCAGAGCGACGGGAGAAGGGGGCGTGGAGACGCACCGCTTCAGACACGCAAGCTCGACATGGGGAAGGAAGACGCGACACGGCCCACAGTCGATTTAACTGCCATGGTGAGGTGGTAAATCTGTCGCGTCCGCAATTTCACCAAGTTTTACTAAGTACCCACACGTTTCATCAAGTTTGAAAAGTTGGTTCTCTAAAAGCTCTAAAAATGATTGAATATTGGTATCATTTGGAAGCTCCCTTTGCTAGAAACTCAAATATTCAAACAGTTCGCAAATTATACTTGCGATTAAAATGTACAATTTTTTTACTTTTACTATGTTGTAGTAGTGTGGATAAAAGAAAATTTAAAACTATAAAAATGAACAAAAGAAGGAAATAAAAAATGGCCCATGCACGAGAGAGGGTGCATTTCTAAAAAAAAATGTGGTTCAGACAGGTATGAGGCATGTGAAAGTTCCTCAAGATCACGATCCCTAATCCTAACGTCACTCAGGAGTCAGGAATCTTGAGGACGCGCATCATCTTAGGACGATATGACGCACGGACAATATCTTCCACCATCCAGGGCATCAAGTTTAGTGACTTGTTTTTGCGAAAAGACCTTAGGTTTTATCAGATTCATATCAAAGTCCTTGTTGTTATAAAGTTCTTCACAAATTCCAATGTGGATTTATTGTCACTTGTAGAAAAAAGGCCTTCCGTCCAGCCCCATTAGTCGCGAAAATGCAAGAACGGCGATCAATGGGGCCTTTAGTCGCGGTTCGGTTGGCGAACCGCGACCAAAGGCCTGGGCCCAGCGCGCTCGGTGGCCAGCTGGTGGACGGGAGGGGCTTTAGTCGCGGTTGGCCAGGCCAACTAAATGTTCTCAGCCTGGCCCAAAGGCTTTAGTCGCGGTTGGCTGGCCAACCGCGTCCCCTATATATACCATTCAACCCACAGCACTTAGCCATTTGGTGCCACTTCTCTTCACAAACTTCACAAGGGGGTGTAGGGTTTGCTTTTGGCTCCTTTTATGCACACAAGGTGTTTGATGAAATGTCCCAAGAGCATGAAACAAACATGATATGAAGTGTCGGAGCCACACTTGATCGAGCTTCCTCATTTATTTTTTCCTCCTCGATCGCGGTTAGCAACAACTTGAACCTTTCATATATATGTGTCATTGATAAAATATGCATATGTGTGTAGTTCATTGTTTAATTTCTATTTAGTTTAACAAATGCATGATGGTTAATTATATATTTTGTATTATAATAATGCAAATGAATCGGCAATGGATGTACGCTAACCGACTCTCCGGCGAGTTCACTACGGGTTTGAAAGATTTCCTCGTAGTGGCTAATGCGAACAAGCAGGGGGGTTTTGTTATCTGTCCATGTGTTGGCTGTAAGAATCAGAAGGGTTACTCTTCCTCAAGAGAAGTTCACATGCACCTGCTTCGCACGGTTTCATGCCAAGCTATAATTGTTGGACCAAGCATGGAGAAAGAGGCGTTATAATGGAAGAAGATGAAGAAGGGGATGACATCGATGAGAGCTATCTTGATCATTTCGGTGATACTTTTATGGATGATGCTGAAGGTGGGGAAGGTGAAGGGGAAGGTGATCAAGAAGAGGCACGTGATGAGCCCGCTGATGATCTTGGTCGGACCATTGCTGATGCACGGAGTCGCTGCGAAACTGAAAAGGAGAGGGAGAATTTGGATCGCATGTTAGAGGATCACAAAAGTCGCTGTACCCAGGATGCGATAATGGTCTGAAAAAGCTGGGCTGCACACTGGATTTGCTGAGATGGAAGGCACAGGAAGGTGTAGCTGACTCGGGATTTGAAAACTTGCTGAAAATGTTGAAGAATATGTTTCCAAAGAATAACGAGTTGCCCTCCAGTACGTGATGTGTTTGGTGTCCATTTTCGAATGATTCGATTGATTCGAGATAGCACTGATGATACATGAAATTTGGAGTGATTTAGTCATACTCCTGCCTAGGCGTATAATATGCATACTCGTAGTCTTCATAGTCGCCGCCGTTGTACTGGTAGTCGTCGCCTTCTAAGTTGCCGTCGTCGTCGCTCTGCGTCGCTGTCGTCGGGGCGCTCGTGGCCGAGGGTAGCGCGGGCGGGGGATATCGCCGGCCGTGATGTAGTCCATGACGCTGCGAGTCCGGCCGTACCACCATAGCCGACGGCCGGCCTCGTGGAAGTTCCGGGAGGCAGACCGTCCTCCTCATACTGGCGAGCGCCCTCTCACGCCGATTGATGAAGAAGGCGTCCCAAGTATGCTGGTTATCGGGATGCCAGCGGGATTCATCCGCTGCTCCGGCGTGAGGTCGAGGTAGTAGTGGTTCGTGATGGCCGCCGGCGCGCTGAGGAGGGAGGGACCGGCACGCCGCCGGCGCTAGGCTCCACCGGCGGGGACGCGTAGCCGGTGGGCAAGGGTAGTTCGAGGCGCAAAGCTCCTCCACTGCTGGTAGGTTAGAGTGGGTGCGGTGGAAGCCATGAGAGAGTGATGAGAGATTGTAGAGATGTGATAATGCTGGCCAAGCCGGGCAACATATATGTAGTGAGAAATGGCGGGAAAAATGGGAGCGGGAAGACAGAGGCGGGAAGAAAGTGGCGGGAAGAAAGAGGCGGGAAGAAGAGGCGGGAAGAAATTGGCGGGAAGAAAGAGGCGGGAAGACGGGGGAGGAAAGGGGGCGGAAGAGGAGGCGGGAGGGGCGGGGAAGAGAGAGCGGAAGAAGGCGAGGGAAGAGGGGCGGCGAAAAACGAGGCGGAAAGATTTTTAAATGAATTATTTTTATTTTTCTGAATTTTTTGATATATTATTTGTATTTTTAAGATTTCTAAATGAATTAGTTTTATTTTTCTGAATTTTTTGATATATTATTTGAATTTTTAAGATTTTGAAATGAATTATTTTTATTTTTTGAATTTTTTGATATATTATTTGTATTTTTAACATTTAGAAATGAATTAGTTTTATTTTTCTGAATTTTTTGATGTATTATTTGTATTTTTAAGAATTTGAAATGAATTAGTTTTATTTTTCTGAATTTTTTGATGTATTATTTGTATTTTTAAAATTTTGAAATTAATTAGTTTTATTTTTCTGAATTTTTTCATATATTATTTGTATTTTTCACATTTAGAAATGAATTAGTTTTATTTTTCAGATTTAGAAATGAATTTCGAAAAAGGCCTTGAAACCAAAAACCACCGAAAATTGAGCTTTGGTCGCGGTTGGGGTCACCAACCGCGACTAAAGGCCACCCTTTAGTCGCGGTTGGGGACCCCAACCGCGACCAAAGGCCCACGGCTATAAATACGCGCGACACTGATCTCTTCTTCCTCTTCTTCTTCCGCCGAACTGCCGCGCCTCTTCGTCGTCTCCGCCGATCGATCGAACTGCCTCCGCCGCGCGCGTCCTCGCCGACCGCCGCCCTCGTCGCCGCCGTCGATCTTCTTCCGCGCCCCGCCGCGCCCACCACACGCGACACCTCGCCCGCTGAAAAAAGAAGATCAGCCGTCAGAGGAGACAAGCTCGAGTGGCTAGAGATGCTCCGGAGCTATGTGGGGTAGGCCGCCGGCCCCGAGAGAGAGAGAGAGAGAGAGAGAGAGAGATCGAGGCAGAGAGAGAGAGAGGGCCGCCGGTCGGCCGGATTTTTTTTCTTTTTTTTAAATGTTTTGTTTGTTATTTTTAATTTGAACTATACTTAACAAAAAAAACTTAAAACATAAAACTTGATAATTTTGACTTAATAAAAAAATTCTGAATTTTGACTTAATAAAAAACTTTGTAATTATAATTAATGAATTAATTAGTAACTATATATATAGTTAACAAAAAAACATAAAACTTGATAATTTTGACTTAATAAAATTTTAAGTGGAGAAAAAATTTCTGAATTTTGACTTAACAAAAAAATTTCTGAATTTTAAGTGGCCACACCAACCGCGACATATAAATATCCAAAGTAAATTATGTGAAGAACTAATTTGCACCGCCACCGACCCCGCGTGTATACGGAGGGGGCGGTGAGGCCCTCGCCTCCCCTCCGTATACGCGCGGGTTTTTGTTTTTTTACGAGAGAGAGGATCGGCACACGCCACCGCCACCGCCCTTTCGCCACCCCCCGCCCCCTCCGTATACGCGCGGGTTTTTTTGTTTTTTTACGAGAGAGAGGATCGGAGGGGGCGGCGAGGGAGGCCTCTATGTGTTGTCCTCGGCACCGCCACCGCCCTTTCGCCACCGCCACCGCCCTCTCTCCTTTTGCCACCGCCCTTTCGACACCGCACTTAATTAATTAGTTTTTACTACATGTTTTCAGGACTGACATATGATAGCTGACCCGATTATGGACAACTATGATCAAGAAGTTGAAGAACAGATATTTGGCATCATAAAAGGCGATATTCCTTATGTGCCGACCGAACAAGATGAAGAGGATATTTCTTCTTATCTGAATCTTGACGGTCAAGATGATGGGGAAGAAACGTCGATAAACGACGATCTTCAATTGCAAGTAGCAACCAGCTCCGGCGAGGTATATATATACATTTTGCCTCTGGTGATACAAACTTACCGATTTGAATAAATATGTGTGTACTAACACGCGCGACTCTCTTTCTTATTTTAGCCCTCGGCGGATCGTCGAAAAAATCGAGTACGTCGTCGTCAAAGCGTGGCGCAACCAAGACGCTCAAACCAGGAGAAACATATACCATCGAGGTTGTCGACATGCAACCGGCAGGCCGGAGCCCAGAAGCACGCCACCAAGTTTATCAACCAATGCGGAGCCGTTGTTAGAGACAACGTCTCGATCACCTCCAGGAGTGGAATGAGCCAAAGAAGGCACGTCTTGGTTTCACTTTTGTCGACAAGAGAACTAAAAAGGATTGCTTTAAAAAGCTTATGGAACATTTCATCCTACCTCCGGAATACCACAAATTCGATGAGGAGGATAACAAGATTCAGGAAAACAAGGAGAGGAGGAGGCTAGTCAAACACTTCGCTCTTGGTAAGATGGCCGATACATTCCGGAAATTCAAGCAAAATCTAGCCCGTGACTATGTCAACCAGAACAAGACTCCGGAATTCAAAGGACAGTATGAGAGACTTGAACATGAGTGGCCGGAATTTGTGAAGCAGAAGAAATCGGAGCATTTCATTGAAATATCGAAAAAAATAAGGAAAATGCGGCTAAGAAGGAGTACAATCATGTTATGGGGCCGGGAGGGTATCGCTTTTGGGAGCCTAAGTGGGAGAAGATGGAGAACGAGCTGAGGAGGCGAGGAATCCGTCCAGGTACGGAGGGATGGGACCGAAGGGCCAAAAGCTGGTGGTACGGGCATGGGGAACGCTAGACCCGGAGACAGGGACGTGTGTTTACGGGAAAAAAATGTTTAAACCCACCCAAGCCCTTATTGACGCAATGAGGGATGCTCAAGAGGGGAAAATCAAGTTCAACAGAGAGAACGACGCGCTGACAAGAGCCCTCGGGAATCCTGAACACGGAGGACGTCTACGAGGCATGCCCGGGAACATTCCATGAAAAGTAGGGTTCTCGCAGGACGATGACCCGTACGGTTACACAAGCCGTAAGAGAAAGTCGGATCGGGATGCAGATGTTGTGGCGCGGTTGGCATCGGAAGTCGATGAGATGAAGAAAACCCTGACTATACTAGTACAGGAGAGATCGGCAGCTGGGACGCATGAAGATCATCCGCGGATCTCGGAAGCCAGGCGGAGAAGCCGTGGCTTCCACGGAGGTCCAGCCGGCTGATGCAGGAGATCCAAATTACCGCACCGGAGCCTCCTCGCTACCCCGTGGACGATGTAAAGGAGATGAAAGAATGTCATCTGCATTATCCTACTGGGAACATGTCCACGAAGGTAGCCATCGCGGTGCTTTACCATGTGAGCACGAGCACTCCACCACAACAACCCCATTGCAGATGGCTATGCTCGTGTCACGGTGGAGGAAATAGTCCCAGGGTTTGAGGACCTGGAGATTGACATTGCTACACCCGAAGGGGAGAGAAGACTTGGAGGTGTCAAGCGCCAGTTTATTCTCTGGGAAAAGAAGTTTATCAAGTTTCCAGACGAGGCGCCAAGGCGAACAAGTCCACCCCCTCCGGTGGTGGTGGCGGCGGCGGTGGTGGTTCACCTACACCTCCTTCACGTCGGACGCCGCCCCCAATTCACCTCCGGCGGGTGCGACGCCGCCCCCGCCTCGTCCGGGGTGATCGACGCCGCCCCCAATCCACCTCCGGCGAAGCAGAAGCAGTCTTGGGTTATTAACCCGGAGCCTTATGTACCTGGAACCACAAAGATACCATAGCCATCACTGAAGCCTCTCATCCCGAGGTCTTGGGAACTTAGTGTCGAGGAAAATGCAGCGGCCGTGGCTGCTCAGCATGAGAAATGGAAGGCGGACTGCAAGAAGAAAAGAGCCCGATCCCAAGCAAGTATTTTCTGAGAAGGAAAAGAGCTGGGCTAAGTCATTTTTGAACACACCGTCCCAAGCCGCGAAGAATCTGCCTGACGACTATGAACGTGAACTTCGTAGGCAAGCACTCGCGGTCAAGAGGAACCAAGAGTTGGCGGAGAAGCAGGAGGAGGCCGAGAAACAATTAGAAAGCAAAAAACAAGTTTCCCAGCTCGGGGAACAAAGTAAACGATCGATCGCCCCGCTCATAGTGAAAGCCGCCGGTCCGGACGATGCCCCCGATATCATAGCAGCTGCGGCAGCACAAGGATTGACTGTAGTGAGTGCCACAGAACAAGCGGCCAACTTAGGTCTGACTCTTCGTGCAGTGTTAGGCCTTGATGAGGCGCCAATGAAGGATGTCGTTGCCTAATCGACGATACCTCGGAGGAGGGATCCTCACGAGGGGGAGAAGAAGTAGGGGCCATAGGGCGGAGTGCACACGGGACGGTGGTACGCGAGTTACCCAGCCGAACACACGATGACGGGCCTACGCGCTTGTCCGGAATTATCGGGCGCTTGCGCGTTGTTACAATGGTTGTGGTTGTGCCTCTAGGGCTCCCGGGATCCGGCTTATAAAGGCGCACGGATCTAGGGTTTACATGGAGAGTCCTAGCCGGAATACAAGTTGCCTAACTACGGTACAATATCTTGCCGTGTACGTCAAGGATCCACCTTCCTCATGGTCGTGCTGGATCCGGATACTTTATGGGCTTCCACGGATCCGGCCTCCTTCGTAGGTCGGTTAGGATCCGGCTCCATGTTCCTGGGCTGGACTTCATCCTTCATGATCAACAGCAACTGGGCCGCCCGATGGGCCCCATGCCACCATCACCGTCTGTGGGCCACCCGGGCTTGCGGGATCTAGGCCATGTCGTTGATATACCCATAAAGTATACCCACAACAGTAGCCCCCGAAGTTCTCCGAGATTCATCATTCTTCCGTCTTTAAATAACTCGGAACCGAAGAGAATCTTGAAGAGCTTCCAAACTTTCCTGTTTCCGAAATCATTTGCTCAGAAATCACTTGTCCTTCAGTAACGATAATGTAACGGAGTTCCATCTTTCCCGTGCACAACCTCCTGATTTCCCGCGCTAGATTTTCAGATGCGAACCTTCAGCCGGAAATTTCGGGAGCGCATGGTTAAGTTACCTCCACGTCATTTTACCGTTTTTAACCTAAGACACGCGTCATGCATCCAACGGTGAGACCGTTCAGTTTCCGCCGTCGGATCCGAAACGCGAATCTCCGCGCGAGGTCTATGAATACCCCCACGCGCGGTATCTTCCCATTCTTTTCACCTCCTCACCACTTCATCTTCTTCCTCACGCCGCGCCGCCCATCAGATCTCGACTCCGGCGAGCTCCGCCACAGAGAACTTCACGCACGTCGCTCCAAGCTTCCCCTCGCGCCAAGATCGTTGCGGTTGATCGGGAAATCTCTCCCGCCGCCGATTCGTGGTCACGCGGGCCGTTTCGTAGCAAGTTCGGCGACCTTCATCCTCACCGGAGCATCGCCGGTCCGCCGCATCATTGACGGTACGTGCACCGGACTTGTAGAAGAAGAAATAGACTAGAGTAGTTTCCGGTTACTCAAATACTTTGCATGGGTGCAGCCGGAAGCATGCCAATCGATTCACGCGACTGGTAGTTCTCCGAATAGCCCGGATCCCGGTTGCTAGAACCAATCTGTGGATCCCATAGCATACCTTCCACCATATGTTTCCGACATCCGGCTAGCTCAACCTTTTTCCGCATCTTCCAGCACCAAACTAGGCCGGATCCCAACCGCTCAAGAACTCGAAGAAGAACTTCAAGGGCAGGCTAGAATGGCAGCCAAGGTTCAGGAGACGGAAAACAAGAAAGCTTCCAAGGCCCGGATCCGCTAAGGAGAACGGGGTCAATGGTGGCCCTGCGAAACTACCGATATGGAGCTTAGAGAGCTTCAAAACGAGGGTATGATCTCCGCTCACTAGAGCTTCATACGTGATACCGTCGTCCCCAAGCCTGGAGCCGGAGAAGTGGTCATGACCAAAGCTTGGGTGGAACGCGGATTATCGCTTCCTTGTTCGGAATTCTTCCTCTCCATCCTCAACACGTACGGGCTTCAGCCCCACAACATCTGCCCCAACTCATACCTTCTGCTCTCCAACTTCGCGACACGCTGCGAAGGGCATCTCGGATGTCAAGTATGGCAGTTTTTTTCCGAGTGAAGAAGGAGACGAAGGACAAAGCCATGCTGAACTGCGGAAGCATGACATTCATGCTCCGACCTGGCCGCATGTATCCACCCCATGACTCGCACGAATCCGTCCGGTACTGGAACGCCGGATGGTTCTACGAGAAGAACATTTCAGTTCCGGAGATCCACGACGGTCTCCCCAAATTCAACAACGAGCCTCCGGAAGAACTTGCAAGCTGGAGCTTCGTCCCATCGCTCTCCCTAACTCCCATCTTGGAGAAGGCAGCGCGGAGAATCTCCTGGCTAGTCCATGACGGGCTAACCGGAACCAGCTCACACTCAGCTGGTTCACCGGCGGATCCAGCCACTTCGGTACAATGCGCGGTTAATCTGCGCATACACCGGGGCGGACGACCAGCTCCGAGCTACCCGCCACGACCTTCCGGCTGACTCTCTCAAGAGGAGATTCAAGACGCTCGTGAAGATAGGCCGGGGTCAACCGATCCCGGAATTGATCAAGGATATCTACACAAACGACCAGTGTCCTCCGGTAAGCTCTGATCTCTTCGTTACTTCAAACTTCACAAGTTTTTGGATGTTGACTAACATATAATATCTTTCCCTCCAGCTCGCTACTTTGGCGGAGGAAAACTTGCGCGCCGTACTTCGCTTCCCCGTCAGTGGCGACACGGCGGAGGAGGTTCCGGATGACGAAGAGGAGGAAGAGGAGCAGGCCGCAAGGCAGCCCCCGACCTTCGAAGCGTCCCCGCGCCAAAGCTCCCAGCTCTGAAGCCAGCGGCGAGCCTCCGCCAAGAAGCCCAAGACCATCAAGCCCCCTCCGCTAGACTCAAGGAAAGCGGAGCGGGAACGTTTGAAGATGCTTGCTACAGCAGGCAAACGCTCGCGCCCCATCATCCCCGCGCCCGTAAGTTTCCGAGTATGGCACGTATTTACTTTGATGCAATTGTTACTTATGCGATCTTCTTTTATTTGTTCGCAGAACTCCGACTACCGCTGCCACTCGGACCACCAGCCAAGAGCCCATCACAAAATATATGAAAAAGTCTCCGGCTGTTGGTCCTACAACTCCAGCGCTTCCCACACTGCTCCACCGCCATCTCCTCCTCAGGCGGAACAATCTCCCCCTCCTGCCGCAAACACTCCACCGGAAGTAATTCCGGTCAGCAGCGATAAGGTGGGCGGAGAGGATCCTAAGGCCGAAGGCCCTGCCCGAGAAGGAATAGAAATTCAAGGCCAAGGAGAGGCTAAAGTTACTTCCTCCGAGAAGGTCGGAGCCGGTGCTGGCGACGTCGTCGTTTTTCCGAAAAACTTTGGAGATCCGGCTGACCTCACTTCCACCCCCAAGGCATATGCTACCAAGTTTTTTAACAAGCGAGGCGGAGAAGTGGGAACTTGAACAAGACCTGCTCAACGCCATGCTGAACAACGCCTGGGGAAACCGGATGCCGCGACGTCGGAGATCCAGGAGTTTAAGAAGGACGTCGGCCAGTTCTTCGACAAACTTATCTGCAAACAAAAGGTACTTCCCGTAGCCCCCAAGCATGGCGGAAACTAGGTACTAGTTATCGCTTAGATGCTTTAGAGTAAAGCCACTTTTGGAAAGATTTTTTAAATTGTCGCAGTAGCCCCCAAGCATGATGTCGGAAGGATTCCGGTAATGATGCTTCAAAGGACCCCACTATTTGTAGGCGGAATTTTTACTCCTGCTCGATCGTTTTTACAGAACAGAGCGCATTATGAGCTGCACAAGAACATTGCCCTGCAGCGCCGCGTTACCTTGGGTCAGCGGAAAATATCCAGACCCTTAAGGATGAAAATGCAGAACTGAACAAACTGGCGGACGCCCAAGGTTGGTTTCCGCCATTTCTTGTTATTAATTCACGTTCCGACTTTGAACTGTATTTGACTTGAATCCTTATAGGCGCATCTTCTTCCCTGGCTACGACCTCCTCCGAACTTGAGAACCTGCGCTCCTCATACCAAGAGTTGGAGACGAAACTGATGGAGGCGGAGCAAAAGAAGGAGCAGGCTGAAAAGCAATTGGCGGAGAAAAACTCCGAACTCATCAGGGAGAAGGGCGAATTCCTGTTAAAGCGCAATGCGATAGCGAGACCATCAAGAGGCAGCAAAAAGAACTCAACGGACTCCGGAAATTCATGGAAACCGCGGAGCATCATTGGGACTTGCTGGCGGAAAACATCCTGGGTACTTATACTCGGAGTTTCGTATCTTGATGTATAATTTCTTGTGCTCAACTTGAATGTTTATTCTTGTATTTTTGTGCAGAGCCGCTTGGATACTCTGAAAGGCGTCGGAATAAATTTCCCCGGGACGATGTTCTTTCTCTCGCTGGCGATGATTGCAAGGATCTTATCTCCGCCTCACGGAAGATATGCCACAACTTGTCGTTGAAGAAGAGCCGCACCTGCGGTCTGCGCAAACTGGTCAAGAAAATGGACATTCTTCGGAGCTGGTGACGGATCTGCAAGCTTCATCAGCCCGAGGCGCGGCTACCATGACTTTGACTATGTGCTTGGCGCATAACCCGAGATGGATCTTGACCGGGTAACTATGGTGTTCCTCCGACAGATGTCGGTGCGCTGCTAGATGCAAGTGGCTATGACACCCGCATCGCGCGGAGGATCCGTCACGACGAATTCTACGACAAGGCGGTTCTCCCTACGGACGAGCCCCTTGAAGCCGAACTTCAAAAGAGCGCGACGCGGAAGCCCGACCTGCGGAGTCCGGAACTCAGTTTACCTGGACCAGCTCCAAGGATGCTCCCCAAGAGGAACCCAAGTCCAGCTGCGACTTCCAAAGAAGAAGAAGAGAGCGAGGAAGATGTATCGTCTCCGGCTGAGGACGCCAAGGGGAAAGATCCAGAGGGCAATGCTTCTCCGTCCAAGGCGGAGTGAAACTTTTATGTCCTGTGGGAAAAAATAATGCATCATTTTGGCCCCAGCGAGGGTTTGTAATATAACTTAAATTCTTAAGTAGTTAGGGACGAAACAAGCATGCATGCGTGGGCGGAAAACACTTATCCTGCTATCCGTTTTAAGATTATTTGCGTGTGTTGTTTCTTGAAAGCAAGTGCTGGTTTTATAATTTCCGGATTGCCCACTTGACCTTCCACGAGCCGGAAAACCCGTGCCGGAAACGCTCGCCACGGAAGCCCAATGGCAATCCGTCAATAACCGCGGAAACAAGCCCCCAGCCCAGGTGCCGGAAGTCGCTACCAGGAATCCATGGGTTTGCAACAGAAAAAATTTCCGCCAGAAAACTTAAGCTTACGTCCTATAGGACGATTTTGAAAATCACAACTTTCATACATGCCTAGGCGGAAAGATCCAGCTTTGCGGTTTTAGTCGGAAAAAACATACACGATCCAGAAATGAAAAATTAAAGGAGGTAAAAGACTCTAAGAGTGAACCAAAAGCTTTATTTCATTGATCATGTATCATAGATATTACAAGGTATGTAATGCGTAAAGCGCTAAGTGTGGAAAGGACGTAGTTGTGCTATGTTCCAGGGACGATCTGTTTCATCATATATGTCACCCGGATCTTCTCGTTTTCGTTTCCGGTGCCAGTTGGCAGGTCTATCCTTCAATTCCCGGAAATCAACGAGATAGTAGGATCCGTTGTGTACTTTGCGATGACAAAAGGTCCTTCCCATGGAGATTGCAACTTGTGATCTTTCACGGCGAAGGCGGAGGACTAAGTCTCCGACCATGAACGAGCGGTTCTCGACGGCTATGGTAGCGTCGGAGCTTTGATAAATGGTGGAGCGTTGGTCAGCTAAATTCCGAGCTTCTTCGATCAGGGTCACAGATAGCTGTCGAGCCTCGTCGCAGTTTCTTCATTGTAGGCGGAAACTCGCGGTGAATCATGGATGATGTGGGGGGGCATTTCGGATCCGTATACCAGAAAGGAGTAAATCCTGTTGACCGTTAGGGGTAGTTCGTAAACTCCACGAACGAGTCTAGCTCATCAGCCCAGCTCCGCGCGGCGCGTTCTTCAAGGAGAGGTTTAATTCCGGCTAGTATAAGGCCATTGGCTCGTTCGACCTGACCGTTAGATTGTGGATGGGCCACAGATGCAAGGTCAAGTCGGATCCCAACTTCATCGCATAATCCTTGAGTTCTCCTGCGCAAAGTTTGTGCCATTATCTGATTATGCTGTGTGGGATGCCGAATCTCGTCACGAGGCTGCATACAAATTTTAGTGCCGTAGCACCATCGGCTTTTCTCTGGCTTTGCCTCGATCCACTTACTGAACTTGTCAATAGCGACCAGGAGGTATTCATGACCACCAGGAGATATTTCTTTAACTTACTGATGTCTACGTTCCCCCTCCTTTCCTGTAGACAGTGTTGGGCCTCCAAGAGCAGAGGTTTGTAGAACAGCAGCAAGTTTTCCCTTAAGTGGATCACCCAAGGTTTATCGAACTCAGGGAGGAAGAGGTCAAAGATATCCCTCTCATGCAACCCTGCAACCACAAAGCAAGAAGTCTCTTGTGTCCCCAACACACCAAATAGGTGCACTAGTTCGGCGAAGAGATAGTGAAATACAGGTGGTATGAATATATATAAGCAGTAGCAACGGTGCCAAAATAGCTTGTGGCGTGTAGTTGATGGTGGTAGTATTGCAGTAGTAACACAAACAGTAAACAAGCGGTAGTAACTCAGCGGTATTTAGGAACAAGGCCTAGGGATTACACTTTCACTAGTGGACACTCTCAACATTGATCACATAACAGAATAGATAAATGCATACTCTACACTTTTGTTGGATGATGAACACATTGCGTAGGATTACACGAACCCTCAATGCCGGAGTTAACAAGCTCCACAATAATGCTCATGTTTAAGTAACCTTAAGTGTAAGATAGATCAAAACGACTAAACCAAGTACTAGCATAGCATGCACACTGTCACCTTCATGCATATGTAGGAGGAATAGATCACATCAATATTATCATAGCAATAGTTAACTTCGCAATCTACAAGAGATCATGATCATAGCATAAACCAAGTACTAACACGGTGCACGCACTGTCACCTTTGCACACATGCGGGAGGAATAAAACTACTTTAATAACACATCACTAGAGTAGCACATAGATAAATTGTGATACAAACACATTGCAATCATCAAGAGATATAAATAAGCACTTCACTACGCTCTTCAACAGTGAATAAGTACTTCGTGAAATATAGCCTAAGAGACCCACACGGTGCACACACTGTCACCTTTACACACGTGGGACAAGGAGTCTCCGGAGATCACATAAGTAAAACCCACTTGACTAGCATAATGACATCTAGATTACAAGCATCATCATATGAATCTCAATCATGTAAGGCAGCTCATGAGATTATTGTATTGAACTACATAGGAGAGAGATGAACCACATAGCTACCGGTACAGCCCCGAGCCTCGATGGAGAACTACTCCCTCCTCATGGGAGCAGCAGCGGTGATGAAGATGGCGGTGGAGATGGCAGCGGTGTCGATGGAGAAGCCTTCCGGGGCACTTCCCCGAGGTGCAAACAGACTCCTGTCCCCCGGATCTTGGCTTGACGGCGGCTCGGAACTTTTCTCGTATCGTGGCTTCCTCCGTAAGGGTTTCGATCGGGGGCTTTATATAGGCGAAGAGGCGGCGCGGGAGGGTCAACGAGGCGACGAGACCATTGGGTGGCGCGGCCAGGCCTGGCCGCGCCACCATGTCATCTGGGCCCACCAGGCCCCCCGGCGGCTCTCGGGTGTTGGATGCTTCCGGGCAAAATAGGAACCTGGAGGTGATTTCGTCCAATTCGAGAATATTTCGTTACTACGATTTCTGAAACCAAAAAAAAAACAGCAAGGCTCTTCGGCATCTTGTTAATAGGTTAGTTCCAGAAAATGCATAAATATGACATATAATGTGCATAAAACATGTAGGTATCATCAATAAAGTAGCATGGAACATAAGAAATTATCGATACGTTGGAGACGTATCAGCATCCCCAAGCTTAGTTCTGCTCGTCCCGAGCAGGTAAAACGATAACAAAGATAATTTCTTAAGTGACATGCCATCATAAACTTGATCATATTGTAAACATATGTAATGAATGCAGCGATCAAAACAATGGTAATGACATGAGTAAACAAGTGAATCATAAAGCAAAGACTTTTCATGAATAGTACTTCAAGACAAGCATCAATAAGTCTTGCATAAGAGTTAACTCATAAAGCAATAATTCAAAGTAGAGGTGTTGAAGCAACACAAAGGAAGATTAAGTTTCAGCGGTTGCTTTCAACTTATAACATGTATATCTCATGGATATTGTCAACATAAAGTAATATAACAAGTGCAATATGCAAGTATGTAGGAATCAATGCACAGTTCACACAAGTGTTTGCTTCTTAAGGTGGAAGGAGATAGGTAAACTGACTCAACAATAAAAGTAAAAGAATGGTCCTTCAAAGAGGAAAGCATCGATTGCTGTATTTGTGCTAGAGCTTTTATTTTGAAAACATGAAACAATTTTGTCAACGGTAGTAATAAAGCATATGAGTTATGAAAATTATATCCTACAAGTTGCAAGCCTCACGCATAGTATACTAATAGTGCCCGCACCTCGTCCTACTTAACTTGGACTACCGGGTCTTCGCATGCCATGTTTCAACCAAGTGTCACAAAGGGGTACCTCCATGCCGCCTGTACAAAGGTCTAAGGAGAATGCTCGCATTTCGGATTTCTCGCTTTTGATTATTCTCAACTTAGACATCCATACCGGGACAACATGGACAACAGATAATGGACTCCTCTTAAATGCATAAGCATGTAGCAATGATTATTATTCTCATATGAGATTGAGGATATATGTCCAAAACTGAAACTTCAACCATGGTTCATGGCTTTAGTTAGCGGCCCAATGTTCTTCTCTAACAATTTTGCATGCTCCAACCACTAAAATGATAGACCTTCAGACAAGACGGACATGCATAGCAACTCACATGATATTCAACAATAGTTGATGGCGTTCCCCGAAGCATGGTTATCGCACAACAAGCAACTTAATAAAATATAAAGTGCATAAGTACATATTCAATACTACGATAGTTTTTAAGGCTATTTTGTCCCATGAGCTATATATTGCATAGGTGGATGATGGAATTTTAAAGGTAGCACTCAAGCAATTTACTTTGGAATGGCGGAGAAATACCATGTAGTAGGTAGGTATGGTGGACACAAATGGCATAGTAGTTGGCTCAAGGATTTTGGATGCATGAGAAGTATTCCCTCTCGATACAAGGTTTAGGCTAGCAAGGTTATTTGAAGCAAACTCAAGGATGAACAAGTGCAGCAAAACTCACATAAAAGACATATTGTAAACATTATAAGACTCTACACTGTCTTCCTTGTTGTTCAAAACTCAATACTAGATATTATCTAGACCTTAGAGAGACCAAATATGCAAATCAAATTTTAGCAAGCTCTATGTATTTCTTCATTAATAGGTGCAAAGTATATGATGCAAGAGCTTAAACATGAACACAACAATTGCCAAGTATCACATTACCCAAGACATTTTAGAATTACTACATGTAGCATTTTCCAATTCCAACCATATAACAATTTAACGAAGAAGAAACTTCGCCATAAATATTATGAGCTAAGAACACATGTGTTCATACGAACCAGCGGAGCGTGTCTCTCTCCCACACAAGGATGAACTTATTCAGAGAACTAAGATAACAAAACAAAAACAAAAATAAAAGCACACAGACGCTCCAAGTAAAATACATAGGATGTGATGGAATAAAAATATAGTTTCACTAGAAGAAACCTGATAAGTTGTCGATGAAGAAGGGGATGCCTTGGGCATCCCCAAGCTTAGATGCTTGAGTCTTCTTGAAATATGCAGGGATGAACCACCGGGCATCCCCAAGCTTAGACCTTTCACTCTTCTCGATCACATTATATCACCCTCTTCTATTGACCCTTGAAAACTTCCTTCACACCAAACTTCAAGCAAACTCGTTAGAGGGTTAGTGCATAATCAAAATTCACATGTTCAGAGGTGACACAATCATTCTTAACACTTCTGGACATTGCACAAAACTTCTGAAAGTTAATGGAACAAAGAAACTCATTCAACTTAACAAAAGCGGCAATGCGAAATAAAAGGCAGAATCTGTCAAAAACAGAACAGTCCGTAAAGACGAATTTTAAGATGGCACCAGACTTGCTCAAATGGAAAAACTCAAAACTAATGAAAGTTGCGTACATATCTGAGGATCACGCTCGTAAATTGGCAGATTTTTTCGAATTTTCTACAGAGAAATAGGCCCAGATTCGTGACAGACAGCAATGCTGTTTCTGCAGCGATCCCAAATATAACATCAACTTTGACATAGAAACTTTACTTGGCACAAAAACATGATAAGGAGAGGTTGCTACAGTAGTAAACAACTTCCAAGACTCAACAAAACAAAAATTGCTGTAGCAAAATAAACACATGGGTTATCTCCCAAGAAGTTCTTTCTTTATAGCCATTAAGATGGGCTCAGCAGTTTTAATGATGCACTTGCAAGAAATAGTATTTGAGGCAAAAGAGAGCATCAAGAGGCAAATTCAAAACACATTTAAGTCTAACATGCTTCCTATGCATAGGCATCTTGTAAATAAACAAGTTCATGAAGAGCAAAGTAACAAGCATAGGAAGATAAAACAAGTGTAGCTTCAAAAATTTCAGCACATAGAGAGGTGTTTTAGTAACATGAAAATTTCTACAACCATATTTTCCTCTCTCATAATAACTTTCAGTAGCATCATGAGCAAACTCAACAATATAACTATCACATAAAGCATTCTTATCATGAGTCTCAGGCATAAAATAATTACTACTCCCAACATAAGCATAGTCATTCTTATTAATTGTAGTGGGAGCAAATTCAACAAAGTAGCTATCAAATATAGGAGGTATATTGTAATCATAATCAAATTTATCCTCCATAACAGGTGGTAACAAAAGACTACTATCATTATAATCATCATAAATAGGAGGCAAAGTATCATCAAAGTAAATTTTCTCCTCAATGCTTGGGGGACTAAAAATATCATGCTCATCAAAGCCAGCTTCCCCAAGCTTAGAATTTTCCATAGCATTAGCAACAATGGTGTTCAAAGCATTCATACTAATAACATTCCCATTATCATGCATATAAAGTTCCATGGGTTTTTTAATTCTCTCTTCAAACACATCATGTCCTAATTCAAGATAAAGTTCATAAAGATCTCTCATATTTTTGTTGTTTTCCATTATGCCTAACTAGTGTAAACAAGAAACCAAATGTCATAATTGCAGAGTCTAAAGGAAATAGCTTGTACTTACAAAGGAAAATAGCTTAGTAGCCGAGGTCCGGAGTGTGAGTACCTTTTACCTTTCCTCCCCGCAACGGCGAAAAGTGCTTGATGTCTACGTTCCCCCTCCTTTCTGTAGACAGTGTTGGGCCTCCAAGAGCAGAGGTTTGTAGAACAGCAGCAAGTTTTCCCTTAAGTGGATCACCCAAGGTTTATCGAACTCAGGGAGGAAGAGGTCAAAGATATCCCTCTCATGCAACCCCGCAACCACAAAGCAAGAAGTCTCTTGTGTCCCCAACACACCAAATAGGTGCACTAGTTCGGCGAAGAGATAGTGAAATACGGTGGTATGAATATATATAAGCGGTAGCAACGGTGCCAGAAAATAGCTTGCTGGCGTGTAGTTGATGGTGGTAGTATTGCAGCAGTAGTAACACGAAAACAAAAGCGTAGTAACTCAGCGGTATTTAGGAACAAGGCCTAGGGATTACACTTTCACTAGTGGACACTCTCAACATTGATCACATAACAGAATAGATAAATGCATACTCTACACTTTTGTTGGATGATGAACACATTGCGTAGGATTACACGAACCCTCAATGCCGGAGTTAACAAGCTCCACAATAATGCTCATGTTTAAGTAACCTTAAGTGTAAGATAGATCAAAACGACTAAACCAAGTACTAGCATAGCATGCACACTGTCACCTTCATGCATATGTAGGAGGAATAGATCACATCAATATTATCATAGCAATAGTTAACTTCGCAATCTACAAGAGATCATGATCATAGCATAAACCAAGTACTAACACGGTGCACGCACTGTCACCTTTGCACACATGCAGGAGGAATAAAACTACTTTAATAACACATCACTAGAGTAGCACATAGATAAATTGTGATACAAACACATTGCAATCATCAAGAGATATAAATAAGCACTTCACTACGCTCTTCAACAGTGAATAAGTACTTCGTGAAATATAGCCTAAGAGACCCACACGGTGCACACACTGTCACCTTTACACACGTGGGACAAGGAGTCTCCGGAGATCACATAAGTAAAACCCACTTGACTAGCATAATGACATCTAGATTACAAGCATCATCATATGAATCTCAATCATGTAAGGCAGCTCATGAGATTATTGTATTGAACTACATAGGAGAGAGATGAACCACATAGCTACCGGTACAGCCCCGAGCCTCGATGGAGAACTACTCCCTCCTCATGGGAGCGGTGATGAAGATGGCGGTGGAGATGGCAGCGGTGTCGATGGAGAAGCCTTCCGGGGCACTTCCCCGCTCCGGCGGGTGAAAGAGACTCCTGTCCCCCATCTTGGCTTCGCGATGACGGCGGCTCTGGAACTTTTCTCGTATCGTGGCTTCCTCCGTAAGGGTTTCGATGCGGGGGCTTTATATAGGCGAAGAGGCGCGCAGACGGTCAACGAGGCGACGAGACCATAGGGTGGCGCGGCCGGGCCTGGCCGCGCCACCATGTCTCGGCCACCAGGGCCCCCTCGCGGCTCTCGGGTGTTGGATGCTTCCGGGCAAAATAGGAACCTGGGAGGTGATTTCGTCCAATTCCGAGAATATTTCGTTACTAGGATTTCTAAAACCAAAAATAGAAAACAGCAAGGCTCTTCGGCATCTTGTTAATAGGTTAGTTCCAGAAAATGCATAAATATGACATATAATGTGCATAAAACATGTAGGTATCATCAATAAAGTAGCATGGAACATAAGAAATTATCGATACGTTGGAGACGTATCACTTACCAACCATATCGAGCCCCCAGACCGCGAACGGCCAGGTGATAGGGATGGTCCTCAGCTCTTGGGATGGAGCGTTTGGTTGAGTAGCGTAGTACTGACAACCTCGGCAAGTTTTTACTAGCTTCTCAGCATCTTCTTTAGCGTTAACCAAAATCCTAACCGAAAAGCTTTGCAGGGACTGGGGGCGGCATGATGCCCGCAATCCCCTGCATGGATCTCTCGAGGATTTCAATGCCATCTTGACTAGAGACGCATTTGAGAAATACCCGTTTGCACTTCGTTTGTAGAGCTGTCCATCAACAATTGTGTAGGATCTTGCTCGATGATCTGTCATGCGTGGACCTCGTCCTCCGGCAACTTTCGATCAATGAGGTAATCCAGAAACGGCTGAGTCCAGGCCGGAATGATTGCCATCACTTCCTTAGCCGGAGAAACTGCCAGATCGGGATTTTCCGGGTTTGCACCCTTCACTGAGGGTACTCGTAGATGCTCGAGGAAAATTCCGGCGGAATTGGTTTCTGCCGGATCCGAGCTTGGACAGCATGTCTCTGCTGTGTTATCGTCTCTCTGACGTACTTGACTTCGTATCCGAGGAAGCACTTGGCGATCTCGTCCACTTCTCTGTAAGCCGCCATGACGGAGTTTCGGGCGTTCCAGGTTCCGGCTACTTGTTGTGCCACCAGGTCGGAATCTCCGCAGCATATGATGTGCTTGATCCCAATTTCCTTAGCGATGCGCAGACCATGTAGTAGAGCCTCGTATTCCGCCATATTGTTGGTAGCTTCAAGTGAATCGAACGTCTGCGGTTCTTCTCAGGTGACTTCAGGTAACTCCACCCGAGCCTTGGTGTTGCTTGGATCCGTCAAAGTGCATGACCCAAGCTTCAGGTTCCGGCACAGGTGTGCCTTCCGGTGCTTCAGTCCAATCCGCGATGAAATCCGCTAGAACTTGAGACTTGATTGCCGTTCGGGCTTCGTAGTTGATGTCAAAGCAGATAATTCGATGCCCCATTTTGCTACGCGTCTGTTGCGTCGGAGTTGTTGATGATTGTTGCCGGGGAGCCTTGCTCACCACCGTCATTGGGTGCTCCCGGAAGTAGTGTCTCAGCTTCCGGCTGCCTAGGAAGACTCCGTATGCCGCTTCGAAAGTGAGGGTACCTGCTTGGATTCCGTCAAGACTTCGCTAATATAATAGACAGGCCTTTGGACTCCGTGCTCATATCCTTCTTCCTTTCGCACCACCACGATTACGAGGCTGATAACTTTGTTGGTAGCCGCCATGTAGAGGAGCATAGGCTCCGACTCAGCTGCCAAGATAGGTGGGGAGGAGAGTATGTTCTTCAACTCTGAAGTGCTTCTGCTGCCTCATCCCACAAATTTGTCTGTTTTCTTCACAGCTTGTATAGAGGTAAGGCTTTCTCGCCAAGACGGCTAACAAATCTACGATTGCCGCAACGCAACCAGTTAATCGTTGCACATCTTTGAGACAAGTTGGTCTTTTGATGTTCAGGATAGCCTTGATTTTTTCCGGGTTAACTTCGATGCCCCTGTGAGAAACAATGAAGCCAAGGAGTTTTCCTGCTGGTACGCCAAAGACGCATTTCAGCGGGTTTAACATCATCTTGTACCGTCGGAGACTATCAAAGGTTTCCTTAAGGTCGCTCAGCAGGTCGGATCCCTTTCGGGTCATGACCGCGATGTCGTCGACGTAGGCGTGCACGTTCGGCCAATTTGGTCCTTCAGGCACGCGCATCGTACGTTGGTATGTGGCACTGCGTTTTCAAAAGGCATGGTAACATAGCAGTATGTGCCAAAGGGTGTGATGAAAGAGGTCGCCTTTTGGTCGACTCCTTCATCAGGATCTGATGATACCGGAATATGCGTCAAGAAAACACAAGTTCCGCCCCTGCGTCGAATCAATGACTTGGTCAATGCGCGGCAAAGGGAACGGATCTTTCGGACAATGCTTATTCACGCCGGAGTAATCGATGCACATTCTTAGTATTTCAGAATTCTTTTTGGGTACAAGGATGGGGTTTGCGACCCACTCGGTATGGATAACTTCTACTACAAAACCTGCCTCTAGTAACTTTGCTAATTCCATTCCTATGGCGCGGCGCTTCTTGTCTCCAAAGCGTCGCATAGCTTGCTTCACCGGTTTTGCACCCGGATTTATGTTGAGGTAGTGCTCGGCGAGTTCCCTTGGTACTCCGGACATGTCAGAAAGTTGCCATGCGAAGATATCCATGTTAGCTCGAGGAACTCGACGAGCGCGCTTTCCTATTTGGGGTCCATGTTGGCTCCGACTGAAACCTGCTTGGAGTTGTCACCTTCAACGAGGTCATGCTTCTTGGTTTCTATCGCGGCCTTGAACGAGGTCTTCGTTCGGAGATCTGCTTCTTGGTGGTCTGCATCTCGCCGGATCCACCGCGGCTCGTAGCCTTGCAGCTCCTCTCCGGATATGACGGATTACGCAAAGGCGGCCTCGCCTACCTCGCAGTCCCTAGCTTTCTTGTAGTCTCCGGACACGGTGATCATACCGTTAGGGCCGGAATCTTGAGCTTGTTGTAGATGTAGCATGCCCGGCGTGGAACTTGTGGTAGGTGGGCCTGCCGAAGATCACGTGGTAGGAGCTTTTGAAGGGCACTACTTCAAACGTGATCATCTCTTCGCGGTAGTTGTTCACATTGCCGAAGGCCGGAAGTTTGATGCTGTCCAGAGAGTTTGCCTTCTTGGAACCACACCATGAAATTCGGTGGTGCTGTGTTTGAGGTGTTCCTTGGTGAGGTTCATCTTCTCCAGGGTCTCCAGGTACATGATGTTCAGGCTAGCTCCTCCGTCCATAAGACACTTGGAGAAGTCATACCCGTCTATGCGGGGACAACCAGAGCGTAGCACTCTTTGGGGATGACGGCGGGTGATCCCTTTTACCACTTGAGCTTCGGATCCGAGCGCCAATTCGCGGTCAAGATTGAGCGTTTGACATACCAAATTTTGGGCTCTCTGTAATCGTTGGGGGGTCCATCCTCCTCTTGTCTGCCTCCTTGCCGCACTTGCTTCTTTGCGGGCCGGGTTCTCCTCCACTCCTCTCACGTTGAGGGTGGATATATGGGGGCGTTGGCATCCTGGACGTTGGGTGCCTCCGCGGGTGCGCCCACTCGCTCCGCCACGTCCGCGGCCTCTTCCGCCTCCGATCCTCCGCGTTGGAACGTCATGGCGACCATGTCGGATCCTCCGCCCTTCTGGTCTTCGGGGGGTTCTTCCTATTGCTGTTGCTGACGCCGTTATCACGGTTTTTCTTTTGTTGGTGCGGGGGTATGGCTGTAGTTGCGAGGTCTCCGCTGCGTCGTCATCGGCGGCAGGATCATCGGCGATGTTTATCATCTCATCAAGAGTGAGCTTGTTTGCGTTCACCAGGCAGGTAAGTTTGTGGCGCAGCAGCCCCCCGCGCCGCAAACCACCAATGAAGGCGTGCATTGCGTGCGGTTATCTACGTTCTCGCACTCGTTTCTGTTGCCAACCATCGGGTGAGGAATCTCCTGGATGTTTCACCCTTCTTCCGGATGCAAGCTTGAAGATCGCCGGTGGTGGCCGGTCTCTTGTAGGTGCCCCAAGTGGTTCTCGAAAGCCTTCTTCAGGTCCAACCAAAAAGATAGTGTTTTCCTCAAGGTCACCGAGCCAAACACGAGCTGGACCAATAAGGTACAACTGGAGCATGGCAGGCTATATTCGGGGTTCCTCCGGCGAAGGTTACGCATTGTAGTAATCCTCAATCCGGTATCCGGCCTCTCCGCCATCATAATGCTTCAGTTTCGTAGCTTAAGGTTCAAGCTTCTTGGCTTTGGTTCCTCTCGGATCATCCGGCCAAAGCACCTTGGACCAATGTAGTCGGATCGTACTCGTTGAGGCGCTCCCGGCATCGCGGGGACCGCCGCCAGTGATCTTGAGCGGGAGCGGGATCTCCGGCTCGCCTCCGCCTCCACCTCCGCCTCCACCGGGTGGTGGCGAGGGAGATCTGCGAGGGGGCTGTAGGATGATCTTCCGCCTTCGATTCTCGCGTGGTTCTCGCGGCTGGCTCCGCTGTGGCTCCCTTCCTCTTGGTGGTGGTCGCTCCGTCGTTCCGGCTCCGCGTGGCCTGTGCGCGCTCTTCGTCCGGCTCCTCCTGGTTCCGGCTCGCGTCCTGGCTTCGCGAGGCTCGTGCTCGCGTTCTGGTTCCGATGAGGCTCAGCTCGCGGTCTTGGTTCCGGCTTCGCGTGGTTCCGGCGTACGCTCCGCTCCTGTCCCTAGGAGGCGGCATGTTGTCGCGGATGTTGATTCCACCGGCCCATGGGGCCTGGTGTTTCCGGCAGGACTGCGATGTCGGGGAGGTAGCGGAGGACGCTCGGGTGGCGATGGGACACGATACTTGTCTCTGCCATACATCGGGTCCTTTCCTTTTGCCGGATTTTTCGGGAATCCGAGGACACCGGGATTGGATTCGGATGTTCTCGACTTTCCTCCTGCGCTCCATGGATCCGGTGCGTGACTCGCCATCACGGTGTTGACCTGCTGTGGCGTCCTTCTGCGCGGTGGATATGCAAGTCTCGATTGGATTCCAACCTGCGCGAAGTGTCCGCCTTGCTCGTTGCCGCATTGCGAGGTAACGAGCTTGACGTAGTTGATGTCAATTTCCTCGTCCTTCTTTTTCAGAGCTCCGCAACCTTCTTCATGTTATCCTTTGGGGTTGCGAGCGGCTGTTGTTCTGTGGGTGTTGCAAAGGTAATCCTGCGGGGAGGGATGGCTTCTCGAGCGATCCTATCGGCCTCCGCCTGCTGAGAGGCTATCCTTTTCTCCCACTCTTTCGGAGTCCCTTGGCTGTCGCCATCATTTCGTCGACTTCGCGATCCTTTTTAGGGAGTAGTCCACAAAATTTGCAGCTAAGGTTCTTTCTTCCAGCATTGCGGCTGCGGAACTTCTCGAGCTGTTGCCGCATCTCCGCCGTTTGGCTTCTAAGGCCTCCGGGTCTGCAGCCTCTCGGAGTTATTGGTTTGTTGAGAATATCGGACGCGACTAAATCCATGCGCGCTTGCTCGACCATCTCTTCTGGTGACAGGACATCCTTTTGTGGTCGTGTCCGACCTAAGGGAGGCCTTACGTTGGATGGTCCCGGCCGAGTTGTGCTTCGTCTTCCGTTTCGCTGATCCAGCGGTGCCACGGTTGCTAGAACCGCATCGGCTGGGCGGATTCTACGTCAGCTTGCTCACCGCCTCCGAGTTCCTCGAGCTTGCGGTTGAATTCCTCTGTATTCATGGATGAGGCGCCGTCATCTTCTTCCCCGATCTCGAGCTCCTTCGTCAAGCGATTGTATTCTTCTATGCCTATTGAGGAGGCATCGTCGGAATTTGGGCTCAAGTTACCGAGGATTGATTCCTCAGGGTTTCCGGCTCCCTCTTGCCCCGGAGCGTCGCCTCCGATGCTTCGCAGATCCGGAGCAACGTTGTTTCCGGTGCCTCAACCCGCAAAGGATCGGCCTCGTCCGGTGGAGGGCGTCTCTGCGTATGGGCCAAGAAGTGCACGAAATGACACCTTTGCTTCTCTAACAACTGGGAGACCCAGGCGGATCGCATTGGTCTTCCACCGTTTTCTCCCGCTCGGCGGATTGGGTGGGCTTTGATTTTTCCGATCTAAGGCGGAACCTTCCTTAGGAAGCTCCTGCGACTCGGATCGGATCTTCGCGACGGCGTCCCAGCTCAGCGGACGCGTCGGCTTACTGCCATGTTTCAATCGACGGTCTCGCCGATGAAGATGTGGATGCCGCCGATTGGGACGATGGAGAGCTTGACGGGGTTTGACCTAGCCGAATCCGACCGTCCGAGGGACGATCGGAAAATTCCGTAGAGTACGCGCCCACGCGATCGAGTCGTCGTAGCTTCCCATGGCGGAGCCCTCCCCCGGCCTCCGACGCCTCGGCCCCACGGTGGCGCCAACTCGTTGCCGACGATACCTCGGAGGAGGGATCCTCACGAGGGGGAGAAGAAGTAGGGGCCATAGGCGGAGTGCACACGGGACGGTACGCGAGTTACCCGCTTGAACACCGCACGATGACAGGCCTACCGCTGCTTGTCTGAATTATCCGGCGCTTGCGCGTTGTTACAATGGTTGTGGTTGTGCCTCTAGGGCTCCCGGATCCGGCTTATAAAGGCGCACGGATCTAGGGTTTACATGGAGAGTCCTAGCCGGAATACAAGTTGCCTAACTACGGTACAATATCTTGCCGTGTACGTCAAGGATCGCCTTCCTCATGGTCGTGCTGGATCCGGATACTTTATGGGCTTCCACGGATCCGGCCTCCTTCGTAGGTCGGTTAGGATCCGGCTCCATGTTCCTGGGCTGGACTTCATCCTCCATGATCAACAGCAACTGGGCCGCCCGATAGGCCCCATGCCACCATCACCGTCTGTGGGCCACCCGGGCTTGCCGGATCTAGGCCATGTCGTTGATATACCCATAAAGTATACCCACAACAAAGGACGTAGTATTTACATATGTGCGGAATGGGCCTCTCGTCGAGCCTGCGCAGGAAGAGGATCTACCTCGACAAATGACAGGTCTGCTAAATTGGTACAAGGCTTACATAAAACTTAAAAACGCCAAAGACTATATTTATGCGGAAGTTAGAGCATCACTTCAAACATTACTATATAACAATTCATCGGAGTGAATTGTTCCAGCTGTTCAATGTGCGAGCTCGACAAATCTATCATCGGCTATGTTCTGTAAGTGATTTATTAATTTCTACCCATCTCGTTCATTGCCTGCACTATAAATATATATGTTGTCCTAACTATCTTGTTGTGTACGCTATTATGCAGAATGAAGAAGCGGAAATGCGAATAAGGCGCACCCATGATGTTGGGTTCATTGACCCACAAATCGTTAATTCATATGTGTTAGAACACCACCCCGCCGACGTGGAGGATGACCTGGCGGTTTCTTATAAAACAGGAACTCAAAAGTGATATTCTATTTCCTTACCATTTTGGGTGAGTGTTTCTGTCTTGAGCACATTCTCTTTTGTTTACTCCATGCATGGTATGTGGCTAATCGATGAGTTATGCATGACTGTGCATGTATCGTGTCCGCAGGTTCCACTGGATTCTGCTAGTAATTCAAATTCAGAACTCCACAGTTCTCGACTCTCTGAATATGGATCCGAAGCATTGGGCCGACATGAGAAAAATGATGCAAAAGTAATTACTTTCATTCGTTTGCGCTCTATCGATCGGCCTATTTCGTTCATCATTTCCTAATATCAAGTAACTAATTAATAACTCTCTTGTTCATTTAATTTTCTTTGCCTCGTAGGGTTTGGAGACGGTTCGTAGATCAAAAGGTCGGTGAATTCAAAAAAGAGCTCCATTTTAAAAAGGCAAAGACTGCGACTGGGGATATTCAGCCACCGGGGACCAATCTATGTGGATACTATGTTTGTGAGAGGATCCGGAGATACACCACTGAGCGGCAGCCGTCTGAGAACAACATCAAGAGGAATAACCTCCGACGACGCTTAGTCCAGAAGCTCGCTTCCGACCACTTCAAGAGAAACTAGCTGGATGGTTCGCGAGGGAAGTCATCGATCCTAGAGGAGAACACTATGTAGAGGACGTAGAACTTTATATGCACTAAATTATGTATGGAAACTTGTTCAAAATTGTATATGGTCATCCGATATTGAATATATATTGTATATTCCTCTTGAATTCTTTTTGGTTCTATGTATGTAGTACCGTAGAATATGTGAAACTCCTTCAAAATTAAAATAAAACACAAAAGAAAATAAAACAATACAAATTAAAAGAAAGAAGTTTGGGGGGGGGGGTAAACCCTAAACTGCCTTTAGTCGCGGTTGGCCAGAGAACCGCGACTAAAGGTCCTCAAGGACTGGCGGCCACGTGGAGCGCCTTTAGTCGCGGTTCGTAAGGAACCGCGACTGGAGGGGGGGGCCTTTAGTCGCGCTTGCTTGGTCGCGGTTGCGCAACCGCGACCAATGGCAGTTGCGAACCGCGACCGAAGCCGTTTTTTTCACCAGTGTGTTGTCATTCTAAAGGTTTTCTGAATTTGAACATGAGTATCTAACACAGTCAAAAAGGTTGTGTATCCATTATTGCCATTGTAAGTAACATTTATCCACATAAAAAATCGATGAATAATTAACCACTAGATACATTGATTTCAACCACATATGTTTGTAAAGTTCTTCGCATATCTTCGAAACCTGATTTGGGCATGAATATTCCACGTAGTAAAAAAAAGGTATCCATGAAAAAGTCTTCAAAAGATCCATGAGAAACATGCATCGGATCCATCTGTTGTTCGTGTCCCCGCCACGGCAAAAGGTTCCGCTGAGCATCCCAGAGCCGAATTTTGGTACATAGTTTGCTGTTGTGGCGAATTTAGGTCGAATTGTATACAAATTTGAGTTGCTTTTGTATGTATGCACTAATGGAATGGAATGCATGTTTTGTCTTCCGCATCATTCTTTTCCAAATTTGCAGTTTCGTTATCATATCTGGTCTGTGTACACCCTCAAATCGCAAATTATTCGGTCTGTAGGGTCCGCTAGAAGTGCTCTTGTAACATAAATCTCTTATTACTACATCCCGATTAGAAAAAAGAGAGAAGTCCAATTTACCCCTCCTAAACTTGTCTCAAAGTCAGCTTACAACCCTCAACTTTACTTTGGTTCAACTTTCAACCTTGAATTCTAAAAACGGTTCAGAATCACCCCTTACATTGTATTAAGCTGGTTTCCTTGTACCGTGTATATTGTATGTTGATGAGTTGACACAGTATATAGGAAGAAAAACCGCTAACTGGCGAGAAAAACCGGTTCAAAACATGTTTTAAAAGGGTAGAAGGTTCAATTCCGAACAGTTTATAGAATTCAGGGTTGAAAATTGAACCAAAGTAAAGTTAAGGATTATAATCTGAACTTTGAGGCGAGTTTAGGGGGGTAAATTAGACTTCTCTCAAAAGAAAAAGTGTAGAGTTCTTTTTGCAAAATGGATGAGCGGGCGACATATCGTCCTGTGCTGAGAATTATGGGAATCTTTGAGCATCACCCTCTCGCCTCTCTCAGAGGGGAGAATCCCAAGGTCAACGAGTGGAGCCAAAAGTCTTATCCCGAAAACCTCCACCCTTCCTCCGCTCCGATCCCAAGCTCGGGTTCCATCCATGGCGTCCCAGGATCACCACCACCACCACGGCGACCACTCCCACGATGGCCACGACGACGACCACCACCATCACCACTCCCACGGGTGCGTTTACCCCCCTCCGCGCCTCCGGCTGGCCCGTTTTCCGCGCAGCTGACTAAGCATCGCCTGTGCTGCTCTGCGCTTGCAGCGATTCTGCCGCCGCGCCCGCCGCCGCCGGGAAGGGGGCGGGGTCGTGGGTCGGCGAGGACGGCCGCGTGTGGCACTCCCACGACGGCCTGGCGCCGCACTCCCACGAGCCCATCTACTCCGCCGGGGACTTCACCAAGCGCGCGCCGCCGCTCGACTCCCGCCGCTTCCACGACCGCGCCTTCACCGTCGGCATCGGCGGCCCCGTCGGCACCGGGTACGCCCCAGCAGCTCTATCTATCCCCTCCCTGCATGCGGTTGCTAGCAGCCAGCGTGTTGACCGGCGATAGATGAGCCTCTGCCGCCGTCTCCGTTGCAGTTAGTATCTCTGAATCTGTTTTGTGTCTCCCGCCTACTGTTGGTTCAAGTTGCAGCTACAGGCTCTAGATTGGTTTCGGACAATCGTGTAGGCTTTGTTCATCTTCGGCGATGAATCTGCATACTGTATTATTACACACCTTTAGACGCTGAAATGTTTCTTCTGACCGAAATATGCTGTTAAATATTCGAGCTCAAGTATGAGACCATGGGCAGAAAAATAAAATGTTCATCAATGTCGGGGCCATAGTGTCATATGTTTTGGGTATTTTCTGATTTTTCCAATAATGATGCCGCATTTCCTGTGCATACACAACTTTGTTCTTCTTACTGCTGGGATTTATGTTTCCATAACACAATACCGTCCTTCTAGCGAGTTGGTCTGGTCAATTTGAAGAAATTTGTGCATGCACTTTTTTTTTATAGCCACAAAATAACCTCATGAGGTGAATGAAACAAACAATGGCTTACTTGTTGTCTATACTAGACTGCCCTGATGTTAGCACATAAACAGTTATTTTTTACAAGTTCTAGAGAGTAGCAAATAAAGTGATTTGACCGCCCACAATCTTCTGTCTGTTTATCCTTATGCAGGAAGACTGCCCTGATGTTAGCACTCTGTACATGCCTGCGTGACAAATATAGTCTTGCGGCGGTATGTAGCAGCATGGTTCTAATCTCTGCTTCTCTTAAGTTATCTATTTAAACATCTATTCAGGCTGTCCTGTTTCTCAACTGCAAACACTTAACTTATAGAATAATTCAACTGAAAGCAACCTGTCTGTCAATGTTTACCGCTGGGCAGACATTGAAATACAATTACTTGGCATTCCTGTGGTATTTTCTAAAATACAGAAACATACTGTACTAATATGCTTGAATTACAGTACACCCTTAGGCTTTCTCTTTCTCCACGGTGTGTCAATTCATACAACATGTCTCTACAGGCCGCAGATCCAATAACCGATTCAACTTTTTTATCGTATTTTCCTGAAGAGACAAACCTTTTAGTCTCCACCATCAGCTTAATATACACCCAGGTGAGTTTTATCTCACTGCTCCTTTGATGTGCAGGTTACAAATGATATATTCACAAAAGAGGATGGGGAATTCTTGGTCAAGCATGGAGCTCTGCCTGAAGAGCGTATACGCGCCGTTGAAACTGGAGGCTGCCCTCATGCAGCTATACGTGAGGACATCAGCATAAATCTAGGTCCTCTGGAGGAGCTATCTAACTTGTACAAAGCGGATTTGCTACTCTGTGAATCTGGAGGAGGTATTGTCCTTGTTGCATTCAACATTGGAAGTTTTATTACCAATTGTTTAAACCAATCTACTGTCCATCTCGGTGCATTTCGTAAGAATATAGTGCTACCAGAATCATGTTAACAACGGAATGCTTGAAAAATGTTCCCCTCTTAGTGGACAGTGAATTTGGAGCTTACCTTATTGGATTTATTTGAACCATTTTGTTGTTTCTTGGATGTTATGTTGGTTGAACATCTGCCATCTTTTCAAAGGGCCCTCCTTCTAGATAATGGGTGGCTGAAAAGCATCGTCATGGCCCCAACTTCTGCCATCTTTTCATTCGGTCCACAGTCAGGAACTAAATAGTTATTTGTACGTTTCGTTTGCAGATAACTTGGCTGCCAACTTCAGCAGAGAGCTAGCAGACTACATAATCTACATCATCGATGTGTCTGGTGGGGACAAGATACCAAGGAAAGGTGGCCCTGGGATAACCCAAGCAGATCTCTTGGTGCGTTACTACTTACTACACTTGTCAAACCTGCATTGTCAAACTGGTCAATCTTTTAACCTGCACCTGCCATTTTCACCAACTTTGGTCATCCATTCCAAATGCAGGTGATAAACAAGACAGACCTTGCAGCAGCTGTTGGAGCCGACCTATCCGTAATGGAGCGAGACGCGCTCCGCATGCGGGAAGGAGGGCCCTTTGTGTTTGCCCAGGTTCAGTATCAAATCCCGCATATGCTTCGTTTTCTCCTTTTCGACTTTGCAATGGTAATCTCACGAAGTCATACTGCTCCCATTTGGCGATGCAGGTAAAACACGGTGTTGGCGTGGAGGAGATCGTGGACCACGTGTTGCGGGCCTGGGAGATCGCCACAGGCAACCGGCGGCGATAGATATAGGCTCTCTTGCATGGACCAGCGCCATTTTCGGGTCATTGCGCTTGGGATGTAAATCATGTACCCGTTTTCTGAATAAGCAGCGCATTTGTTGGTTTTGGTGGCCTGGTGCTGCGCCCTGAAAATAATGGTGCATGCTTGCCAGTATGCTAATACTACCTTTTTTTATAGGCTGTGGCAATACTATTACCTTCTGCTCCAAGAGCTGAAACCTGAAAGTTCGAAGTCCATTTGTGCTGTGATGAGAAATAAAATCCGGGGCTTCATGGAAGTGCCAGAGTCTTGAGCCCTTTTTTTTGTGGAGGGGAAATGGTTCAGAAGGTTTAGCCGTGACTTCACTTTAATGCCCTAAGGCATTTAGCTAGCCAGGAGAAGCAGAGCTGAATTCTGTGGCCCACTGAGCCAGTTGTATCTGAAATCTTGCGTGCGCGTTGCACAATGCCTCCTAGAATCATAGCGGTTAATCTCAACAATAAAAATATAATCTTAGCGGTTGAAAACCTGTTGTTCCTGGAAAGCCAGAGAGTGCGAGCAGGAAAACCCACAACGTAGACTTGATGGTGCTGATGCTCAAAGTGCATTGGCTGCCGCACCAAGAATGGAAAAAAACATGCGACTCCGCTTTAATGCCCTAAGGCATTTAGCTAGCCAGGAGAAGCAGAGCTGAATTCTGTGGCCCACTGAGCCAGTTGTATCTGAAATCTTGCGTGCGCGTTGCACAATGCCTCCTAGAATCATAGCGGTTAATCTCAACAATAAAAATATAATCTTAGCGGTTGAAAACCTGTTGTTCCTGGAAAGCCAGAGAGTGCGAGCAGGAAAACCCACAACGTAGACTTGATGGTGCTGATGCTCAAAGTGCATTGGCTGCCGCACCAAGAATGGAAAAAAACATGCGACTCCGCTGGGGATCGAACCCAGAATCTCTGGTTTCGTAGACCAGCGCCTTATCCATTGGGCCACGGAGTCCTTGATGTTTAGTGAGTGTATATGCTGCATAACAATGCTGCATAAGAACAGAACGTATTCTCCATTTGTTTAGTGAAATGTAAACAGGAAATTAAAAAGGAAATGGTGCTGCAATACATACGGTTATTCAAGCAAAAAAGGATGCATGCTTGCCAGGGCCCAGGGGACCCATGCTTATCCATGAGGGAGTTTATACATACATGTATGAGACATCTACATGCGAAATTGAAAAAAAAAATCAACTTTCAAAATGTAAGTAAAATCTTCATATGGAGCACAAGAAGTGAGTAAGTTGTCCACATTGCTCATCTCTTTTGTTCAAAGGGGCAGCTTTTCATCCCCAGTGCAAAGCATGCAAGAACAAGAGAAGCATAAAAAACACAGAGGACATTCCTCAGCCAGAGCAAACATAAACAGAGATTTCAGATTTGAAAAAAGATGGGTGAAGGAAGAAGATTTCTTGGACAGGGTCAGGAGGAGTTGGGCACAATATGTGGTGGCCAATAATAGTTTGGACAGACTACAGAAGAAACTGAAAAATATCAAGAAAAGCTTGAAGGGGTGGGGAGCTAATTTGAGAGGTACTGATATCAAGAAAAAGAAAGATATCTCTTTGGAGTTGAAAAATCTAGAGGAAAATGAGGAAAATGAAAATTTATCTCCAAATCAAAGGAAAAGGAAAATTTTGATACAACAATAGTTACTAAAAATACTTGATAATGACGAATGTTTTTAGCGCTAGAGGTCAAGAGAAAACTGGCTGCTACATGAAGATAGTAATTCTGCTTTCTTCCACAGAGATTCCAATGGTTGCAAAAGGAAAAGGACTATTTTTTCCTTGAAAAAAGGTGATACTATTATTTAGGGTGATGATGCCTTACTGGATCATGCCACTTGTTTCTACAAGGACCTTTTTGGGCCTGTAGCTGACACATGTATCAGATTAGACAGTGAGATTTGGGAAGAAAGGGAGAAACTGAATAATTTAGATGGTCTGGACATGGATAGAAGATTCTCTATGGAAGAAATCAAAGATATTGTTGACCGATGGAGAAAAATAAAGGTGCTGGTCCTGATGGGTTCCCAATTGAATTTTATCAACACTGTTGGGAGATTGTTAAACATGATGTCATGGCCGTATTTGATGATCTGTTTGACCACGAAATTGATTTGGATAGAATTAACTATGTGATTATTATTTTGATCCCAAAATCTGTAGAAGCTGATATAATAGAGAAGTTCAGGCCTATTTGTTTGCTCCAAGTTTTTTTCAAGATTGTGTCCAAAGCTTTGACTGTCAGAGCAGTTCTAGTAATGAATAAGTTGTTGCATCCCTGTCAAACTGCATTTGTTAAAGGAAGATACATCACAGATGGAGTGATGCTGTTGCAAGAGGTTCTTAGAGAAAGCAAATTCAGGAAGCAACAAGGGGTTATCCTGAAAATTGACTTTGAAAAAGCCTATGATAAAGTAAACTGAGAATTCCTGTTTGATTGCTGCAAACAAAAAGGTTTTAGTGGTAACTGGATGACATGGATTAGGAAAGTGGTTACAAGAGGGACCCTTAGTGTAAAAGTGAATGATAAGGAGGGACCTTACTTTACTAGCTACAAAGGGGTGAGATAGGGTGATCCATTTGCCCCCTTCCTGTTCAATATGGCAGAAAACAGCTTGGCTAAAATGGTCCAATTGGCTCAACAAAATGGATTGCTCACTGGTTTGGCCAGTAATCTGATCCATCATGGGGTTGCTATGTTACAATATGTTGATGATACCATTCTGCTGATTCAAGATGATTTGCAACATGCTATAAACTTGAAACTTTTTCTTTATATCTTTGAATCTATGTCTGGCTTGAAAATCAACTTTGGGAAAAGTGAGGTGATGTTGATTATGGAGGATGATATTAAATTAAACTGCTTTGCTGATTTGTTCAATTGTCAAAGAGGGAGTTGGCCCATCAAGTACCTGGGGACTCCTGTTTGTGCTTGAAGGACCACTGTAGGTGAGATGAACTTCCTTGGTGATAAACCCAAGAAAAAAATGAGTGACCGGATTAGTAATTCCATGTCCATTGGTGGAAGACTGGTGAAAATAGATGCTTGCTTGTCTAGTACTGCAGTTTATCAGATGTCTATGAGATTGCTGTATAAAATAAATATTGAGCAAATGGACAAGCCTATCAGATCCTTCTTCTAGGCTGGTAGTGCTGATAAAAGAAAATATCATTTTGTGAGATGGAAGTGGATATGTAAACCGAAGAGAAAAGGGGGCCTAGGTGTAAAAGATTTGTTCAAATTTAACATCAGTCTGATGTGCAAATGTTGGTAGAAACTGGAGTGAAAACTCTGGCCCTTGGCAAGATTTTATGAACTTAAAGTATCTCAAAGGCTTTGGTGTTTTCTATACCAAACACAGACTTGGAGATTTCCCCTTATGGGCTGATATGCTACAGGTAAAGAAGTTGTACTTGTGTGGCAGAAGGATGCAGGTGGGGAATGGGGCTTGGACTAGTTTTTGGGGAGACTCTTGGTGCAGTATAATCCCTTTAAAAGACATGTTCCCTGATCTCTATTGTATTTGCAATGAATAACTTGTGACAGGTGCTACAACTGCTCCTATGGGATGGATGTTTATCTTCAGGAGATGGCTAACACCTGATCTGATCCTCTAGAGAGATGGCTTATTGTCTCTGCTAAATCAGATCAATAATTTGAGTCAGGAAAAAGATGAGAAATGGGCTAAAGGAGGCAAATTCACTGTTAAGTCAGTTTATAAACGTTTGTGCAACAATGAGATAGACAGATCCTTTGGACACTTGTGGAAAAGTAAAATTCCCCTAAAAATTAAGATATGGCTTTGGCTGATCTGGCACAATGCCATTGCTACCAAAGACAATTTGATCAGGCGCAATTGGACTGGAAGTCCTTTATGTCAGTTTTGTAGACAACATGAAACCATCAGTCATCTTTTCTTTGGATGTGCTCCAGCCAAATTTGTCTGGAGCGCTGTTGCAGAAGCCATTGGCTCCTCTACTCGTCCTGGGAACTTTTCCCAATTTTGTTTCTGCCAGCCGCAACACTCAGATTGCTGGTTTGGCAGCAATTTGCTGGGCAATCTGGAAACTGAGAAATAAATCCTATTTCGAAAATAAGTTGATTCAGTCCCCCTTTGAACTAATCAGCTATGTTGTTGTGTTTATGTGGGCAGGGCTCCATGGGGAGAAAGATGCTGCAGATATCTGGGCTGGAGCAGATAATCTCATGCGGCTGGCATCGACTGGAGGAAATGCTGAGACTGGGAATTCTAGCCCAGATCCTCCACTTCGCCTTGAAAACAAGAAGCCTGGCAATGACAAAGAAACTAGAGATATTGCATGAGGAAAAGCTTTGGGGATCCCTTTGGATGATGTTGTTTCATACTGTCTTTCGCCTGGTGCTCCTTTTTGCTTGGTGGCTTGAACTTGTGGGAGATCGTTTCCACATGTGTTGCATCATCGTCGTTACCCTTGTAATAAGGCTACAAAGTTTATTTCGGTTGCTGTTCGTGGGACGCTAGCAGTAGGGCGGCGCTTTCCTTTTGTTTTTGTGTTTCTTGTAATATACCTGAACATGGTTTCGTTATCTCGCCGATAATAAAATTTGATCCCTTGTTGGATGGCTTGAAAAAAATAAAAAATAAAAGTACCACTCAAGTGTACGAGTTGCACTAACTGAAGCAGCTCCATGGATCAGGGCTGCTGGTATACAACCTTCAATCTCAACTCAAGCAAGTAACAACACTAGTGGTTAGCAATTGTGTTCAAATTAGATGCTCAATTGTGCAATCGAGCCAAAAAGAATTATGTCCTCACCATGATTTTTTATTTAAACGGAGGCATCATCATTTAATTAATTAAGGAGAAGTTTAAGAAAGTTGCATTGGAAAAAACAAAAAGGCTGCACTCCGGTTTAATCTCCCGGCAAAAATTCACTCAACTTCTTCACGCCCACGGTTACCCAATGTTTTGCCTCCTTTCTCATTTTTTCTAACATATCCACCGTTGGAGCTTGCTTGTTGTGAAAGACCCTCGCGTTCTTCTCATTCCGAATGGCCATGAGTGTTTTCTGGGTGTAGTTGTAACTTATAAGCACACTTAGTTTTTGGTCAGCAACTTACCCGAATCATGGCTCCGCTGCTAACCGTGGTCTAGCCGACGGAGATGAAGGCATGCGGTGCTAGTTGAAGTGGAAATCAGTCACACTATGACAATCAAAGCGCTTGATTCTCTCGGAGTGGGTGAAGGTGACGAAGGAATGGGTGGAGGTGCCGACCGCCTCAACAGCCTCCCCGAAGCCGTCCTCCATGACATCATCCCCCTTCTCAAAACCAAGGAAGGCACTTGCACCCGAATCCTCGCATCCCGGTGGCGCAATCTCTGGCTCTCCTCTTAATTTCGACTACCGTGATCTCACTATCGTCGGCGGGGAGAGTCTCCATGTTGCTGATGTCTCACACATCCTTTCCTCCCATCATGGACCTAAACGTCGTCTCTATGTCAACACTTAAATCCGCAACATCCCAGCCGATACCGTGGAGGCTTGCCTCCGGTCCTCCTCTGTGGACAACCTTGAGGAGCTTGATTTCCTCGATAGTCAGTTAGAGACTTAGAGCAGCTGCAGCGGGCATTAATCTTCCGCTTCTCCCGCACCCTTTGTGTTGCCAACATCGGCGGATGCGACCTCTCCGACTTTGCATTTTTGTGTGCAGAAAAGTTAACTATCACCTGACATGTGCAGTGCATCATGTTGTCTTTCCTACTTGGTGAAAGGAATTGTGTGTTGATAAGCTGATAACGGAGGGGCACAAGGTCAAGATTGTAGCTCTTGACATGCACAGTCTTTGTTTGGACGTGATTATTGAGTTGATGAGATGCTTTTGTGCTTGGAGAAGTTGTACATTAAGGTGATGATTCTTCATTGATAGGTCAACTACTTCTGTAATCTACTTTTGGTCTGAAGTTGTTGATTTCATTGTTTGCCTATGTTTTTTTCAGTCATATAAATCAAAACCAGGCAATTTGTGGCGTTGTAAGAACCGTAACCTGATTATATGTCTTGACTTGCGCCTGAAGACAATAGTGTAGACAAACTATCAGGGCTTCGAGTCGCAAGTTACCTTTCTTATTTTCTTTGTATTAGATGCAAATCTCCTATAGTCGCTGACGCTTGGCATGAAAGACGGAAAAAACAATGATGAGTTCTTGGCAGAACAATGAATGAAGCTTCAGGTAGAGAACGGGGCTTCTAAATTAAGATGCATGGTTTCATTTTACAACCGATACATGTTTCCACCGTTTTTCGTTATGTCATGGGTGTCTGTGATCCATCCACACGCATGTAGCTAGTAGTTCTTACTGTTTGACTTATTCATTTTGTGTCCTGTCAAAACTTGTGTAGTTAGCCTACTTATAGCACTTTCGAGTTTGCTATATCTGGTACCTTAGTATAATGTCATAAGACTATCTTGTATGATACCAGCGTGTAGTAACACTGGTACTGGTGTTATTTTCACTTTCTGTATTATGTGGGTTGTTTTCTTAATCGTTCTTTGTTGTTGCCATTGAAGTATTTCCTGAATTCTTCAATAGTAATGATATTTAAATGTTTGCTCAAAACTAAGCAAACTGCTGATTCTTGGTGATTGTAAAGCATATTGTTGTTGTAAAGTCCCCTTCTCCGAAGTAAAGTTACTCTCGACTCCGCTGATTATGTAGGATTTTCAACACCATTATCTGAAGGGTACTTTGTACAAAGTATGGGAGTGTTATTAGTTGGTCTCTTCAGGATCAGACCACTGCCCAGATCTTATGAGTCATCTCTATTCATTCTTTGTTCACTTTCTATTTCTGTCCTAATGTCTTTTTCCCCCACAAGGTCTGGGCAGTGGTCTGACCCCTGCGTGAACCAATTTTTGAAGCTTGGTCTAGGCATCCACGTGCAGGAGATCTGAGAAATGTGCAAGAAAAGTTGGGAGCAACTATGGCCACCTTGGTATCCCGGAGAAACAAAAGCAAGGGCTGCAACAAGGTGACCTAAATGCAAATGGAAATGAAATTCGGAGAACAACATCGAGGTTAGATGAACTGCTAGTCAACGAAGTTTTGTTTTTAGAAGTTTTAAAAAATACTACTCCCTCGAGCCCAAAATATTTGTCGCAGATTTAGGGAAAATATAGGCTAAAATGTGTCAGATTCGTTGAACCTGTTACAAGTATTTTCTGCATCAAACACTCCGGATGAAAGGCTTTTCCCATGAATGGCGCGCTTTAATTCACAACTTTATCTTTGGAGGAAGTGTTGCCATCAAATTCAATGATGACGTTGGCAAATACTTCCAAACGAAGAAAGGGTTGAGGCAAGGCGATCCCCTATCCCCAATGTTATTTAACATTGTGATGGATATGCTAGCCATTTTAATTGAGCGCGCCAAGGGAGATGGTCAGATTGAAGGAGTCGTACCCCATTTAGTCGATGGGGGTTTTCTATTCTGCAGTATGCCGACGATACAATTCTGTTTATGGAACATGACCTGGAAAAAGCAAGAAATCTAAAATTAATTTTATCAGCTTTCGAGTTATTGTTTGGTCTAAAGATCAATTTCCATAAGAGTGAATTGTTTTGCTTCGGTGACGCCCAAGACGAAGCCAACCAATATGCCGAACTGTTCGGATGTGGTTTAGGCACCTTTCCAATTAGCTACCTTGGCATCCCGATTTATCATCGGAGGCTAACATTAACTGAATGGAAAATTGTCGAGGAAAGATTGCAGAAAAGGCTTAGTAGTTGGAAAAGTAAATTGCTATCCCTGGGAGGAAGATTAGTTCTCATCAATTCAGTGCTCACAAACATGGTACTGTATATGATATCATTCTTCCAAATACCCAAAGGAATTCTTCATCGATTGGATTATCTCCGATCAAGATTCTTTTGGCAAGGGGATAGTGAAAAGAAAAAAGTACCGGTTGACAAAATGGAATGTCGTATGTCGTCCTAAAGATCAAGGTGGACTCTGTATCCACGATCTAGAGTTGAAAAATAAGGCCTTACTTGGGAAGTGGTTGGCTAGATTTTTAACTGAGGATGGTGTATGACAAAACCTATTGAGGAGAAAGTATGTAGGCTCAAAAGCAATGTCTGAGGTTTCTTGGAAACCCGAAGATTCACATTTTTGGGCTGGCATCATGGCAACTAAGAAGCACTTCTTCCCATACGGTTCCTTTTCCATTAGGGATGGGTCGGAGATACGGTTCTAGGAAGATAGATGGTTGGGTGCAACCACACTCCGAGAACAATATCCTGCCTTGTACAGGATAGTACGTCATAAGGATGTGACCCTTCAGGGAGTGATGTAAACATCCCCACCATCTATGACGTTCAGACGCGATGTAGTTGGTCCCCGGTTAACCGCTTGGAATGAATTGCTACAGAAATTAGCTTCAATCCAATTGGTTCAAGGGAAGGATATATTTCGCTGGGAACTCACCAAGAATGGTGTATTCTCGGTAAAGTCCATGTACGAAGCGTTGATACAGCCTATACAACCGGTTTACAATAATAAATGCATTTGGTGGTTGAGGATACCACTAAAAACAAAGGTATTTGTTTGGTATGTACGTCGGGGTGTTATCCTCACCAAAGATAACCTTGCAAAACGTAATTGACATGGTTGTAAGAAATGTGTTTTCTATCATGATGATGAGACAATAAAACATCTCTTCTTCCATTGCTGATTCGCTAAAGCTATATGGTCAATCATTCAGTTAGGATCTAGCTTGCATCCACCTCGAAGCATTGCAAATATTTTTGGCAATTGGCTAAATGGGGTAGAGGTCAGGTTTAAAAATCTTATCAGAGTGGGAGTGATCGCCGTTATTTGGTCGCTATGGCTATGTAGAAATGACAAGGTTTTTAATGACAAAAACTTTTCTCTTATTGATAAGGGATTAACTTATCAATGCCTACAAGTTGTAGACTAGGGTTTTGCTAGAAGTAGAGGGCAAGTAGATCTCGAAGGTTTCAGCCGGAAAAGTACTCGACTGCTATGAAAAATCGGGTTGCGTGAACAATGAATCGGTCCTTTCTTTGTCTCTCGAGTCCCCCTGATATAGGAGGTGGAGCCGAGGGTTTCGTGATGTACAAGTTACAGAGTTCGGGAGACTATCTGAGTCTATCCCGCAATAGTTACAAGTTGATATTCCTAATACAACACTATCTTTTCAAACTATCTCTTGACTGGGCTTCCGGGCTTCATAAAACTTCGGGTCGTGGGCCTTCAGTAAACCTCGGGTATCATCTTCGGCAGGCCTATTGGGGATGCCTATGTCACTTATGCAAGTAATCTACCGGTCTACGGCTACGCTCCGTTCATGGTCGTCGCTTCAACGTGTGAAGAACCGCGACCTATTTACGGAGGTGTCTACACGATTGGAGACTTCGGCCAAGGAGTTTATTACCCAACATGGGTGACTGCATAGTCTGCGGATTGTGGCTCATATTCCATGATAGATTGCTGTTTCTCGTTACATTTCATTATGAACTAAAGCTGTAAGTGTTAAGGTTCATGCACTAGCCACTTGAACCAAAAGTCCGAACTTATGGAAAGGGGTAGGCAATCTACTTATACACGTCAACACCCCTCTCACGTGTGACGGGAATACGAGAAGACAAGTCAACACGTGTAGAGAGGCAAAGAGGCAGCAGGAGGCCGGGACCACACGGCAGGAGGCTGCGGGGAAGCGCAATTTTTAGGATAAATTGTGAAAGCGCAAATAAATTGCGAAATCCAGGATTTGAACTCGAGACCTGGGGCTCTGATACCATGTTAAGGTTCATGCACTAGCCAGTTGAACCAAAAGTCCGAAATGATGGAAAGGGCTAAGCAATCTACTTATACATGTCAACACCCCCTCTCACGTGTGACGGGAAGACGAGAAGACAAGTCAACACGTGTAGAAAGGCAAAGAGGCAGCGGGAGGCCGGGACCACACGACAGAAGGCTGCGGGGAATTTAGAATAAATTTTGAAAGCCAGGATTTAAACTCGAGACCTGGGGCTCTGATACCATGTTAAGGTTCATGCACTAGCCACTTGACCAAAAGTCCGAACTTATGAAAAGGGGTAGGCAATCTACTTATACACGTCAACAGTAAGCTTGTCGAACGGCTGTGTGCATCCTAGCTATCTAGAGGCCAGGTGTGTTACGTCAAAACTTTTGAGTAATAAAGCGTCCTTTTTCGAAAAAAGTATTTAGGGCCAGGGAGTACTAAGAAACACACTATGTTAGAACGGTGATGTGGCCGGCAACATCTTTTACCATACGAGTTAACCTAAGGATAGGCATTGACGGACTGGCACATGATGTATTCCTCTGGTACTACAGTACCTAAAATGGAAGAGAGTTTGCCTTTGAATAATTAATAGCACTAAACTTGTCCAGTTGACTCAAGCAAGATCCAAAGACTGACCAAATGCGCTCAGTTTGCTACACTCTGTATCGCAATTTCTATACTAGCTCTGGCGGTCAAAATTGGCGTCGAGAAAAATCTCGTTCAAAGTTGTAAACATGACTCTTGACCATTGAGTGACTATCAATAGAATTATAGAAATAGAAGCTAATGATAAGCCAGTGACCAGTGGGCCTGCAAGCTGTAGTGTTGTACACAGTACACTTAGTCTTGATAGTATGCTACGTCAAAGCTTTCCATTTGGCACTTTTCCACCGGCCTGCATGGCCTGGCCGCATGAACTGGCACCACAACCTTGGTCAGTGCGATGAGTATTTTAGCTGAAAAATCGAAGTGTTTTTGCTGACTGGAAGGGAAAACGGACCATGATTGTGAAATAAATTGTCTCCATAGGAGGCTTCCATGGTGTACTGTGCCACATTATCTGATGCTCTTCCAGAACATCAGCTGGCTTTACAGGCTGAACTTTTCCTGGTCCGAAGAACAAAAACAAAATCCAGGAACTACTTCCAAATTTTCACAATAGAACAACATCTGGTCAAATGAGGAGAAAAGCCAAAAGCCTGAAAGTTCAGCTCTGGGTCTCAGGAGGACCATTCATTCTCTGAAGCTGATATCGCTGCAGAATTGCTTATAAGGAGCCCCCTCCCCTCTTGCATTTCATTGTACCAAACACAACTCAGGTTTCTAGCAATGACCGCTCCTCAGTTTGGAGCAGCACTCCTCACCGGCCTTCTTGCTCTTGCAACTCTTGCCAGCTGCAACACTGAAGGTACTACATTCTAATTAGTGATTCTCAAATAACTTCTTTTCTCAGAGATTTTGTGCTGATTTGCGATTTGTTGATATGCCCGAAGGTGACATCCTTTACACGCAGAGGCAGACATGGAAGGACCCTAACAATGTTCTCCAAAGCTGGGATCCAACCCTTGTGAATCCCTGCACTTGGTTTCATGTTTACCTGCAACAATGACAACTCGGTTATCCGTGTGTATGTTACTTCCGTTTTTTCTTTTTTACCCTTTTTTTCAAGAGCGTTGTATTGTTGAATCTTTGCAGATCAATTAAATCATACTAGTATTTTTCCTGACTGTGCAGGGATTTGGGAAATGCAGGCCTCTCAGGCACCCTGGTTGCTGAACTGGGAGGAATGAAGAACCTGCAGTATCTGTAAGAACTTGATGCAGAGCTCTCTAATTGCACTGCAAATTTCAGCAGACTGATCTTCGCATCTTTGCAGCGAGCTTTATGGGAATAACTTCAGTGGACCGATACCGACAACACTGGGAAACCTGACAAGCCTTGTCAGCCTTGATCTTTACAGCAACAGTCTCACTGGCGCAATACCAACCTCGCTTGGGGCGGTGGGGACGCTGCGTTACCTGTACGAGTCTTGTCGGAACAATTTCAGACGGTGAAACGCTAAACAGAACGAACTAATAAGAAGTGCTGCGTGTGTGTCTGCAGGAGGCTCTATGGGAACAACCTGACAGGACCCATACCGGCATCGTTGGGCCGTCTGACGAACCTTAGAAATTTGGAGCTTCAAGAGAACGCCCTTAGTGGATCTATCCCGGCTTCCCTGGGCAACATCACGAAATTGCAGTACTTGTATGTCCTTGCTTATTCCTCAATTTTGTGAAATTAATATTACTTGCAAATGCAATACTCATGATTTTTTTTCATATATCATAAAAAATCACAGTTGTCCGAAATCTAGACTCTAAACCCCGCAGAAACCATAGCAGAACGTTAGAAAAAGAACTGATAATTTTGGCTTCTTTTGTGCAGGCGGTTGTACGGCAACATGCTAACCGGCACGGTGCCGCTGGAGATCCTCTCTCTTGTTCTCAACGGGGACTTGGCTGAACTGTGAGTTCATTTCACACGCCACATTGCATTTACTTCCTTCCTTTCTCAATTACAACTTCCACTGACACAAGTTCTTTTTGTATCTTCACGCAGAAATGTTAGGAGAAACAATCTGGCCGGCACTGTCACCTCATCTAAACAAAGAGGTACCGATCTGCAATGGATTAAGCATTTAAGCTTTGTTTTTATATAGTACATACGTTTGGTTTAGTGCTTTCCGCTCACTGCAATTTTGGCATCCTTTGCAGTGAGCAACATCATCCAGGACACGCTCAAGACAGCAAATTGAGCGAGTAAAGGGAATGTATTTTCCTTGTGAAGCTGCTAGCAGTAGTAGCGGCAGCGTCAACCGTTGTAAACCTTCGTTCCGTTAATAATCCCGGGAGTTACCTCCGTTTTACATTGGAATAATGAATTTTGCTTGCTGTGCAACTTTGACGTGAATGGAGATCCAAATTGAGATGTGTGTCTATAGTAAGCTCATGGTATATATAAAGTTCCAACACATGCCATCGTAGGATCAAGTAAAATGAGAGCAACAGGAAATTGTCGTTTAAAAAAAATAAGGGTCGGGGTTCGAATATTTATGGTCATACTAAAAGAAAATGGAGCTTAAAGAAGAGCTTGCTTCTATTGAAGCTTTAGAAGAAGTTAAGAATTGCCCCCTGACCTGAGCATTAGGAAGACTGAAACTTCAGTTGAGCTTATGAAAATCTATGCTAATGAGGAGTTGCTTTGGTACTAAAAAGCTCATGAAAAGTGGCTACTGGAAGGTGATTTGAATACCAACTACTTCCATCGCATGGCGAACGGCTGCAAGAGGAAGAATACAATGTTCTCTTTAAATGATAATGGGGTAAATATCGAAGGGACTGACAAGCTCATTGAATATGCCACCTCCTATTATAGTAAAAACTTGTTTGGCCCAGCTCCTAGGAACATGCCTACCTCCGTTTCAAGGAATAAGGCGTCCTCGTTTTACGTGTTTTGTGTTTGATCAAGAATTACTTTAAACATATAAAGATTGTTTGTATGAAATTAGTATCATTAGAAAGTCCTTTTCAATACGAATCCAACGGTGCTAATTACAAATAATATAATCAAGATTTTGTTGCTCATTTTTTATGGTTAAAGTTCATCTTGGAATACGCGTAATATTAATCATGATGCCTGGGGCTCTCATGAGACTCTGGACGATGGAGACAATGAGGTGCTAACTGCTAAGCAAACCTTTTATCATGGAAGAAGTCAAAGAAGCCCTTTTTTCTATGAAGAAAAACAAAGCCCCCAGCCCTGATAACATCCCCATGGAATTTTACCAGCACTGCTGGGAGATTGTGAAATATGACATTATGCGCTTATTTTATGCTTTTCATGCTGGTAATGTTGATGTGCACAGACTCAATTATGGCATAGTTACTTCCTCTCAAAAATTTCAGATGTTGATCAAATTAGCTAGTATAGGCTCATTTGTCTCCTCAGATGTATATACAAGCTCCTGACTAAAGTTTTGATGACTTTTTTTTTCGAAAAATGACTTGGCAGTCACTCCCATACGTACAGGTGTGAGAGGGGGGAGTTGTCGGGTTTTAGATTACATGATCGAGGTCCCAACCAGAATAGGGGACCTGAGAGAGAAAGAAAGTGCGGAGCGAGTCAAGCGCCGGACAGCCCGTCGCCTTGAACCACCACCGCCAGGTGGTGAGCTCCTCGCGGACCATCCGGAGGACGGAGCCAGTCGATGGGGCGCCGTTGTTGAAGACGACCGCATTTCGCGCCTTCCAAATGCACCAGAGGACCACCGCGATGCCGGTGCGCCAGAACTGATTGCCGATCATGGCGGGGGCCTAGAGCTAGCTCCCAGAAGGAGAACCGACCCGCAGGCACAGTCACCCTAAGTCACGTCCAGACGGAGGCCACCAGGGGGCAGTCGAAGAGCAGGTGCCTGCACGTCTCGACAACAACACAAGCGGCTCAAATGTCTGAGGACGTGCAACCCTTGAAGAAGAGGTTGGCTCGCGAGCTGAGCCTGTCGATGCTGGCGAGGTAGGAGAAAATCTTCAGCTTCGTGGGAAGCCGCATCGCCCAGGCTATGCGGGCGTCGGGGTCGGGCGGGCGAGCCGGCGAGAGCATGTGGTATGCATGTCGCGAGCTGAAGGGGGCGCCGAGGGGGAGTCGATGTAGCGGCGGTCCTAACCGATGGTTAGCTCGACGTGGTCGATGATCTGGCAGACGAGGGAGAGCTCTTGCTCAACGACGGCGGATAGATGAGGCTGAAGCTCCAGGTCGTTCGTCGTCACCTTCGCCGCAGTCACCTGAAGCCGGGTGTAGTGGGAGAGCAGCGCGGGGAAGCGCTCAACGAGTGGCCGTGCGGGGAGCCACTTGTTGAACCAAAAGGACGTGGAGACGCCACCATCCACCTCCACCGACCACCCGCGTGATGGAGCGGTAGAGGGGGAGGCACTCCGCCACGATCCGCTCGAAAAACGAGGGGGAGGATGAAGCCACACCAAGATCGCATGCAGAGTTCCTGAAAAATCAATCCTTCCAAGGCAAAGAATCTAACTAGTGAAGTTTATGAATGAAATTAAGCAGAAGACACCTGCTTTGCCGGTGGAGGTCCTTGACGCTGAAACCGCCCTCCTGTTTAGACAACAAAACCTTATCCCAAGCGATTAGACATCGAGCACCCGAACAAGAATCTTTCCCGGTCCAGAAGAAATCGCGGCACCTCTTATCGATACTTTCAACGACACCCACATGAAGCAAATACCACTAGTAACAATTGGGGCTTCCATAACGATTTTAGTTCATCAGCGAATGTGCAAAATCCGTCATGGAGGACTCATGCTGACGGTTTGCAGGACCGTGAAAAACCTCGCGTCACAGATGGCCAGACTGACAGTTAGATTAGGCCGTCACGGATCCATGACGAATTTGTGCTGGCCTAGAGCCCGCCCGGCCCAAGTAGTTGTGACGCAAATAACCGTCATGAGCCGGCTCCCCTCACCAGCGACCACCATGTTAGGTGTGTAAGGCCAATGATTACCATGTCGGGACAATGATTAACTTGTTAGACCAATCATTAAGCTGTCAGTCCGGTCGACTCTAAGCTTTGTCGTCTAGCATGACGCCAACATCGCCGTGGCATGGGTCACGTGGCACATTAGGAAGCCAACACGCGTCTGTCTGATGATGACAACCTTACCAATTGAAGCGTGCCACGTCGACAAATGAATAAGGACACGTTATCCAATAGCATCTCAATTCGTGGACAAATAGTAATAGGGCAAGAGGACCAGTAGTATGTTGACACGTCCCAATTTTTAGGACGACATACTTTACACACCGACACGTGGCACATCTCGTTGACTGACACGTGTCCGTACTGGCATTGCTCTCTCCGCTAGGTGGACGAGTAAGAAATAGCCACGTGTTCGGAACCAGCAACGTGAGGCCTGCTTATAGCTGGGCCGTATTTCAAGCTCGTCCCAGGTAAAAATAAGCCCGTCGGAAGCCCGCAAAGCGAGGCCTGCTTACTGCTGGGCCAGTTTTCTAGTTCGGCCTAGTAAAAATTATGACACGGCCCTTTATGAGGCGAGACATTTATATGTTAACGGCTGGATTATATTCGGCCTAGTTTGCCAGTTTTGTACATGACACGGTGTGCCATGGCCCATCATATAAAAGATATCAGTCTGCTATGATAAATTACAGACCCAGGAATATGCATCGTACATGACATAAAATGGCCCAATGGAATTGCTTGCAGAAACCGAAGCCACGAAAGTAACAGGAATAATTACCGGCATATATAATAATATAATTACATTGAACGAGAATTATTGCAAGCATACACACATCACAGTTAAATGAGTACATTTGCAGGAACATTAGTTTAATGTGGACCATAACCATTCAACCATCTAAACCAATAGTTCAACATCGCACCACCAAAATAACAGTTCAGCCAATAACCAGCCAACCATCAAAAGCAACCGTTGAACATCGCACTACGAGTCCACCATAGCCATTATATGGGTTAGGAAGTCTACCTTTACTCGTGAATGAACCTGAGCAACTCCTCCATCTTTGCATATATCCCAGAGTGCATGTCTTCATTTTCCTTCATCTTGCTGGCCAATTGATTTATTTGATTGCGCTGGGTGTTGACAAGATCCTCCAGTTCTACAGTTACCATCTTCTCTTTCTTGAGCTCAGCAGCAATTTTGCTACTGCTGCGTCGAGAGGGCTGCTGATGCATGATCCCTGCAGTGTGCAGAAAACTTGGTTGGGGAGGTCTCTTGGACATGACATCATGTAAGCACTCGGCCTCAGTCTTGCTTCCTCCATCTGTTGTAACTCGATACAACGCATGTTCCATTTCGGTCTTGTTTTGCGATGAAAAACATGGTTATCAGATACAGCAAGGTATAAACTTCGTCAAATCAGTGTGGACTCTTTGATAGATAACTTACAATTACATCTTGTACAGCAGGGGAGAAGCGTCTTTCCCAGTTAATGTGGCACTCCTTGAACATATCCAATGGACTGAGTTCATGATTGTTGGACTTGGCCTTCTAAAAACAAAAACATACGTGCAGCCAGCTTAAAGATTCTATGAGGGGAGCGTGGAAAGAGTTTATATAACTGTCATCTGTTAAATGTTGGTTTGCATTTGGATAACAATTGAAAGCAATCTGAGCAGAGCATCTTGCTCGTAGACCAGGTCAATGTGCTGAAAACTAATATAAAACAGCTAATCTTCAAAATAGATTTATTTAATTTGCATGGACCTGTCCATCACATATGTAAACAATTTATGTAGATGGCAAAGTTGGAATCATAAAAAAATGGTACACTCTACGATGTATAGTAAGTGGCATGGTTGACCCCAACAGTTATTATGGATCAGAGATTCAGAGGGAGTACCTAGAATTGGATACACTAGCACGAAATTCTTTAATACATATGAATATGAATACACTCAAGTTATCAAACTAGAATCATGCAGAACCAGCATTCAGCAAAAAAATAACTAAATATCCATCAAACATGAAACATCTGTCAAGCTTCATGCACTAGCCTACGCAACCAAAAAAACAAACTGATTGAAAGGGCTAGTACAATCGACTTATACATACATCAACAACATCCACTGCCGTTTATGTTGAGTATGGGTCCTTACCAAGATTCCCAAGTGAGTTTCATAGCTCCGCGACCCAGTGGTTTGATGGAACAGAACCTTAGAACGGTTCCTTCTGTTCATATCGCAGACCGCCTGCAAACATTGTCGACTTAGTAACACAAAAGCATAATGTAAAGCTTCATGCAATAGCCAACGCATTCAAAAGTCCAAACTGATGGAAAGGGCTAAGCAATCCACATATACACTCAACACTCCCCCTCACGTGTGACGGGAGACAAGTTAACACATGGAGACTCGGAGGTATAGCTCAAGAGGCATATACGTGGACTCCGAAGAGGGCAACGGAGGGCAGCAGCAATTTTTAGGATAAATTGCGAAAGCCAAGACTCAGAACTCGAGACCGTGGGCTCTGATACCATGTCAAGCTTCATGCAATAGCCAACGCAACCAAAAGTCCGAACAGATGAAAAAGGCTAAGCAATCCACATATACACTCAACACATACAAAATATAGTAGCTTTGATTTCTGAAAGGAACCAACCTTTGTCTTGGGATCCATCCAATGCAGCACAAGCTCATTCCACTCGGAGCCGATGTTGTTGAATGCCTTTTTAAGATGCTTTCTACATGCTGCTTTTACTGGTGAAGCAGTTATATCCATACTAAACTTCGCCTGATGACATGTAAAACAAACATAAGAACGGACAGCTCTGCAGGCTGGCATCTGCATATAAACGTCAAAGAGGGTAAAGGACCAGCAGTATGTACTTACAGCCACTCTGTTGTAATAACCATGGAGGAGTTGAGTGTCACCCTTGTACTTGTTCCAGTGCGAACGCACATGCACCCAGTTCCTGACTGCAATGTTGCATTCACTTGCAAACTTTGCAGCGATTGCAGCTGAAACTGGCCTAGTCCTTCCCTTTGGAATGACTACTGGCAGTTTGGGAACCTTTGGGAACATACTTCTGATTTTTTTGGCAAGTTGATGTTTACTCCCCTTCCACTACAAAAAAATAAGAACAGGTAAGGTAATAAAAGAGGTACTCCAAAAAAATATGGATGGAAAAACAACGAAATGCACAAATCATGCCTTTAACCCCATTGCTGGGCAGGGTTTCCACCTCAGGATCCCCGAGTCCTGCATCTCTGCTGGACTGATGGGTTTGGTCATCAGGCTGAGGGTTTGCATGATCTTCATCATTCATGTGCTTGTTGGCATCCATCTGGTCAGTGCACTCCACGAAGACAGGCCCTGTTGCATCATTACCTGTGACAAGGGAGTAAGCCAGCATATGTGGTCATTTTCAAACAAAAGCTAAACTAAATGCATGTAAGAACTTGACAGCACTACTTGATAGATGCAGTATGCATTATGTGCTAGAACTTGCCTTCAATGAGAGAAGGGTTCAGACACAGGGATCTCCGTGGGGCTGAGATTGGACTTCGTTTGTGTCTAGGAGCTGGTGGGTCTGGTGATGATGTTTTCATGCCTGGCTGCGTCAAGGTTCTATCTGGAGGCGTTAGGTTTTCCTTGTAGCTGGCCGTAGGTATCTTCTTGTGCTGGTAAGAAGCACGACATTGATCATTGTATACAGGAACAATTGATTGGCATTCAAAATCAAGCATTTATAGATATGATAAGGCAAGATGAGATGGAGGAACTAGCACCTTAGCTGCCGAGAGAGCAGGGGAGCTCTCAAGCATATCATGTAATAAGACTGCAAACTCATAGTCTCCTTCAGGTGGCTGAGATGCTGATATTCTCTCATTGCCCTTAGCAGTTGAGCCTCCCCTTTTACTATTATTTTCCCCCATTGAAGCATGTGATGCTAGCATCATCTCAACAGGAGAAGCTCCAGGAAGTTTTACAATGTTCCTCCTCTTTTTATTGTGTTTTCCAGCCGCTGCTAAAATAGCAAGTACAAATATTAAGGCTTAGTTTGGTAGCTCGGTATTATCTAAACCGATGGAATATACTTTTTTTTGAAACAAGACAGCCCAACCACGGGGAGGCCCAGCTTATATTGAAAGCTCACATGTTTTTCCTGACACACTGAAGGAAGGAAAAAACTCCAGTAGGAGAGAACAAAGACCACTCACAAGTCACAACACAGGAAGTAATACTGATAATTTAGTTTGCCAAAACGGTTTACATTGTGGAACATAGGCCACACGGCTATATTTTATAACCAAAATATTCAAACGCCTGCCTAACAAATACCAGAGTTTTCCTCATTTCTTAGTTCTCTTGAATACTTAAAAAACACAGTTATCGAGAATATTTCGGTTTTTGAATCAAATTATTTACAGGATCCAAACATCCGAAACGTAGTTTAAGATGTGCGGATGTGTGGTATGTATGATGATATAGAGCGAAAATACTTGTATTTATAAGCCAGCAACAAATGAAATAAATCGGTATTCTCTTAGCAATCGACTAGGAAACTACCCAATCGATAGCAATCGACCAGACATTCGAGCACAGGCAAAACAATCGAACTAACTGGCTGCAAAAAAACAAGTATACCCGTTCCTAGCCTCATGGCGAGGGAGAGGATTTGTCTCAACTGGCATAGATGTGGCCCGAGACGATGGACCGCTACGGTATGGTAGGAGCGCGGAGACGATGTGCAGGGCGAACTCCGGAGGGAGAAGTTGCCGGCGGGATGGGGGTGGATGTGGACGGAGGCGGATCTAGGGTTTGTTGGAATGGGGAAAACTGGATGCGAAACTCCCATGGTTGCCCGGCTGCAAGTGTTGTACTCCCTCTGGTTCAAAATATTTGCCAAAATAATTCCATATGGGGACTAGTTATGGCGCCATAGAATCACAGTTACTTAACTACTCCTGCACTCACGCGTCCATCAGGCATTATAGTTCCGCATTACTAACGGGTAGAAGGGCTATTTCACTGGTTGAAATTCTTTTGAGTGGGGTCGAAAATTTTCTCTGGCGGCAATTACAAATTTTCAGACGTGTGGGTCCGAAATCATGAAAGTGGGCTGAAGTTGGGCTACGAACGAACTTCATTGTTGATCGACAGACATAGCCCAACAAGTATTCGCTTCTTGGGTAGTATATCAATTTCCTGTCCCTAAGTGAATCCTCTGCCATTCCCCTGACAAAAAGAGAGCGACCACATAGAGAATTCTCAGGCAAATCTCCAAGGGACAGATATTCATGTTGTTATTAGTTAAAAGATGCAATACTTCACGCGAGCTGGTACGGCCTTGGCATCCATTGTGTGGACTTGCGGATATATGAACAAACCCGTGAAAAAGAACTTAGAACTAGATGCACGCCAATGCACACGTAACCTCAAAAAAAAGGAAACGTGCAACCATGTACCGTATTGGTTCTCACAAAATTAGAGAACAACCTGTTTGATACGCTGCTCGATACGCCCAGCTAGCAAAGGGGTGTGCATACACGATGTTTGATACGCCCAGCTAGCAAGCTAGCCCAGGAACTTGAACACCATGGATTGAACAGCCCCCAAACACGACCTCATTCGATGTGTCGAACTTGAACACCAACACCTCGAACAACAGCTTGGGGCCGTCGTTCTCTAACTTGAAAACGAGGGTGTCACCACGCTGCAAGCCGTGCCTCCGAGCGTAGCGATTCCAGCCTCTGAAGAAAACAAGCTCATCATCCATCCACTGGAGCTAGACAGAGTAATCACACCATTTGGTCCTCTTCAGTCGCACGCGCCTTGGCTTCTTGTCAATCACCCGGGTATCCAAGAGGATGGCCTTAAACGTCGTAGGTATGACCAGAATGAACAAGTCATCATCATCCAGCTGGAAGTAGAAGTGTTGTACGTGGCACCGACTGGGTGGGCTTGTGTCCAGTTATAGGAGGTCTGCCAACAGCGGGGTTCATCATCAACAACGCCTCTACTGCCTCCCTCCGGTCATGCACCACGGGCTTTTTTATGAGGTCATTGTAGGGGATAAAGTCTTCCATGCCGGCGGGAGGTGGAAGCAAAGTAGTTACTGTTGGAGATATGCCCAAGAGGCAATAATAAAGTGGTTATTATAATATCTTTGTGTTTATGATAAATGTTTGCATACCATGCTATAATTGTATTAACCGAAACATTGATACATGTGTGTTATGTAAACAACAAGGAGTCCCTAGTAAGCCTCTTGTATAACTAGCTTGTTGATTAATAGATGATCATGGTTTCGTGATCATGAACATTGGATGTTATTAATAACAAGGTTATGTCATTAGTTGAATGATATAATGGACACACACCCAAATGAGCGTAGCATAAGATCAAGTCATTAAGTTCAATTTGCTATAAGCTTTCGATACATAGTTGCCTTAGTCCTTCGACCATGAGATCATGTAAATCACTTACACCGGAAGGGTACTTTGATTACATCAAACGCCATTGCGTAAATGGGTGGTTATAAAGATGGGATTAAGTATTTGGAAAGTGTGAGTTGAGGCATATGGATCAATAGTGGGATTTGTCCATCCCGATGACGGATAGATATACTGGGCCCTCTCGGTGGAATGTCATCTGATTAGCTTGCAAGCATATGAATGGTTCATAAGAGATCACATACCACGGAGTAAAAGAGTACTAACGAGGTTGAACGAGGTAGGAGATACCGATGATCAAACCTCGGACAAGTAAAATATCGTGAGACAAAGGGAATCGGCATCATATGTAAATGGTTCAATCGATCACTAAGTCATCGTTGAATATGTGGTTATGGATCTCCGATCCCGCTATTGGTTATTGCTCGGAGAGGAGTCTCGACCATGTCTGCATAGTTCGCGAACCGTAGGGTGACGCGCTTAAGATTCGATGTCGCATAAGTAGATTTGAATATGGTATGGAGACAAAGTTTGTTCAGAGTCTCGGATGTGATCCAGGATGTCACGAGGAGGTCCGAAATAGTCCAGAGAATAAGATTCATATAAGGGAAGTTGATTTCTGGGTTTCGGAAAAGTTCGGGATTTTTCCTGGTTTGGAAGTTTCCAAGGTTCCGGAGGGGTCCACCATGGGGCCCATGACCTAGGAGGGCTAGCATGGGCCAAGGGATGCCCCGACCTAATGGGCCGGGGATGCTCCCAAGGCCGGCCGGCCAACCCCTAGGGTTTCCTAGGGATCAACTTGGGGGAGGAAATCCCTCCCCCACTTGGCCGCCGCCCTAACCCTAGATGGGAAAGGGGGCCACCCCAACCGACCTGGCCCCCTATACAAAGAGGGGAGGGGTGCCGGCCACAATCCCATCATTGCCCCTCCTCTCGGCCGCCTCCTCCACCATAGCTTAGGCGAAGCCCTGCCGTTTTCTTCCTCCACTACCACCACCACGCCGTCGTGTTGGAACTTGGAGGAGATCTACCACACATCCGCTGCCGCCTGGAACGGGAGAGGAAGGAGCTTCATCGACACCGTACGCGCGACCGAGTACGGAAGTGCTGCCGGATTGCATCACCGGGGACGATCGTCTACACCAACAACGAGATTAATCTCGTAGGCTTTGGAATCTTCGAGGGTTAGTCTCATCTTCATCTCGTTGCTTCGATCTTGTAGATTAGATCTTGGGTGTTCCATAGATTAGATCTGTTGGTTTTATTCGTCTTGCGGTAGGAAATTTTTTGTTTTCTATGCAACGAACCCCTTCAGTTACGCACATCCTCGTGTTGCTTCCAGGCTTCGGTCCCTTTAGAATTACAACACCGTGACAAAGCGAATAATTCAGTTAGCTAGCACTTCAATGGCATACGAAAGATTAGTGCAATGCAAACATACACACAAATCAACATATCTACGCGTCTATCAGGTAATACGCAGTTGCCAGACCAACCACATCAGTGATATTTCCCAAATGAGCCGATGATGAATAAACGGATCTACGCGATGCCTTGAAAAATCCTAACCGCCGAAATTAGTAGTCTAGTTTGGTACCAGAGTTTTTGCTACTAGAGTATTGAGCGAGTTTAATCGGAAAGTGGTTTTGGCTCTTGAGCTCCAGTGTGCCTATCATATAAAATGTTTTTCTGCAAATCATAAAAAATTCTAAAAATAATTATGGAAATTGTCAGTAATATATCTCACAGTTCTGCAAAATCTCAACCCAAACTTATTTTTATTTTGGGCTAGATAAAAAAGACAAAATCTGATATGTTTTAGAGATTTGAAAATGTACTACTCAGATAAAAAAGAAAAATCTGATAAAGTATTTGGACGTGATGTTTTACACGTTTGTCGGACATATCATTCACTACATACTTATTTTTTTCAAGAACTTTTTTGAAACTCAAGAATATATTTTCTAATTTTTTTTAACCGAGATCACTGGTGCTCATGTGCACCAAATATCTATCCGAGTTTAATCACCGCTTATCCCCACTTTTCCCCAAATCTTAGTGTATTTTCCCCAATAATCTACCCCTACATAGTGGATTGGGGATGGAGTTTGTGGGGATTGGGTGACGGTAGCGGTTCACCCAATACTCTAGAGTATTATCTCTACTAATCCCCACAAAAACTCTAGTACCAAACAAGGCCATAGAGCATATATGTCCTTTTGAGTTTCTGATCCACAGCTCGTCGTCCTTCTTCAGACCGTAGTCAAAAGCGAACTTTCTCCAGTCATGTCCATACAAATATGTGATGGCATGCGTCTTGTAGACATACACCTCATAGACCGTGTAGGTGTTCATCAATTTTCCATTGCCATGCATAGTGAAAGACCCTTCACGCGGACACATCTGGTTAATCATTGGACGAAGTTTACAAGGTACAGTCTGCATGTGAAAATGATACTAATGTAAGAAGCAGGAAGACTGAAAATAAGACTTTACTTCATGCTAAACCACTGAGAATACATACATGTAACTCTGTGAAGAATTTATTACAAAGGTATATAGAGCCATAAGAGGTGTTATACGCGGGGTATGTACATGAGCCCACCATATTCCCGCAAGCTCGGCATCGGGATGGTGAAGAAAACATGGGCGGTACTACTGATGCGTAGCGCTGAATGTAAGTGGAAGAATTAGGTTGTATAAAGAGCATAGTTTAGAGCAATGCAAATGTTGACAGAAGAAACCAACAGAACTCAAGAGAGTGCATAAGCTTCCGCAGTGACAGCAGAGTCAATATTTGCCAAGAAAGTAGAGGAGGCTGCAACAAATTTACCTTCACATTCTCTCATAATTGCTCCCGTTGATCCTGCATGATAGTCAGAGTGAAACGATCCATCAACATTCACCTTAATAAATCTAGCCTCCGGTTTAATCCACTTTTCTCTTGGGGCGTCGGTTTGGAAAGAATTTTTGCTGTTTTTGTTGCCATTGAAAGAATAGATATCTTGCATTTTAATAAAGGAGGGAATGGTTCATTATGTGTTATCTGACGCCGAATCCACCAATCTTGTATCGGTTGGTTGGTTGCTATATTAATATAGCGGGGCGAAAATTTATTTGGAGGAAGAGGTAACTCTGCGGACTGTGGGCCTTAAGTTTTGGTTTGCTGAGTTACCTATTGGGCTACACTGGGCCGTAGCGGGCCATAACCCTAGCCATACGAGCAAAACTCTGACCGCAACTCCCCAAGCCGTTCTTCTTCGGCAGCAAGCCAAGCCCTGGCAGATTCCTCTGCTACAGATAGATACCCACCCTTCTTCTTTCTCTGCAAGCCGCAGCATATTCACCCACTTCGTCAAACAGTATACCTTCGGCGTCCGCCGATTTGATTTGATCAGGGAGAGGTTGGAAAGCGAGGAGGGGGAGATGCCGACGCTGACGAAGCTCCACAGCATGAAGGAGGCCCGCCCCCGACGACTGCTGGATCGTCGTCGACGGCAAGGTAGCAAGGCTTGCGCTATCCGTAACGTGTTCGACGGAATGTCTAGGAGATGCTGCGCTCGCTTTCGTTGTGAGATGGCTGCAGAAACAAGATCCATCCAACAGCTCGTCTCCTCTACCAGTCTTCAGGCTGATAGTGCAGGAGCTGTTATTTCTGAATAAAAAAAGTCTATAGTTTCCACGCAAAAACAATGGCTTCAGAAACTGGAACCAAGGGTCTCTGTGACTGAGTGTGGCCTGTCAATCTAGGCACCACTACTGGGTTTAATCCTTGCGGGACAATTGTTGGCTCTGTTCCTCTTTTCAAAGAGATCACAGATGCCTCTGTTGAAGGCTTTGAGTCAAATTGAATTGGTTTCAAGTAGAGGCATAATGTTTGGCCATATGTTCCCTTTTCTGATTGCTCAGCACTCTTAGAGCATCTCCAGCCGCGTCCCCCAAACCGTCCCCCAAACCGCGCCGGATCGAGCGTTTGGGGGACGTGTTTTGTTCGTGCCGCGTTTGGGGGACGCGGCTCCCCAAACGCCGCCCCCAAACATTTAAAATAATTTTTCTTGGCATTTTTATTTCAATTTCCACAAACTAATACATAATTGGGAACGTGGTTTACACGAAGACATAGTTTGGAACATGGTTTTCCACAAACTAATACATAGTTTGAACCATGGTGGACACAAATATAAAATATTGCAAATAAACTAAACCTAACTAGGCCGTGCATCGGCGGTTTCCTGTGTTCGCTGCTAAGAAACAACACTACAGGGCACACCCAGTCACCTAAACTGGAAAATCCAGCGGGAGGATGGCGCCCTCTGCGGGAACTGCACCGTCGCTGGGAACTGCACCGTCGCTGCGCGCCAATAACTTCCGTCGCGAGGTAGGCGACGGTTAGGTTAAAATTAATTGTGCCGCCGACGGGTCGGCCCCGCCACTCCCGCCGTTGCGTGTCCCGGCTCCGCGCCCCCGTGGACGGGACGGGCTCGGGCGCCGGACACCGATAGGGCGCGCCGGACAAAAAAGGGCTTTGGGGGACGCGGCTGGAACGCTTTTTTGGTCCGGCGCGCCCCAAATCCCTTTGGGGACGCTTTGGGGGACGCGGCTGGAGATGCTCTTATGCCATGTTGATGGATGCATTGCAGATTTATGATGTGACCAAGTATCTGGAGGACCATCCTGGAGGTGCTGATGTTCTGCTTGAGGTGACAGGTACTGCTACTACTCTCCTCCTGATGTCCCTTGTTCGGCACTTTTTTTATTTTCTCTTAGTTTTTTTATCATATATGACAACCCGTTTGAAGGTAAGGATGGCACGGAGGAATTCGACGATGCGGGCCACAGCAAGGATGCCAAGGAGCTAATGAAGGATTACTTCATTGGGGAGTTGGACTTGGACAAGACGCCTGACATCCCTGAGCTGGAGGTTTACATGAAAGAGCAGGACATGGACTTTGCCAGCAAGCTGCTGGCCAACGCGGGGCAGTACTGGGCCATTCCGGTTGCAGCAGTCGGGATATCGGCCGTTGTCGCCATATTGTATGCACGCAAGAAGTGATGATCCCTTATAGGTTGATTGGATGACCATTTTTGGGGAACCAACCCATTTATAGCTGGTTATGGATGGAGAATATGTACTTTTGTTCAAAGTGGAAGACGTATTTCTGTATTGAGGCCTTAGGCACTTGAATCTAATATTCTGCCACAAAATTGGTGGTGCTGTTTTATCAGTATGTCATTCAACGGATGGATTTGTTACAGACTCTGGACCATGTGTGCGATATAAACCTCTTGTGGGCTTGTTGCAGCAGCTAGCATAATTTTGTTCCATGCCACCACTGCTATTTGCTTTTGCAATGGCACCACGGCACTGTTTATTTCTAAATATTGTGATTTTCCAGTATCTTGCTTCCTTCTGGAAAAAGTAAAACTGAATATATCTGTACCATTGGTTCTTTTGTACCATTCAAGGCAAAATGTACTTTGCTGGTCCCTTGGTTTGATTGAAGCTTCCTGGGTTTGCTAATTTACGGCCATTATTTTCTCACATTTTTTATGTTCACCTTTTTCTTTCCCTCACATTGCATCACTTCACAAGGTGCATATAGTTGGGCAGTAAACTTCAGAAGCGTGGCGGGTGATTTTTGCTGGCCCCCTCTGATATATCTCCAGTGGTGATGTTCCACCATCAGTAGGTAAAAGTTAAAGAAATCTTATTCTGTGGTACTACTGAGTAACCTGGAAGAATGCGCTTGGCCTGATAGTACTGTGCAGGGTCTCCCTCAGATTGGATTGGATTTCCTTCAAGGCTGAGCAAAAGCCAACATGTGGAAGGTGGTGAGGCTGGTTCTGAGCTTCAACCTGAGGCTTGCTTGCAACTGCAACCAGCCAACGAACCAACAGCTACGGTTGAACCATTTCACCAATCCTTCCATTACACTGCATCTCATCTCATGGGCACATATATATACCAGGCCATGGGTGGCATATTCTTGTCCTCTGTCTTGTTGGAACTTCATAAGCTCTCAGCGGCAGCAGAATCACTGAAGCGGGGTGAAGCTGGGAACAAGGCAAGGCATGGTTCCTTTCAAAGGGGAGCATATATGCTTAATTTGTCGCAGAGAATGGTGTCTTGGAGGGGGTTTGTATCCATCGTCCTTGCTAAGGTAAAGTGTTTCTCCGGAATTCATGCACTGCTATAATATCGTGATGCATTTTGTAGTAGTACTCTTGTTATGTTTCTCGTTGTGGTTTATCTATTATGAATAATACAAGTTCCTCTTGTTTGATCAAATAGGTTGCCCGAATAGTAATATGTAGGAAAGATCTCTATCTGATATATATAGCTTCTGTTTACCCTTTCTCCAAAGTAGCGGTAGATGATCATCTCATTTTTGTCGAAAAAAGAGTGTATCTTCGTTGGTTACTTTCTCTGCCTCGTGAAATGTTGCTTATCTTGTGGCACAATGGCACCGTATAAGCAATCAAGATTCAGACAAACCGAGAAATGCTACAGATGGGGGAAAAAATTGAAGGGTATTAAGAAAAAACTCATATTGTGTAGATAGGGAAGCACTACTAGTATTATTAGCCCATTATACATACCATTAGCGTTAGGATGAACCTGGTACGTTAAAAATAACAGTTAAATGATTGCAGTCTCAAGTTCCTGTGTGCAGAGAAATTAGCACCGTTTCATACTTTATGTTGTAGCTTTTCTGATATTTGAGTTACGATTTCTTTCAGCCTCGAATACTGTTGTAGGTTGCTTCTTTTGGTTCGTGTTATCTAGCACACGGAACAAGAAAATCGTTCAGCTCAGGAACTTGGTTTAAAAGTCAAAGCGGCAAGGAAAACAATGCTAAATTTTAGATGAACAGGGAGCGCTCTCGCTCCCCAGATCCATTTTCATTGAAAATGAAACAATGCTGAATTATCTCAACCAACAGCATCTCCTTGTCACAAATTCAAAACATAATGAGGGACAGCATGCATATACTACAAGAAAGGCAGTCATATAATTCAATGAAATATCTGTTTGCTATGAATACAAAAGGTGCAACTGTAATCACCTAAATTGCAGTAACTAAGTTCAACAAAGTGTTGTGGCCAGTATATACCAAACAACAAATACATTTCCGGCCCTTTTAACAACTTACAAAACACACATATCAGCTTTCCTCTGCGCGACACCTGTCTATCCTATGCAACCGTGGAACTGAATGAGCAAATGACCCGTTGCCGTGCACCTCATGGGACCTGACAACAACTTGAAGCTCGCTGATTCTCTTGACCTCATTCATCATACATAAGCCAGCAAAGTAGCCAACACAATAGAGAATACCAAGACCGGGAGCGTCAACGGTTGTTTTGTTAGAGGGCTTGCATTAGGCAACCACGGATATGAGTCAGGGGACGGCATGACACAGTTATCACCATTGAAGTACACACGCCTTGGAAAGGCCCATCCCTTATCCAAGGTGAAAGTCTCTGAGTCCTTCTGCATGAGTACTTCTGACTGCGCATTTCCTAGCGGACCAGCTTGATTAAGGAAATCATTGTAGAACTTCATTCCCCAGAACATTGCAGTATCATCTGAAGCGGAAGGAATAAACCCCATCAGACAGGATGCACATTTTCATTAGGAAACCACAAGTAAAATAGTTCACAAAATGACTTACTTATGCGGCCTCCATATGGGGTAAGTGGCTTGTAGTTGAAGCTAAAAAGCTTGGTGATATTGTTGAAGTTAGGATGCTGGGCAACTAAGTTCCAATCTGAATAGTTCATGCGGTAGTTGAAGTTTGTGATAGTGACTTTCACTCTCCAGTAGTCCTTGTAGTTGAGCTTCACATGCCAGTGGACTCTTATCGGGCACATGTGGGAAGTACATTGGACAAGAGGCTGGCCGGTAATTTTGCCAGGACCATTGATGGCAGATTGTAAATAAGGCGAATTGTCACTGTAAAATGAAAAGGGTTCATAAGAAATTTTGCAGAAAATTAGAACCTTAATAGAAAGTGAAAGAGCAACAAGCTGTACTCACTTTACGCAGCTTCCTGGATGAGTGACATTGTTTTGACAGCCACAAGAGCATGTTGGGCAGTTCACAATAGTGTCATTGTAAAATGATGAAAGAGATACACAGCAGGTTGGAGTCTTCTGAGCAAGAAATTGGGAGTATGTGCAGGTTACATTCCAGGTCACTGTGAATAGATAAATTATTTGTTAAAATACATCAAATAAAGAAAGTTATCTGCAGTCAAACATAAACATATATATGGAACTAATCTGATGCTTCGTGGATTTGTCATGCATTATTTGCATTAGAACAAAGCTGACTAAAATAGGCAGCCTGAGCTAACATCGGTTATAGGTGATGAACTCATCTCCCATGGAGAACAAATCGCTTGTCATTTCAATGGTTCACTCCTTCCACTAACCCTACACAAAATGTAACCTAGCATTCATCCATCTTTAAGGAGCAGAAACATGCTAAACTAGTAGTACGATGTGTTGAGCTTACTAATGCATTTGCACAAAATATTCAAGCAACTAAGAGCAAGCAGCAATAAATGGGCAACTTACTAAGAGCTTGGGTTGCCCTGCGCCCGTCTGAGGAGTAAAACCTGGTAGGCTTGCCAACAATAGCACGCCCACATGTGTACCCAGGACCTGGGGCCTTGAGAGTGAAGTTTTTCGGCACCTTAACCGTCTTATTGGTAGTCCCAGCAAGACCTACACTGATCTGGAAGGAGGAAGCAGCATTTGCTGGGTCCTGGTTAAATGTCTTTATAACTCCGGCCTTGCAGCAATTGGCAATTTGCTGGTTGAACGGGGTGCCTGGAAGAAGATCGACAATGTTTGGCTCCTTCTTGCAGCAATGGGGAGGGCTGCTCTTGAACTTTGAGCAATCACCCTGCTCGGTGGCCTGAGCCCCCACCATCGACCAGATGACCTCCTTCTTTGCCCACGCCCACCCCAGCGACCACCCTGGCGCAGCGATGTGCCGGAACTGTTGGTAGTTGAACATGGTGACTGTTGCCTGCACATGACAAGTTTGGAGAGAAAAATCATGATACAGCCATACAGGATGACCAGATATCTGTAATCGGGACGATGACTGCACTTGTTAGTAGCAAAGTTTGTATCGGTCATTGGCCGGTGCTACTTGTCAAGGTCAAAACTACTCAGTAAAAGGCAGAGCTGTTGATGTGAAGGAGTGCTACTTACAACATAACCATCAGGAGTCCAACTGATAATATCCCATTTTATGGTGATGTTGCCATTCGGATCCAGCGAATCATAAGCCTCTGCAGTATCAAACAAAGGTTACATGTGAGACACACAATATATGGAAACAAGACAGTAGAAGAAGCTGAATTGCACGGTAGATGGATCTTGATTAGAAGCCACCGACACGGAGCTGGAGCCACCGACACGGACAGGACTAGGCGAAATGGGAGTGGCATTGACCGGCACGCAATCCGAACCTGGCGGTCGCTCCGTCTCACCAATACAAGGCGGCGATCGGGCAGCCGGATCTAACCAATGGCACGACGCGGCAGCATCGAGAGGGTGAGAAGGACCGGACCGGGCGGGGGCAGGTAAAGGAGAGGAGGCGAACCTGTGGTGGCTGGCGCGGAGAAGAGCAGCACCGCGGCGAGCAGCACGGCGCAGCAGGCCGCCGCGGATCCACCAACCGCCGCCATTTCCCTTCCCACCCGCTACTGCTCCACCGACACTCCCTCTTCCGCAGGCAACCGCTACACCACCGATCCCCGCTTCACTCGGTACGGCGGCGAATGCTGCCGCGGTGGCGCTCGCCCGCCGGGGAGGGGGAGCTGGAGAGCTGATGCGGCTGGGGGCGAGGATGGAGGTGGTGGTGGTGGGAGCGGCCGGAACTTAAAGCATGTGCGGCCGCGGCCGTCTCCCCTGTTTTTACTGCGACGAGACGCCGTCCCGCCGGTTGGTACCGTTACCTGGACGTACCAACAACCCCGTCGCGTCGCGTGATAGCACTACCAAATTCCAGAGCCATCGTTTTTCTGTTCCTGTTTTTTTGTTGTTCATCTATCAGTGTTACCTAGCTAGCCAACTGTGCTAGCATCAAGATCTCTCCAGCTGTATGTGTGTGCGCGTAGTCTGTTGCCCAGCTCTAACAACCTCGTGGACATATTCTTTTCTGTCTCTTTTTTTTTCTTGTTGATTATTATTCGGAAGGGCATGGAATGAATGGGGTTTATTGTAGCTGATTGCTGACAAATTGTTGTAATATGTTACATTGATACTAGTTTTGTTATATATACAAATAAAATTCAATCTCAATTAGGCTAAGAATTTATTAAGAGGTAGCACAATGGTTTAGAAGAATTATAAAATGGTTTTAGATGAGTTCTGAAGCTTAACATTGCGATGGATTCTACAAACGAAACGTTGAGTACATCATTGTTATGACAATAACTAAAGAGGGTGTTTGAGTCAGTCAATAATGTTCTTTTAGAACTTGGTGCAGTTTCGAGAGTGTCAGAACTATGAAGCTATATTGTATGCGACAATATTGGTAACATAAATCAGACCGAGGAATTAAGGTTCCGACAAACATATACAAATGTCAGCTAATTGGAAATGAGTGATGCGGGGTAGACGCAAATATTTTGCAAAGTACATACGGATCTAAATGTTGCAGACCCGTTGACGAAACCTCTTCACAAGCTAAGCATGATCAACACCAAAAGACAATAGGTGTTAGATTTTTGCCAAATGTAAACTAGTTTATTTGTAGTCTAGTGCAAGTGGCAGACTGTTGGAGATTGTAAGAGTATATTGCCCCTATGTGTGGTTTTGCTAATTAATGACAACCCTTATGGACTAATGTTTTCATTGAATTTATATGAACATAGGTACTACTTGTAGTCCATGTGTTGGATTCAAGTATGGATGCCATGAAGATAAAGATATACCTTGAGTATTGGCATCAAGATCATCGATTTGAAGACATATATGTGATATGATCAAGAAGAAGAAATAAAGATGGAGTTCTTATGTAGAACTCAATATTAGCCATGCTCTAGCTTATATGTTAAGCAATGAATGATCAATATCTTGAGTGCTTGATTCCAAGTGAAGAATTCAAGATATAGCTCTAACACTACTAGGAAAAAGCCTATAGGTGGAAGAGCTATTGCTGGCGCATCACACCTTGCATGCACCGATGGCACGTGGTGCCGGCGCACAACCTTTCAGCCGCGCCGGCGATGCAGGTCCACTGTCGGCGCACCAGCGGAAAAAGACGCGCCGGCGATATTTCCTGGCATGGGGTCGCCCGATTCGGGCCAGGCCCAAGAATCACTGCCGGCGCACCATCCCAGGAGCGCGCCGGTGGTAATTTACTATTGCCGGCGCGCTCCTGGGCTAGTGCGCCGGCAGTGATTCTTGGACCTGGCCCAGAGTAGATATAGCCGGATGGGCTATATACTGTCGGCGCACCCAGGTCCTGGTGCGTGGCAGTAACCTGGCACTTATTTCTCACCAACCAGCACTCACACACCCACACTACACTCCACTCCTCCACACAACCCGAGCCTTCTCTCAACTCAGCTATTTTTTGCCCATTTCTACCCCAAATTTGGCCAATTTGACCAAACAAAATAATATTTTTTGAGCAAATCTTCCCTTCCTACATGCATCTTCGACTTCCCTATGTAGATCTAGATCTATCTATCCCGCATTGACCGCTCAATCTAGATCTAGATCTAGAAAGTCGGCTTCCATACGCCGTGGTCGCGGCGCGACGTCTTGATCTCGTCGACGAATATATCAAACAAATAGGTAAGTAATGAACAAATTGAGGAATGAAATCGACGTATATTGGAAATTTGAAGCAAAGCTCGTGTTTGGCATATATGTTGTGTTTGTGCTTGTGTGTTGGCGTTGAAAATAAGTTGCCAACGTTGCGCCGAAATATTGATTCGTTAAGTTTCCATTTCGGCACATTTCTGGCGCTCCTATGTCCTACCGTGTAGGAAGGTCATGCCGAATTTTTCCGTGAAAACTACCGACGGATGCATGGTTCTAATCAATTATATAATCTTGCCGTGCAGGCGATAATGGTTACCAAGATGAGGGAAAGCGTCATGATGAGATATCTGAAACACGCGATCATCGACATGTATGAAAATAACCTCACGGAGGTATTGTGTCCGTGTCGAAGATGCAAACTAGGAAAATGGTGGGACCCCTATTCTGGCAAATTGCAGGGGCACCTGCTCACTAATGATTTCATGCATGGACACACTCAATGGATGAGTGATGATGGCGCGGAGGTCAATGGGGCGACGACAGCAGGTGGTAATGGCCGGCAAGAAGGAGGGCATCATGATATGGATCGATGACGATGAAGAGTTTGTCGCACAGGACGATGCAGATCGGTATCATGATGAACAAAATGTTGAAGACGCGGACAATATCTTGACAACGACGAAGAGGTGCCGCTAGCTTCAGTCGTGCGGGACCCTCATCTTCAAGATCTGCTTCTCGAAAAGACGAAAGACGCCAAGCGGAAATCAAAGCTTGAGCAACTGGAGACAGACTCGAATACTCCGTTGTACGACTCAGGTCGCGGGCTGGAGGAGTCCCACTTGAGAGTAGCGCTTGATGTGCAGATGAAGGCGAAACACGGATGGACGGACACAAGCGTCGACGACATTCGGAATACTTGAAAGATCTCCTTCCTGAACACGTGTCCTGGCAGCCGAGGCCAAGAGAATCACGTGCCCTCTCGACTTACCCCACGAAAAGTATCACGCCGCATCAACGACGTATCATGTATCGCAAGGAGCACGTGGACAAGACCAAATGTCCGTGTGTGACGCTGAACGGTACAAGAAAGGGAAGAAAGCTCATCGGTAAGTTGTGTGGTACTTCCCGTTCGCCCCCCAGAACGTTCTACGCGACCGCAAAGGAAAGCTCATCCGGCACGAAAGAAAGGAGGCGTGAATGATGTAGAGCGGATTGAACACCCTGACACACCCTTCGGATGCAAGCCGCTGGAAAGCATTAGACAATGAATTCGGAAGTTTCGATCCCAAACATCAGGTTGGGTGCGAGCACGGATGGATTCAATCCGTTGGAAACCAGAGCAGCACACATAGCACATGGCCCATGTTTGTATGGATCTACAACCTCCCGCCCTGGCTGTGCATGAAGAGGAAGTACATATAGATGAGTATGCTAATTCAAGGGCCTACACAATCAGGAAACGATATCAACATGTATCTCGAACTATTAAAGGAGGAGCTTGAAACGTTGTGGGCAGAGGAAGGGGTGGATACATGAGACGCCGTCGAGGATGAATATTTCCCTTTGAGAGCCGCGTTGATCACGACGGTGCAGGACTACCTCGGATACGTTATATTTCATGCCAGGTGTGCCATGGACACAAGGCATGTGTCAGGTGCATGGAAGAGACGGCGTTTTTGGTAAGGATCCCGGCTCTTCGAAAACTGTTTACATGGGGCATCGAAGGTGGCTACACAAGACCGTGGAGAAAGCGTGGAGATCTATTCGATGGTACAGATGAACCCCGAGGACCTCCACGTAAGAGGAGCGGCGAAGAGATCGATACATTACTGAAAGGTTGGAAGGAGTGCCCTACGCCGGGAAAGATTTGTTTTTGTTGTTCTTATTCTCCTTTTCTTTTCTGTTTACATATTTCGTTATTTAAAAAGCAAAAATATTTTTAAATCCGTTTACTTTAAAATCCGAAAGTTTTAATTTTTATGATTTTTTAAAAAATTATTTTTTCAAAAAATAAAAAATTTATAAAACAATTTTCAGAATTTAACATTTACAAATTTGAACATTTTTTGAGATTGAACATTTTTTTAAAATTTGTATTTTATTTAAAATTTGAACTTTTTTGAACATAAACATATTTTAAATTTGAACATTTTTCAATGTGAACATTTTTCAAATACGAACAATTTTTTAAGTTCGAACATTTTTTTAGATTTGAACATTTTTTAAGTTTGAACATTTTTTAGTTTGATCATTTTTTGGTTTGAAAATTTTTAAAGTTTGAACAGTTTTAAAAATTAAACATTTTTAAATTTGTATGTTTTACGAATTTAAGAAAAAAGGAAAAGGAAAAAATGAAACAAAAAACGGGAAAAAAACAAAAAAGAAAAGAGAAAGAATAAAAAGAAAATAGAAAAAGAAGGAAAAAGGCCGAAATGGGCCGGGCCCTATACCCGACCAGGGTGTGCGGCATGCCATACACACCGACCTGGTTGGTGTATAGTATTTGCTGAATCGGAGCCGCCGCGCTGTCGTCGATCCCGTCGGCCCCCCGCCCCCGGTCTCTGCTGTGCGCGCCTGCTGCTACTGTGTCCTTCTCCGCCGATCCGCCCGAACGGAAGCTACGCATTGCTGCTGTGATACGTGGGATGATACGTGGGATGGGGGTGAACTCTCCACACTCGTGTTTGGCTCCACAGCTATTCAGGTACATCTCAGTTGCATTTTTCTGCGCAGAGAAATCCCCTATTACCCAGGGGACGGAGCTGCCTTATGGGCGCTGGGGTCAGCTGACCCCAGTGAAAGCCATGAAGTCCTTCATTAATTACCACTAATGGTTTTTTAATTATAGAGAATGACACTAGTGAAATACATACTATACAGCTGACCCCATTGCAGAAAACTTCTAGCTTCGTCCCGACTTGTGCATTTGCCTAATTCTGTCTCTCATACTTGATAAAGGGTTTGTGTGTCAACAAGCTGATAACTGTGGTTCAGTCTGTCAAGATTTTAGCTCTTGACATGCTAAGTCTTAGTTTGGATACGAATAATTAAGTTGATGAGATGCTTTCCATGCTTGAAGAAGTTGTTCATTAAGGTGATGGTTCTTCATTGATAGTTCAGCTTCCTTTCCGATCTGCTTTTGCCCTGAACTTGTTGATTTAACTATTTTTCTGTTTTCTTTTCAGACATATGGTGAATCAGACAATTTGTGGGGTCGTAAACACCCGAACCTGATCGGCATGCGCCTGAAGACAATAGCATTGGCAAACTATCTGGGCATGATGTCACAGGTTAACTTTGTTAGGCTCTTTGTATTGAATGTTAATCTCCTAGAGTCGGTGACACTTGGCATCAACGCTAGGAACAATAATGAGGAGTTCTTAGCAGAGCAATGCATGAAGCTTCAGATAGAGAACACAGGGTTTCCAGAGATGCCAGGTTTAATTTTACAACTGAGACACATGTCCGCAGTTTTGATATGGTCACAGATGTCTGTGATTTGGATTTAACTGATCCATTCACATGCAAATAGCTAGTTTTTCTTGTCTGTTTACTATTTCGTTTTGTGTCCTGTGCATCTAAACATGAGGAGATGTCATAAGTAGAATATCTTTCATGTCAAGTTCACTTTCCGAATTTGAGTTATACTCAAAACTCCACCGATTATTGTAAAGAATTTCAACGACATCGTTTGAACGGTAGTTGAACATGTTATGGAAGTCGTTGTGTGGTCTCTTCAAGATCAGACCACTGCCCAATTCTTGGGAGCCTGTGCAAATTAGACCTGAGAAAGAGGAAAAAGACACCATGCCACAAATATTAAATGATGCAGTAAAGTGATACTGTAATTTTTAAAAAATTATAAATGTGATCTTTACATGATTGCACTAATTTACATAATATTGAAACCATGATCTTACAAATTGAAACATTAAGAGAAAATAGTATGTGTGAGCTGGGGAACCTACAAATATAAATATCTATCCATAAAATTGTACATGAGCAAGCGCCTGTACATGCAAAAAATCAATTTTTAGAACATCATTTTTCCAGCATACTCTATTGTTTTAGAATTTTTTTCGAAGCTTCTAAATGTGATCTATAAATGATTGCACCGGTTAAATGGGACAACTGAAACCACGGTCTCACAAATGGAAATATTAAGGGAAAATAGTATGCAAAGCCGCGGCGGCTCGGCGCCATTACACCGGAAGTGCAAGCCGAGGCAGCGGATGGAGGGCTACTGCATGTTGTAGCCGACTACTTCGTCGACGATCGGCTACACCAGGAGTCGGTGTTTCAGCACCGGCTCGGGATGGGCCGCTATCTCTTCCTCAAGATTGTGTATGCTATCCAGGACTTCGAAACCTACTTCGGATGCAAGAAGGACCTACATCGGCATGATGTGATTTTCCTTACTCCAGAAGTGCACGATCCATATGAGAATGTTTACATACAGAGCTCCGAATAACACATAAGATGACTATCTAGACATGGCAGAGTCCACCGCCATTGAGTGTTTCTACATATTCTGCAGGACTGTTGTGGCAGTGTTTGGATCATTATACTTGAGAGATCACCCGATGTTGAAGACACTGCTCGGATCATAGAAATCAACGAAGTAAGAGGATTTTCTGTTATGCTCGAAGCATCGACTGCATGCATTGGAAATGGAATAACTGTCAATTCGCTTGGCAGGAAATGTACAAAAGTCACAAAGGAGGTTGAAGTGTGATACTTGAGGTAGCGGATACACATGATATGTGGATTTGGCATTCCTTCTTTGGTATGGCATGATCTAACAACGGCATCAACGTCTTGCGGTGGTCGCTCATCTTTGCTAAGCTTGTTGAGGGTCATGCTTGCCTGGTGGACTATGTGGTCAATGGGAACCACTACAACAAAGGGATACTACCTTGTAGATGGCATATATCAAACTTGGTCAACATTTTTGAAGACTATATCAAACCCAATGCTCGGCAAGTATTTCAACTTTTCCAAGGAACAAGAAGTTTGCAGAAAGGATGTCGAGCGGGCATTTGTTGTGCCCCAACAAAGATTTGCAGTTGTCCAGTTCCCCGCTATGACTTGGTCGCAAGATCAGATGTGGGAGATGATGAATGCATGTGTAATCTTGGACAATATGATCGTTGAGAGCGAGGTAATTTGCAAATAAAATATCGTGATATTCACAGTGTCTCTACCAAACGGTTGTATTCCATAACTAAGTTTGTGGAATTTGTATGAGAACACCTTGAGGTTTGCAAATTGAGGAGTGTAAAATCCCTTTTTATACTCATTGATGATCTTCCGATTACTGATATCGCACTCTTTTCCCTTTAGGAGTTTTTCCTAAGGTTTCTCATACAAGGTTTTGAACGAGGCAATATAAAGACAAGTACGGATGTATGTCACATGGTTTCTCCTTAATTGTTTCGACTGAGTTTTAAAAGAGTTCTCGGTGGCATATCATTATAATGTTTCTCCTCAAATTTTCCCACAAGATTTTTTAGGAGGAATTTTAAGATTGCAATATAGAATTTGATCAAAGGAAGTGTCGGGAAAATAAACAGTTTCTTTGATGGCCAAGTACAACCACATATGGTAGTGGTGGCTGGCCTCATATCTGGTTAGGTGGTTCCCGCTAAAAAACAAAAAATCTGCTTAGGTGAGCAAATCCAGCGCTTATGTTTGAACGGGATCCCGCGAAACAGGGCCAGAACCAAATGGACGCGGCGCTCCCTCGCGCGGGAACGACTGCCATGCCGCGCTTCTATACGGAGTATAAGAGACCCTCCCCCACCGTCACGCGGGTCCGGACACTCATGGGACCAAATGTCAGTGAGAGAGAGTCAGGTCGGAAAAAGTGACAAAAGCGGGCGCGTTTCTTCGGACCTGAGCCCCGATCCATAAACCCAAAATCCATAACTTTTTTTTTTGAAACGGGCAAAAAATCTTTTGCCTTATATTAATAAAGGAGAAGCAAACAGGGGGTGGCAAAAGCCACAAAAGAAAAAAGAGAAGGCGGGAAAGAAGAACCCGCCCCTAAAAGATACAAACACGATCAGCCTATAAGCTCCGCCAGGTTCTTAGCGCCGGCAAGGACCCAATCTTTTCCTTCATCCTTGTCATTCTGAAAGGTATACCCGATCTGCTACCTACACACTGACCAGGTATACCCAGAGAAAGGTGGGTCCACTTGTCATTCTGACGTGAGTGGAAGATTCACAGGCGGGCTGTTGCGTTTGCCGACGGCAGGAAGGGCCCACGTGTACGGAGCCGGCAGTTTTTTAATTAGCGCTAATGCGTGGTAATAATGTCCTTCCCGGCTCAGGTCGGATCGGCTCCCTGGCTTGGGTCGAAGAGGAGGATACATCGCACGCGAGAGGCATGTGATGCGGGTCCCACACCATCCACAGCTGCACAAACAGATCTCCGACTACCCGATCTCTAATCCTGATCCAGATCAGTATATCCCAATCCGATTCCGAGCAAATGCATTCCCTTGTTTTTTGGCATTCCATTCCCTTTTTTTTTTTTTTGCTTTAAAGACCTTTAAAAATTCAGCATTGCATACGTCCTAACCTAGCCATACACTTCAAATTCAACTAAGCATCAATGGCTTCTTACAAAAGGACGGCACTGGTTTAATACATGCAGAGGCATTCCTCAATAAAAAAAGAGTAGAGGCTAGAGCTCTAGAAGGTGTTTACTCCTTTTACGAATTCTTTTGTTTCACACCAATGGATCAAAAGATGATCTTAGGCCCGAGTGTCAGGGCAAGCAATGATCTACCTGGCCGAAGAGATCCCTATATGAGGAATCGTGGCCTCTTCGGCGAGTATCATGTTGTAAGCAAACTCTTTGACGAATCGTCGACCGAGGCAACACGAGTCAAACATAGATACGACATAAGAGAAAGAGAGAAGAATAGGCAATCTTGCTACGAGATCAATGCAATAGATATGCACTAGGGACATTTCTAGTGTCTTCCGCATGTCTTATTTTTGGCCCAATATTGCTCTATGTACATGTACTTGATGTGAGTCACAAACTTCCATATGGCAGCGTACGTTTGAATGGCATCCCAGCCCCTCCGCCTCTATCGAAATGACAGTCATGAGCGAGATGCTCTTTGGCACCCCATTGCTCCTCGACGCTGAGCTTCACGACAATGTGATTTATCCTCAAGTTTTCACTTGGACTTCAAGCACACCAATTCCTTATGTATCTCTATAGCATAGATCCTTTCCGTGGCTTGGAAGGCGTCTTTCATTGGTTCTCTTAAGCCTGTAAATTCAGTTTTGGATACATTCCACATATATTGTAAATGGAACCAAACGATCGGTTTTTTTTCCAACCGTAGTTCCACTTTAATGCATTCTCATTGGCCATTTAAGTTACTTCGTACAAAATCCCACATACACTAGTCAATACATCGGCGGGGCATGGTTCCTCCCTGAAAAAGAGAAGTCTTTTCTTACCAATGTTTCAAAAGCCGGTTGTGGAACAAGAATCTTGCAGAAAGGATGTCCATCGGGCATTTCGTGTGCTCCAACAAAGATTTGCAGTTGTCCGGTTTCCTGGTATGACCGGGTCGTAAGATCAGATGTGGGGGGGTGATGAATGCATGTGTGATCTTGGACAATATTATCATTGAGAGGAGGTAATTTGCAAACAAAATATTGTGATATTCACAATATCTCTATGAACATTTGTATTCAATAACTAAGTTTGTGGAATTGGTATGAGAATACCTTGGATTTGCAATTTGAGGGGGAATAAAATCACTTGTTATACTCATTGATGATCTTCCGATCAGTGTTATTGTACTCTTCCCCCTTAATGAGTTTTGCCTAAGGTTTCTCATACTCATTGACGGCGGCTATTCCGAGCCATTCAAGGCATTAGGCGGAGCTTCACGCGGGATCCCATGGCCGGTGATTGAGAGGACGCACGACGGATCGAAAATGGATGATGTGCCACAACCTCCATGTATGAGAGGTGGGAATGGAGCGTCGACCATCTGGTGATCTTCTCGGTGGCGCAGTGTGGCCATAACGGCTAAAATCTAGGCCAGGAAGTGACGACATCGACCGAAGGATTTCTGAGCGTGCTCCTCCTAATCCTTTAGGTGTTCCTCTTTTTCACAACTGATGCAGGAAATGAAAAATATGGCCTTACGATCTAGGTATAGGTGAATGCGGGGCAGATTTGTGGGAAACTAAAAAAATATCCGGGACAAACAGTTTTGCGGTTCATGCTAGGGACACCTTTTTTTTTATCCAAGACTGCAAAAGGCGGTTATTATGCGGTTTCAGCTGTTTCTCGATATGCGCAATAGTTTCTATAATTCTTTCATTCTCTTTGGTCATTCGGTGCATTTTTTGGTGTTCTCTTGGGGATGCTCTTAATCAACCTTTTCCTCCCTGCCGTTCTTAGTGCCTCTCGAGGATTCTTTGACCGTGAAGTATCGTTGGTATTCAAAAGCTTGCATCCCAAAATATTGATAGATAGGCCTAAGAAAAGGCAGTTACACCCAAACACCGAAGGCAACGACTCATTGTTCCTAAACTGATTGTTACAAAAAGACGTAATCCACACAAACACCACCCTAAAGGCCATCTAGCATGTGCACAAAACGCCGCACACCCAAAACTGCCACAGGGGTCTTGGAATTGCCGATTGTGATTTGGAGTCTCCGCAAAGCTCAATTGCAGAGCTTTGCGGCCTGATTTGGTTTTATTATGTGCTTCGAAGTGTCCCACCATTAGCTTTGAGATTCCACATCTCGGTGCAATTGTGTGTATCAACCAAACCTTCGATCAAACTTGTTTATTCCTTCCATATTTAATCATTACCAAAAAAAAATCATGACTTGGGCATTGGGATTTCGCATCTTCCCGCTGGATTGAAATCTTCGCGTGACCAAAGTTCCATCTTAATTTCATTGCATGGTGTCATCCGTTCACTCAGTTCTAGCTTCTTTGAGCCAGAATTCTACCAGCTTCTTCTAAAATGCGAATGTCTGTCTCCGCAATTTTTCAGCGGTGTCGAATGTATTCAGTAAGACCGGACATCAAATGGTCCGACTATAATACCTTGATGGTTTAGTACGTATGGTGTCTTTAGTATGTGGCAACCAACTTTTAACTAGTTACTATAACCTGCCGCGTGCGATGGAAATCGACTAGTACCTCCGTTTTTAAAACTGAGATGCTTTAGTAGACTAAAAGAGATTTGGTGCACATGAGCACCAGTGATCTCACTTCAAAAAATAAAATAAAAGTCATATTTCTAAGCTTCAGAAAAATCTGAAAATAAATCATGATGTAGCCGGTATTGTATCCCACAATCGTGTAAATTTTCAGCTGAAAAAAATGTGTATTTTAGGCTGCACAAAAATAACAAATGCATAGATCTGAGTATAGTGATTCAAATCTACAAAAAGAAAACAGATTTTGTCATTTTTGTATAGGTCAAAAACCAAAACATTTGAAATTGAGATTTTGTAGGTTAGTGGGGTACATCATTAGGTACTTGTAGAATTTTGTTACATAATTTTTTTAAACATATAAATATAATTTTCAATTTTTTTAATCTGGCAAGAGCACTGGTGCCCATGATCCAATATGACTTTTTGGTACCAACACTTGTTTTATGGTAGGACAGAGGTAGTAGTTACTTAGTATGTACTACACCATCAAATTGTTATCCAGTGTGGTGCAAATATGGTTTCACTCTATACGAATTTAAAGAGCAAATGAAATCAAGAAATCGTATACATATTATTAAATTTAGTTCAGCCCTTTGCTACCCCCATAAGGCCAAAACTGCACGCACGAGAAAAACCCAATACACACACCGGAATGATTTCCCTGAGGGACTATGCAGTAGTAGTCCGTACTACGTATCGTGTGTGATAGATAATTAGATATGACAGCCATCATCATGCTTTGGTTAGGTGAGCAAATCCTGGGGTTTATGTCTGCCCGCCTGCTGCAAAGCCAGCAAGACGATTCCGTTCGAACGGCGACCCCGGGAAGCAAATCCAAAACTCCACCACAGCCTCGCGCGGGAGCTCTCATCTACCCGGACTGGCGCGCAGCCTCCATACACGGCACCGTGTTCCACTGCCGCGTGGGTCCGGCCATGATCTGGGCCAACCTGTCAGTGACACGGGCTCGGGCCAGAGCGGGTGCGAATAGCTGGGGCCGTTTCAAGTCGGACCTGTGACCCTGCGCCTCACGGACTTGAGCCCCGATCCATAAACTTCCCCTCGCGCGAAAACTTTACGTACAGTGTGGTTCTCCCACGCAGTGACTGATCATATGGGCCCGCTAGGAGGGCGGGTCCACGGTTCATCGACACGGGAGTAGGCTGCTAGCGGGTGCGGTGCGGGTTGCCGACAGCTGGAACGGGACGCGTGTCTGCTGAGCCGTACGGAGCGGCCTGCTTTTAGTGCTTCTCATCTGAGCATACGTAATATCCTTTTCCGGCTCCGAGCGGCTCGGCTCGGCTCGGCTGGGAGAAAAGGATGGCACGCGAGCCGCATGTCCCACACCTGCACAGCACATCCAGATCTCGGATTAATAATTAATATCTCTAAATCTCATACTACGAATTACTATACAAGTGTAGTACTGTAGTATACCCCCAACTGAGCAATTGCATTGCAACCCCTTTTCTTTTGTAAACCTGCAAACTCCGTTCTAGATGCAGCACTATCGCTTGCTGTATTATCTTCTTGTACCAGGGCCCCACTACACTTATTTGTTGATTTTAGTTATTTCTCACTGGAAGTAAGTAAGTGTTAAGAAAACTTTTACTATGTATATGGTCCAACACGGGAGATCGTTCGGGCGTGTCGCGCTGACTAGTTTGTCCCACCACCGTTGAGTGGTTGGGCTACGGATAATTTGTACCTCGCCCTAGCACTACTCCACCCAGGGCGGCAACCGATACCGATAGGTCGGTACGCCAATCTGTTCTGTGGGGCCCATTTTGTCTTCATCTAAACAAGGATGAAGAGGAAGGGGGATGTAGGAGGGGATCATATTTGCTTGATATAAGTTGTCAAGGGATCACTCAATGTGAAGACCGGTCCAGACCACATTGACGATTAGACGATGTGATAGACTATCAGTTGAAGAAGTTCTTTCCCCTCTCCCTTCGCTAAATCACGTTTTGTCGATGGTATCCACAGTTTGCTAGAGATGCTCTAAGGGTTAGCGTGTTCATGTGGTGTGCCCTCGCCTACATCTTGTACAGTCCAAACACCATGTCAAAGGTCACATTAAGCCAAGCCGTCAAAGTGGACAAGCCCATAACACGGTGATTCCTAATGAAATTTATACCGACACCACATAATTGAGGTGTTATTATCACATCTAGACAGGTTTGAACATAAGGATCTATTTGCAATCCACTATTATGCATTACAAATTAATGCTTGGTATTGAACTAAAGTCATGCCATGAGTTATGGAAATGATGCAATATATGACGCTACATCTTAGAGCACCGAATACTGTGAGCATGTGTACACTAAAAGCTACATATTGAATACTACCTTCATACCGACTTATAGTTCGAGAAAAAAATTAGCCATCAATTTGGTTAATTAAATATAAGCTATATTTCTCAAAAATTATATCATTAGATTCATATTTAAAAAAAGTTCTTCATAATATAATTTTTATGATATAGTATATTTTATATTTTGATGATCAAATTGGTGGTCGAAGTTTTTTCGAAATGTGTAATATGCCTATAAACTAGTACGGAGGGAAGTATGGAAAATGCATCGAGGTTTGGTTCTCCTGTACATAAATTTGTCTTTGCCCTAGAAGAATTTGAATTTTCTGAACACGATGAGCCATCAGACAAGACACATGATCGGGAGCAGACTCTGAGAAGTTAGAAACAATATGCTGGCTAGGTGCCTTAATTTCACGCGTCTCGAGAAGCATTTCAATATGCAATCGTGCGTTGTTAGGGCATAGGAGACCCGTGGTTCATGGCTCTTGTCTGATACACACAATAATGTCTATTAGTACGAGTACTAATTAATTCTGTGCTTGAAGTTGAAGCTAACCTGACTTGGAAACAAGACAGGTGTGTTACATAACGAACAAGTGAACCCTCCTTTTGCGTTGACAAACTATTACTACGTACCCGAGAGGCATAACCCTCACATTTTTTAAATACTTCCTAGAAAGTGTATTATTTCGTACATTAAAAAGGTCTAAAATAGTAGGTACAACATCAAGAACAATACACGATACATGACTTACAAAGCAACCCACATCAACAGGCCACAAAGGCTCGCTTTGCACTGTCACCCACTAGGGCTGAAGAGGGGGCTGGCGCAGAGCCCCAAGACCAAGTCCCGCCCGAAGATCGAAGAACTCCTAGAAGGCAAAGACGATGTGCTACACACTCATAAGCTCCTTGGGCGAGTCAGAGGGTTAACAAGATCCGACCAAACCGGATAAAGACGTCGACTAAGAAGTGCTAGTCACGGTGTACATTGCGCCTTGGAGGCCCACTCTCCGAGTGGTTACCGACTCCATACGCCGTTATGGGGACTTAGTGAGGAAGTGAGGATCCTATGCATCACCTTCAAGAAGGGAGTAACATTGAGGTGCCGTCATGGCTTGATTCAACCAGCCTGTTCTAGGGATTCCCCGAGTGTGCAAACCAGGGAGGAATAGCCAGGGCCATGACAAAGCCTCCAAGTAGCGAGACGGCATCCGCGGACATTGCAGTCGCCAGCAAAAGCAGGGGTTTCTCCCAGGCCCAAAAGTCGACCCCAAGATCTAGTTGAACGGAGTGTATTGAACGAACATATGGCCACACCACCCCCGATAGGCTAGCCGCAACATGTCGGCGAAACAGAGGGAGATGCAGATCACCGCCCACCCGTGACCACCCCTAGAGGGACTGGACAGTGGGGACAACCCGCCGTCGTATTACTAGCCGCTGGCATTGCCATGATGCCAAGAGGCAGCGTCGGCCACCGCGCACCATAGAACCCAACCACAAGCCCTGGCCTAGATGGGGCACGAGCAAACCCGGAGGTCATGACCGTGGCACTAGGGACGCCATTGTCGCGGGGAGGCTACACGTCCTCCGTCGCCGACCAGACGCTCTTGCCGCTGGGACGGCTCCACACCTCGCCGCCACCACCACCACACTACAGGGAGAGCCCCGCCGCCCCCCGTCAGCCCTTGAGCTTTGCTCAATAACGACCCTGGTGACGGTAGGGAGAGGCAGCGAGAGAGGGGAAGGGTGCCTCATGCCGCCGGTATGGCCGCCAGCCGAGGCGCCTACGGTTAGGCGACGCGAGGAGCGAGAGGGGGAGGGCGACCCAACATGATATGCTCCCTCTGTCACATGAAACTTGTCTTAAATTTTTCTAAATTTAGATATATCTACATATCATATACTATCTAGATATACATCTAAATTTTTAAAAATATAATACTCTCTCCGATTCATATTACTTGCAACTAGTATGGATACATCCAATTATTTTCTAAATTTTATGGAGCGGAGGAAGTAGATGAGATATATGGGTTTGCCCTGAGGTAATATGAACTTGGTAGCCATGTTAGTTCGCTATTCATTTAAAGAAATTGCAGGAATTTTTTTATGACGAAATCTAGCCAGAAATCACAGACTCATATGAGTGTCAGTAGCACAATGTGCGTAGTCGACGTTTGGAACTGGCACGCTCGCGAGAGGAAAAGTGCACATCCACAGACCACAGCGCTGCCCCTCCCTCGCGCGGGAGCCTGGATCCCTCTGTCTCTATCTGGACGATCATCACACCGAAAAACACCTATTCACAGCCACACGGCCCCACGTCTACCCGACCCATCTTGTCAGTGAGGCAGGCTGACCTGGTACCGTGTGAGAAAATCCTGCAGGCAGGGTATAGGTCTCTAGCACCAGGTGCACCACGTCACAAACCGGTCACATCGAGCCGAGCCGAGCCGAGCCGCCAGAAAAGCAAGCCATCCGATCAGAAAGAGGACGCGTGAGGTGGGTGGCGTTAAAGCGAGCCAGCCGGCTGGGGCGAGTCAGTCAGTGCAGTTGGAAAAGCATTCACTCCCGGACACTTCCCCTCTCTCTCTCTCTCCTCTCAGCGCGCCCGCTGCTCCACTCTGCTTCGGACAATCGGGATCTTCTTCCCGCATTCCGCACGCAGATCGATCCGCGCAATTCGGACAGCTCCCCGATCCATCCGCGCGGGATCGGGTCGGCCCGGTCCGGCCGCTGGCCATTGCCGGCCAAGCCAATTCGGATCCGCAGGTGAGCTCGATCTGCCCATTTCTTGATCCGCATTCTATCACTGCTTCTCCAGATTACGATCCCACCCTGTCGAATTGCTGGGTTTCGTGCCGCGGATCGGTCGCCAATTGGGAGTTTCGGATCGCTGGGGTTTGCTTTTCTTTTCTTTGCTTGCTTTTCTAGTAATGCTCAATTGCACAGGGGTTTTGGGTCGGCTCGATTTGTTTGGACTCCTCCAGTGTTGCTCAATTCCGATCTGGGTTCATTCCGATCTGCTTCCGCCGTCCCGCCATTCGCTCCTTAATCCCGCATCCGAGCTTCTCTGATCGGCGAGCATCCAATTCAATCCTGGATCTTACAGTAAAAGTAAACAAGAAATAAATTCTGGATCAAATTTTCTTTTCCGCGCATTGGAATTTCGCGTGTCCCCGCCACCCCCATTTCGAAATTGAGATCGAAACATACAATTCCGTCTAATAAATCCGCACTCTGAATTTTCATCACGCTGTGTTTTAGTACCAGTCGTGATCTTCGCTCCAATCAAGACATATTCCCTCCAAAGGATTTCTTATACTACTACTAGCTTTTCCCACGCAGAATTCTCCATCTCAGTTAAAATTTTCTGATTCTCGATTGTGCTACTGATCAGCGGCGAGATCTTGATCTGCAAACTACTGCTTAAATTATTATTTTAACTTTACTACTTGCAGCAAATTCGATCCGATACCGCATTTACCATTTGCAGCGAATTCTACTAGCTTCGAATCGTAGATCCCCAATGCATTTCCGTTGCCAATTGCATCAGGACGCAACACATTACTGTAGCGTCTTCACTGCCTACGCACACGCATCACCACGGTGTGCCATCACTCGCTTTAAATGCCGAATTTACTGAAAAGCCCCAACTTGCGAGAAAAAGCTAGTACTACTTACTGTAAATTCTTTCTTCCAGGCGATCCTAGATTCAGGATCCAACCGTAATTACCGCGCATCAGGAGCAGCTCTCATCAATTGATCGAGATTTATTACTGTTCCACTTATTATTCGGACTAAATAGCTAGCTATTGGATTGGATGCATGCGTGTGTTCCTTGGACACACATCACTTTCATGATTGCTACTCGAGCAAGTAACAGGCAATTCTTGCAGCTGTCCAGATACTAGCTGGGTGGTGGGTGGGTCCTGATGAGTCAGTGTCTTTGCCGGTTCATCGCCATCAGGGTTAGTGGTTGGATGCCTGTCAGCAATCACTTTGCGATCTCGTCGGATGAGAGGTTTACCCAGATCTGGATCAAATTGCATGGAGCCGTCACATCATCTCCATCTTTTTGGCACAAATCGCCTCGAATTCCTCGGCTCGAAAGTTTAAGTTTCTGGTAGTAGAAATTACGTATTTTAAGGATCGACCTATATTGCTGCAAATTGTGCTGTGTTCTTAAGTGATTGTAAATGCTCACTTAGTGTAGCTTCGATTTATGTACATCAGTTTTCCACCAATCCTCCAGATATCATCAGATGCTTTGCTTGATCATTGCACCCTGCTATAAATCTTGAACATTATGCTAATTTCGGGAACATTTCTCTGGCACTGTGCTGATGGTGCTATTCAATTGTTTTGCTGTTGAGAGTTAATTTTTCCCTGTTCCTTGTATCGACCTGGCTGTGTACTGATTGAATACATCTTTCACCAGGGAGAGATCAGGCCAGTGAAGCCGCATGATGATGGGGACCGACGTGTGCTCTTCACGGATGCTGTCTCTGCCTCGGTACGAGAGCGGCGATGAGGAGCTTACGGTGATTCCCCGGCACACCAAGGTCATCGTCACTGGTAACAACCGGACAAAGTCCGTGTTGGTTGGCCTAGAGGGTGTTGTCAAGAAGGCTGTTGGTCTTGGAGGCTGGCACTGGCTGGTGAGTCCTCCTTTCAGTTGTTTAGGCATCCAGCTGAATCTTTGCTTAGTGGCTGGTTCTGTATCTTGAAAATTGCAATTGCAAGTGAACAGAATAATATCTGGATTTTCTTTTCAGAAAGTAGATAATCAAGCATTTTTAGTGTATCATTAGCTGGAAAAAAAAGTTGAACATATATGAAAAGATAGTGGAAAACAACATCTACATACGGTAGCTTGCTTCCAATTCCTGAAATATTACTGAAAAAGCAGGTTCTGAAGAATGGCATGGAGGTGAAGTTGCAGAGGAATGCTCTGACTGTCTTGGAAGCTCCAACTGGTTTCGAAGACGACGACGAAATCGATGGCAACAATTCATTCTGCGGCAGCTTCGACATGGGAGAGAAAGACATGAACTATTGTAAGACCATGTCATGGTTTGCAATACAACCAACTGCTTTAAACTGTCACATAGCACCGCCAACTAAACATTTTTCTTCTGTTCCGTGAGCAGCAAGCATAGAGTACCAGAAACCGACAAAGTCACGGGTTCGGCACACAAGGCCATGGTCTTCCAGTACGACTTCCAGCAGCCGAGGCAACTTCCACTCGAGTTCCAAGCTGCGAGCGGTAATCACCATCACTATCTCACAGCAACTAAACATGACATGCAACTTAGGTCTGAGACAACATATTGGGTTATATTGTGTCAAAGCCAGTGAGACCCTGGATCACATGGCTTGGGCCATGGTTTGGTAGGAGCTGTCATTGTCTTCATTGTCTCTACTTTCTCCCAGTTTTGCTAGACGCGTTCCTAATTGTCGATAAGGCAAATGCAATTTCATTGTTTATCCATTCAGTCTCTTGTCTCCTGGCGTCCTATACTCATCTCAGTCTGTCTATCATGACATTGTGCTGATCCAAGGATCCTTTTTTTGGCTTGCAGAGAGTAAATCTGACAAAGCTTGGAACACCCACACTATGGAGATACTGGAACCACTTCAATCTTGTAAGCAGTCAGCCTGGGCCTTGTTGACCAGCAAACAATCAACCCATGCGAAAAGTAATACTACCTTTTGATTCATTCCTGACATACATATGTTCTGGATGCCGAAAAACCTGCAGGTAAACGTGAACGCCAGCCCATCAGAGGAGCAGCTCTTCCATGGAGTCCAGCAACATTTCCAGTCTCAGGTAAAATTCATCTGAAATTACTCAATTGTTTCCTCGAGACAATAAAAACAAGAAGAATCTAATCTTTTTGCCTCTGTACCTCCTCCAAATACAAATGAAATGCACCAGCAATTGGATGAGTTGCAGGTGATCCTGGGGTTCATCCAGACGGCGAAGAGGCTCAAGACCCTGTACAACTCCTAGCAATTTCTCAGATGCAAGCACCAGTGGTGGGTGTCTGTTGTTAGTAGAGTGGTTCTCAAGAGCTTAGATGCATGTGCTTAAGTAAGTTAATCTTAGTCTTGAGAGAGGTGAACAGAACAGAGAGGGATTTGTATCTAGCTGGTGCATTTGATCAGTACAAATTCTCTAATTTGTCATCTTAATCTTACCCCTGTAATGAGAGCAGTTGATGGTGTAACCCCTTGTTGTGAACTGACCACCGATCTCGGTTATTTGGAGATAATATAATGTGAAGCTATGGATGACTGAATTATTGGTCAACATTACACACACTCAGTGCCTTTGTTTCAAATTTTTATATTTTTTGTATTATTCAATTCACCTAATCTGATCTGGATGTATTTAGTGTCTGACTCAAGATCTGGATGTGTTACTAAATTACTATATCCTTTTCTTTGGCCTCAAAAGGTGGTGTCATGAGTATGATCCATTGTTCAGCACCACTGGAGAAGCATGGTGGTCCTGGAGCATGCTCGCGGTGTGTGTGCCTTGGGAAGTGTGCAGAGTGGTAGTAGGAGAAAAAAAGCGCATGATGAGTCGAGGAAATGGAGATGAGGCACAGCATCTTCATCTTTTTGGCATCTTTTTCTCCAAAGCATTTTCATCCTTTGGTCAAAGAATGAGAATAAATTAAACAAATATGAATTTTTCTCATCCTTTGTTCAAAGAGCATATATGTTCAATATTTAGTTGAATTTCACCGTTGTAAAAATCTCTACTATGTTTCTCCTTTGAGGTAGTAACAATCAAGTACTACTAATACTGCCAAGTTCATTCTAATCACACACAGGGCTTCGATATATCTCATGTAGTATCTGTTAGGTTCAGGACCATATTTTTGAATCAGTTCTTGCGGCATTTGACAGTCAACCACTCACACATTGAGACCACCTGTTTATTTTTTGCTAACACACCTATCTCTTTCCCAAAGTCAGACCCGTGATGATCCAAGTCCAAAGTGCTAGTAGGAATTAATTAGGCTTCCTTAGCTTAGAGCACACACATGATTAATTAGATAAGAAACATTGGTGTGAATCAGACAAGAGCCATGTTAGGCGGCTCATGAAATGCTTATCGAGACACGTGAAAAAAGGCACCTAATTATACTGCTTCCAGCTTGAAAGTTTGGACTCGACCATATATATAAAGAAAGCCGGTATCGATGGAATCTGAAGAAAATATCACCGGTGCAAAGCATATAAAGATTGAGTTTCGAAAAAAAATCTCTAAAATATTATGCTACAAACGTGTCAAAATTTAAATTCAAACTCAAATCTATCAGGAGGGATGAAACGAATAACAAATTCAGTAACGAATAGAGATGAACAGTAACACATCAATATTCATCGACTGCTTACGATGACACAGGCTCTATTTACCCAACGGATGACAGTTCAAGGAAATATGCTTTGATCTGCTTCATTTAGTGTGTGCAGTGTGGCCATATTTTCTCTTGTTCGAGTGACAGGAATTTTATAGTACTTAAATTTGTCTTAGATTTGTTTAAATTTTGATGTGTCTACGTACTAGATAGTGTCTACATACACTTAAAATTTAACAAATATAGGACAACTTTGGTGAGACGGAGAGAGTAATAAACTACGTAGTAATAATTAACCTTGACAAACATAGCTGCATTGAGATTTGAAAATCCACTAAAGTTTGGTTTGGCGCGCATGCATCAGATGCACACAACCAGGGCCGGTCCTGAGGTTTCTAAGGCCTGGGACGGAACTAAAATTTTGGGCCCCTCTTACTAATTACTATAACTTTTTTACCCACATGTATGAGATGATGAAAAATAAATACTTTAAGTATATCCAATTGCAATATTCATATAAAAATAATAATGTTTACATGATACCTTAAAATTTTCTGCGCCAATTCCTAGAAGCAAAATTTTCTTGTTGTTTCCTTCTTCTTTTTTTAGCACCGGATTCAAGCGCCATGATCAGTTAATCTAGCTCCTACAAATAAGAATAACAACTACTAATCAAAATTTAGAACACGAATTAGAGATAAGATAGTTAAATTTCAAGAGAACGGCGGCGGCCGGCGTTCTTTTCTTACCTTCTATGCAGATTCGGTGCAGGGGGATTGGCCGATTGGGACTGCAGCAACCAGAACCAGCGGACCAGGCAGCAGCGTCGCAGGCAGCAGTACTCAGGGGCAGCGCCGCAGCGGCGGCAGCCGGCAGGAGAGCTGGAAACTGCCTGGGCGAGCGAGGACGCCGGGCACGAGGCGACGTTTCTGTTCCACACTTCCGATAATCGATCAATGATCTGCCGATCTTGCCTGCTCGTGCGGACGTGCGATCGTGCCTGTACGTATTCATGGCCGGCCGGCCGGATCGGCAACTGAAAGAAAAAAAGAAAGGCCCAAAGTATAGAAAGCCCATCTAAAAACGTTATTTTTTTTTGCAACTTATAGTAAGCCTATATAAAAAAATTGGGCCCCTAAATTTTTTGGGCCCGGGGCGGCCGCCCCGCTGGACCCCCCCAGGGCCGGGCCTGCACACAACACATCCCATCCAGTGATTAAGCTCTGCAAAATTTGAACATTCTGCGCACAATAAGCCATCAGATCTTTTTCCAAGAGATCCTTAAAGAATCGATTCTCATTACCATCGAGATAACGAGAACATAGGCAACACGCCTAGCATCCAAGTACCAACAACAAAAGTAAAAATAAACCGCGAGACATGGTCGATAAGCCATCAGGTGCACACATGGTCGAGTGCAATCTTCTTTTTCTTTTACAAGAGAATTCTACGAACCTGCATACAGCAGGTAGCGCACACACCCTCGAGCTCTAAACTAACTTCTCGCTACGATATTGACCGGTTCCCACCAACACCTGCTATCAAGCAGAGACTTAACTCATCTGAAATTCTCCTGGCAAGTTCAGGTGCAGGGCACTGCAAGCTGGAATCACCGAACGCTTTTGTGTTTCTTTGCTTCCACACAGTCCGGCAAGTCCAGATCACCGAAGTATCCAAGTGCATTCTTTCATTCTTGCTGAAGGGCTCCTGACCCTAAGGCACCACGGCTCCCAGCTGGTCTGAATGCTCTGGAGGTGCTGTAGTGAGCTGTGAGATTGGAAGACTCTGAACCGAACTTTCCTGGCATACAAACGATGAATCAAAAGATGATTGCTGATTAGTAGTGTCCTCTTGGCTCCTCCTGGAGACATACGTAGAAGGCATCAACAGCGTCCTGCAACCCATGCCGAGCCCTTCTATCTGGTGTCAAGAGCCTATATTGCACAGCTAGCCACATGAATATTTTGCAATTCAGTGGTGCTCCTGATCTCCAAATGCAGTCAGCTGCAGCAAATTTCCGTTGACTTGCCAGAGTATTATTGGTTTGAAGAAGACCATGGCCAAGAGAAGATGTCGGCTCCCCGTCGGTGTCATGACTCACACTCGTGACTGCTAGCCACAGTCTCATGCATTGAGCTGAAGTCTCATGTCTGATGTCTGATATCCTCCACCCATCGATTGTCCTGTAAAGCTTCAGCCACCGTCCTACTGTCCTTATGTCTGATGCTGACGAAGTTGAGGACTTGTGTAACAATGTTCTCAACAACCTCTGGGCCTAACCATCTGTCCTTCCAAAACAGGACATACCATCTCCAACGTTTAACTAGGCTTTGAAACACCGAGACAACATCGATCAGTGTCCTTGATCATTGGGAGGCCCTGGTGTAGAACGTTTGGGCTCCGCCCAAGCTGAAGTTTTTTTTTTGCTTTGCTTCTTGTCCAAAATAGACTTTGGACTAGTGACCGCTTGGAGAAGCGAGGTTGGACAAATTGTGGAAATTGCCCTCTTTGCAATAGGTTTTTCGAGTCGGCGGGCCACCTCTTTATCAATTTCCGCTATTTCATTCGACTTTGGGGGCTCATCAAGGATTGGCTTGGTCTTCATCTCCTTGACCTTCATGCTTGGCCAACCCTCACCATTCCATCTTGGTGGCCTATGATGACTCAACATAAGGGTTTGGCATTGATCACCCTACTTGCCGCTTGGGAGCTTTGGAACAAGAGGAATGCGAGGGTCTTCAAGTACAAGCACGCACCTCTGACGGTTATCCTAGGAAAAAATAAGTACGAGTCCAAGTTGTGGGCATTGGCGGGAGACAAACGTTTGAGTTTTTTGTTGTTCTAGTGTGGGCGTGTGTTGGCTCGTGTTCTTGTAAACTCTTCTTAATTAATGAAAGGCAAGAATTTTTGGCACAAAAGACCACCCTACCCAATTAATTGACAAAAAAGACCACCTGTGAGTATATTTGACAAAAAAGACCACCTCCTCGATGGCGGCAGGCCCCCAGCCGACACGTGTTACATGCCGTCACTGTCAGTGGCGGCAGCTTCTTGCCGTCACTGGCTGTGGCGGCACGTTTTCCGTTGACGCCCGCCGTTCGTCTCTGTTGGTACTGATGGGCCATGCCGCCATACGGAGGGGAGGCAGTTCTGCGTGGAGGCTGCCTCCGCAGTAGGTGGCGGCAAGTTGTTGCCCGAGCCTGCTACATCTGCGCACGCGGAAATCCCTGACCGAAGCATCTCTCTACAAGCAAATGCATTAGCTGGCTCGGCTAAAAGAAGGGAAAAGAAGAGCGAGATTCCCGCCTAATTTCGTTTTTTTTCTTCAAAAATCTACTCCCTCTGTTCCATTAAACTTAGTTCGAGATTTGTCAGAATTTAGATGTATCTAGATGCTATTTAGAGCATCTCCACCGGTAGCCCCCAAATAGGCGTCGGCAAGGGCGTCGACACCTTCGTTTGGGGGGCGCCGGCACTGCATCCTCCATTTGGGGACGCTGTTCCCACACCGGCGCCCCCAAACAGGCGGCCCCGATATATTTATAAATTTAAATATAAATTTGCGACACGATATTCATACGTAGTTCGAACGAAATTTGTACAAATTTAACATGATTTCAAACTAAAAAATTAAAAATAAACATCTAGCGGCGCGGGGAGTCGAAGGCGCTGAAGTCGAGTTCGTCGCCGCTAGATGAGAAGGACCAGCTGTCGACGTCGTCGGCCTCTTCCTCGTCGGCCTTCTCCTCCTTTGGCGCCGGCAGCTCGAATGGTCCGGTGAGGTCGACGAAGTTGGCGCTGTGGTCCCCAGCGGACCACACCGCCGCCTGCCGCGGGTCGACCGCGATGTGGCGGTAATCCTCGTCGACGGAGCGGCCGACGATGAAGCTCTGGCCGGGGAACTCCTCCCCGTCGTCGCCACGGAGGGCCGCCTGCGCCTCGGCCTCCTTCTCCCACCACGTCTTCTTCGCCGGCGGAAGTGTTGGCGAGGCGTCCTCCTCCTTGACGCGGGAGCGGCGGCCCGACCTAGTCGTCCGATGAGCCAGAGAGGAGGGCGTGCCGTCGTCGCGGATGACGCGTCGGCGCGCGGCCGAGCGCGTGCGTCCGACGGCGGACGATCCCGTGCGCGAGGTTCCGGACGCTGCGATCCGTTCCGGTGCCCTCTGCTTGGTAGGCGGCGTCGCCATGGTCGTCGCCTACGGGAAGTAGACCGGCCCCGATGCCCACGGACGCGTGGACGGTAGCCGTACTCCCGAAGCGTGCGGTCGATGTCGCGCCCGTACCACCAGGCACGGCGGCCGGCGTTGTTGAAGCGGCTGCCGGAGGGATTGTCCATCCGCGCGACCTCTTCGGCGCGCTCGATAATGAAGCGCTCTTCCCAGTTCGGGCTTTCTAGGGCGTTCTCCGGCAGGCTCCTCTCCTCCGGCGTCATCAAGGCCCGCCGTTCCCTGGCGAGGGCCCGCATCGAGGAGGACGACCTCGTCCCCGCTCGTTCGCCAACCTTCTCCGTCGGGGACTACGTCCACGGCAGTGACGAGGAGGAGGCGGTGATGGCGCAGACCTTCACCATTAGCGAGGCGGAGGCGAGGGCGCGCTTCCGCCGGGAGGAGGCCGACGCCGTCCGCCAGGTACGGGAGTACGAGGCGGCCCGCCGGGAGGCCCGCGTCCGCAAGGTCAAGCTCGAAATAGTCGAGCTTGACAAGGAGGACGCGTGAAGACTTCACACCGCCGACGATCTCCGCCAGCACCGGCACCGCCGCGCGCGCCATAGCTCGAAGTAGGCCGCATTTTGCTCGTTAGCTAGGTTAGGTTGCCGATGTACCTGTAGCAATGTCAATTCCCTGCACTATGTAAGTATCGATGCTCAATCGGAGCATCTATTTCATCTATAAACTATGATCATCGACTAAATTTACACGCGCCAATTCGAATTCCTCTTTTCAGTTCCATTTTACCGTTTCTATTCTGCGCCACCGTCAATTTCGTTAGAACTCGCGTTTTCGATGAACTGAACTCGCACTTTTCGGTTTGCGTTTTTTCAGGCTCTACTAGAGATGTTCTTACAGCATGCGAATAAATGCGGTCCTGGGAGGAGCTAACCATGAAAATTAATCGCTTTCGGTGCTTATTCAGTTGCACTAACGATGGATGTCATTTCATGTCTACAAATTTTAGTCTAATTTCCGTACCATCACAAAACAAAATCACTAAAGACAAAACAAAATCACTAAAGAAGAGAGAGTAACAGCGGTATATTACAGTACAGTGCAAAGTGCTCTGAAAATAAGCGTAGTTTGTCTCGTCAGATGTGTCACCTTGCACAAGCCATCACGAAAAAAAAATCACAAAACAGTGTTTGGCCAAACGAGCTGCTGCGTCGATCGGCTGAGCAGGATTTCCACGCGCGCACAGTTTCGAGACCTTGCCGCCGATGGATGTGGCGGCATGGCCCACGAGGGCAAACGGCCACTCACGGCGATCGTCAAAAGCCAATGTGCCGCCATGGCACGCGACGGCAAGGCCTGCCGCCATAGGCTAGGGCGGCATGTTGCCACGTGTCGGCTGGGGGCACTGCCGCCACGTCGAAGGTGATCTTTTCTGTCAATTATATTCATAGATGGTCTTTTTTGTCAATTCACTGGATAGGGTGGTCCTTTTTGCCAAAAATTCGAAAGGCAAGGCTTTTGTCCTCTTTAAAAAAAATCATTGGGAGGCCTTGCCATGGCCTATTGCTGTCAGCCCTACCAAACACCATTCCCAGTGCACTCTCAGAGCCAAACCCTGTATTCATGTGTGGTTTATGCCTCGTCGAGCATTTGGTGCTGACGAATTGGTCGCCGTGGATTAGGACCTGGCTGCGCAGCTAGCAAAAGCACAGAAGATGCAGCGCCTGTATATGTTCAGTCTTTGCCACGGACACTGCATTTTCTGATAGATTTCACCAGTGCAGATGCCAATTTTTGGTTGTGTCAGATTAGTATGATAAATTGATTGATGTTTCTTATGTCAATGTACGCAAATCAGTTACAGAAATACTACTAGCTTACATGATCGTCGTGTCAATATGTACGTACTTGAGTCGCAGCTTTACTGAGTACATTTACAGCTTCACTTCCTGAAGAGTTTGTGGGAGACGAGGAGCCCAACAAGCGCGAAGGCGGCGATGCCAACAGCCACCACCTCCTTGTTCTTCCTCGCTGCATCCACCACGCCGTCCGCCCACTTCAGGTTTGTCAGCACCTTCAGGTCCACCGCCATGCGCTCCTTCCAGCCGCCGCACGCTGCCGTCGCCTTCTTCTCCCCATCTATTTTCGGTCGCTTGGCCGCCCCCATCATATCATCATTGGCATGCTCTTCCTCCCCGCGCCGCCTCACCCTCTCGGCCAGGCTCTCAGGGGAAATCGCCGCCTTTTCCTTGTCGGTGCGGTTGGCAACCTCGGGTACAGGCGCCGGCTTCACGTCTTCTTCCTTCTTCACTGGCGTCGGCGCTGGCTTGTCCTGTTCTTTCTTGCGCCTGCTGTCATCCTCCTCCTGCTGTTTGTTTTGTTGAGTCTTGTTGGTTGCCTCGTCCACGGACTTGTTGAACACATCCTCCTCGCAGATCTCTTCCTTGGCCTCGCTTTTCTTAATGTCGCTGCCGGCCACCTCGTTCTCTTCCTCCTTGGCCACACCCGCACCGACGGCGCGCTTGGGCACGGTGAGTGTGAGCACGCTGGCCTCGAACCTGCCGGCTATGTCGTCGAGGCTGGCGGCAGATGGAAGCTGGAAGACCTTGAGTAACGAGCATGGACGACCGGTTGCGCCTGTCCTCGTGCCGCGGACGGTGAGCCTGCCGGTGCCGTCGATCTGCACCCTGAAGTCTTGCTTCCTGAAGCCTGGGAGCGCGAGGCGGAGCACGTAGCTGCCGGCCTTCTCCGCCCACTCAAACTTGGGGTCGGCAGTTGCCGCCGCCGGTGGTGTTTGCTGGTTCTTCTTGGCCGCCGCCGCCGCCATGAGGAAGCGTAGACAAGGAATGATCGATGCAGCTATGGTGTTCTGACGAATATGCTGGCTCTGAATCTGTGATTGATTGTGCGACGATGGTGGCTGTGATCGAGTGGTGAGATGGTTGCCATGGTTCGCAGTGTATATATAGGTGTTGGCATGCCGATGGTTGATTCGAAACTTGTCTGAAAATGTGAAGGGATCTTTGCGCGGGAGGGTAAGTAATTGGTATGCTTGGTGTGCATGTTATCGTCGCAGCCAAGCTACCTCTCCGGCTCTGCTAGTAAAATTTCTATGCTTTGGTATCAAGTCTTTTTTGGGGGATTGTTATAAGCGCTTAGTTCTTGGCCCAGGGCTTGCTGCAATCTTGGAACTACCACAAACCACGTACCGGCCAAAGGAGATGGAGACGCGGGGTGCTAGTTCAAGGAAGCGGAAATCAGCCGCACTAGTCGAGACCACAGATAAGGCTCCGGCGCCGGCAACGATCAGTGAAGGTGATGGAAGCGCCGACCGCCTCAGCAGCCTCCCCGATGCCATCCTCGGCGAGATCATCTCCCTTCCACCAAGGAAGGCGCCCGCACCCGAATCCTCGCGTCACGGTGGCGCCATCTCTGGCTCTCTACCCCTCTTAATCTCGACTGTCGTGATCTCATGGCCATCCGCAGGAAGAGTGCCCGTGTCGCCGTCATCTCACGCATCCTTTCCTCCCACCAAGGACCTGGCCGTCGTCTGCACTTCGACAATCTCATGCTCAACATTCCAGCCCGTACTGTCAAGGCATGCCTCCGGTCCACCGCCCTGGATAACCTTGAGGAGCTTCATTTCACCGGGGTAGACCGCCCGCTACACCCATTAATCTTCCGCTTCTCGTCAAGTCAACCCTACGTGTTGCCAACATTGGCAGATGCAACCTCTCCAAAGTCACCTTCCAAGGGCTTCACTTCCCTCTGCTCAAGCAACTCGGACTTGCAGATGTCTACATCTCTGAGTGCTCACTGCATAGCCTGATTGCTGGGTGCCCTGCTCTCGAGTGCTTGCTGATTCGTGACAGTTCGGGCTTCCGTTGCCTCCGGATAAACTCCCTCACGATAAGAAGCATCAGCGTGATTTCGAGTCTAATGATAGTTAGTTTCCATGCGCATCCGATACTCTTCAAGGAACTTGTCATTGAAAATGCCCCTTGTCTTCTGAGGTTGCTCCTTCTTGATCAGGAGAACTATCTTCATGTATCCGTAGTCGTGGCGCCTAAACTAGAGACACTAGGCTTCATGAGTGATATTACGTGGCGTCAGGGTGAATTCTCCAAAAAAAGTGTTTGGCTCCACAATTATTCAGGTACGCCTCAGTTGCATTTTTCTGTACAGAAAAAATCACCTGTCGACTTGTGCGTTCACTAATGTTGTCTTTCATACTTGACGAAGGGTTTGCGTGTCGATAAGCTGATGACTGTGGTACAGTCAGTCAAGATATTAGCTCTTGATATGCAAAATCTTTGTTTGGATACGGTTATTGAGTTGATGAAATGTTTTCCATTCTTGGAGAAGTTGTACATTGAGGTGATGGTTCTTCGTTGATAGCTTAGCTTCCTTTCTGATCTTCTTTTGGCTTGAACTTCACTATTTTTCTGTTTTCTTTTTTAGTCAGATGAATTAACACCAGGCTCTTCGTGGCATTGTAAACAGCGGAACCTGATTGGAGGTTTTGAGTCTTTTGACATGCGCCTGAAGACATTAGCCTTGACAAACTATGTGGGCATGAAGTTGCAGGTTAAGTTTATCACGTTCTTCGTATTGAATGCGAATCTGCTAGAGTCAGTGACACTTGGCATCGAGGCTAGGAACAACAATGAGGAGTTCTTGGCAAAACAACGTGTGAAGCTTAAGATAGAGAACAGGGTTTCCAGAGATGCCCGATTTCATTTTACAACTAAGACACCTGTACGCAGTTTTAATATGGTCGCAGATGTCCATGATTTGGATTTAACAGATCCATTCACACACAAATAGCTAGTGATTTTTGCCTGTTAGACTATTTAGTTCAAAATTATGTGTCCTGTTCAAACCTTAGTAGTTGTCCTACTTGTTGTTCTTTTGAGTTTGTAATATTTAGTACCTTTGTATAATGTCAGACTACTATTTTTTATGATACTATAGTCAGAGGTACCAGCTTAGAGTAACACCGGTATGCATTGGTATTATTCCATTGTTTTTTGAACCATTTTTCTCGTTGCCACAGAATTAGTGCCTGATTTCCTGAATATATAGTACTGTTACGTGAACGTTTGCTGAAAACTGCAGATTCTCAGTAGTCACTGAACTCTTCTGAATGTAAGTATACATTGCTTTAAAGTTGTATTTCTGTATTTGAGTTATGCTCAATTCCGCACTGATTAGTATCAAGATTTGAATACCATTATTTGAAGGATACTTTGAATAACATTATGTAAACCATTATTTGGTAAGGATCAGACCAGTGCCAAGTTCTTGTGAGCCTGAGCAAATTGGACCTGAGAATGAGGAAAATGAGATCAGGCCAGAAATATGGGGAAGGGATGACTCCCTGCATGAAGAAATTTCTGAAGCTTGGTTTAGCTAGGCATTAGGCATTCACGTGCAGCAGACCTGGGAGATGCAGAAGAAAAGTTGGGAGCGACCATGGCAACCTTGAGAACCCGGAGCAAACAAAAGTTTGGCAAAGTCACATATGAGATTAAAAAAAAAGAAGAGGAAAGCTGGATAGGCTGACCTGAATGCAAATAGAAAATGAATTTAGAGAACATCAAAAATTAAATGAACTGCTACTGAGGGAGAATTTATTTTAAATTTTGATAAACACTAAAAAATACAGTATGGTATGCTAGAATGGTGATGCCCTCTACATGTGAAGTTTTAAGTCCAATAGTACTTTATTTTATTTAGCTTTTTCTAAAACGTCTAAGTGCACTCTTACATGGGTTGCACCGGTTTCCACCGGATATTTTCTCCAAATTTCAGCGACACCGGCCTTACTGATATGGCATGAGTGAACAACTGAAACCGTGGTCTCACTGAAGATATATTTACTTGGATATTTGCTTCTTCAAGATATATTTACTTGGACATTTCCTGAACATGTTAGATTTAAGTTGTGCCCATATTCTTGCTTTTTTCTCATATTTTCCAAAATATTTAAGGGCGTCAATCGTGGTGGGTGCACTAAAAGGCATGAGTTGTTTTGATTATTTATAACTAAATGACCCAAACCAGCCCCTCGTAATTTCAATTGTGCACAATGATGTCCCACAAACCGCCTATCTGAGGTTACATTACATCTGAAATAATGGTCTGATCTGACAAGGACTCATGGACAGAATCAGCCCTTCTCTAGTGCAATTCTCCTTGTCTGCACAGAAGGCTAGCAGACAGGAGAAATGCTAAAACTGCTGATATGTCTCCTGATAGAAGTAGCGTCCTAGTAATACTAATGATGAACTGTTCTCAGGTCCTCGGACATGTTTCTCGAAGATGTCCCCAGAGCCTCGGCGATGCTCCTCACCTCGGCAATCATCGCCACGACATCGTTGAGCTTGTTAATTGCAGAACCAACTCCCTGCAGAAACAGTGGGGAACAAGGATCATGTCCCGCGAAAACCCTCTCACAAGCGAACAATATTAACAGTTTAAACACGAAAAAGTCAGAACAGCTAAAACGTTTCGGATCTGTGTTGATTAATTTTCGGTCATGAAGTTAACACTGTTCTAAATTTTGCTCTACCACTCCATAGAAGTTTCAGATAGAGATACATACCACGCCAGCAGCTCCTGCAGTTACTGCCATTGGTGCGGTCACTGAACTTAGCCCTGACGCGCACATCACCGGTATGCTGACGGCCCGCGAGATGGAGTATGCCGCGGCCAATGTTGGTGTTGCCTGCAAGTGGAACACTAGTTATGATTTGGTGAAACAAGAAAATGACGGTGCTTGATACAATACAAGGTGTTATAGTTTTGCATTTTTGCGCTACCTTTTCAATTAGTCCAAGCACTCCAGGCTTTGTTGGACTCGAGCACTTCCCACCTTCAGTCTGAATGATGTCGGCGCCTTCCTCTTCAAGGAGCTCTGCAAGTCTCGTCTGTAATTTTGTTGCAGAAAAGAAATCAGGATCAATGTGCTTGTGAACTGTTATTTCAAGAAACATTCTTTTTGTTTCGAGAATGTTTCAAGAAACATTCTAACTGAATGCATGGCGGAGGATGATATACCTGATCTGGTAGGCTTAGAGTGTGAGGAACAGTTACTGATAATGTGATGTCGGGGAACATCTTCCTTGTCTCCCTGGTCAGTTTCAATATCTGCAATTGATCAAACACTTATTTTTTATTTTGACATAGAAACTGTGGATTGCGCCAGTAAACATACAAGCCTTTAGCATAATTGATAATTTTAAATAAAATGAGACGAAGGGTTTACCTGCTCCGAAGAGAACTCGATGCCCTCTTCATAAAAGGAATCGTAGTTTCCAATCTCAATCTGCATGGAGAAAAGTTTGTAAATGCCAGTGGCTAGCAGAATATGTAAAATGCTTTTGAACCTTGTCACCTAGTTGGTACTGAGAGTTACAAACTAACCATCTGCGCTCCAGCTTCTACTGCAGATTGGAATGCTGAAGGATTTACGGATGATACACAGATCTGCAATATGAAATTCCCATGATGCACTTAGCATGAGTGTAAGTCTACAGCTGGGTAGAGGAGCTACAGTTGATAAGTCCTGATAAGTCTGTGAATGGATCGCTCACCGGGAGGTTAGTTAGCTCCAGAGCAAGCTTTACCAAGTCCTGGTCACATGCTATGTCAACATGGGTAGCACCTCCCTGTAATCATTAACAAGAGTATGCCAAGTATGCGATCATGAGTCATCTTTAAGTATTTCTGTGACATATGCAGGACAGCACAAGATTATTAAGATAGTAGCATAGGTGACATCATTTTTATTTTTGGATCAGTGGATCATATTTTTATCAAAAGCTGGCGTTGGCCTGCTGGTACAGTTAGCTACAAAATAGAGGCACTTGTTCTGAATTTTGCTTGTTATATTGCAAACGTTGAAATGGCTCGTACAAATTTCCAGTAATATTAGAAAAGTTTCCATCGAGTTACAAGTTGGAAAAAAGTATCAGCCTAGGATGATAACAACAGTTGCTTGCTGAATCAGAATTTCCTCGATGTTGACTGTATTTGAAGAGGATGCTTTAATGCTGCAACTAACTTGTATTGATAACGACTTCTGCAAAACATACTTCGCAGTTAATGTACAGGGTGAAGGATACTATGCGCTAGTCCTAATTCTTCTGATCAGATAAACAGCAATGCTTAGGTACTAATCAAAACACTGCCGTCTACTTGTAGAATTCTGGAATGACAAAATCAGCAGTGACCTACGCTGACACAACCCCAGAGTACATCAGCAGAAAGCTCAACTTCATTATGTTGTCTAGTTGATTTTAGAAAAAGAGAAGCGTGCAAAGCCATTAGATTTACCTAAAAAAAAGTTAATAATTTAACAGTTGTTATTTATCCATCGAAAGAGATAACAAATTGCACAGCATTTCATCCATCAACAGCAGTTCAACACTAAACAGGGCATGGAAAATAAATGCACCACACAGTATCCACACCTTATCTGCAGCTGTGACAACAGAAGCAACATTGTTCCTGTCGAAGTTCTGAAGCCCTGAAATGATCTGCAGATACAAAGGTCAATCACTATCAGAGGTGCAAAGGAGAGTACACGCAATGAAATTTTGTTACTCCACGCTTCAATCTAGATATGATTTCTAGGCATGCACTGTCCAGTCTGAAGAGAAAACACTACTACAACTCAACTTCAGACACGAATGCTGGGTAGGGAGAAGGATAGTGAGACCTTGAGTGCTCTGTTCTCTCGGAAGGGCCTGAGGACGGCGTCCTTGGTGGCAGCAGAAGCCACCGAGGCTCGGACGGCGAACACGGGCCGCCGGCTCACGGCCACCGGCCGGCACTTGGCTGCGGCGAAGGACTGAACCTGGAGAAGTCCTACTGAGCCCGGTGCTGCCATTCTTGCTGGCTGCTGAGGATTTCTGGGGGTGAAGGAGATAAGGAGTGTGCACTGGTATACTGCACAGAGGAAGGCTCTAGAGTAGATATGTTATCTTCCTCGGTGCAAATACCTGACAGACACCTGGAAGGAAGTCTCACATGGTTGGGCAAGAGGCCCTTGGAAGTTTGCAACCTTTACAAATTGCTCCTCGGCTGTCAGATTAACATCACCTCATCTGAGTAAATGATGCATGTGCTATCTGTAGCAGTACCATGTGGTCATGGTGAATCATTTTTGCTCACGGCCTAGGTTTTTTGGAGATGCAAATTTATAGATACTAATCTGCATTTTGGGGTGATGATTCATCAGAGGCTCAGAGCACACACTTAGCACGAAGACTGATCACTAATGTTACATCAACAGTCAGCAAGAAAAGCAGAAATATACATCAGCAACATTGAATCCATTCATTGTTCCAGGAGTGGCTTAAACACTTGACGATGAAGGTGAAACATCAAATATTATTCAGAAAACATACACAGCACTTAAACGAAAATTTCATATCTTGGTTCGGCGTTGTGCCGAACACCTTCCTTGCCTTACTTGCGGATGCCGTTCAGGCGCTCAACGACGGTGATCAGTCCCTGCAGGCACAAGTCGCCGTCGCCGTTCGCCACCATGGACGAGAACATCTGCCGGTACAGCGCCGACCCTGGCAGCACATTGACCTCCTCCTGGCCGTCCCCGACCTCCAGCGCCATGCCGAGGTCCTTGATGATGTACCGCACGGCGCCCCCAGTTGCGAAGTCGCGGCTCAGCACGCGCTCGCCGAACAGGTCCATGACGCGCGACCCCGCCGCGCCCTTGGACACCGCGCCGAGGAACTGCCGCGTGTCGAGCCCGGCGGCGTCGGCGAAGGCCAGGGACTCGCCGAGGCCGACCACCGCGCCGGCGACCGCGATCTGGTTGGCGATCTTGCTGCTCTGGCCGCTGCCGGGCGGGCCCATGTAGGTGGGCCTGCCGAGATGCGCGAAGAGCGGCGCGAGCCAGCCCACCACGGCCTCCTCCCCGCCGGCGAGGATGGCGAGCGCGCCGTCGCGGGCGCCTACGTCGCCGCCGGAGACGGGGGCGTCGATGGCGTGGCAGCCTGCGGCGCGCGCCGCCGCGGCGACCTCGCGCGCGAGGGAGGGGGAGGAGCTCGTGCAGTCTACGAGGACGCCTCCGGGGCGGAGCCCCGATAGGGCGCCTGTGGCGGCGTCCAGGACGACCGCGCGGACGTCGCCGGGGTTTCCGACCATGGTGAAGACCACGTCAGAGGCCGACGCCACGGCGGCCGGCGAGTCGGCCAGCCTTGCGCCGGCGGCGACCAGGAAACCAGCCTTGGCTGGAGTGCGGGCGTAGGCGGTCACCGGGTACCCGGCGGCGAGGAGGCGCCCGGCCATGGCGCCGCCCATGACGCCGATGCCTATCCACCCCACACGCGTCGCCCCCGGCCGCACCTCCGCCGGGAAGCCGAACGCGGCCGCCTCCATCTTCTCCCCCTCCTCCGTGACCATGTCCACCTCCACTCCAGCAATCCTCCACTCTCAGCTCTCAAGTTCCCAACCACCAAAGCTACCTCTTTTGGTTTACTTTCACGAGAGAGCGACAAAATCAATAAACAACTCAGACATTGGCTCCAAAACGCAGCTACCCTATTTGCACCATCTTCACAGATTCATAGCATCAAATTCACAAATCAAGAAACGCAGATGAACTCGAGCAGATTGCAAGTTTCCATGGTTGGTTCCGCTTGGTGGAAAATTTACACGGCGTCTTGGCCAGATCAAAACCAGAAGAACTACCCATCACTAGAAAACGAAAAGAGAAAAAAAAACTAAGGGAACACGCGTGCAACTAATTCTTGCACGCCAAGGTAGCTAGATGTGGCATCCGCAGCAGAGGAAGAAGCAGGAGAGCGCGAGGCCGAGCACGACGGCCTCGACGACGTACATCACCCGGAACGTCACCTCGTCGAGCAGCGCCGACGCCGAGCCGGCGCGCAGGCCGAGCGACGGGAGCCCCGGCAGCCGCTTCCACTTGAACGACCGCGACAGCGACGACGCCAGCCTCCTGTAGGAGGATGGCGGCGGCCTGGCGGCGCCGCCCGCGGCCGTCGCGGCTGCGGCAGCTGTTGCGCCCGTCTTCGACCACGAGAGCAACGATGCCAGCCTCTTGTAAGAGGACGAGGACGGCGACCCGGTCGCGGAGGCAGACTTGCACCGCCGGCTGATCCGGGCCGGCACGTACTCCCGCGTCACGAGCCGGCGCACCCACCCGCGCCGCCCCACGCCAGGCGCGATCGGCGCCTCCTCTGCCTTCGTCGTCGCCGTCGTCGTCGTCACGGGGGTGGACATGGGCGCCGCCGTGGGCGCCGTCTCGACGATGGTGGACATTGGCGGCGCTGGCGCGCTTGCCTCGGGAGCAGGACAAACTCACGAAAAACAGAGTCTTTGTTTTGGCTGGGAGACCGGGCGCTGGGCGCGTGATTTATGGGACGAGGTTGCCCTCGGCTTTACTGGCAATTACGAGTCCGCCCTGGAGTACCGGTCGTTTTCTTCTTGTCCTGTGTATATACTCCATCTCCATGCCAACTTTATTTTCTCGACCGGACGTTGGAGCGAGTCGTCGTTGGAATCAGAATTTTGTGATAAAACTTTGTTGGTACTGAAGAAGCCAGGCACGGGCACGGCATTGATCGGCATGTTCCTCCAGTTAAGCATAGAACGAGTACAACGGCAACGACAGCTCTATGCTTCTCTTGATGCTTCTAGTGCTAGTGCTACGATCAAGTAAATCACCACCCACTCCATCTTTACACAGATGCGTAATCTATCACCCTCCCTCAATCTCAACCGCGAAATAAGATTGAAATTGCATTTACAATGCTTATACAATGATAATGGGAATAGTTTGGTGAAGACATCTACAACTTGATCTTTGAAAGAGATAAACATCCGCTGAAAACTCCAATGTACCAATGGATGAGCTTAGGCGAGCATGTCAAACGCGAGGAGCCTGTTTGAGCCCATATAAGGACTTCAGAAGATTACAATAAAGATCGGGTTTAAGAGGATCAACAAAACCATGAGGTTGTATCATGTACACATGCTCATCAAGAAACTCATAAGGAAGGCATTCTATATATCCAGTTGACGAAGATGCCATCCGCGGGAAAGAATCAAAAAGAGCAATAAACGAACTATCACATGCTTCACCACGAGTCTGAAATTTTTCCTCATAATCCAGACCATATCGCTGCCTAAAACCTTTGACAACAAGTCCTACCTTATACCGCTCAATAGACCCGTCAGCTTAAGTTTGAAGACCTAATCAGAATTAGTGTGATTAACTCGAGGAACTGGAGGAATTAGTGTACATGTACCATTGGTCGTTAGTGCAGTAAACTTTGTCTCCATAGTAGAGGGCCAATGAGGAATACAACGTGACTCATGATAAATCATGAGGCCCGGTTGTAGCAAGAGATGATGAATAGGCAGCCAAAACAGATTTCCAGGCAACGGTGTCATCTATACGGACCTTTGCTTGTAAAATATCGCGACAGAGTGGAGTAATCAGTCCAGCAGGAGCAACGACAAGCTCACATTCGAGAAAGGTGGTGTCAGCGCGGCGGTAGACAAAGCTGGCTCAGTCGAGGACGTATTCTTAGGTGGAACGGGTTCCGGGTGCAGCACACGAGTTGAGCCACTAGAGACAAGCAACGGTAAGCCCGAGGACTAGCCATGCACTCCATACATGGGCACAGGCATAGGTTGGCACATGTGTATTTGTGGGTATGCAAGTTAATACCCAAACTATTGACAAACTTTTCAAATTATATGAAATAGCAGTCATGTTTGTTTACTTTGTGTAAAAATCTATCATTGTTTGGACACAAGGACGTGGAGACTTAGTTGGTTAGGGAAAGTGAATGCTCACCCTGTGGTCAAGTGATCAAAAACAACTTTTGATGGGGTTCGTTGCATAGAAAACAAAAAATTTCCTACCGCAAAGCGAATAAAACCAACAGATCTAATCTATGGAACACCCAAGATCCAATCTACTAGATCTAAGCAACGAGATGGAGATGAGACTAACCCTCGAAGATTCCAAAGCCTACGAGATTAATCTCGTTGTTGGTGTAGACGATCGTCCCCGGTGCTGCAATCCGGCACTTCCGTACTCGGTCGCGCGTACGGTGTCGATGAAGCTCCTTCCTCTCCCGTTCCAGCGGGCAGGAGGTGTGGTAGATCTCCTCCAACGTCCAGCAGCACGACGGCGTGGTGGTGGTGGTGGAGGAAGAAAGCAGGGCTTCGCCTAAGCCCGGACATGGTGGAGGGAGAGGCAGAGAGAGGAGGCAATTGTGGGATGATGGTGGCCGGCCACCCCTCCTCTTTATATAGGGGCTGGCCGGCCAAGGTGGCCCCCTTCCCATCTAGGGTTGGGGGGGGAGAGGGGCTTTCCCTCCCCAAGTTGATCCCCAGGGAAACCCTAGGGGTTGGCCGGCCTTGGGGGCCAAGTGCCCTGGCCCATTAGGCCAGGGAGCATCCCCTCGGCCCACGGTGGGCCTCCGGGTCGTGGGCCCCATGGTGGAACCTTCCAGAACCTTCTAGAACCTTCCAGTCACCGGAACAATCCAACATTTCCGAAAACCCAAATCAACTTCCTTATATGAATCTTATTCTCCGACTCTTCCGACCTCCTCGTGACATCCTGGATCACATCCGAGACTCCGAACAAACTTCGTCTCCATACCATACTCAAATCTACTTATGCGACATCGAACCTTAAGCGCACACCCTACGGTTCGCGAACTATGCACATGATCGAGACTCCTCTCCGAGCAATAACCAATAGCGGGATCTGAGATCCATAATGGCTCCCACATATTCAACGATGACTTAGTGATCGATTGAACCATTTACATACGATGCCAATTCCCTTTGTCTCGCGATATTTTACTTGTCCGAGGTTTGATCATCGGTATCTCCATACCTTGTTCAACCTCGTTACCGACAAGTACTCTTTACTCGTACCGTGGTATGTGATCTCTTATGAACTATTCATATGCTTGCAAGCTAATCGATGACATTCCACCGAGAGGGCCCAGAGTATATCTATCCGTCATCGGGATGGACAAATCCCACTGATCCATATGCCTCAACTCACACTTTCCAAATACTTAATCCCACCTTTATTGTCACCCATTTACGCAATGACGTTTGATGTAATCAAAGTACCCTTTCGTAAGTGATTTACATGATCTCATGGTCGAAGGATTAAGACAACTATGTATTGAAAGCTTATAGCAAATGAACTTAATGACTTGATCTTATGCTACGCTCATTTGGGTGTGTGTCCATTATATCATTCAACTAATGACATAACCTTGTTATTAATAACATCCAATGTTCATGATCACGAAACCATGATCATCTATTAATCAACAAGCTAGTTATACAAGAGGCTTACTAGGGACTCCTTGTTGTTTACATAACACACATGTATCAATGTTTCGGTTAATACAATTATAGCATGGTATATAAACATTTATCATAAACACAAAGATATTATAATAACCACTTTATTATTGCCTCTTGGGCATATCTCCAACAGTCTCCCACTTGCACTAGAGTCAATAATCTAGATTACATTGTAAGGTACCTAACACCCATGGCATTTTGGTGTTGGTCATGCTTTGCCCTTGGGAGAGCTTTAGTCAACGGATCTGCAACATTCAGATCCGTGTGTACTTTGCAAATCTCTACTTCACCATCTTCGATGTACTCGCGAATCGAATGAAAACGCAGCTTGATATGCTTCAGCTTCTTGTGTGACCTTGGTTCCTTTGCATTGGCGATGGCACCCGTGTTGTCACAATAAATGACTAGCGGGTCCAATACACTAGGAACCACACCAAGCTCAACAATGAACCTCTTCATCCATACCGCTTCCGATGAAGCCTCTGAAGCCGTTATATATTCAGATTCTGTTGAAGATTTCGCCACCGTGCATTGCTTGGAACTGCTCCAGCTTACTGCCGCACCATTCAATATAAACACGTACCCAGACTGAGACTTAGAGTCATCAGGATCGGTGTTCCAACTTGCATCGGTGTAACTGGTTACAACGAGCTCTTGGTCACCGCCATAACAAAGAAACATATCCTTAGTCCTTTTCAAGTACTTCAGGATATTCTTGACCGCTGTCCAGTGTTCCATTCCTGGATCACTTTGATATCTGCTGGTCAAACTACAACATGTGCGATATCCGGTCTAGTACACAGCATGGCGTACATGATAGAGCCTACTGCAAGCATAGGGGATCTTGCTCATCCTCTCTCTTTCATCTGCCGTAGCCGGACCTTGAGTCTTACTCAAGACCTTACCTGGCAACATAGGCAAGAACCCTTTCTTGCTTTCATCCATTCTAAACTTCTTTAGAATCTTGTCCAGATATGTACTTTGTGAAAGGCCTATTAGGCGTCTTGATCTATCTCTATAAATCTTGATGCCTAAAATGTATGCTTCACCAAGGTCTTTCATAGAAAAAGACTTATTCAAATAACCTTTAATGCTGCCTAAAAGTTCTATATCATTCCCAATCAATAATATGTCATCTACATATAATATCAGGAACGCTACAGAGCTCCCACTCACTTTCTTGTAAATACAGCCTCACCATGAGTCCGTATAAAACCAAAATCTTTGATCACTCTATCAAAGCGTAGGTTCCAACTCCGGATGCTTGCTTCAGTCCATAAATGGAACGCTGAAGTTTGCATACCTTGTCAGCATTTTTAGGATCGACAAAACCTTTGGGTTGTACCATATACAACTCTTCCTCAATGTCACCATTAAGGAACGCCGTTTTGACATCCATCTGCCAAATCTCATAATCGAAAAATGCAGCTATTGCTAACAAAATCCTCACAGACTTTAGCTTCGCTACAGGTGAGAAAGTCTCATCGTAGTCAACTCCTTGAATTTGTCGGAAACCCTTTGCGACAAGTCGAGCTTTATAGACAATAATATTACCATCAACATCTGTTTTTCTCTTGAAGATCCATTTATTCTCGACAGCCTTGCGGCTATCAGGTAAGTCTACCAAAGTCCATACTTTGTTATCATACATGGATCCCATTTCGGATTTCATGGCTTCTTGCCATTTGTTGGAATCTGGGCTCATCATCGCTTCTTCATACGTCGCAGGGTCCTCATCATTGTTGTCTACAATCATGACATTTAGACAGGTGATGGCGTGTAACTCACACGTTCGTTGGGAACCCCAAGAGGAAGGTATGATGCGCACAGTAGCAAGTTTTCCCTCAGAAAGAAACCAAGGTTTAATCGAACCAGGAGCCAAGAAGCACGTTGAAGGTTGATGGTCGCGAAATGTGATGCGGCGCAACACCAGGGATTCCGGCGCCAACGCGGAACCTGCACAACACAACCCAAGTACTTTGTCCCAACGAAACAGTGAGGTTGTCAATCTCACCGCTTGCGTAACAAAGGATTAAATGTATCGAGTGGAAGATGTTTGCAAAGAAAACAGAAAACAAGTAGATTGTATGCTATGTAAAGAATAGGACCGGGTCCACAGTTCACTAGAGGTGTCTCTCCCATAAGATAAAAGCATGTTGGGTGAACAAATTACACCGGGCAATTGACAAATAGAGAAAGGCATAACAATGCATATACATGACATGGTAAATAAAGTGAGATTTAATCCGGCATTACGACAAAGAACATAGACCGCCATCCAACTGCATCTATGCCTAAAAAGTCCACCTTCGGTTATCATCCGAACCCCTCCAGTATTAAGTTGCAAAGCAACAGACAATTGCATTAAGTATGGTGCGTAATGTAATCAACAACTACATCCTTAGACATAGCATCAATGTTTTATCCCTAGTGGCAACAGCACATCCACAACCTTAGAACTTTCTCACTGTCCCCATTCAATGGAGGCATGAACCCACTATCGAGCATAAATACTCCCTCTTGGAGTTAAGAGTAAAAACTTGGCCAGAGCCTCTACTAATAACGGAGAGCATGCAAGATCATAAACAACACATGAACAATAGATTGATAATCACCATAATCATAGTACTCTCTATCCATCGGATCCCGACAAACACAACATATAGAATTACATATAGATGATCTTGATCATGTTAGGCAGCTCACAAGATCTAACAATGAAGCACAACAAGGAGAAGACGACCATCTAGCTACTGCTATGGACCCATGGTCCAGGGGTGGACTACTCACTCATCACTCCGAGGCGACCATGGCGGTGTAGAGTCCTCCGGGAGATGAATCCCTCTCCGGCAGGGTGCCGGAGGCGATCTCCGAATCCCCCGAGATGGGATTCGCGGCGGCGGCGTCTCGTAAGGTTTTCCGTATCGTGGCTCTCGGTCTGGGGGTTCGCGACGGAAGCTTTAAGTAGGCGGAGGGTCAACGCGAGGGGCCACACGAGGGGCCGGGCTAGGTCGGCGCGGCGGGCCTGGCCGCGCCGCCACCCTGCCTCCTCGTGGCCCCACTTCGTTAGGTCTCTGTCTTCGTGCAAAAATAGGACCCTGGGCGAAAGTTTCGTCCAATTCCGAGAATATTTCTTTACTAGGATTTCAAACCAAAAACAGAAAACAACGGCTCTTCGGCATCTTGTTAATAGGTTAGTTCCGAAAATGCATAAATATGACATATAATGTGCATAAAACATGTAGGTATCATCAATAAAGTAGCATGGAACATAAGAAATTATCGATACGTTGGAGACGTATCAGCATCCCCAAGCTTAGTTCTGCTCGTCCCGAGGTAAAACGATAACAAAGATAATTTCTGAAGTGACATGCCATCATAATCTTGATCATACTATTTGTAAACATATGTAATGAATGCAGCGATCAAAGCAAAGGTAATGACATGAGTAAACAACTGAATCATAAAGCAAAGACTTTTCATGAATAGTACTTCAAGACAAGCATCAATAAGTCTTGCATAAGAGTTAACTCATAAAGCAATAAATCAAAGTAAAGGTGTTGAAGCAACACATAAGAAGATTAAGTTTCAGCGGTTGCTTTCAACTTGTAACATGTATATCTCATGGATATTGTCAACATAAAGTAATATAACAAGTGCAATATGCAAGTATGTAAGCACAGTTCACACAAGTGTTTGCTTCTTAAGGTGGAAGGAGATAGGTAAACTGACTCAACAATAAAAGTAAAAGAATGGTCCTTCGCAGAGGAAAGCATCGATTGCTGTATTTGTGCTAGAGCTTTTATTTTGAAAACATGAAACAATTTTGTCAACGGTAGTAATAAAGCATATGAGTTATGAAAATTATATTTTACAAGTTGCAAGCCTCACGCATAGTATACTAATAGTGCCCGCACTCGTCCTACTTAACTTGGACTACCGGTCTTCGCATGCCATGTTTCAACCAAGTGTCACAAAGGGGTACCTCCATGCCGCCTGTACAAAGGTCCAAGGAGAATGCTCGCATTTCGGATTTCTCGCTTTTGATTATTCTCAACTTAGACATCCATACCGGGACAACATGGACAACAGATAATGGACTCCTCTTAAATGCATAAGCATGTAGCAAAGTTATTATTCTCATATGAGATTGAGGATATATGTCCAAAACTGAAACTTCCACCATGGTTCATGGCTTTAGTTAGCGGCCCAATGTTCTTCTCTAACAATTTTGCATGCTCCAACCACTAAAATGATAGACCTTCAGACAAGACGGACATGCATAGCAACTCACATGATATTCAACAATAGTTGATGGCGTTCCCCAGAAGCATGGTTATCGCACAACAGGCAACTTAATAAAATATAAAGTGCATAAGTACATATTCAATACTACGATAGTTTTTAAGGCTATTTTGTCCCATGAGCTATATATTGCAAAGGTGAATGATGGAATTTTAAAGGTAGCACTCAAGCAATTTACTTTGGAATGGCGGAGAAATACCATGTAGTAGGTAGGTATGGTGGACACAAATGGCATAGTAGTTGGCTCAAGGATTTTGGATGCATGAGAAGTATTCCCTCTCGATACAAGGTTTAGGCTAGCAAGGTTATTTGAAGCAAACTCAAGGATGAACAAGTGCAGCAAAACTCACATAAAAGACATATTGTAAACATTATAAGACTCTACACTGTCTTCCTTGTTGTTCAAAACTCAATACTAGATATTATCTAGACCTTAGAGAAACCAAATATGCAAATCAAATTTTAGCAAGCTCTATGTATTTCTTCATTAATGGGTGCAAAGTATATGATGCAAGAGCTTAAACATGAGCACAACAATTGCCAAGTATCACATTATCCAAGACATTTTAGAATTACTACATGTAGCATTTTCCAATTCCAACCATGTAACAATTTAACGAAGAAGAAACTTCGCCTTGAACATTATGAGTAAAGCCTAAGGACACATGTGTCCATATGCAACAGCGGAGCGTGTCTCTCTCCCACAAAGTGAATGCTAGGATCCATCTTATTCAAACAAAAACAAAAACGAAAACAAACCGACGCTCCAAGTAAAGAACACCAGATGTGACGAATAAAAATATAGTTTCAGGGGAGGAACCTGATGTTGTCGATGAAGAAGGGGATGCCTTGGGCATCCCCAAGCTTAGACGCTTGAGTCTTCTTAAAATATGCAGGGGTGAACCAGGGGGCATCCCCAAGCTTAGAGCTTTCAATCCTCTTGATCATAGTATATCATTCTCCTCTCTTGACCCTTGAAAACTTCCTTCACACCAAACTTCAAGCAAACTCATTAGAGGGTTAGTGCATCATTAATAATTCACTCATTCAGAGGTGACACAATCATTATTTTCACTTATGGACATTGCATAATGCTACTGGACATTAGTGGATCAAAGAAATAAATCCAACATAGCAAAAGAGGCAATGCGAAATAAAAGGCAGAATCTGTCAAAAACAGAACAGTCCGTAAAGACGAATTTATAAATGGCACCAGACTTGCTCAAATGGAAAAACTCAAAACTAATGAAAGTTGCGTACATATCTGAGGATCACGCTCGTAAATTGGCAGATTTTTTCGAATTTTCTACAGAGAATTATGCCCAGATTCGTGACAGACAGCAATGCTGTTTCTGCGCAGCGATCCCAAATATAACATCAACTTTGACATAGAAACTTTACTTGGCACAAAAACATGATAAGGAGAGGTTGCTACAGTAGTAAACAACTTCCAAGACTCAACAAAACAAAAAATTGCTGTAGGTAAAAACATGGGTTGTCTCCCATAAGCGCTTTTCTTTAACGCCTTTCAGCTAGGCGCAGAAAGTGCAAATCAAGTAACGTCGAGAGTAGAAGCATCAACATCATAGCTTGTTCTAATAATAGAATCAAAAGGCAACTTCATTCTCTTTCTAGGGAAGTGTTCCATACCTTTCTTGAGAGGAAATTGATATTTAATATTACCTTCCCTCATATCAATAACAGCACCAACAGTTCGAAGAAAAGGTCTTCCCAACACAATTGGACAAGATGCATTGCATTCGATATCCAAGACAACAAAATCAACGGGGACAAGGTTATTGTTAACCGTAATATGCACATTGTCAATCCTCCCCAAAGGTTTCCTTTTAACATTATCGGCAAGATTAACTTCCAAATAACAATTCTTCAATGGTGGCAAGTCAAGCATATCATAAATCTTTTTAGGCATAACAGAAATACTTGCACCAAGATCACATAAGGTATTGCATTCAAAGTCATTGAATTTCATTTTAATGATGGGCTCCCAACCATCTTCTAACTTTCTAGGAATAGAAGTTTCAAGTTTTAGTTTCTCTTCTCTAGCTTTTATGAGAGCATTTGTAATATGTTTTGTAAAGGCTAAATTTATAGCACTAGCATTAGGACTTTTAGCAAGTTTTTGTAAGAACTTTATAACTTCAGAGATGTGGCAATCATCAAAATCTAAATCATTATGAGCTACAGCAATGGGATCATTATTCCCAAGGTTGGAAAAAATTTCAGCAGTTTTATCACAAGCAGTTTCAGTTTTAGCAATTTCAGGCAGTTTTGTACGCTTTGCACTAGGAGTAGAAACATTGCCAACACCAATTATATTACCATTGATAGTAGGAGGTGCAGCAACATGTGATGAATTAGCATTACTAGTGGTGGTAATAGTCCAAACTTTAGCTACATTATTCTCTTTAGCTAGTTTTTCATTTTCTTCTCTATCCCACCTAGCACGCAATTCAGCCATTAATCTTATATTCTCATTAATTCTAACTTGGATGGCATTTGCTGTAGTAGTAATTTTATTATCAATATCATTATTAGGCATAACTTTCAATTTTAAAAGATTAACATCGAGGCAAGTCTATCAACTCTAGAAGCGATAGTATCAATTTTATCAAGCTTTTCTCAACAGATTTGTTAAAAGCAGTTTGTGTACTAATAAATTCTTTAAGCATAGCTTCAAGACCAGAGGGTACATTCCTATTATTATTGTAAGAATTCCCATAAGAATTACCATAACCATTACCATTAGCAGAGGATATGGCCTATAGTTATTACCAGAGTTGTTCCTATAAGCATTGTTGTTGAAATTATTATTTTTAATGAAATTCACATCAACATTTTCTTCTTGAGCAACCAATGAAGCTAAGGGAACATTATTTGGATCAACATTAGATCTACCATTCACAAGCATAGACATAATCACATCAATCTTATCACTCAAGGAAGAGGTTTCTTCAACAGAATTTACCTTCTTACCTTGTGGAGCTCTTTCCGTGTGCCATTCAGAGTAATTTATCATCATATCATCAAGAAGTTTTGTAGCCGCCCCCAATGTGATGGACATAAAGGTACCTCCAGCAGCTGAATCCAATAAATTCCGCGAAGAAAAATTTAGTCCCATAGAAGGTTTGGATGATCATCCAAGTAGTCAGTCCATGGGTTGGGCAATTCTTTACCAAAGTTTTCATTCTCTCCCAAGCTTGAGCAACATGTTCAGTATCTAATTGTTTAAAATTCATTATGCTACTTCTCAAAGATATAATTTTAGCGGGAGGATAATATCTACCAATAAAAGCATCCTTGCATTTAGTCCATGAATCAATACTATTCTTAGGCAAAGATAGCAACCAATCTTTAGCTCTTCCTCTTAATGAGAAAGGAAACACTTTCAATTTAATAATATCACCATCTACATCTTTATACTTTTGCATTTCACAAAGTTCAACAAAATTATTGAGATGGGCAGCAGCATCATCAGAACTAGCACCAGAAAATTGTTCTCTCATAACCAAATTCAGTAAAGCAGGTTTAATTTCAAAGAATTCTGCTGTAGTAGCAGGTGGAGCAATAGGTGTGCATAGGAAATCATTATTATTTGCATTTGTGAAGTCACACAATTTAGTATTTTCATGGTTGGCCATTTTAGCAACAGTAAATAAAACAAACTAGATAAAGTAAATGCAAGTAACTAATTTTTTTGTGTTTTTGATATAGAGAGCAAGACAGTAAATAAAGTAAAATTAGCAACTAATTTTTTTGTGTTTTGTTTAGGTGCAGCAAACAAAGTAGTAAATAAAATAAAGCAAGACAAAAACAAAGTAAAGAGATTGAGAAGTGGAGACTCCCCTTGCAGCGTGTCTTGATCTCCGGCAACGGCGCCAGAAAAAGAGCTTGATGGCGTGTAACTCACACGTTCGTTGGGAACCCCAAGAGGAAGGTATGATGCGCACAGTAGCAAGTTTTCCCTCGAAAGAAACCAAGGTTTAATCGAACCAGGAGGAGCCAAGAAGCACGTTGAAGGTTGATGGTCGCGAAATGTGATGCGGCGCAACACCAGGGATTCCGGCGCCAACGCGGAACCTGCACAACACAACCCAAGTACTTTGTCCCAACGAACAGTGAGGTTGTCAATCTCACCGGCTTGCTGTAACAAAGGATTAAACATATCGAGTGGAAGATGTTTGCAAAGAAAACAAAAACAAGTAGATTGTATGCTATGTAAAGAATAGGACCGGGTCCACAGTTCACTAGAGGTGTCTCTCCCATAAGATAAAAGCATGTTGGGTGAACAAATTACAGTGGGCAATTGACAAATAGAGAAAGGCATAACAATGCATATACATGACATGGTAAATATAGTGAGATTTAATCCGGCATTACGACAAAGAACATAGACCGCCATCCAAGCATCTATGCCTAAAAAGTCCACCTTCAGTTATCATCCGAACCCCCTCCAGTATTAAGTTGCAAAGCAACAGACAATTGCATTAAGTATGGTGCGTAATGTAATCAACAACTACATCCTTAGACATAGCATCAATGTTTTATCCCTAGTGGCAACAGACATCCACAACCTTAGAACTTTCTGTCACTGTCCCAGATTCAATGGAGGCATGAACCCACTATCGAGCATAAATACTCCCTCTTGGAGTTAAGAGTAAAAACTTGGCCAGAGCCTCTACTAATAACGGAGAGCATGCAAGATCATAAACAACACATGAACAATAGATTGATAATCACCATAATCATAGTACTCTCTATCCATCGGATCCCGACAAACACAACATATAGAATTACATATAGATGATCTTGATCATGTTAGGCAGCTCACAAGATCTAACAATGAAGCACAACAAGGAGAAGACGACCATCTAGCTACTGCTATGGACCCATGGTCCAGGGGTGGACTACTCACTCATCACTCCGGAGGCGACCATGGCGGTGTAGAGTCCTCCGGGAGATGAATCCCCCTCCGGCAGGGTGCCGAGGCGATCTCCAATCCCCCGAGATGGGATTCGGCGGCGGCGTCTCTGTAAGGTTTTCCGTATCGTGGCTCTCGGGGGGTTTCGCGACGGCTTTAAGTAGGCGGAGGGTCAACGCGAGGGGCCACACGAGGGCCCAGGGCTAGGTCGGCGCGGCCAGGGCCTGGGCCGCGCCGGCCACCCCCTGGCCTCCTCGTGGCCCCACTTCGTTAGGTCTTCGGTCTTAAAGCTTCGTGCAAAAATAGGACCCCGAAAGTTTCGTCCAATTCCGAGAATATTTCTTTACTAGGATTTCTGAAACCAAAAACAGCAGAAAAGCAATGGCGGCATCTTGTTAATAGGTTAGTTCCAAAATGCATAAATATGACATATAATGTGCATAAAACATGTAGGTATCATCAATAAAGTAGCATGGAACATAAGAAATTATCGATACGTTGGAGACGTATCAACATCATACCAATCAGGAGTGGTACGTTCCCTCGTCGATCTGCGAGGTTCAGTAGCTTCCTCGTTCGAAGTTTCATGATCATCATCATTTGCTTCCTCTCCTATTGATGTAGGCTGCACATGAACTTCTTCCGGCACTGCGCTACTTTGATCTATGAGAGAAGGTTCATCAACCTCGTTGAGTTCTACTTTTCTTCCAGTCACTTCTTTAGTGAGAAACTCCTTCTCAAGAAAGGATCCGTTCTTGGCAACAAAGATTTTGCCTTCGGATCTGTGATAGAAAGTATACCCAATTGTTTCTTTAGGGTATCCTATGAAGACGCATTTCTCCGCTTTGGGTTCTAGCTTGTCAGGTTGTAACTTCTTTACATAAGCATCGCAACCCCAAACTTTAAGGAACGACAGCTTAGGTTTCTTTCCAAACCATAATTCATACGGTGTCGTTTCAACGGATTTAGATGGTGCCCTATTTAAAGTGAATGCGGCTGTCTCTAAAGCATAGCCCCAAAACGATAATGGCAAATCGGTAAGAGACATCATAGAACGAACCATATCTAAGAGAGTTCGATTACGACGTTCGGACACACCATTACGCTGTGGTGTTCCCGGCGGTGTCAACTGTGAAAGTATTCCGCATTTCTTTAAATGCATGCCAAACTCATAACTCAGATATTCGCCTCCGCGATCAGAACGCAGAAACTTAATCTTCTTGTTACGTTGATTTTCTACTTCACTTTGGAATTCCTTGAACTTCTCAAAAGTCTCGGACTTGTGTTTCATAAAGTAAATATACCCATATCTACTCAGATCATCCGTGAAGGTTAGAACATAACGATAACCACCGCGCGATGCTACACTCATTGGTCCGCACACATCGGTATGTATGATTTCCAATAAGTCTGTAGCTCGCTCCATTGTGCCAGAAAATGGAGTCTTAGTCATTTTTCCCATTAGACATGCTTCGCATCTGTCAAGTGACTCAAAGTCAAGTGACTCAAGAAGTCCATCGGAATGGAGTTTCTTCATGCGCTTCACTCCAATATGACCAAGACGACAGTGCCACATATAAGTAGAATTATCATTCAATTTAATTCGCTTAGCATCAATGTTATGAACATGTGTATCACTACTATCGAGATTTAACAAGAATAAACCATTCATCTCAGGTGCATGGCCATAAAAGACATTACTCATATAAATCGAACAACCATTATTCTCAGACTTAAACGAATAACCGTCTTGCATCAAACAAGATCCAGATATAATGTTCATGCTCAACGCAGGTACCAAATAACAATTATTGAGGTTTAAAACTAATCCCGAAGGTAGATGTAGGGGAGCGTGCCGACATCGACCTTGGATCCATTTCCAACGCGCATCGTCACCTCGTCCCTTGCCAGGCTTCGTTTATTCCGCAGTTCCTGTTTCGAGTTACAAATGTGAGCAACCGAACCAGTATCAAATACCCAGGCACTACTACGAGAACCAGTAAGATAGACATCTATAACATGTATATCAAATATACCTTTCTTCTTGGCATGGCCGCTCTTCGATCGGCCAAGTATTTGGTGCCCGCTTCCATGCCCCTTCCCCGGCAGTAGTAGCACACAGTCTCGGCTTAGGACCAGCCTTAGGCTTCTCAGGAGGCGCTGCAACTTTCTTGCCGCCCTTCTTGAAGTTGCCCTTGTTAGGCTTGCCCTGCTTCTTGAAACTGGTGGTCTTGTTGACCATCAACACTTGGTTCTCCTTCTTAATTTCTACTTCAGCAGACTTCAGCATGGAGAAGAGTTCAGGTAACTCTTTGTTCATGTTCTGCATGTTGTAGTTCATCACGAAGTTCTTGTAACTTGGTGGCAGTGATTGGAGGACACGATGAATACCCAGCTTGTTAGGGATCACAATCCCCAAGTCACTGAGCTTCTTCGCATGTCCGGACATGGCGAACATGTGCTCACTAACGGAGCTGCCCTCTTCCATCATGCAGTTAAAGAACTGTTTCGAGGCCTCATAGCTCTCCACGGCCGCATGAGTCTCAAAGATAAGTTTGAGCTCACGCATCATCTCACATGGGTCGTGGTGCTCAAAACGCTTTTGGAGCTCTGCCTCTAAACTGCACAAGATGGCACACTGAATTTCGGAGTACCGAGTTACCCGAGTCTCATAAACATTCTTTATGTCCTCGGACACTGCTGGTGGGGGACCTAGCGGTGCTTCGAGCACAAATTGCATGCTCACGCCAGTGAGGAAAATCCTCACATGACGGGACCAGTCAGTGAAGTTGCTATACCATTGCCCTTAAGCTTTTCTTTCTCTAGGAACTGGTTAAAATTGATGGAGGGGGCGCCATGATCTACAACATATTTGCAAAGAGTTTAGACTAAGTTTATGATAAAATGAGTTCAGTTTTAATTCTTAAATTAACTAGGTGAACTCCCACTCAAAACAACATCCCTCGCATTGTCTTAGTGATTACACGAACCAAATCCACTACACCAAGTCCGATCTTCACGAGAAAAGATGTAGTTTCAAAGGCGAACACTCAAAGTGTTCATCATATCATTCATATGACTCATGCTCTACCTTTCGGTATCCCGTGTTCCGAGACCATGTCTGTACATGCTAAAGGCAACCTTAGTATCCGCGTGTGCAAATCTGGCTTGCACCCGTTGTATGCACATGTAGAGTCTATCACACCCGATCATCACGAGATGCTTCGAAACGACAAGTCTTAGCAACGGTGCATACTAAGGATGAACACTTTATTATCTTGATATTTAGTGAGAGGGGTCATCTTATAATGCTACCGTCGCGATCTAAGCAAAATAAGATGCATAAAAGGATTAACATCACATGCAATTCATAATGTGTGATATGATATGGCCTTTCTTCTTGTGCTTTTGATCTCCATCTCCAAAGCACGGACATGATCTTCATCATCACCAGCATGGCGTCAAGGTCAGTGGCGCCGCTTCATGGTTGTCCATCACTTATAGCTACTATAACAACTACTTGGAATAAAGCTATTACATGATGAATATACACGCAGGTCTTTAACAAAAATTAAAGACAACCATTAGGCTCCTGCCGGTTGCCATAATACATCAATGAACATCTCATACATCGAATATAATCATCATCACATTATGGCCATATCACATCACCAAACCCTGCAAAAACAAGTTAGACGCCTCTAATTTGGTTTGCATCTTTTACGTGGTTTAGGGTTTTCGAGTAAGATCCAATCTACCTACGAACATGAACCACAACGGTGATACTAGTGTTGACAATAGAAGTGCAAATTACAATCTTCACTATGGTGGGAGAGACAGACACCCGCAAAGCCACTTATGCAATACAAGTTGCATGTCAAGCGTGGAGCAAGTCTCATGAGACGCGGTCATGTAAAGTTAGCCCGGACCGCTTCATCCCACCATCCCGCAAGAAGCAAAGTACACAAACTAAAGCAACAAAAGCATCACCGCCCACAAACCATTGTGTTCTACTCGTGCAACAGATCTATGCATAGACGTGGCTCTGATACCACTGATGGGGTTCGTTGCATAGAAAACAAAAATTTTCCTACCGCAAAGCGAATAAAACCAACAGATCTAATCTATGGAACACCCAAGATCCAATCTACTAGATCTAAGCAACGAGATGGAGATGAGACTAACCCTCGAAGATTCCAAAGCCTACGAGATTAATCTCGTTGTTGGTGTAGACGATCGTCCCCGGTGCTGCAATCCGGCAGCACTTCCGTACTCGGTCGCGCGTACGGTGTCGATGAAGCTCCTTCCTCTCCCGTTCCAGTGGGCAGCGGAGGTGTGGTAGATCTCCTCCAACGTCCAGCAGCACGACGGCGGTGGTGGTGGTGGAGGAAGAAAACTGCAGGGCTTCGCCTAAGCCCGACGTATGGTGGAGGGAGAGGCAGGAGGAGGAGGCAATTGTGGGATGATGGTGGCCGGCCACCCCCTCCTCTTTATATAGGGGGCTGGCCGGCCAAGGTGGCCCCCTTCCCATCTAGGGTTGGGGGGGGGGCAGGGGGAGAGGGGCTTTCCCCCCCAAGTTGATCCCCGGGGAAACCCTAGGGGTTGGCCGGCTGGGCCTTGGGGGCCAAGTGCCCCTGGCCCATTAGGCCAGGGAGCATCCCCTCCCACGGTGGGCCTCCCGGTCGTGGGCCCCATGGTGGAACCTTCCGAACCTTCTAGAACCTTCCAAACACCGGAACATCCAACATTTCCGAAACCCGAAATCAACTTCCCTTATATGAATCTTATTCCTCCTCTTCCCCCTCCTGACATCCTGGATCACATCCGAGAATCCGAACAAACTTCGTCTCCATACCATACTCAAATCTACTTATGCGACATCGAACCTTAAGCGCGTCACCCTACGGTTCGCGAACTATGCGACATGGTCGAGACTCCTCTCCGAGCAATAACCAATAGCGGGATCTGAGATCCATAATGGCTCCCACATATTCAACGATGACTTAGTGATCGATTGAACCATTTACATACGATGCCAATTCCCTTTGTCTCGCGATATTTTACTTGTCCGAGGTTTGATCATCGGTATCTCCATACCTTGTTCAACCTCGTTACCGACAAGTACTCTTTACTCGTACCGTGGTATGTGATCTCTTATGAACTATTCATATGCTTGCAAGCTAATCGATGACATTCCACCGAGAGGGCCCAGAGTATATCTATCCGTCATCAGGATGGACAAATCCCACTGTTGATCCATATGCCTCAACTCACACTTTCCAAATACTTAATCCCACCTTTATTGTCACCCATTGTTATCACCAGAATTTGACCAGGTCAGAGGTGGGCCGCGATCAAGATGGACTTGACGACATACATTAGAGGAGATATGTGAATCGGCCTTGTTTACCAAATTTGGGCTAGTTAGCCCATGTATCTTTATAGTAGGTTACGTAGAAGTTAGAATTTTACCCGTGTACGGTTTGGTGCACGCCCGCATTAGAAGGTCCGTGGACTATAAATATGTATCTAGGGTTTATGGAATAAACAACAACCAACGTTCACCACAAACCAATCTCGGCGCATCGCCAACCCCTTCGTCTCAAGGGTTTCTCCGGTAGCACCATGCTGCCTAGATCGCATCTCGCGATCTAGGCAGACGAGCTGCCCACGTTGTTCATGCGTTGCTCGTGAAGCCTTTTTGATGGCGAGCAACGTAGTTATCATAGATGTGTTAGGGTTAGCATTGTTCCTAGTATCATATGCTCGTAGTGCAACCCTCGCGCATCTAGCCGTCCTTGTACCTCATCATGGGTGCAGGGCGGCACCCCGCTGATCATTATTTAGTAGATCTGATCCGTTACGATTGCTCCTTGATTCATCAAGGATTAGTTTAATATCTGCAATAGTTAGGCCTTACAAAGGGTTGGAGGATCCAGCGGCATGTGGGGTGTAGTTTGCTGCCCCTAGACAGGACGTTCCGAGGATCAACCTAGTGTTGGTTTTTAGGCCTTGTCTAGGGCTGGCTTACGGTCACCGTGCGTGAGCGCGAGGCCCAATCGTGAGTAGGATGATCCGATTATGCGGTGAAAACCCCAAATCGTCGTGGATCTCATATGCTTTATCTTGATCAAGCAGGACCACCATATATTCGGCCACCCTGGACGAATCATGGGTGGATCGGCTCCATGAGCCGATTCACGGATAACCGAGAGCCGATCGAGGCTCGTATTTAACGTGTACGTGTGCCCCAGGAAACTAAGCGAGGCATCATCCACACCTTCCGACCAGGTATAGGTCAGGTGGCACGCCTTGCAATTTGCATCGGCGCGCGACCAGAGGCTTTGCGGGCCGTCGCTCGAGGGACCGGGCCAGCCGCAGCCCTAGTTGTTCCCGCTCTACGGTGTTGACCCCACGCCCGCCGGTGGGTTTCACGTCAACACATTCTGGCACGCCCGGTGGGACAATCCTCAGCATCAACCACATCGCCGTCTACATCAGAGATGGCGGAAGAAACTCCGGTCACTTATGAGGATCTGAGTGACGAGGTCAAGGTCCTCCTTGAAGCCGACCTCATCGGCTCCTTCCACGACACCCACTCCCATGGCATCAGCACCAACGTGGTTGAGCTGGGGCACCGCCCTGATGAGGGTAGCGATGAGGGCGGCTGCTCTCATAGCAAGGATGAAGAAGGAGACGATCCACGCGATCGGCCCCGACACTGCCACAAGATCCTAGTAATGATCAAGAGAGAAGCCGATCTCAGCGATCGGACCGTATTACACGCACCACCAGCTCTCCCAGATCGCGCGTCGACCTCACGTGACGGAAAGCTAGGGTACGGGTTCACCTCGGCCGACGAGCTGGAGGAAGTCGACATCGGCCCCGGGGATAAGCCGCGGCCAACTTTTATCGAGGAAGTTAGACCCACAGCTCAGGGGTCGATGATCGCTCTATTGAAAGAATACCCAGATTGCTTCGCATGGGACTACACGGAGATGCTGGGCTAGACAGGAGCATCATCGAACATCGGCTCCGAAGAAGGGATTTCGGCCTTTCCAGCGAGCACGACAGATGAAGGCCGAAATCCTAGAGGAGGTCAAGAAAGAGATCGAGAAGATGTTGGCTGCCGATTCATCGACCATGTATGCGGAATGGATATCCGTATCGTTCCGGTAGAAAAGAAGGACGGCCGGTGGCGTGTGGCTATCGATTTCCGAGATCTTAAGAGCCACTCCAAAAGATGAATATCCGATGCCTGTGGCAGAAACTTTGATCAATGCAGCTGCCACAAGGTTTTAAGCTTCATGGATGGCAACGCCGGCTATAACCAGATCTTCATGGCCCCGAGGATATACACAAGACCGCATTGAGTACCAGGGGCGTAGGTTTGTTTGAATATGTGGTCATGACCTTTGGGTTGAAGAATGCCGGCGCGACGTATCAAAGAGCCATGAATTATATATTCCACGACCTGATCGGCAAGTTGGTGGAAATCTACATCGACGATGTGGTAGTCAAATCTGTCTCCATGGAGGGACACTTGGAAGATCTGCGACATGTACTAGACCGAACTCGAAAGTTCGGGCTAAGAATGAACCCAAAGAAGTGTGCCTTTGGTGTGACGGCTCAGTTCCTAGGATTTTTGGTCCATGAGCGAGAATTGAGATAGGCTGAAGAGTCGGAGGCGCGCACCATGCAGCCACCCACCACGAAGAAGGAATTACAGCGTCTTATCGGCAAGATCAACTTCGTTCGCCGATTCATCTCTAACCTGTCGGACGGATCGAGCCGTTCATGGGTTTGGTGAAGACTAAATCCGACGACGAATTTCACTGGGCAAGCAGCAGTTCGATGACATTAAGCGGTATCTGACGACACCACCCGTGCTAGTACCGCCCCAACAAGACAGGTCGTTCTACATTTACTTGTCGCGACACGTCCATCGCCTCGGGCAACTCTACGAGGGCGTTGAAAGGGTCGTTTTCTACCTCGCGAAGGATGTTGGACGCGGAGACAAGGTACCCCGAGGTCGAGAAACTGTGCCTCTGTCTGGTCTTTACCTGCACCAAGCTACACCACATCCTTTTGACGGCAAATCTTCGTCATATGCAAGTCCGATGTCGTCAAGCACATGTTGTCGGCCCCCGTGTTGAAAGGCCGATTGGGTAAATGGATGCTTGTGTTGTCGGAGTTCGACCTTCGGTATCCTGCGAAAGCAGTCAAAGGACAAGCATTAGCCGATCTCATAGCTGAGCGAATCAGTACCAATATAGCAGCACTATCCATACGTGCATGGGCTATGTTCTTCGATGGATCGGCTTGCGACGATGGTTGCGGCATCGGCATTCTGCTCGTATCTCCTAGGGGGACGGAATACTCCTTCTCCATCAGGTTGTCGATCCCTTGCACCAACAACGTGGCGGAGTATGAGGCGGTGCGTAAGGGGATGGAGTTGTTACTAGAAGCTGGAGCAGAGGCAGTGGAACTTTTTGGAGACTCCAAGTTGGTGATCAACCAGCTCACGGATGAATATAAGTGCGAGAGTGAATCGCTTTTCCCATATTGGATGGAATGCCGTGAGCTAATGACACAGTTTCGATACATCAACTTTAATTGGGTTCCAAGATCCCAGAATACCGAGGCCAACAATCTCGCGCAAATGGCGTCAGGCTACATAGATACACCTGAAGGGTCAAGTTCAGTCCAATTCCTGGAACAAGATGATTGGAGAACCGAAATCTTCAAATACTTAAAAGATTCGGCTGGGGGCACCTAAGCGGATAAGATACAAAGCCATGAAGTATGTCCTCACAGAGACGACATGTTCTACAGGACGTTGGAAGGGTTACTACTCAAGTGCCTGGGACCCACGAGTCTAATCGGCTCTTACATGAGGTGCATGAAGGCGCTGTGGAACTCATCAGCCGGCTCACAAGATGAAGTGGCTAATTAGACGCTCAGGGTTCTATTGGCCCACCATGCTTGAAGATTGCTTCAATTACTACAAGGGGTGCCGGCATGCGATGTTTGGGAAGATTCAGATGGTACCAGCATCAGCGATGAACCCGATCATCAAACCTTGGCCATTCCGAGGATGGGGCATGGACATGATCGGAAAAATCCATCCGGCTTCGAGTAAGAAACACGAATGGATTTTGGCCATCACAGATTACTTCACCAAGTGGGTGGAGGCCGTCCCTATGAAGAAGGTAAAATCAGAAGATGTGATTAAGTTCGTGAAAGAACACGTGATTCATAGGTTCGGGATTCCCCAAACCATCACGACCGATGGAGGTTCGGTCTTTGTGTCTAAAGAGTTCAGGGATTCTGCGATGACATGGGGATTAAGCTGATCCGATCATCTCCGTACTATGCCCAGGCTAACGGGCAAGCTGAGGCGTCCAATCAGAGTTTAATCAAGCTGATCAAGAGAAAGATTGAAGAAAACCCAAGGGATTGGCATGAGAAGTTATCGGAGGCATTATGGGCCTACCGCATGTCATGCCATGGAGCTATAAAAACTTCGCCGTACCAGCTTGTTTATGGGCAAGAAGCCGTATTACCTTGGGAGATTACGGCTGGATCAAGGCGTGTCACGTTTCAGGACGACCTGACGGCAGACGAATATGCAGCTTTGATGAGTGACACCATTGAGGACGCAACGGAGCTTAGGCTTTGGTCGTTGGAAAAGATTAAGGAAAACAAAGCCCGGGTAGCTCGGGCCTACAATAAGAAGGTTAGACCAAAGGAGTTTCTGGTTGGTGACCTGGTATGGGAAGCTGTGTTACCGTTAGGAACCAGGGACAAGGCATATGGCAAGTGGTCTCCTAATTGGCACGGTCCGTACAAAGTCGTCCAAGCCTCGAAAGGTAATGCATACATGTTGGAGGAGTTGGACGGACAGAAATTCCCAGTGGCCGTAAATGGTCAACACCTCAAGAAGTATTTCCCAAGCATGTGGGATGATGGGCACTAAGGTAGGGAAGCCGATTAGAATCGGCTAACAAAAGGAGATGATCCAATTATGGGTGCTAAAGTATGGGGGGCCGATGCAATCGGCCGTAAAAAAAAAAGCCGATGTCGCCACCATCGACTTTAGAAAATTGTGCGAGACCCACGAAGCTCAGAATTTCGCCAAGATAGTGTTCAGTGTAGCTTCACAGATTCCTTGGAGCATGTTATTGCTGGTGTCCTCGCCTTGACTAAGGCTCGGGGGGGGCAGCGAATCTACCTCTGTCTAGGGGCCGATGCGCAAGGGACCAATTGGGATTGCTGCAAGAAAGGGAAAGAGACTGGTTGCTCAAATTAGCCGATGAACAATCATCGGCTGTGGGATTGCGAAGTACCACGGTCTAGAGAAAATAACAGACCGATTCGTTGCTATCGGTCTTGATGCGACAAACGGGAGAATGAAGATTGGACTAATGAAAAGATCCTCGTTAATTCAAAGAAGCGACTTTACAAGAGGAGCCGATGGCTCCCAAAAGAAGGATCTGGTGCCTAGTGCACTGCTATTACTAGTCCTATCCCACTAGTCGTCGCCGTCTTCATCATCGCCGTCGTCGAGGTCGTCGGCGCTGCTCCCAGCTCCTCCTCGTCGCTGTCCCGCCGTCGGCCGGAGCTTCCTCCTCCTCCTCGTCATCATCATCGTCCTCGCTATCCGCCCAGCCGCGGAGGCGCTTCGTTGGAGGATATCCCGCGGAGGAGGAGGAATCATCTTCCTCCTCCTTATCCTCCTCTCCCTCGTCATCATCGTCCGCCCCCACATGGAGCGCTTCTTCGGCGGGAGCTTGGTAGAGGGAGGCCTCAGTCCTTGCCGCTCCTTTTCCTTTCTTCTCCTTGTCAGAGGAGACGGGATTCGCCCCGGAGTGGGAATCATCTTCTTCCTTGTTTTTCGGCGACGATTGGAGGGAGAAGCCTGAAACGGAGGAGGAAGAGGAAGACATTGCTATAGGAGGAGAGGGTTTTTCGGTGTCGGCCGCCAGAACAGAGGAAGGGGATGAAGAGGACCGGTCAATTGGCATGGTTAAATAATGAGGAGCCTAGTGGGAATTCAATGCCATTGCAGTTTCCGAGGAAGTGATGCTCAAGCTGTCAAATTTCACAGAGAAGTGGGGAAGACAAAGTGTCATGATGATGGATGTTGCGACCGTTCTGCTCTGCCATGACATGACCCGACGGAAAAAGCATAATGATTTTGGAAATGTCATTTCCAAAACCAGGGGGGCATGTGTTATCACCAGAATTTGACCAGGTCAGAGGTGGGCCGCGATCAAGATGGACTTGACGACATACATTAGAGGAGATATGTGAATCGGCCTTGTTTACCAAATTTGGGCTAGTTAGCCCATGTATCTTTATAGTAGGTTACGTAGAAGTTAGAATTTTACCCGTGTACGGTTTGGTGCACGCCCGCATTAGAAGGTCCGCTGGACTATAAATATGTATCTAGAGTTTATGGAATAAACAACAACCAACGTTCACCACAAACCAATCTCGGCGCATCGCCAACCCCTTCGTCTCAAGGGTTTCTCCAAGCACCATGCTGCCTAGATCGCATCTCGCGATCTGGCAGCACGAGCCTGCCCACGTTGTTCATGCGTTGCTCGTACTGAAGCCTTTTTGATGGCGAGCAACGTAGTTATCATAGATGTGTTAGGGTTAGCATTGTTCCTAGTATCATATGGTCGTAGTGCAACCCTCGCGCATCTAGCCGTCCTTGTACCTCATCATGGGTGCAGGGGCGGCACCCCGCTTGATCATTATTTAGTAGATGGTGATCCGTTATGATTGCTCCTTGATTCATCAAGGATTAGTTTAATATCTGCAATAGTTAGGCCTTACAAAGGGTTGGAGGATCCAGCGGCATGTGGGGTGTAGTTTGCTGCCCCTAGACAGGACGTTCCGAGGATCAACCTAGTGTTGGTTTTTAGGCCTTGTCTAGGGCTGGCTTACGGTCACCGTGCGTGAGCGCGAGGCCCAATCGTGAGTAGGATGATCCGATTATGCGGTGAAAACCCCAAATCGTCGTGGATCTCATATGCTTTATCTTGATCAAGCAGGACCACCATATATTCGGCCACCCTGGACGAATCATGGGTGGATCGGCTCCATGAGCCGATTCACGATAACAGAGCCGATCGAGGCTCGTATTTAACGTGTACGTGTGTGCCCGCAGAAACTAAGCGAGGCATCATCCACACCTTCCCGACCAGGTATAGGTCAGGTGGCACGCCCTGCAATTTGCATCGGCGCGCGACCGGAGGCTTTGCGGGCCGTCGCTCGAGGGGGGGCCAGCCGCAGCCCTAGTTGTTCCCGGCTCTACGGTGTTGACCAGTCACTGCCCGCCGGTGGGTTTCTGACGTCAACACACATTTATGCAATGACGTTTGATGTAATCAAAGTACCCTTTCAGTGTAAGTGATTTACATGATCTCATGGTCGAAGGATTAAGACAACTATGTATTGAAAGCTTATAGCAAATGAACTTAATGACTTGATCTTATGCTACGCTCATTTGGGTGTGTGTCCATTATATCATTCAACTAATGACATAACCTTGTTATTAATAACATCCAATGTTCATGATCACGAAACCATGATCATCTATTAATCAACAAGCTAGTTATACAAGAGGCTTACTAGGGACTCCTTGTTGTTTACATAACACACATGTATCAATGTTTCGGTTAATACAATTATAGCATGGTATATAAACATTTATCATAAACACAAAGATATTATAATAATCACTTTATTATTGCCTCTTGGGCATATCTCCAACAACTTTTGTCATTCTTTGTTAACTATATTTTGGTATATTTTATGTTTTAATACCCATAGATAAAAACATGTGTGTGCCCGTAGCAGCTAGCTGATTGACGGTATCAGCATGATCAACGTGATCACGCGCTTCTTGCGTGAGAATCTCAAGACAAGCAGCATGTCATGTACCTACACTATGATTAGCGAGCAAAGGCAGAGCATATGCAATATCCATAAACTGATCATCGGAAAGTAAAAAAGGATTCAATGATAAGTGGTGACAAGGAACAAGATGGCATGTTGGCAAAGGGAAAACATTTTTTTTGTCGAAGATCACATCTCTAGAGATACACTAGATTGGAAGGAATACGAAGACACTTGTACCCCATGTGTAAGGAACAATAGCCTAAAAAGACACACTTCTTCGAGCAACAATTAAGTTTATGGTTGCTATAGGGTCGAAGATAAGGTTAATACACACAACCAAACACCTTTAAAGAGGTATATTCCGGAGGATCATGGAGAATGTGCTCAAGAGGAGTTTCCCATGTCAATGGTGTGACTAGGAAGCCTATTTCTAAAAAAATAGTCCGTCCGATAATGTAATGGAGTAGACGTATGTGCAAGCAAAGTAAGACCGATTTCAACAATGTAAGTGCGTTTACGCTCAGCATTACCATTTTGTTGACGAGTGTGTGGACATGACACACGATGCGAGATGCCTAGTTTATGAAAGAAAAGGTGGAGTTTTTCATACCCCCTCCCAAATCAGTTTGGACATGCACAATTTTGCGATTGAGTAGATGTTCAATACGTTTTTTAAAACTAGAGGAACATATCATAAACATCACATTTGTGTTTGAGAAAGTAGAGAAAAGTAAAGCGACAGTAAGCATCAAAAAAACTCACATAAAAATAATTTTCATTAATAGAGTTTTGGGTAGGGCCCCACAAATCAGAATATGTAATCTCTAAAGGAAACCGTGTTACACAAGTTGACAAGGAGAAAGGCGATGGATGACTCTTGCATTCTTGCACACATCACATACTACGATTAGTGTGAGTCATTGACGAATGTGCCACATATCACGTGATGTAAAATCTTGACTTCGAAAAACATGTTGAAGTACTTGCAAAGTTGGATGACCTAGACGAATGTGCCACATATCACTTGATACCTTGACACTGCCGAGAGCTTGCTTAATAACTGGAGTTTTAATCTCGTAGAGACCACCATGGAACGGCCTCTAAGAATGGATTCACTTGTGTCATGATCCTTTACAAGAAAAAAACATCATATAGGTGAAGTTCAATAAACATATTATTGTCATGTGAAAGTTTACTCATGGAAAAAACAATATGAGTGGCTTTTGGAACATGGAGGTTACGAACTCAGGCTTAGCGGTCTAGATGACGGAGTAGATAAAAGTGCATGTAGAGCTCGTGAGTAGTGGTGTGTGACATATAAATCAGCATACCATGTCGGATCGACTGATTGATGTTGTCTGCCACCAACACGTCCTTAAGAGGCTGCCATTGGCATGACAATTTGTCGCTCCGTGTTGCTACCATCATTTTTAAATGCCAAGAAAGTAGCAATTGAAGCCCTTATAGCACTTTGAGGCCTTATGCCTAGGAAATACCACACAATTTAAATATGACATGTGATTTCCTGTCGTTGCCAGGATTGCTTCATAATGAAGGCGCCAACCTCGTATGTGGCTGAGGCGGACGCTGCTGCGCTCGGCGGGGAGGGTGCATGTGTATTCATGGGTATGTATGCAAATACCAAAAAAATTGTCAAATTTCAATATCATATGATACAACCATAAATTCAGGTCTACATTATATTAAATCCAATTCAAATGTTTACACAATCATGTGTTTGAGTTGTTGGCTACGTAAGTGAACTATCATGAGGGTGTCCTAAGTTCAAACCCTGGCTCTATCACTATTTATTTCTAACTTTTATTTTGAATACTCATTGCTAAAGACCTGAGCCCTCCCATGGGCGCGAGCGGAAGCTTCCACCAAATCTTCCATGCCCGCCAACATAGGCTACACCGTAGGCAACGACTCCTCCTCCATAGGCAGATAATGAGCACCCGTCTTGGTGCAGCGTGCGCTGATGCGGTGCTAAGTGTCTAGTATTTGCGTGAACATGTCATGGATTGGTACGACACTTGTGTAGGCGTTCACGACCTAATAGAGATCATCATAGTCCTTGACGAGGTCGGCAAGGATATACGAGATAAATTCCTCGTTGCAAAGAGGCATGCCGATGCTCGCGAGGGAGACAGCAAGGGACTTCATATGGTGAAAGTATGATGTGATAGTTAGATCACACTTCTTGAGGTCAGCCATCCCCTGACAGATGCCTGACCTTGCTCATGGCTGGCTCGGGATCCTCATGAGCAAGGATGGGCCAACGAGGCAGGAAAATCCCGCAAAAAATGAGGCAGGAGAAAAAAGATAAACCGAGAAATAAAAAGAAAATTAGTGAGAGAGAGGAAGAGGAAGAAGCTGACAAGTGGGGCCCTCTAAAATTTACAAAAAGGCCCCAATAGCTTCATCTATCTTGGTTGTAAAGCCTCCCCTGCCACATCACCACTGACAGTTGAAGCCTTTGTCAGTTTTAGTGTTAGCACAGTTGAAAACGTGAATTAGTGGACATTGTAACGAATTCTCACAAAACCGGTGGTTTTTTGCAATTTTGCTGAATAGTGGTGGTTATGCGGACTTGACGAGATAATGTGGTGTTTTTTTGGAATTAACTCTGAGGCAAGCCATCTCCTGATAGATGCCGGAGGACCACGCGATGGACGTGGATGCAAACATGCCACTCAACGTCTCTTAGGCTTCACGCGCGGTAGTTGCAAAGAGGACCATGCCGATGAACCTCTCGGTCATCGATGAGACAAATGCCACGCGAATAGTATGGTCTTCTTGCACCCACTATTGATGGACTGGGTTGGTCTACGCCGTCAGGACACCTTCATGCTCGACAGTGATGTAGGCAGCGGGGCACACCATTGATCCATCAATGCCATGGGCATATGGCTCCGAAGAAGAGGGGACACTTGGGACCTCCAAAACATATAATTATTGCTCGTTAGCTTGATCGTGATTACTACGAAGAGATTCATGATGTCACCGTGTTGGAGATCGCAGGGACTACAAACACCAACACGCCGATGGAAACCGGAGCGAAGGAGGCCGCACCCATGGGCGAGTAGCGACCATGAGGGGCGCAGTGAACGGTGGCGTGATCGGGATGGCCATCTCCAGTAGGGCGACGGAGAAGGGCACTGAAAATGGCTCCGAGGTCACCGGGAGCGTCGCCATCATGGATAGCGCAGAGCCGTCGAGGGCGTTGCGGAGGAGATCCTGACCTCAGGAGTTGTGGCTGATGTCGAGGAGGATTCCATGGTCATCACGCAAGGGCAGTGGCGGCGGCGGAGGAAGAGGCCGGCTGCGGAAGCGATCTAGGTCATAACTCTTGCTTTGATACCATGAAAGAATAAACGAGATGTGTTAGTGAGCATAGGAAGTAGTTAAATTTCTATGATATGTAGAACATTTTGGAACCGACAATAATTAAGACCATAGTTCAGAGTTGTACTCCCTCCGTATCGGTTTAACAGGCACGCACGTAGTTCAAGAAAACACTTTGACCATTAATTTAGTCAATAAAATATGGAAAATATGTCATAAAAACTATATCATTGGAAACTTATTTGAATATGAATCTAATGGCATAAATTTTATAGACATATAATTTATATTTTTTTGACAAAATTAATGGTCAAACTTTATCTTAAATTGCGTGCGCGCCTGTTAAACCGATACCGAGGAAATAGTACAATTTCCATCTGCTGATCGCCAAGTATGACTCGTTCTTAACATGTTTAACTGGCAGCCTTAGTTACGTGTTGTGCTAGATAGAGCTAGTAGCCTAGTTGTTTTTGGTTTTAAGCTAGTTGTGTACTTGTGTTAGTTGCGTGGACATTGACACGTTCTAAACTACAATTAACTCTCCATTTAGATGTGTTTTACCAATAAGACAAGAACAAAAGTGACATATGCGCATCAACCATGCATCATCGTCCTAAGTAAACTAATGAGGTCGCCGCGCGTTAACAACGGCTAGTAGCAAGCAACCTATCCACAGTTAGCTTGGTGTGCAAGTAGTAGTGATATTTTGTTACTTAATCCTTCTTTTGCCACGATGCCCAACAAAGCAGCAGCCTACGAGCGGCGCACAACGTGTTCTAACTTTGATCAGGATGTGCTCTGATATTGCCAAGGTTAATTCATTGGCGAGGTAATTAACAAGATCATGTGTATGTTTAGGAGTGCAACGTCGTTAGACAGCTGGTCCAGTGCAAGCCCGACAACAGGTAGTAGCTAGCATCAGACCATCAGTACAAGTACTGTAGTGTACATGGAGACGTGCAACGCAACAACCGGAAGAAATTGAAGGGAGATTCTCACAGCTGCAGGGTAGATGGCCAGACCAGATATCTATCACGCTAGCTAGCTCAACGTGCGTACGAAAGCGAAGTTGACACGCGGAAAATGAGCTGCCGAAATCGCTCTTTTCTAGCTGTGGAATATATGCCCCGGCCCGCTGAAAATCAAATATATCGCGCGCACTCGGTTTTACAAGTGTTTTTTTTTACAGCTAGTTCGATGATGATAGATATGTGTGTGTGAGTGATGGATGGTCACATACTCGCATCAGATCACATCTCTTTTCTCTTTTTGGACAGTGTGTTGATCGCGCTTTAGTTCCTTTTAGCTAACTTGTCAAAGAATTTATTCTCTTGTTTACCTTTTCGATTAGGTTAATTGCATCTACCATGTATCCACATCGTACCAAAACTTGTAAAATCCAGCACGAAACAGAGGCAGCGGGATACTTCAGCGCGGCAGGCCCATCATTATCTTTGTCCCTAGCTGTACAAAGAATAATTCCGTAGAGCACATAGAAGGAAAATATGCTGATTAAGCAGATTAGAGGAGCATGAAAGCTTGATCACGCCTGGATCTTACAAGTAATTGCCGCATGGGGGCAGTGCAAAGCTGCAGGATGGTGGAGGCACCGTTGTGTTATTTTCTTCACGCATTTCGGTGAACAAGGCATGCGCCTCAACTTTTGAAGAGAGATTGATAAATTCAGAGAAAGGTGACCGAGATACTGTGTGCGTGTGGACAGACCTGTGTGTGAACTGTGGAAAGAGCAGGACTCCGGAAAGGTTTCCTTTTTGTCTCATATTTTTTCTTGAGAACTATTTTGTCTCATATATCTCATATATATACGCGGACGGAAACGGACCGGCTCAACGCCAGCCCAACAAACAAACAAAAAAACCAGCACAAGGCTACGCCTCATTCCTATCAATACGGGTGCTCTTTTTTTTTGCAGGCAATACGGGTGCTCCTTGCTTTTTTTGAAAAACAATATATATTAAGCTAGCAAGCAGCCTCATTAAAAACCTTTCAGTCCACTTTGGTACCCTGATAAGAAAAAAAATGTGTCTGGTACTTCCTGCCCCGAAATTAAAGTACAGTTGCATCGTTCAGAAGTTTGTCTAGGAGGAAGCTAGGGGGTTCATCGACCTAATTACACGAAATATTCTCAGAACTAGCTAGCTCGTGTGCCACTTGGTTACCTTCCCTCGGACAAAACTTGAACGACACATCACCAATTCTGGACACAATATCAACGCAGTCCGCATAAATTGCAGCTGATGAGCTCCACCATCTTTGTTCCCCTGTCAACGCCTGGATAGTCTCTAAAGAATCGGACTCCACTATAATTCTGATCCTCTCTAATAGCAATAGATTCTGACATCTCTACACTCAGGACATGAGGGATCATAGTACAGCTTGCGGCTCTGAATTTTCCATCATAGTCCCGTAACACTGCTCCCGCTGCACCTGACATCTCCTCAAGATTAAAGGATGCATCCACATTAAGCTTCAAATACCTGGGTTCTGGTCTAGTCCACCGATTCACATTTGCAGCACTATTTTTCAACTGCGCTTTTTTTTTGCATTCGTCGTGATCGTGAGAATCGACAATTTGCATTTGAATAACGGCGGTACCTCCTCATTGTGTGTGCGCCGGCGACGTATCCACCAGATGTACTACGCCGCAACCGAGATTGTTTCTTTTAGGTTAACCACATCAAGACCCGGATAATTCTTATCAGGCATTCGGAGAAGGGCTTCAAGAACCGCTGAACCAGACCTATCAATCACCGAAGCCTCTACTATTATTTCATGCAAGCCAAGGCTGTGCCATAAACTCTTTGCAGTTTCACATTGGAATAGCAGGTGAAGGATATCTTCAGCTCCTGTATGGCAGATTGGGCACTCTTCGCTTCTACCAATGTGACGAGTAACAAGGATGCTTTTTAGAGGCAATATACCATGGAGAGCACACCACATAATTTTTTTTACCTTCCCCGGAATTTGCAGCTTCCAAAGAATCCTCCAAACTGGATTTTGAGCCGAGCTCCCTGGTAGCGCTAATAGGCCGGCAGAGGGGCCAAATTGGTGATGCCATTGAGCATGATACGCATACCTAACGGTGTAAAATCCATGCTTTATCAGTCTCCAGGATATAAAATCTGAAAAGTCATTAGGATTAAGGGGGATTTGTAAAATTCTTCAGGTATCTAGGAAATTAAAGATTAAACTCACCAACTCTTCACCCCATTGTCCTAAAATAGGATCCAGTAGTTAGCTGACTTTAGTTAACAACACCAAACCTCTAGGGGTAACAACTTTCCTGTTTGGACTTCTAGGGATCCAAGGATCGTTTCAAATATTTATGCTTTCCCCGTTGCCAACGCGCCAAATGTAGCCTCTTTTGAAGGTTGTCAAACCTGCTAAGATGCTTTGCCAAGTGAAAGAACACCTGGCCTTTGGCCCAGCTTTGAGAATATCACCTTGTGGATAATACTTGGCAACGTAGAACTTTTGCACGTAATGATTCTGGTTTCATCTATAAGTCTCCACACTTGCTTTGCCAACATATGGGTGCTCCTCGCTAGTCACTAGCTAGGCATGAAAAGCAGCAGCCACCTCCCGCAGCCCATTTTTCCTCAACCCATCTGCTCATGAGAGGCGGCGGCGGAGGCAATCCAATCTTCCCAATCTCCGGCTAGGGCGTTGAGCCTGGTTTCCTCTCCCTCCGCTTGCCGCTCTGGCGGCGGCGTGAGGGAGGGGGAACCTCATTCCTCCGTTCTGACATAGTAGTTAGGGTTAGTTTTTGTCTCCTATGGTGCGTCGTTGGGGTGGTGGGAGCGGCGCCCAGGCAAATAAATCTGCCACAACTCCACTGCCACACCGGCGGCAACCTTCACGGCGGCGTCTCGGAGTTGTTGGCAACGTGTGCTTGTTGATCTTTCAGGTCGGCGGCTTGGTCTTCTCGCCGTTCTTCAGATCTGGCGAGATCTGTTTCTCGACGTGTCACGGGCGTTTGTCGTTGTCCACGACGGCGCTGGGGGCCGGGGCGAGGTGGTTCTTCTAGAGCGAAGATGTTGGTCCGGAGGTGGTGGTTATGTCGTTCTTCTCCGACTTCGTCGATGGGAGGCAGCGTATCTTGGTCCAAGACAGCACGGGGACATCCCCCGGTCGACGTGCCACAACGACATGTGCCTCGCTGCTTGCAGTAGGCCTGTTCATCGACTCACAAAGCCTCGTTGACGATGGTTCTTTTTTGGATCTTGCAACGGTGGAGGCTCGGCGTCTCTTCTTGCGCTCGTCTCGGCGGCGTTGGAATTGGACGGCGGCCGCTGGCTACGGTAGTTGCAGGAAACCGTAGAGATCGTTTTGTATTTCTCGATCTTTTAGGTTTTTATCTGCAAATTCAGGATAATCATTTTATCCCGGTTTGTTTTTTAGTTTCTACATGTGTTGCTTCATGTAATTTGGTGTTCGATTAATGAAATATGTGGTTGCTCTAAAAAAGAAAGCTAGGCATGAAAAACAGCACAAGAAAGTTCAGTCCGCGCACAAACGTCGGCAGGTCCGTTGAACATATGTGTCGTTTGAGAAATTGAGTTAAGCTGGTAATTTTTAGTTGACTGTTTCTTTTAGTAAAAAAAACCTGAGAGTATTTTATTTTTATCTTTCTGCCACGAGCTTGGTAGCCCTACCCGTCCTTGCCAGAGCGCATCCGCCGCCGGTGCTCTGCTCTGATCCACCCCGGCCGCCGTCTTCGCCACGTCAGCTCGACCCTCCACAGGTATGCGCCCGCCTCTCCACTCTCTCCCTGCGGATCTGATATGTGATTGCTCACCGTTCATTGGTCTTCTACTGTTCTACCATCCAAACCCTATAACCAATTCGTGATGATCATGTATCTACATCGTTAATAGCTCATGGTTTTCCCGCTCTGACTTAGCGTATGCGTCTGGAACTCTGGATACATCTAGAAAGAAAAAAGGAAGGGGCGTGCTGAGCGTCCCCCGGGGGATCAAATCCCGGATCCCCCGGGTCGCCAGCCGTCCGTTGTCATGCATCCAAACCGTACATCCCGAGTCAATGCTCCCGCACCTCTTAAAAAATTGGAAAAAACAGCACTCCAACCGCGCCTTCCGGAACTGCCGCCGCCGTCGACGAAGCGCTGCACCGCGCCTCCCGGAACTGCCGCCGCCGTCGACGAAGCGCTGCCGCCGCCGACGAAGCGCTGCACCCGCGCCTCCCGGAACCGCCGCCGCCGTCGACGAAGCGCTGCATCCGCGCCTCCCGGAACTGCCGCCGCCGCCGATGAAGCGCTGCACCCGCGCCTCCCGGAACTGCCGCCGCCGACGTAGCACCGCGCCCGCCCGAAAGCACCTCCGCTCGTATCGGCAGCCTCACCGGCGACGTCGACTCCTTGGGTAGCACAACCTTCGTTCCTTGGTAGCAAACCCATCGTTCGTTGGTAGCACCTTCGCTCCTAACTTCGGCGAGACCTCCGCCTTGCAGCATCCCACCTACGGCAAGCAGCAAACGCCGCAACCAAATGGTAGCAGCGATGCCTTTCTTTTGTAGCATCTGTGCTCGCCTATGGTAGCACCGCCACCTCCCATGGTAGCACCGGCGACCTTTTTTGGTAGCAGCTCGGACCGCCAGACGTAGCAGGCACCGCCACCGCTTGGAGCAGAGTCGTCGACCTTTGGTAGCAGCGCCCCTGGCCGAACGTAGCAGCCGCCGCTGTTTGCAGCAGAGCCGCCGGCCAGACGTAGAAGGCTTCCCTGTCGTTTGCAGCAGCGTCGCCGGCCTTTGGTAGCAGCCCCGCCGGCCGGACATAGCAGGCGTTCCCGCCGCTTGCAGCAGCGCCGCTGGCCTTTGGTAGCAGCGGCGCCGGAGGGATGTAGCAGACACCGCCGCCTTCGGTAGCATCGCCGCCGAGGTCGGACGTAGCAGACCCGACAACGAATGTAGCACCACCGGCGACGCCTGTTGTAGCGAACGCCGGTGCCCTGTGTAGCAACCCCTGCCTCCACATGTAGCAGACGCCGACGCCCTTTGTAGCAGGCGCCGCCGCCGCTCGCAGCTCCAACGCCGGCGCTCGCAGCATCACGCATGGCAGCTCCTTCGCCGCCCGAATCCATCAGAGGCTGCGCGGCCCCACTCCTCCGGCGTCCATGGCGCAACTTGCAGTGGCGGCGGGACTTGCAGTAATGGCTGGCGGCGAGAGTCGCAGCAACACACTGAGGAGGAGGAAGAAGGATGGATTGGGGGCGGCACGCTCGCGGAAATGGTGGCCGGCGGCGGGGCGGTGCGCTCGTGGAGGTGAAGGCTGGAGGAGTTTGGGAAAGGATAAGGAAGAAGAAGGCGTTGGGGAATGACTGAATGAGTGGAGGAGGTGAATCGGGGGAGGAGATATGGCGTCGTGGTGGACCCCACTAGCATCGCTGTCCACAGAAGAGGGACGCGTGGCACGCGATGGAGGCGGAGGAAAAGAAGGCTGATCCCCCGGGGGAACACCAGCGTTTTCCAAAAAGGAAACACATCATTTGATACTAACCTGCGAGAAATCTGAAAGAAACCAAATCTATGAGCTTCGGCAGCGAGCACCTGTTAAGAATTTTAATGATAGGTCGCTAGTAAGGAAACAGGAGACGAGTTTTCTCTCTATCATAACATCAGCCGAGAACATTGCGAATTGAACTCTGTATCGATAGGACGATGTGCAAACTAGGATCTAATCAATGAATCTACTAATTTGGTGCGTAAGAGCATCTCTAGCTGTGTCCCCTAAATCGACCTCCAAAGATATTTGGGGCGCGTTAGACATTTTTTCCTTTCTCAGCCGCACGCTCTACACGGCCCAATACGGTGTCCGGCGCCCCAAGGCCGTCCCCGGTCCGCAGGGGACGCTCTAGGCACGCCGGACACAGTGAGAAACGAGGCGAGGAGTGGCAGGTCCGACGAGTCAGTGACACGGAAGTCTAAAACCCCGTCTTCTACCTCTGCTAAAGCGACGTTAATGGCGCTCAGCTTTCCCAGGCGACACAGTGAAGCGTCTCGTCGTGCATGGCCGCGTGGCCATCCGCGTCGGCGTTTATTGCGGCCAACGCCCCACTGCCGTCTTGCCTGTCGCCGTTGTACAATAAAGAGTGTCCCTCCTTCCTCTCGCCACGTTCCCCATTCCAATCTCGCCGCACCTCCTTCCTCGGCGCCAATGTCATCCTCCCGCAAGAACATCCTCGCGACGACCGCTACGGACGCGGCAGCCTCACGGTGGCGGAGGCGTGGGCGATGTACCGCGCGAGGTACCCTGTCCCGCCAGACATGCGTCTGCCAAGCAGCGGCGACTGGAGGATGGTCGTCAACGGGGTCGGCGTCCCGCCACCGTCGGGAACCGAACGCTGGAGGTGCCGAGGATTGAGCCGATCCCACCGGGGCCCCACCGATAACGACGACTGGTGGACGGACTTCTTCCAGGCGCAGTACGACGCCGACATGAACAACATCGACGGCCTCGTCGGCCGGAGGAACACTTGGAACAAGGAGGGGCGCCCCCGTTCCCGGGCGCACCCTCCCGAACATCGTCGACGACATCCACAACGGCGCCCCACGGCTGGAGATGCCACCTTCCCCGCCACCATCTCCTTCGGCCGCAGCGTGCTGGCAACCGAGGAGGACGTACTTGTCCTCCTCGAACTCTTCTTTTCGGGGCTGGCGCGATCGACGCCTTCCTCGCACCGCCCCACGCCATAGAGCGTTCTGAAGCGCGAGGTGAAGGAAGAGCCGGAGTACGCGATGCCGCCCGCGATTCGGAGGCGTGGCGGAAGCAGCATCAACTTCTGCGAACGCGCCGGCGGCGCCCTCCTCGTTCCGAAGCCGGAGGTGAAGGAGGAGCAGGACGACTAGGAAGTCGTGATGGCCGCACGTGTGGCGGAGTACGAGCGGCAGCAGCGACGACCCCGAGGACTGCCCAGGGTTGCACGCGGCGTTCATGGCGTCGTTGAACGATAAGGACGCCTGGAGGGGAAACCTCGACGCGGCAATCGCCATGTCCATCCACGAGGCTAGGATGTCGCTCGTCGACCTCACCAACGACGGCGAAGCTGGGCCAAGCGGCGCGGTGAAGGACGAGCCCGACGAGCGCGGCAAGTAGGACGTGCAAGTACTACTAGATTAGGGTTCAGGCTTAAATTTCATCGAATTTCGTTCGAATCTATGTAATATATAGCAAGTTTGAATAAATTCTACCGTTTTTGATTAAATTTTGAAAACCTCAAATTATGTTTGGGAACGTGGCTGGGGAGCAACGTCCCCCAAATACGGCACGAAGAAAAAACACCCCCCAAACGCTAAATCTGACGCTGTTTGGGGGACGCAGCTGGAGATGCTCCAAGTATATACTTTCTTATTGCATTGATAACACTCTGCTTCATGGAGTGAATGCAACTTTTATGTGGTTGGGTGCACTTTACACGCTAATATATCCTTGATTCTAAGAATAGAATAACTCTTCAGATTGAATTCCATTATAATAGTATATTTCTGTTATCATGTTTCACAGAACTGCTTCTGTTTTTTTCTGACATGTCATTTTTTGCGTTCCAGTAAACAAGCATAAATAGATGGACTCCAAGCGAAGGTTTCTAAATCTCTACTATTAAGAGCAAAGTGGTGAATGCCTGGTGTCACATTTTCAGGATGGACAATAATACCCCCACGTCCTCAATTCATATTTCCTCCCTCAAACCACCCGGTCCGCACTCCTCAAAAATAGCTAACCATCTTATCTTATCTTATCTTATCTTATCTTATCTCTACTATTAAGAGCAAAGTGGTGAATGCCTGGTGTCACATTTTCAGGATGGACAATAATACCCCCACGTCCTCAATTCATATTTCCTCCCTCAAACCACCCGGTCCGCACTCCTCAAAAATAGCTAACCATCTTATCTTATCTTATCTTATCTTGCTAATAGGAACAACTACCTTGATGGAGTTATCACAGTTTGACTCAATTTACCACACGCATATCATCATGGCAACCCATCGTTTCCGACTCTGGTGGCGTGGTATCGCCGCACCGATGGGTGGGAATGCCAGGCGCAAATCTGGAAGGTGTAGCAGTGCGAGTCGGCTTTCCCATGGTGCGTGACCGTCGCGGCCGCCGGTAGCTCTTTGGATGAACGGGGCGACTGAATTTTTTCGGCTCTTTGGATGGAGGAGGGAGGGAGTAGATCGAGGGTTAAGCAGCGACCATGGCGTGTGGTCTACCGCGTATGCCTCATTTGCCGTGCGCAAGAGAAATTGAGAAAAGAGATGAGAATAGCTGGAAACATAGATTTGGCTTGTGTGTTTACTGCTGCCGCTGACTGCTAGCGCGCGTGTTTGCCTGCCAATTGCAAAGGTGTGTTTCCGCTTCGTCTTATTTTATCTCAGAATGATGTGCTTTCTTGTGTATGCTGCTAATTGCTATTGATGCTCACGTACAGGAGTGTTAGATGTTGCTTTCCTGACTGCTGTAAAACTTTTTGTTTCCAGCGCCTCAGGCCGGCAACCAGCGGGCCACGCCTCCATCCAACGGCACCGCGTTCAGGTTTTTTTGACATACGAAGTGGTGATCCTATTACTGCTTTGTTGACTTCTGTCATGTCTTTGGATACTTCACCGTTCAGATCATGTGGTGATCTTGCTTAGCTTATGTAAGTAATTAGTCTGAGATATTTGATTTATTGAGATTGCAGATCCGATATTTTTTTCTCTCCCCTGAAGTCTCCGATCTGTTTATTTGTTCTATAATTGCTTTTGGATTCTGTCTTTTCCTGTTTTTATTACCGATGTATTCATGGATCTTGGATCCTCCAAAATCTGTTTTGCTTGTTTGTTAATATATGCAGAATCTATGATATATTCATGATAACCTGTGACCGTGGAACATGATTGTAGCCTGATGTAAATTTCTGACGTGGAGAGGGCTCACGTTGGTCCATGCATCTTATTTATCTACTTCATGTTGCAGAAAATTCTTGTTCATATACTCCATTATATTTATTGAGCCAATCGTTCTTGTTCAAACAGATTTTTTTGTTGAAGGGAATCTCAAGAACAAATGCTTCAGATCCAAATGTCAATGGATGGTTTGTTCTGAATAAAACTTTTGTTTAATCTCCATATGTGTAAATCGTGTTGGAATTTTGTACAATTTTTTATGGGTAATATCAAAAATTAATTTCGTATCATATAAAAAATATGGCAATGTCAGAAATAAATTTCCATCATATGATTTTTTTGTTGTGCCATGAGAATGGGAAAGAGCGGAGAAAAATGAACGGTAAAGTTTGTGTATTATAAACCAATTTTACGGTTCAAACTGATCTATTGAATGATTCTGGTTCATGCCATATTAATTTCCCATTCTATCCTGGACAGAACTACATCGAGGTCGACCTTGTTTTTGCTTATAGTCAGGTCACCGAAACTATCCATTTGTGGTAAAGGAATATTTCCAAAAATAGTAATAGTGGACCCGCGTGGGAACCAAAGGAAAGCACGGACAACTCTTCAACGGCGGAGTAACAACCGTGTGGCTGATGGAGGAGTGGTTTAGCTCCGGAGGGCGGGGAGGTCGGCAGCCTGAACCGTCCGCCGAATGGCAGGGAGGCCGGCAGCCGAAACCGTGCGCCGGGGGTGTGGAGGCCGACGGTGAGTGGCTCGGCGCCGGAGGATGGGATGGACGTGAGAGAGCTAGCCGTGGATGGGCGCCAAACAGCGAGTGACCTTGGCGACGTGTGTGGCCACAGGCGGCATGAGTAACCCATGCGGTGGTGTCGGGAGAATGTGAAATTGCGAAAAGTTTGTTATTTTAAAATTAAAGTTGGGGACATTTGGGTGAGGAAGAAAGCAGGATGTTCCGACTTTTCTCAGTACTCCAATACCAACAAGCACTGACATGTAGTTTTCTGTGGTTATCATTACAAAAACAAAGTATTACAATCCTAATGACCAAGAGATAATAATATTTTCCATTTATTTGCAAAAAAATGTTTGGTTACTTAGTATTTTCTTTTATGCTTTCATGCGATAAATGATTTGTTCATCCAATTTGCACCGGGAGTACTTTATGTTCACATTCTTATATTTTTATGAAAATAAAACTTCATGCTAACTCGATAGATTGATTGTGCAGGATGGCTACGAGTTGACAAAGAGATTTTTGATACACATACTCAAGTACCTTGCTAATGACATTGAAAATAACATACATGATGTTGTGCGAGCATATGTTATTCACGATCAACAGAGCATGGATTTAATAAATAATATAAGAAATAATATGTCAGTCTCGTTGCCTTTTATAATTATTACACTAAATTATGTGATATGATCTTATGATATTTTAAATATTATGTGGTTATTTTTATGTACTTAAATATTTTTACGCATCATTTACACTTGTAATATTTGTGAAACTACATAAAGTAGAGATCCATGTAATATTGTGACTGGCATAAGGTAGGGAGCCGTGGCGAAGCACGGGCATTCCACTAGTGATGACCTAGTGGTGGAAATCCTCTCTCGGGTGTCGTTCAACTCATTTTGCCGCTTTAAATGTGTCAGCAAGGTCTGGCTTGCTTTTTCCTCTGATCCACACTACCGTCAAATGCTACCGAAAGTCCCAACGGGTCTTCTTCTTGGACGTGAATCTTCTGTCCAGCTTGTTAGCCTCTCCCTAAATGATGAGGAAATCGATGGACCCCTTGCATTCTTGCCGCACCACGAGCATTTAGAACTTGTGGACTCTTGCAATGGCCTAGTTCTTTGTAAGTACAAGAGCTGCCATACTTCGGAAAATCCATAGTTGAACCGGCGGGCATGTGCACCTGCCGGAAAGCGGGCTTCTATTGGTCCAGGTGTGAGGTGGGCCCCACATAGCAGTTGCGGATTTTTTTGATACAAAGGGATACGGATACAATACATAGGAGTGGTCCACACTAATGAGAGAGAGAGAAGCACGGTGACCTCCGGCACATCTCCGGTGAGCAACCGCCCCACTCCCCAATCATTTTTCCGCGCCGCCCCCAAGCTCATGTGCACCGCGGGGCCCGCGCCGCCTTCATGCTACCGCCGCTCGTCGCGGCGCCCTCCGCCGCGAACCTCCACCACGCGGAGGCGACCACCATGGCGTGGCAAGCTTGGGGCGGGGCCGGCGTCGGGGACAGGGGCGGCGCCGACGTGGCGTCGGGGACGGGGCAACGTCGAGGCGGCGTCCGGGCGAGCTCGGGATGGGGACGACATCGGGGACAGGGAGGCGTCGAAGTGGCGTTGGTGACGGGGTGGCGTCGACGTCCAGGCGAGCTCGGGACGGCCGGACGGGGCCGACGTCGGGGACAGGGCGGCGTCTAGGTCGCGTCGGGGACGGGCGGCGTCGAGGTCCGGGCGAACTTGGGACGGGGACAGGGCGGCGTCGATGTGGGGTCGATGTGGCGTCGGGGACGGGGCGGCGTCGATCTGGAATTCTGGATCGACCACCGGCGGCGGGCGCTTGCCGTCGAGCTACGGCATGCGGACGAGGAGCAGGAGGCCGTGGCGCTCTGGTCGCGCACGAACTGCTCCCGACCTGCTCGCGCATGCGGACGACGAGCAGGAGGTCTGCCGCGGCCGCCCCGACCTGCTGGCGCACGCGGACGAGGGCGTGGACAACCCTCCGTCCCCAACGCCGCCGCCTCCCGAGCTGGATGAGCAGTGGCCGTGGTGCTCCGCCGTCGCGCACGCCGCGTGAAGCGATGAGTGAGGATGAGGATTGATGGGTCGGGGGAGAAGATAGATGAGCCCCACACGGGGTATGCACTGTCGTTTTGTACCAGTTAATGAAGTACACCCATACAGCAGTGGTGTTGTGGGTATACTTCATGGGTGTACCATCGACAGTGCCTAGATCCAGCAAGCCCGGGTGGCCCATAGACGGTGATGGTGGCATGAGGCCCATCGGGCGGCCCAGTTGCTGTTGATCATGAAGGATGAAGTTCGGCCCAGGATCGATAGCCGGATCCGCACCGACCTTTGGAGGAACCCGGATCCGTGGAGGCCCATGAGGAACCCGGATCCAGACGACATATAGGGAAGGCGGATCCTTGACGTACAAGGTAACGTAGACTAGGCAATCTGTAATCCGGCTAGGACTCTCGTGTAAACCCTAGATCCGTGCGCTTTATAAGCCGGATCCCAGCCCTAGAGACACAACCACAACCATTGTAACAACGCGCAAGCGCCCGCCCTGCACAAGCAGCAGTAGGCCTCGTGCGTGTGTTCCGAAGGTAACTCGCGTACCACCGTCCCGTGTGCACTCCGCCCTATGGCCCCTACTTCTTCTCCCCTCGTGAGGATCCCTCCGAGGTATTGTCGATTAGGCAACGACGGTTGGCGCCCACCGTGGGGAGAGGCGTGGAGGCCGGAACCGGGAGGGCTCCGCCATGGGAAGCTACGACGACTCGATCGCTGTGGGCGCGTACTCTACGCCGGGAATTTTCCGATCGTCCGTCCGACGACTCTGGATTCCGGCTAGGACAAACCCCGTCAAGCTCTCCATCGTCCCAATCGGCGGCATCCACATCTTCATCGGCGAGACCGTCGATTCCGAAACGCATTGTACGCGACGCGTCCGTCGAGGCCGGACGCAAGATTCGATCCGAGTCGCAGGAGCTTCTTAAGGAAGATTCCGCCTTAGATCGGAAAAATCAAAACCCACCCAATCCGCCCGAGCGGAGAAAACGGTGGAAGACCAATGCAGATCCGCCTCTCCCAGGTGTTAGAGAAGCAAAGGTGTCACTTCGTGCACTTCTTGGCCCATACCGCAGGAGATGCCCTCCACCAGGATGAGGCCGATCCTTTGCAGGTTGAGGCACCCGGAAACAACGTAGCTCCGGATCTGCCAGAGGCCGGAGACAGCGACGCTCCGGGGCAAGAGGAAGCCGGAAACCCTGAGGAATCAATCCTCGGTAACCTGAGCGCAAATTCCGACGATGCCTCCTCAATAGGCACAGACAATCGCTTGACGAAGGAGCTCGCGATTGGGGAAGAAGATGACGGCGCTTCATCCATGAATACGAGGAATTCAACCGCAAGCTCGAGGAACTCGGAGGCGGTGAGCAAGCTGAAGTGGAATCCGCCCAGCCGATGCAGGTTCTAGCAACCGTGGCACCGCTGGATCAGCCGGAAACGGAAGACGAAGCCTCCAACTCCGACCCAGGACCATCCAACGTAAGGTCTCCGTTAGATCGGGCACGACCGCGAAACGATGTCCTGTCACCAGAAGAGATGGTCGAGCAAGCACGCATGGATTTAGTCGCAAAGTCTGATATCCTCAACAAGCCAATAACTCCCGAGGAAGCTGCAGATCCGGAGGCCTTAGAGGCCAAAAGACAGGAGATGCTAGCGACTCAGAAGTTTGCCAAGACCGCAGCCGCAATGCTGGAAGAAAGAACCATAGCGGCGAACTTCGTGGACCACTTTCAGAAGAAGGATCGCGAGGTCGATGAATCTCTCGAAAAGGTCAGGCAACTCGAGAAGCACTGGGAGGCCAAGGTAAAATTTGAGGAGGAAGAAGCTAGAATCAGGCGAGAGGCCATCCTTCCCCGCAAGATTACCTTCGCAACACCCACAGCAGCCGCCCGCAACTCCAAAGGATAACATGAAGAAGGCTGCGGAGCTCCTAAAGAAGAAGGACGAGGAGATTGACATCAACTACGTCGAAGCTCGTTGCCTCAGAATGCAAAGAACAAAGAAGGCACTTCGCGCCGGTTAGCATCCAATCCGGAACAATGCATATCTACCGCACAGAAGGACGCCACAGCAGTTCAACACCGTGATGGCGAATCGCGCACCGGATCCACGGAGCGAAGGAGGAAAGTTAGAGATCATCCGAATCCAATCCCGGTGTCTTCGGATTCAACCCCGAAAAATCCGCTAAAGGGAAAGGATCCGATGTATACTGGCAGAGACAAGTACCGCCATCACCGCCACCCCGAGCTTCGCGTCCTCCGCTACCTCCTCGACGTCGTAGTCCCGCCGGAAACACAAGGCCCCATGGGCCAGGTGGAATCAATATCCGCGACAACATGCCGCCTCCTAGAGACAGGAGCAGGGAACGTACGCCGGAACCACGCAGAAGCCGGAACCAAGACCGCGACCCCGAGCCTCGTCGGAATCAAGAACGCGACCCGAGCCTCGCACAAGGACGCGATCCGGAACCAAGGAGAAACTGGAACGAAGAGTGCGCACCTGAGCCACGCAGGAGCCGGAATGACGGAGGCGACCACCACCAAGGTGAAAGGAGCCACCGAAGCCGGAGCCAGCCGAGGGAGCCACGTCGTGAGTCCGAAGGCGGAAGATCATCTTACAGGCCCCCTCGCAGATCTCCCTCGCCACCACAAGCGGAGGCGGAGGTGGAGGCGGAGGCAGAGGCCGGAGATCCTGCTCCCGCTCGAAATCACCCGGCGGTGCCCCCGCGATGCCCGGGATCGCCTCAACGAGTACAGATCCGACTACATCGGTCCAAGGTGCTTTGGCCGATGATCCGAGAGGAACCAAAGCCAAGAAGCTTGAACCTTAAGCTACCAGGAAACTTGAAGCATTATGATGGCAGCGAGAGGCCGGATACCTGGATTGAGGATTACTACAATGCGGTAACCTTCGCCGAGGAACCCCGAATATAGCCTGCCGCATGCTCCAGTTGTACCTTATTGGTCCAGCTCGTGTTTGGCTCTGACCTTGAGGAAAACACTATCTTTTGCTGGTTGGACCTGAAGAAGGCTTTCGAAACCACTTCGGGGTACCTACAAGAGACCGGCCACCACCAGCGATCTTCAAGCTTGCATCCGGAAGAAGGGCGAGACATCTAGAAGCTTCCTCACCCGATGGTTGGCAACCAGAACGAGCGAGAACGTAGATAACCGCACAGCAATGCACGCCTTCATTGGTGGTTTGCAGGCGTGGGGGGCTGCTGCGCCACAAGCTTACCTGCCTGGTGAACGCGAACAAACTCACTCTTGATGAGATGATAAACATCGCCGCGATCATACTCGCCGATGACGACGCAGGCGGAGATCTCGCAGCTACAGCCATACCCCTGCACCAAAAGAAAAACCGTGATAACGGCGTCGGCAAACAACAAGCGGAAGAACCCTCCCGAAGACCAGAAAGGCGGAGGATCCGACATGGTAGCCATGACGTTCCAACGCGGAGGTCCAGGAGGCGGAAGAGGCCGCAGACGTGGAGGCGGAGGGCAGGGCCAGCAGCGCCGACGAGGTCACCGCAGCCGATCCCGCGCCCCCAAACGTACGAGGAATACAGGGATATGCCGTGCCGGCCCATCTGGATCCGGCTACGGGCAAATCCACCCATACCAATCGCAACTGCAAGTGGGTCAACGATCTGAAGAACGACCCGGAGGCAGGATACAAGCGAGCCCAAGCACCGCCCGCGCGGCAAAGGAGGCAAGGGCAAGAACAAGGACAAAGAGGAAGACACTCCGAGGCCATGGACGAGGATGACGCTCGCCGGAACCCAAGGAGGGTACCGCAGCTAACAAGTCCAACCCCTTCGGCAAGAAGAGTGTCGGAACTTACCACACCTTCCTCGGAACCCCAACTGTCCGCGCGAAAAATCGGCGCTCCGGATCTTGAACGCCCGGCTGTGCCGCGTATGTCAAGTGGTCGGAGAAAGCTCCTTTGAGGTCGGATCACCCGGCCGTCATCCCCAAAGAGTGCTACGCTGGGTTGTGAGTCCCCGCATAGACGGGTATGACTTCTCCAAGTGTCTTATGGACGGAGGAGCTAGCCTGAACATCATGTACCTGGAGACCCTGGAGAAGATGAACCTCACCAAGGAACAGCTCAAACACAGCACCACTGAATTTCACGGTGTGGTTCCGGTAAGAAGGCAAACTCTCTGGGCAGCATCAAACTTCCCGTGGCCTTCGGCAATGTGAATAACTATCGCGAAGAGATGATCACGTTTGAAGTGGTGCCCTTCAAAAGCTCCTACCACGTGATCTTCGGCAGGCCCACCTACCACAAGTTCCATGCCAGGGCATGCTACATCTACAACAAGCTCAAGATTCCGGGTCCTAACGGTTGGATCACCGTGTCCGGAGACTACAAGAAAGCTAGGGACTGCGAGGAAGGCGAGGCCGCCTTTGCAGAATCCGTCATATCCGGAGAGGAGCTGCATGGCTGAGCCGCGGTGGATCCGACGATATGCAGACCACCAAGCAGATCTCCGAACAGAAGACCTCGTTCAAGGCCGCGATAGAAACCAAGAAGCATGACCTCATTGAAGGTGACAACTCCAAGCAGGTTTCAGTCGGAGCCAACATGGACCCCAAATAGGAAAGCGCGCTCGAGTTCCTCGAGCTAACATGGATATCTTCGCATGGCAACCTTCTGACATGTCCGGAGTACCAAGGGAACTCGCCGAGCACTACCTCAACATAAATCCGGGTGCAAAACCGGTGAAGCAAGCTATGCGACGCTTTGGAGACAAGAAGCGCCGCGCCATAGGAATGGAATTAGCAAAGTTACTAGAGGCAGGTTTTGTAGTAGAAGTTATCCATACTGATTGGGTCGCAAACCCCGTCCTTGTACCCAAAAAGAATTCTGAAATACTAAGAATGTGCATCGATTACTCCGGCGTGAATAAGCATTGTCCGAAAGATCCGTTCCCTTTGCCGCGCATTGACCAAGTCATTGATTCGACGGCGGGTGTTTTCTTGACGCATATTCCGGGTATCATCAGATCTTGATGAAGGAGTCTGACCAAAAAGCGACCTCTTTCATCACACCCTTCGGCACATACTGCTATGTTACCATGCCCTTTGGCTTGAAAAACGCAGGTGCCACATACCAACGTACGATGCAGCGGTGCTTGAAGGACCAAATCGGCCGGAACGTGCACGCGTACGTCGACGACATCGCGGTCATGACCCGAAAGGGATCCGACCTGCTGAGCGACCTTAAGTAAACCTTTGATAATCTCCGACGGTACAAGATGATGTTAAATCCGCTAAAGTGCGTCTTTGGCGTACCTGAAAACTCCTTGGCTTCATTGTTTCTCACGGGGGAATCGAAGTTAACCCGGAAAAATCAAGGCTATCCTGAACATCAAAAGGCCAACTTGTCTCAAAGATGTGCAACGATTAACTGGTTGCGTTGCAGCAATCGTAGATTTGTTAGCCGTCTTGGCGAAAAGCCCTACCTCTATACAAGTTGAAGAAAACAGACAAATTTGTCTGGACGAGGCAGAGATAAAGCACTTCAGGAGTTGAAGAACATACTCTCCTCCCCTATATTGGGCTCCAGCTGAGTCGAGCCTATGTTCCTCTACATAGCGGCTACCAACAAAGTTATCAGCCTCGTAATCGTGGTGGTGCGAAAGGAAGAAGGATTTGAGCACGGAGTCCAAAGGCCTGTCTATTACATTAGCGAAGTCTGACGGAATCCAAGCAGATACCCTCACTTTCAAGCTAGCATACGGAGTTTTCCTAGGCAGCCGGAAGCTGAGACACTACTTCCGGAGCACCCAATGACAGGTGAGCAAAGCTCCCCTGGCAACAATCATCAACAACTCCGACGCAACAGACGCGTAGCAAAATGGGGCATCGAATTATCTGCCTTTGACATCAACTACGAAGCCCGAACCGCAATCAAGTCTCAAGTTCTAGCGGATTTCATCGCAGATTGGACTGAAACCGGAGGGCACACCTGTGCCGGAACCTGAAGCTTGGGTCATGCACTTTGACGGATCCAAGCAACATCAAGGCTCGGGGCTGGAGTTACCCTGAAGTCACCTACCGGAGAAGAACTGCAGACGTTCTGCAGATTCACTTCGAAGCAACCAATAATATGGCGGAACGAGGCTCTACTACACGGTCTGCGCATCGCTAAGGAAATTGGGATCAAGCACATCATATGCTGCGGAGATTCCGACCTGGTGGCACAACAAGTAGCCGGAACCTGGAACGCCAAAAACTCCGTCATGGCGGCTTACAGAGACGAAGTGGACGAGATCGCCAAGTGCTTCCTCGGATACGAAGTCAAGTACGTCAGAGAGACGATAACACAGCAGACATGCTGTCCAAGCTCGGATCAGAAACCAATTCCGCCTGGAATTTTCCTTGAGCATCTGCGAGTACCCTCAGTGAAGGGTGCAAACCCGGAAAATCCCGATCTGGCAGTTTTTCTCCGGCTAAGGAAGTGATGGCAATCATTCCGGCCTGGACTCAGCCGTTTCTGGACTATCTCATTGATCAAAAGTTGCCGGAGGACGAGGTCCACGCACGTCAGATCATCAGACGAGCAAGATCCTACACAATTGTTGATGGACAGCTCTACAAACGAAGCAAACGGGGTATTTCTCAAATGCGTCTCTAGTCAAGATGGCATTGAAATCCTCAGAGAGATCCAGGGGATTGCGGGCATCATGCCGCCCCCTCCCTCGTTGCAAAAGCTTTCGGTTGGGATTCTACTGGTTAACAGCTAAAGAAGATGCTGAGAAGCTGGTAAAAACTTGCCGAGGTTGTCGTACTACGCTACTCAACCAAACGCTCCAGCCCAAGAGCTGAGGACCATCCCTATCACCTGGCCGTTCGCGGTCTGGGGGCTCGACATGGTTGGTAAGTTAAAGAAATCATCTCCTGGTGGCCATGAATACCTCCTGGTCGCTATTGACAAGTTCGTAAGTGGATCGAGGCGAAGCTGAGAAAAGCCGACGGTGCTACGGCACTAAAATTTGTTTGTAGCCTCGTGACGAGATTCGGCATCCCACAGCATAATCACAGATAACGGCACAAACTTTGCGCAGGGAGAACTCAAGGATTATGCGATGAAGTTGGGATCCGGCTTGACCTTGCATCTGTGGCCCATCCACAATCTAATGGTCAGGTCGAACGAGCCAATGGCCTTATACTAGCCGGAATCAAACCTCGCCTTGAAGAACCTGCGCCGCGCAGCCGGAGCTTGGGCTGATGAGCTAGACTCTGTTGTGGAGTTTACGAACCACCCCTAACATCAACAGGATTTACTCCCTTTTTCCTGGTATACGGATCCGAAGCTGTGCTCCCGACATCATCCATGATTCACCGCGAGTTTCGCCTACAATGAAGAAACTGACGAGGCTCGACAGCTATCTGTGGACCCGATCGAAGAAGCTCGGAATTTAGCTGACCAACGCTCCACCATTTACCAACAGAAGATCCGACGCTATCATAGCCGTCGAGTTCGGAACCGCTCGTTCATGGTCGGAGACTTAGTCCTCCGCCTTCGCCGGTGAAAGATCACAAGTTGCAATCTCCATGGGAAGGACCTTTTGTCATCAGCAAAGTACTACACAACGGATCCTACTATCTCGTTGATTTCCGGGAACTAAAGGATAGACCTGCTAACTGGCATCGGAAACGGAAACGAGAAGATCCGGGTGACATATATGATGAAACAGATCGTCCCTGGAACATAGCACAGCTACGTCCTTTCCACACTTAGCGCTTTACGCATTACATACCTTGTAATATCTATGATACATGATCAATGAAATAAAGCTTTTGGTTCACTCTTAGAGTCATTTACCTCCTTTAATTTTTCATTTCTGGATCGTGTATGTTTTTCCGACTAAAACCGCAGAGCTGGATCTTTCCGCCTAGGCGTGTATGAAAGTTGTGATTTTCAAAATCGTCCTTTAGGACGTAAGCTTAAGTTTTCTGGCGGAAATTTCTGTTGCAAACCCATGGATTCCTGGTAGCGACTTCCGGCACTTGGGCTGGGGGCTTGTTTCCGCGGTTATTGACGGATGGCCATTGGGCTTCGTCGCCGCTGGCGAGCGTTTCCGGCACGGGTTTTCCGGCTCGTGGAAGGTCAAGTGGGCAAGCCGGAAATTATCAAACCAGCACTTGCTTTCCAACAAAACGAAACATGCAAATAATATTAAAACGGATAGCAGGATAAGTGTTTTCCGCCCGCGCATAACATGTTTTCGTCCCTATCTAACTTAAGAATTTAAGTTATTACAAACCCACTTTGGGGCCAAAATGATGCAACTGTGTTTCATTGTTCAAACAGGAACTCTACTCGGAGCTCTCCTCTTCAGATTCCTGGTAGGCGGAGCCATCGTCGTCGCTATTGCCGGAGCTGGCCTCAGAGCCGTCACCAGAACTTCCTCCGGAATGTTCGAGGCTTGACCCGGAACCCTCCGCGTAATACTCCGGCTCGCCTTCCTCCTCCTCTGCATCGGAAAACCCTTTGGGCAAAGCATGCTTGTTGTACCAGAACGAGTGATTCACTCGCCGGACAAACAACTGCTCGTACCCTACTCGCAGGAAAGTGAGCCTTGCAGGTGGCTAAGACCAGGGAGGCAACCCCGCGCGCGGAAGATTTCTGCCAATCCTTAATGAAGTCCGGCACCAGTTCCATCAGTTGGGTCATTGTGTCGATCACAGAGGTTTTGGCCTTCTTCAAAGACAAGGTCTTGGCAATTCCGCGACAGGCTTCAAACAACCCGCCAATAGATTTGTGCGCTTCTTCGTATGCCTCCGTCCTCTTCAGGTTAGACTCCTTTGACCATCCGAAGCCAAGGCTTGCTGTGGGAAAAGGAACCTTAGTTTGTTTCGGAGAAAACAGCATACGGGGATAGTCGGAAAAGCAAAGCGGGAAAACGCTTACGGAAGATAAGTTTGTCAATGGCCTCCGCCTCCGCTTCCAGAACTTTGTTCTTGGATATCACGGAAATCACGCGGCCCTGGCTTTTCTCCAGTTTTTCATTCAGCTCCGCCAGGTCACGGGCATGTTTTTGGGACAGCTCTTTCCTCGCTTGATTCTCCTGGGAAGCGGATTTCTTCACAAAGTTCTTGAGGGATTCGTTCTCCGCCTCAAGCACCTGGACCTTGGCGGATAGCTCGTCAAACTTGGAGTGCTTGGCAGTCTCTTCTGTAGGTAGACAAAATTGCACATATTATGCATCCTGAACAATTATATCAGAACAAAAAAGCAAGACCCAGATCTCGTACCTTGAAGGCGGGACTCAAGCAGCCGGATAGCTTGTTGGCTATTTTCCGCGTTCTGGCGCAGCCCCTCGATCTCCGTGATTTGCTCCAGCACGTGCACGCGCAGATCTTCGTGAAATTTCCGCATGGTCTACGAAGCAGCAAGGAGTTAGTCGGGTATTTAAAATCTTGGGGGCTAGCGAGGAATTCAAAAGTCTTGGTACAAAAATTTAAATTTCCGCCTAAGGTACATTTTGGGAAAGCATCGGCTAATACATGTTACACGGAAATATATCACCCAATGCTTGGGGGCTAGTATTACCTGCCGCACTTCCTTGTGCTTGGCGAAAAACACCTTCAGGCCATCCTCCAGGTCGGCGAGCTCTCGCATCTCCTCGTCCGGTTTTCCCCATACATTGTTCAGCATGGCGGAAACTTCCGCGTGACGTTGTGCAAGGGTAAGCTTTTGGAGGGACGGAGTCGGTCGAGGGTCGACTCGAGTAGCGTTGGTGACTTGAAGGAGCTTTACCTTTTGCTCCTGTTCTTCTTCTGTGGGCTCCGCGAAAGCGGCGCTTGGTTGATCTGGCGGAGGAACGGATGAGGAGGTCCCCTTGGCGGAGTCGCCGTGGTGAGCAGGATCTTCAGGGAGGTCATCAATGTTGATGACATCTTTCGGATCCGGCTTGGAGGCGGATGAAGCCTTGGGCTGAACTTCAACCTCGGGAGTAACAGGAATAGAAGCCGGAGATGGCTTGGCTTTCTTCTTCGGGGCCCTTGGGGCCTTGGGGGGCGGAGCTTCGGAAAAAACATAAATGTATAAGTAAGAGTTTGAGCGTGAAACCAGAACTTGGATCTCGGAAATAGGCGTTTACCCGGAAGGCTTGAAGAAATGCTGGATATCAGGTTGCCCTTTGTTGCTGGTGTTAATCAGTGAAAGGCGCTTCTTTTCCGCCTCCGCTCTCCGGGTAGCAGCGGTGCTAGGCACTTCGCGGCGCGTTTCGCATGGGGGCTGGAAGGAGCGGCTTTCTTCCTCTTAGCGGGGCGGGAAGCCTCGGGAGCTTCCGCCTCCGACGCGGCCTCCGGATCCGTGTTGCCGGTGGAAGGAACCCGGAGAAGAGTTCCGAGTTTGTTTTCTTCGAGCGCTTCAAGCTGATACAGAGTTTAACACTTAGACAAAAAATTTGAATGCGAAGATAAACAAGAGGTTACAGTCAAAGCCGACGTACCGCAGTTCCGGAACCATTCATGTGGATATCCTTGTTGCACACGTGAACGTGAAGTTCACGCGGAACTTTGATGAGGACCCGGATCCTTTTGTCGAGGGCGTCGGCGGAGAGATTGTCTTTTGTGGCACGCATCGGGTCATCGCGCCCTGTGTATTGGAACATCAAGCGGTCCCTGTGTTGAAGCGGTTGGATCCGCTTGGTGAACCAGGAAAGGGTCAAGTCCTTCCCCGTCAACCCCTCCTCCGTCAGTTTACAGATCCGCCTAACGGCGCGCGTGAGTTGGAGAGACTCGGAGAGGTGGGGGCAATGCGACCATGTCGGAAGCTCGGTGGCGGGGCAGTTCTTGAACGGTGGCAACTTTCTTACGTTCGCGGGGTCGGAAATGTCCTTCAAGTAGAAGAAACCTCCGGACCAGTACCGCGCGGATTCGTGGCGGTCGGTGTGGGGATAGACGCGGCCCGGGAGAATCATAAAGGTGATGGTTCCGCATGTCGCCAGCTCGGAGGACTGCCGGATCCTCTCCTTCTTGACAGTGAAATAGTATTGAAAAAGGGAGAGCTCGGGGATTACCCGGAGGTGGCCTTCGCAGAGAGTGACATGATTGCTGATCGCAAGCACGCTGTTCGGAGAGATGTTGTGGGGCTGGAGCCCATAAGCCTTCAGGATCTCAAGGAAGAAGTCTGAAGGCGGAAATGAGAAGCCTGGCTCCACCAACGCTTTCGTCAGCACCATCTCGTTGTCTTGAGGGGTTGGAGCTAAGGCATTCGGAGTCGTCCTCCAGCTTCCGGGTTGCAAGAACCCTTCTCCCTCCAAGTTCTGCAGTTCAATATCTGTGGTGGTGCAAGGCCACCATTTCCCTCTGGATTCCGAATCTCGTTGGCGGGCTTTGGATTTCTTGGCAGCAGTTTCTTCCGCCTTCTTCTCCGACTCGGAGGGTTTTTCCGGGACAGCTGAGGTGCCCTCGGTGTCCTTGCCGGAATCCTTAGTGAGATCTAGTTGGACTGGGACGAAGAGAGGCGGAGCGGAAGAAATGGGCGTCGCCATGATCGGCTCGCTGGTAGGAGGCGGAGTCGTGGAAGACATCTGAAGATGTAAAAAGATCGCGGAAAAAACGTTCTTTAGTCGGAACCGGCATTGTCTTCTCCAAATTCATCCCTACCGATAACGACGGAAGAGCACAGTTCGATAACTCACCGTAATGGCTTCTGCGGCGGTCGAGGTCGCCGGCGACGAAGATTACTCGCGGAGGCTCGCTGATGTTAAGAACAGGATGAACTCAATGCGGCGGCGCGGCAGTTCCGGCGATGCTCCGGCGAAGTTCCGGCGCGGCGGAGGAAGGGGCTCGAGGCGGCGCTCGGCAGAGAGGTGAAGAGGGGGGTGAATGAGGGTTCAGACGTTGACGGCGGATATTTATAGGCCGGGGGATGAGATTCGCGCTTCGCATCCTGTGGTCGGAACGCAAGCGTCGCGCCGTTGGATGCGTGACACGTGTCCCAAACCCTAACGGTAAAAATGGCTAGAGATAAGTTACCGCACAAACCGCGCGAAAATGGCGCCAGAATTGGCGGAACCGTTTGAGTCTGTTAAGACTCCGGGTAAAAGCGTGAAGACAAGCAATTCACATTCGCAAGCAGGGGAGTAACCCGGAGACGTGTTTTAAGGCTGTCGATGGATGAAGTCCCGCAGAATGGGAAATCTTCCGACTTATGGTTGGAAGAAGGAAGATATGAAGTTGGAGTTCTTCAATTTTCACCGCGTTACCATCAATGCCGGAGATCATAAGGTGCAAGCATGGCGGAAGCTGCAGGAGAAACTCGGAGAACTCGGGGCTACTGTTGTGGGTATACTTCATGGGTGTACCATCGACAGTGCCTAGATCCGGCAAACCCGGGTGGCCCATAGACGGTGATGGTGGCATGAGGCCCATCGGGCGGCCCAGTTGCTGTTGATCATGAAGGATGAAGTCCGGCCCAGGATCAGATAGCCGGATCCGCACCGACCTTTGGAGGAACCCGGATCCGTGGAGGCCCATGAGGAACCCGGATCCAGTACGACATATAGGGAAGGCGGATCCTTGACGTACACGGCAAGATAATGTAACGTAGACTAGGCAATCTGTAATCCGGCTAGGACTCTCCGTGTAAACCCTAGATCCGTGCGCCTTTATAAGCCGGATCCCGGGAGCCCTAGAGACACAACCACAACCATTGTAACAACGCGCAAGCGTCCAGTTAATTCCAGACAAGCAGCAGTAGGCCCTGTCGTCGTGCAGTGTTCGAAGTGGGTAACTCGCGTATCGTCCGTGTGCACTCCGCCCTATGGCCCCTACTTCTTCTCCCCCTCGTGAGGATCCCTCCTCCGAGGTATTGTCGATTAGGCAACGACAAGTGGACCCCACGCAAAAAATCTGGACCAATCAGAACCTGACTTGGCGCAGGATCAAATGCCGCCCGGTTCCATTCGTTCACTCTCCCATACTTCTCCATATATTTGCCGCTTTATTGTGTTCAACCCGGCAACACGAGAGTGGAGGATACTTCCTGATACTCACGCTAACCCAAATAGACCTGAGTGTAATTCTATTTTGGCCTTCGATCCATCATGGTCGGTGCGGTTTTATGTCCTCAACTTTCAGGAGTTCAACAAACTTGAAGTGTTCTCGTCTGACTTTCCTACGTGGATCGTGGATAAATATTGGCTTTCTAAGATAGAGGCTGATAAACCACACATTTTTATGGGTGGAGAGTTGCTTGTGAAGACTGGCCACCATCTTATTGTGTTGGGGGGCTTGGAGAGAATGCGTTCTGGCAGACCACACTATAGTTTCACGATCAGATTGCCGGATGACCAGTATGGTCTCGTCAATGGTTGCTTTGGCCAATCATCGGGGTTCCTGCAGTGTGCATTTCCAGAGGAGGGTGGTCGTAGGGTTACAGTTTGGAGTCTTAATGCTTATTTTCCTTGCAGATGGTCTCGGAAGCATTCTCTTAGCCTGGAAAATGCATTTGGAAGGGATTATCTTGACCACGTTGGTGATGGACACCTGCTTGCGTGGTGGCGTGGTTATCAGATCCTCACTCTTGACCTTGTAAGAGAGGTCATCTTACTCATCAATAGGGAGGCAAATAAGCTTTTGACATACAACATCAGCAATGGCAAACTTAGTGAGATCCAAAATTGTTCGCCCTTCTCGAAATGTTATTATTATGTGGCTTGCTACTCAAAGCTTCCAGAATGAACCATTTATGGAGTTACATAGTGACTAGCACCTCATTTGTAGTTTTGTTACATTCTGGGTACTGCACCTTATTATTATTTTGTCATCGGAGAGGCTGTGTTCCCCCCGTTTCTCCCTATGTACACCTACACATGGAACTTATTACACTTGAGGTTCCATAGATTCTGCCCAAATAGAAGGGTTCCAAAGATGTTGTGGCTCAGGTTCAAGTTGACAACCCTGCATAAGAATGTAAGTTGTGGATGTTTGTGCTTGTTTTGCACTATAAATAATTAGGTTGTTGATATGGCGCAGAAGATCTTAATTTACTGCCGAAGAACAGTCTAAGATCAGCTACTGTTACTAGAGGGAAAACAGTTGAGCACATCTCATGTTCTTGCCAGAATGTATGTCTCTTGCCAGAATGAATGTATGCTGCACCGAATATTCCTTGTAGCAAAAAGTTGTCTGCACCTTACGGTAATTCCTGCAGCAGCAAGTGCTATGCACCGTTACCGCTACGGTAATACTCATTCCTCAAATGGAACAGCGAGGGCGGTGTTACACTGGGCATATATTGCTTAGGAACTAAGGCCAATGGTCCATGCTCATGACTGTTTTTAAATATGTTGCGGCTGAAAAAATGAAGAATTTATCATACTGAACATTCTGCACAGTAAAGTATACCGCGCGGGTAACCCATTTGTTCAATACTACCTGGTTGCTACTTATCCCACCTTCATTGGAGCTCTTCTTATGATTCAGGCTGAACACTCGATTCTGAGTGATGTGAATGCTTTCTGAGATGTAACTCTGACTGTTTTCCCTCTTTGTTTTGTATTTCCGTTGCTGGCAATAGCCTGAACATTGTTACCCTGGGAGGCGGGAGCAGTGAGGCTTGTTGTTGATCAAAAAAAGAAACTTTGGCCTTCCGGCTCTTCCAGATGTTCCAGCAGTGACCATGGTGCGCGGTGATCGAGGGCATCCCTTACTAACTGGCTACCATCCTTGGAGTGGGCATTGCTCAATTGTGCATGAGCTAGCTTTTTGCACAATGCATCAGATGGGCATCCAGTCTTAATTAGAGGCTAGATAAATAGAAGGAAATTAATGTCATTAGAAAGTAGAGATAATGCTAATATGAGCCATTTAAACGCTACCGTTTCTTACCATTATTAGCAGATACTAACTTTTTTGAGATATTAGCAGATAACTGAGCATTATGGAGCAGATAAATGGGAGAGGTGGAAATTAATTCTCCTGCGGGAGTTGCCTGCTATATAAGCACGAACAAAGTACAAGCACTAGTAGAGAAACCCCCCTTTAATACCGGTTCGAAAGGGCCTTTAGTACCGGTTTTGCAACCGGTACTAAAGATCCGGTACTAAAGGCCTCCCACCTTTAGTACCGGTTCCTTACGAACCGGTATTAAAGGTGCCCGCGGGGCTGGAGATCTTTTTTTTATTTTTTTTCACAAAAAGGCTATTTCGTTTAATTTTTTTATCCATTTTTTTCTAATTATTTTTCACTCCCTTTTTTTCACAATTTCTAATATTTCCGTTAGTCTCTAACTACACTTAATCTCTAGTCAATTACTTACCCTTTCAAACTTCCTCGGTCACCCATCACCCACTACTCCCGCACTAGCACGCTTAACTTCCAAGTTCCATCCCATTCCACTTCCAAGTGCTTCGCACGCATGTATGTGATAGTATTATCATATCAATCCTATTAACATGTTGGTCACACTTCTTTATCGTTTAAATTCCAAATAATTCTTCTAATAAACAAAAGTAGTGATGTAATAATAATATTGAATAAATAAATAAAATTAACTTTTTATTTTTTTTATTTTTTATAATTTTAATATTTTTTGCAAAACCTAAAACTTAAAAATTTGAAAATCTTATAATTTGCTAAAAGTAATAGTAATATGTTAGGACTCAAAAAATCTTGTAATTATTAATTTTAATTTAAAAAAATAAAAATATATAAAATTCTAAATTTCTGGAAAAAAAACTAAAAGCTTCCTGCTTTCATATTTTCATTTGGAATTTTGAGAATCTAAAAATTGGCTAACCGGGTAAACCCTGGTGAATTCGGATGTAACTTTTTCCCAGGATTTTTTTGATATATTATACGTTTTTTTCGACGTCGTATGCAAAAGTTAATGCGATTTTACCATTTTTCAAACTTTTTTGCAAAAAAAGTCAAAATTCGAATTTCTTAATTTCACCGAATAGTAGATTGCATAACATATGAGAATCTGAAAACATTTTATTTTTTTGAATTTTCTATCATTTTCATTTGTATTTTACAGAGCAAAAAAAGGCGATCCACGGGGGGGTGGAGGTGCGTGGGAAGCCGAAAAACCTTTAGTACCGGTTCGTGACACGAACCGGTACTAAAGGTAGACCTTAGTACCGGTTCGTGTCACAAACCGGTACTAAAGGTTTTCTTGACGCTAACCTTTAGTACCGGTTCGTGTCACGAACCGGTACTAAAGGTCCATACGAACCGGTACTAAAGGCTTGGGCAATACAACCGGTACTAATGCCCCCTTTAGTACCGGTTCGTAAGGGATCCGGTATTTATGACTTAGATGGATGAGAGGTTTTCTACTAGTGAAGAACAACATCTGCAACTATCGCTTAAGAGTACAAGTAAAATTCTAGGCTTAGTTTGAAGGTTAACTCGGTTGCTCCTATGGCGCTTCTCAAGAAAGGCCCGATAGCTCTCTTCTTGGCAGCCATTGTAGCTGTTGCTATGATCATCTTGTCGTGCCACGCCATTGAACTCTACTCTAACTGCATATCATGTGTTTATATATTGCGTTGATTGTCACCTTTTTTTGTCAACGTTCTGTTACATGTACGTCAACTCTCCACGGTTACTGTTTGATTAACTAGCATGGTAGTGTATTTTGAAATGTATATGTTCATTTATCAGTTCAGATTTTTAGTTACGTTGGTTAGTTGGTTAGTGCATGACACTTGACACATTGATATTAAAGTGTTTAGCAGATCGTCCCATTTTACATAGATTTTTTATGTTCTCAACATTCCAAACCAATGGTGTTGTGAGCGGGTGACTAGTCTTTTGTTGTTGTCTGCCATAGTTTGGAAGAAGATATTTCTAAAGTTTCACTAAAGCATCCCATAGTATAAGATATACATTTTGAGATGATTTAAATGTGACTTTTCAGATTGGAGATTATCCACACGTGTTTTTCATATGTACTAACAACTCTGTTGGACGCGTTGCGTCACTGTTCGTTCATGTAGATAAGTGCTACCACATTCTGCCATACACCTACATGACATGTGTCACTTATTGCAAGAGGATCAAGGACCCGCAGATCCTCTGCTTGCCTACTTTGGACCCCAAGGTAGGACAAGTGTACGTCACGTGCTGCTGCGATCCACATCCATGAACGGGTGGCTGCCCATTTCTCTTAGCACGATTGATTTTATTAATATAACCAGTGATGACGGTTGCTGATCAACCAGTGGAGAAATAATGTAAATAATTGGGGGAAAGTGTTCACGTGTAGTCATGTTATTCTTGGGTGTTCATTTCTAACTTGGATCGTAATAGTGTTTTATGAAAAATGTTTTAACAAGCATGTATAAATCTAGTGAGTAGTGATCCATGTATGAACCCAGATATAAGATGATCGCTAAAGCACCTTTCTCCTACACCAATATATTAAGGTTGCAACGTTGCAGTAACTACCAGAATCAACGGCGGATCATGGCTGGGACAGTCCTGGCCAGTTTTTTTTTTCCATGGGCAGTATTTCTGGTATATTGCTGAAAACCAGTTTTACATGTTACCACCGAGAAATATTAGTACCGATGAGAGCTTGTCTAGTGTTCTTGTGAGGATTAAATAGGAGAACCAAAAACACAGCTTCGAAAATGAAATAGGACAATCGCAATGAAACAAAAGCTGCGCAGAGAAGAGAACTGAACGGCGATTATACACATACCAAAATTCCATTTTCCATATGCATGTAAACAGGCCTCAGCCCTCGCAGACTCATTGTTCATAGAGGTATGTCCTACTCATTCCAGGGGCGGAGCCTGAATTTGGATATAGGAGGGGGGTGAAGAAAAAAATTACAGAATAGATGTCACATAATATATCTCAAGAGTTAGGGGTCAAAGAAAAAATTACGCGGCCGCCGATGTCATATATTGCTAGTTGTAAATAAAATGTATGACAATATAGATAATATATAATTTGCGTTTGAAAGGAAGCTGGATCCCATTAGATTGTGACTGTAGGTTCGTTGAACTTATGGAACCACATGAAAATCTCGTTAATGGTGAATTCTTTGCAGGCGTTTATTCTCAATGTAATACTATTTGTACTGCCAAAATGTCGTCTTTCTTTTTATTTGGAAAATGGTAATTTTGACATTCAATTGAACTTTTTTCCACATGCAACTACACATTAAAAGACAAGGTAGTATGTAATTTATCACGAATCTACTAAATATAGTCTTAACTAGTAATATATGATATATATGATGTACCTGAGATATGAGGAGTCCACAAGACAAAACATGATCTGATTGTGAGGGCATCTCCAATAGTATAGCCGGTTGTTGGCTATAAGCAAAATGCCATATCGTTTATAGCCAACATGTAGTCAACAATGCAATAATTGACTATAAGAATGTACTACTTTCTCAATGATGACCTACCTTTCATACACATAACTTGCCTAGGAGCACGTGCTAGAGCTAGCTCTTGCATAAGAGGCCACTTACATTCTCTCTCCTCCAACTAGATGCAAATATGTTATTTTAATCCTTATAGCCAGCTGACTAGAACTTATAGTACTTGCTCTGAACCGCAGCAGCCGCACCCCGCGCCATCATGGTGACCGTCGTTTGGCGACCTATCTAACACCCTCTCAGGACGGCTAGGCTGCTGGTTTTGCCTTAGTGTTGGCGGCGATGGGGATCGAGCAAGCCGAACATGAAGTCGATGAGTGAATCAATTGTCTAGGTAAGTTACATACTTATTACGGTTGCGTTGAGTGCATTTGAGGCCTCTAGCATTGGCGGCAATGGGGACCGAGCAAAACGAACATAAAGGAGGATGTCTGTAAAGTTGTAGACAGTCTGTAGGCTTCTTATAGACATCTTATAGACAACATACAAGCCCTTAGGAAATACCGGGATTTATTAAAAAAATGACTGGATTTAAGGAGAAGAAACCCAAAGAATTTTTACTAAAATTGATTGTGTGTACGACAAGAGTTACGACTTTTGTGAGCAGGGATGCATAGCCCATCCAAACCACCAGGCTAAGCCACTACAGAAAAAAGATGCGCCAACGGCCCGAAGCCGTCAACATAGCCATGTTTTACCGTCGGGACATATTTATCTCTAATCTCTAAGCATGCTTAATGTTAGGTTAAATTCTCACTCCGAGTCACATTGCCCAAATGATCGCCCATCCTCAGACTACTCTAGCATCAGCACGCTTAACTTCTTCGTCCTTCTCATTCAAGAAAGAAGTTATACATTTTTTTATAATAGTACCCTATCAATTCTATTAACCCTTGAGCCATGATGTCGCACACCTTTATTTTTTCCAAACAATTATTTAAGTAAACAAAAATGAATAAGTATTAATAATCTTGAATTCCAATAACAATAAAATGAATTTTAATTTGCTGCCTTTTTCTATTTAATATTGAATAATTCATATCTAGAATCCGTAAACTGGAATTCGACAAATAATATGTCCAAATTGATCACAAGAATGAGAGGAATCTAAATATAACATCCATATCTTCTTACTAGTGTGAAAGTAAAAGTATGACACAACAAAAAAATGAAATACAAATACAACAAAATCATAGAAAATAAAAGCATTAATTCAAAAAAATGGAAAAAAAGATTTATGCCTACTCCATTGCCCCTGGCATTAGCTAAAAATAAAAACATTAATTTGAAAAAAAAGCCATGCCTACAACATTAATGTCGGCATAGCTAAAAATGAATACATGAATTAAAAAAAAAAGGAAAAAAGCTATGCCTAGGACATTGCCTTCGACATTGATAAATATAAATTAATTTTAAAAAATAGCAACACCGATGGTGGCTGTCAGCATAGCTCCATCGATGCCGACATCCAAGCTATGCTGACGGTTATTTTTAACCATAGGCATATCTTGCCTACACCGATGGCCCCGATTAAAAGTCGTCGGCCTAGGAAACTGCCATCGGCGCCTCGATGTTTTCCTACAGTGAGCCTTCACAATAACAAGATTTACAGTAAGGAGGGTGTTACAGTACTGTATATATTGTGCACGAACTAGGGCCAATGTTCCATGCTTATCACTACAGGAATCGCCGCATACGCCGACGGCCGGCTGCCCTCGGCGTAGCCACGCCTGGCCCTCGGCGTAGGCTACGCCGACGGCAGCCCTCGGCGTAGACCCTCGGCGTCTAGGTCCCTCGGCGTAGCCAGCCTCGCCGTCGGCGTATGGTTGACCCTCGGCGTACGCGACCTACGCCGACGGCCGGCTGGGCCCCTCGGCGTCTCTGCCCTCGGCGTCTCCTGGCGGCGGGACGTCGCCGTTAACATACGCCGACGGCCATCCCCTCGGCGTAGAGGCTTAACATGGCGACGAACGGGGCGACGTGGCCCGACCTGCCGGCGCCACCTGTGCGTGTACGCCGAGGGCAACCCCCTCGGCATATGCACGTGCATGCATGGGCCACGTGGCGCGCCTGCCGAGCTCAGCTCCTACGCCGAGGGCAACCCCCTCGGCATAGACCTGACCAAATGGTCTATGCAGGGGTCTATGCCGACGGCAACCCCCTCGGCATATAGACCTGTCAATTTTTTTTTGTTTTCAGCAGTTTAATTTCACCGTTCCAAATCAGTTTGCACAGTACAGCAGTTCACACATCCAAGTTCATTCAAATTCACATAAATAGCATGAAATCCACATATATAGTAGCATAGTAGTAGGTAGCACATACAAGAGGAGAGTGCCATACAAGAGAGTGCCATACAAGAGAGTGCCATACAAGAGGAGAGTGCCATGTCATCCAAATACAAGAGGAAGAAGCTCATGATGGCAAGCAAGAAGCCCGGTGCCGACTAGCGGAGGAAGGACCCGGGCGGGGTGTGTCCGCCCACATCGTTGGCGAAACGAGCAGCCCGGGGTTGCGCTCCGGTAGAAGCTGCAGAAGAACCACCTGGAGAAGGACCGGTGCTACGCCCAGGAGAAGTCGACGGAGAGGCACCGGGAGTAGTCCCAGGAGTAGTCGACGGAGAGGCACCAGCAGAACGCCCAGGAGACCGACCACCTTCATGAACCGGTGTGACCTCGCGCCCACCCGGCGATGCCTGGTTCCCGGACCATCCCGTTCCCTACGTGTTCCCTACATGTTAGCAACTTGCGAGGCAAAGGAAAGTGGTAACTACCGGTTTGGCAAAGAACTTACCTCCGGTGTGGATCCGTAGTAAGTCGCAGCGAAAGCTGCCTTCGATGGCATGATAGGCATGTCCCCCGCCACGGTAACTCGAGCCGGTGGCGGTGTACCAGTAGACATAGAGATCATCATTTCCTGCAAGATAGGTTACAAGTTAGGCCTTTTGCAGAAATAAAGCATCAAACTGAGACTTGTCATCTACTTGCGAGAAGAAAGATTCAGACTTACTCCTATGTACGCCATGTAGGCCGTATTCTGCCTATTCCACTGCGCAGCGGCCTGCTGATACGCTTCATTGCAGGCTTCGAAGGCCGCCTCGAACTCAGGCTACAATTTCAGAAACAATGAATCTCCTAAACACTTAGCCATGTAGGAAGGAAAACCGGAAAGAGGATGAAAATGAGGAAAACTTACATCGTAGGCGGGTGGACGAGCAGGCCGTGGACGAGGCTGGGGGCTGTCGGCGGTGAGGGTATGCTTGAGACGCGTGTAGCTCGTGGCTGGGGTAGGCTTGACCGCCTTATTCAGAAAGGGGTAACGGCCATGCGGACGCCCGTGCCCCGACAGGACCAACGACTCCTCGTCGACCGGAATGCTCAAGGGGTCATCCACCTCGGGGTGACGAGACTTGACCATGTCGCAGTAGTCCTCCTTGGCGGCCTTGGCATTGCCGTAGTACTGTGGCTGAGGCAATGCGGGATTGGGCTTCTTCTTCGTCCGCATCATGTCATATATCTGGGCATCATGAAGCACCACCCCAGGTGCTGCCTCGGCCACCTGCATCGCGAAAAGAAAAGTTATGCGTACCACAAATGTAACATGACGGGAAATGAAAGAAGGTCGTTCCATGTATATACATACCATTTTCCCCTTGTAGCGGGTGTAGTCGCGGTTTCCCGCGCAGTGTGTGCCACCGGTGCCTCGGTTCTCCATGTTCCGCCTCGACACGGCTGCAAACTCCTCGTCCTCCCTGAGCCACCTCGCCCTAATCAGCTCCTCCCATGCCTCCCTATGCTGCTCGGCCCACTCGGGACAAACCTGAAAACGCAATACTCAACTCAAGATAATCCAATGAAAACTTAGCAGCAATGTAGAATCTCATTGACATTTTACTCACCGACATGTACTCCTCAATGGTCATTGCCCATTCATCCGTAGGCTGGTTACCAACATAGTACTCCTTCTTGACCCTCTTACCCTTGTTAGCCCAGAAGGCACTAGCGCTGGTGAACTTTTGGTTGTACCACTGCTGCGGTGTCAACCTCTCGCAAGCGCCACGCAAAGTGAGACGCGCCTGCGTGTCATGCTCCGGGTCCACACGATAGAAGCACTTCAATCATGCATAAATGAGTTGTGAAAGTCATGAGTTAGCACATTAGGGTCATTAACTATGAACGGTGCTCGAGAAATATATGCCTTACCCAGAACTTGGTGGTCACAGCCTCAGCAGCTGTCGCGAAGCCTACGGCAGGGGCATCCTCATAGTCCGCCCAAGTAGTGGCTAGCTTCGTCGCGCCACCGGGGACCGTGCTAAGGGGAGTGTATCTGCCGGGCCAGAACTTCTTAATCAGAGCCCCAAGCAAGCTGTTAGGCATGCGGGGGGGCTTGGCATCCCATGTCCAGTTGCTGCAAATAAATCACACATTAGTACACATGCCAAATTGTTTATTATGCCCAAGATGAAAATACATGTTCGAAATTTCTGAAGTAGTACACTTACTCATCGCTCGAAGGAATGATAAGGGCCTTGTCATCATGGGTCTTCGGCTCCTTCCTCGCATCGGGGACTCTAGCTTCTCCACGAAGCTTCAAGGGCTTCGGCGCACCCCCATCCTCCATCACCTCCAACTCAGCCCTAGAGTCCGACTCGTGTGTAGACTCTGTCTCCATCTCCACCTCCCCACTAGACGGACCCTCTAGGAACAACTCAGGAGCCACGTCGCCAGAAGCGGAGGGTGGCTCGTCAAAGTCCATGTGTACCCCGCCGCCACCTCGTCCTCCACCTCGTCCTCCTCGTCCTCCTCGTCCTCCACCTCGTCCTCCTCGTCCTCCTCGTCCTCGTCCTCCATCGGTACCATCGTCGTAACGCGGATTGCGCACCGGGGCTCGATCACTCCGTCTAGTGGGTGGTCTAGGAATATTCCTCTTCACCTGCGCGAGCGTCTTAAGCAAGCTCTCGGAGTCTGCCTTGCCGCTGCTCATATTGTTCAGTCACCTGCATTGAGAAGAATAAAACAGTTAAGCACAAAGACATATTATATGAAGATACTAAGAATAAAAGGCACAATGCAATTAAGAAGCATGTTGACAAATAAATACTAAGAATAAAAGACACAATGCAATTAAGAAGCATGTTGACAAATAAATACTAAGAATAAAAGACACAATGCAATTAAGAAGCATGTTGACAAATAAATACTAAGAATAAAAGACCCTCACCAGCCATCATCGCTCTCACGCTCACTCTCATACTCCGTCTCTTTCTCTTTCTCTTTCTCTGGATCACTATCACTATCACTATCTTGTGAGTACAAAGTTGAAGGGTCGACGGGTGGAGGCTCATCATAATTGTCATTCGCCTCAAGTAACTTCTCCAGCATAGATATGTCCTTTAGATCCACCACTGACTCACCACGAGTTTCTGCATCGTTCCCGAGGTCCTCTTGAACAAACGGTTCTAAAATATATTCCCCGAAGTCCTGTTCCTCTTGATAGAAAATCCCCTCGTATGTCACGGGGTCAATGTTGTTGTAATCATCATCAGAGGGAATCGGTAGGTTACCATGTGGCGATACCTGGAAGACGACTTCCCAATCCTTGAGTTCCGCTTTCTGGCATGGGTAGGGCAAATAATAAACTTGCTTGGCTTGGTGAGCCACAACAAAGACATCGGCTCCGCTATAGGTGGTTGAAGGCTTAACTTCAACTAACCCAATGGACTTATCACTTCTCTGTCCACCTATTGGGTCGAACCAATGACACTTGAACACGACGATATTGAGTTGCACGTTCGTACGATTGAATGTCAACTCGTATACACTTTGTAACCTTCCGTAGTAATCAAAGTTGTTGGCTCCTTTGGTGAAGACCCCAGTATTTATCGTTTTGGGATTCGCCCGGCCCTTCTGGTGCGTCTCTGTGTGGAAGCGAAACCCATTCACATCATACTTCTCATACTTGGTCACCTCACGGCTACAACCTTGGGAAACACATTTCAACTCATCTATCATATCAACGTTTCTCTCACGGCCCTACAAGAACATTTCAAATTTGTTGTGTGCATTAGTTACGTGTAATAAGAGGGACAAGTCACATGTTGCAATGTAAGAGGAAAGGTTAGAAATTACTTTTTCCATGAACCATGTCACAAAGTTTTTATTAATTCCGGGAGCACCCTCTTTCAGTAGAGTGTCCATCTCCGAGGGTTCGGGCAATTCATCATACGGCCACATTTCATCCGTGAATTTGCTGAAAGGAGTAAATAAGCATTAGACCGAGACGAGGTTACTAGCTGCAAAGTAATTTGTTCACCATTTTACCTTACGAATGGGATCACTTCCTCCATGTTCGTAAGCACATATAGCATTATACAATCCTTCTCTTCGTTATCCAATTTATATTTTGTTCCTTTACCAGCCTTGCCACCGGGGAATTGGAATAGTTTTAGCTTGGGGTCATTCTCGGGCACGTCGACATTGTAACGAGTGACCGGGTTATGCTGAGTGGGAACATCATCGGGATAGTACGTTGTCGCGGCATCTGCCATCTCCCGAAGGCATATTGCCTCAGCTATGCATGCTTCAATCTTTGCCTTGTTTCCAGTTATCTTTCGAATATACTTAAACTCTCTCTCAATACAGAACTGCCAACGAAACTGCACCGGACCACCCAAGAGTGCCTCGTTGGCGAGGTGCACAATGAGATGTGCCATCGGAGTAAAGAAGCCTGGCGGAAATATCATCTCCAAATTGCATAGCAACTCCGGCACTGTATGTTGTAGCTTTGCAATAACCTCGGGACATATCTGCTTAGCACATAGCGTGCGGAAGAAATGGCTCAACTGCGCAAGCACTCGCCAGACTTTCTCGGGGATATACCCTCGAAGCATCACCGGCATGAGCCGCTGAATCCATATATGATAGTCGTGACTCTTGAGCCCGGTGACTTTTCCCGTCGAAAGATTAACTCCCTTACTCATATTCGAGCAATAACCATCCGGGAACATCACGACGTATTTGAGCCACCTGAATGCCTCCTTCTTTTGGATGGAATCAAGGCAGAAGTTGGCATGCGGCTTGAACCAATTCTTTTGACGGCCAATAGGACGCTTCATGTGTAATTTTTCCCTATCACAGAGGATCTCAATATCGACTCTAGCCTTGACATTATCCTTTGACTTCCCGGGAATGTTCAGGCATGTGTGAAAGACGGACTCCGCGACATTCTTTACAGTGTGCATCACATCGATGTTATGGGGAAGTTCGAGGTCCTTGTAATACTCGAGCTTCGTTAAAGCCGCCTCGTGAGTCCAGTTGTGCGTTACACCATATCCCTCAAATTGATGGCCAGTTGGCGTCGCTGCCGGCACGAGAGCACGTAGCTCGGCTTCAACAAGTGTACCATCAAACTTCGGCACATCTTTTTTTTCATGCACAACTTTGCCCTTCTTGAAGTTCTTTTTGTCTTCTCTAAACGGATGCCTCCTTTTGAGGAACTGTCGATTCGTGTCAAACGCAACATACTTGCGACCCTTCTGTAGCCAAAGGAACTCAAGCCGATGCCTGCACACTGGGCATGGCCACTTACCAGCTGTACACCATCCACATGTTAGGGCGTACCCGGGCATGTCATGCATGGTATACTGCAACCAAACTCTGCAGAAGTTTGTCTTCGATGCTCGGTCGTACGTCAATGTCCCGTGGTGCCAAGAGTGGTTCAAATCTTCCACAATCGGCTGCATGTAGACACTCAAATTCTTCCCCGGGTAATGAGGGCCTGGAATGATCAGCGACAGAAACATGGTCTTCCTCGTCATTAGGACTCCGGGAGGGAGATTGAGCGGAATAACAAACACGGGCCAGCAACTGTAATTGGCAGTCGACATACCATATGGATTGAAACCATCTGTTGCTATCGCAATTCTGACATTCCGAGCCTCGGCTGCCTTAAGCGGGTGTTTTGTATCGAAGTTCTTCCATGCCGTACCATCGGATGGATGTCCCATCTTCAACTTCTTGTTTTCGTCCACGAATCTCTTCCCATACTTGTGCCACGTCATCTGTTTGGCTGTCTCCTCGTGCATGTAAAGCCGCTGGATTCTTTTTATGAATGGGAGATATCGAAGAATCGACTTTGCGGTGCTTGACTGCCTCACCTGACCATCCTTTCCCGTTACCTCTTCATACCTAGACTGCTTACAGATGGGACAGTACTTGTCCTCCGCATACTGTCTCCAAAATAGAACGCAGCCTTTGGGACAACAGTCTATCCTTTGATAATCCATGTTGAGGTCCTTCATCATTCTCCTCGTCGCGTGCAGGCTTTGAGGCAGACAATGATCTTTGGGCAACATGTTACCAGTTGTTTTCAGACTTGCTTCAAAGCCCTCACGGGTGGTGTTGTACCGGGTCTTGTCGGCTAGACATTGGGAGATGGCATCGAGCTGAGAAATCGCGGCGCCCTCGTACAGAGGCCTCTTAGCCGCGGCAATCATATCATAGAAGGCCTTCGCGGTTGGCTCTGGTTCCTCCGGTTCTGGCGGCGCCTCCGGTTCTGGCGGCGCCTCCGGTTCTGGAGGTGGCGAATCCGGGACATCGGCATGGACGAGATCATCTAGAAAGTCTCTAATTCCATCGTACTCATTGCCATTGAGCCGCTGCCGCATCACCTCACCTCTGTCACGTTCGCGCTCATCAAAGTCGATTTCCGCGACGTACCCATGCATATACCCATATTGCAGAAGGTGTCTATACATTTCATCCTTCCCACGACGTTGACGCTTCACGCAGCGAACACAAGGGCAAAGTGCCCGAACCAGCCCCTTTGTACCACGCGCTAACTCATTCACTAGAAAATGGGTCTTCCTTGTCCACTCATCTGTTTTCTCAGTCGCACTAACACGCTCATTGTACATCCATCCATTATCAGCCATCCTCTGCTTTATTGGGAGCCAAACCACAGACATAGCATTTATATCAAATAGGAAATTAAATGCATCATATTTTTATTTATTTTACCGGGCGAAACGCATGCATCAACCTACATCTCTACTAGGTGGGCTCCTAGCAGCCGCCGGATCCGTAGTTGGCTACGTTCTCCATGCTCTACCCCGGTCCAAGTCAGAATTTCGGCAGCACCTCCCCGCTGCTCTCCCGATACACGTCTCGGCAAAAAGCCGAGAGGATGTGCATCCGGAGAACAACGGGGAGGCGCCGCCGAAATCCTGACTCGGACCGGAGTAGAACATGGAAAACGTAGACAACTACGCATCCGCCGACTGTCCCGTAAATGCCGCAAGCGTTACGGTTCAAAATATGCGGACCACTAATGCATATTTATCCGCGTAACGCTCGCGGACGGGAAGTGACACCTAGGTTACGCAACTGGACTTGGAAAATGAATCTAGTGACATAAGAAAATGCGGAGAAGGGGAGGCGATGTTTTAGCTCACCCTCGGCGACCGGAGAGAATCACGGACACGGCGGTCACGACGGAGCGGTCACGACGGAGCGGTCACGAGGTCGGCGGTCACGACGGCACCTATTTCCATTCATTAAAAAACAAATTATTTCACATATCACATTTCCTATTTGTATTTATATTTCACATTTTCTATTTCACATTTTCACATTTTCTATTTTCACCTTTCACAAACATTTCACATATCACATTTCCTATTTGTATTTCTATTTCACATTTTCTATTTCACATTTTCACATTTTCTATTTTCACCTTTGACAAACATTTCACATTTCACATTTCACAAACTATTTCCATTCTATTTGTATTTCTAAATAGCATATAATATTACAAATAAAAGTTAAAAAAAATGAAAAAAAAACTTACCATAGGAGAGGGAGGTCGGGGAGCAGCGGGCGGGGAGGCGCGACGGAGCGGAGGAAGAAGCGCGCGTGCGACGCGCGCGGGCCGGCGAAGAAGGGCGCGGGCAGCAGGGCGCGCGGGGGCGAAGAGGTGGAAGGCGAAGCGAGGAGAAGCGGCGAGCGCGGGGCGGCGGGAAGCGGGGTGCGGCGGGCAGGGGCGGGCGGCGGCGGCGGGAGGAGATGGGCAGCGGGCGGCCGGCGGCGGCGGCGCGGGAGGAGCGGCGGGGGAGGCGGCGGGGCGGCGGGAGGCAGGGCGGGGGGGTGTTGGATAACGTTGCATAGAAAACAAAAATTTCCTACCGCGAACACGCAATCCAAGCCAAGATGCAATCTAGAAGACGGTAGCAACGAGGGGTATCGAGTCTCACCCTTGAAGAGATTCCAAAGCCTACAAGAGGAGGCTCTTGTTGCTGCGGTAGACGATCACTTGCAAAAGCGCGTAGAAGATCTTGATCACGATCGGTTCCGGCGCCACGAACGGGCAGCACCTCCGTACTCGGTCACACGTTCGGTTGTTGATGAAGACGACGTCCACCTCCCCGTTCCAGCGGGCAGCGGAAGTAGTAGCTCCTCTTGAATCCGACAGCACGACGGCGTGGTGTCGGTGGCGGTGAAGAAGTCCGGCGGAGCTTCGCTAAGCTACGCGGGCAATATGGAGGAGAGGGGGCGGCTAGGGTTTGGGAGGGGTGGCCGGCCACTCTATGGGGCGGCCAGCTTGTGGTCTTGGGGTGGCCGGCCCCTCCCTTGGCCCCTCATTATATAGGTGGATCCCAAGTGTTGGTGTCCAAGTCTTCGAATAAGACCCGAAACCAAAACCTTCCATAGGAGGGGAAACCTAGCCCAACTAGGACTCCCACCCAAAGGTGGGATTCCCACCTCCCATGTGGGGGTGGCCGGCCCCCTATGGTGGAGTCCACTTGGGACTCCACCTCATCTATGGCTGGCCGGCCATGGTGGTTTCTTCCGGACTTTTCTAGAACCTTCTAGAACCTTCCATAGAACCTTCCGCGACATTTTATTTCACATAAAATGACATCCTATATATGAATCTTATTCTCGGACCATTCCGGAACTCCTCGTGATGTCCGGGATCTCATCCGGGACTCCGAACAAATATTCGAACTCCATTCCATAATTCAAGTGCTACCATTTCAACATCCAACTTTAAGTGTGTCACCCTACGGTTCGAGAACTATGCGGACATGGTTGAGTACTCACTCCGACCAATAACCAATAGCGGGATCTGGAGATCCATAATGGCTCCCACATATTCAACGATGACTTTAGTGATCGAATGAACCATTCACATACATTACCAATTCCCTTTGTCTCGCGATATTTTACTTGTCCGAGGTTTGATCTTCGGTATCACTCTATACCTTGTTCAACCTCGTCTCCTGACAAGTACTCTTTACTCGTACCGTGGTATGTGGTCTCTTATGAACTCTTTCATATGCTTGCAAGACATTAGACGACATTCCACCGAGAGGGCCCAGAGTATATCTATCCGTCATCGGGATGGACAAATCCCACCGTTGATCCATATGCCTCAACTCATACTTTCCGGATACTTAATCCCACCTTTATAGCCACCCATTTACGCAGTGGTGTTTGGTGTAATCAAAGTACCTTTCCGGTATAAGTGATTTACATGATCTCATGGTCATAAGGACTAGGTAACTATGTATCAAAAGCTTATAGCAAATAACTTAATGACGAGATCTTATGCTACGCTTAATTGGGTGTGTCCATTACATCATTCATATAATGATATAACCTTGTTATTAATAACATCCAATGTTCATGATTATGAAACTAATCATCCATTAATCAACAAGCTAGTTTAAGAGGCATACTAGGGACTTCTTGTTGTCTACATATCACACATGTACTAATGTTTCGGTTAATACAATTATAGCATGATATATAAACATTTATCATAAACATAAAGATATAAATAATAACCACTTTATTATTGCCTCTAGGGCATATCTCCTTCAGTCTCCCACTTGCACTAGAATCAATAATCTAGTTTACATTTGTAAAGATATAACACCTTGGCCTTCCGGTGTTTTATCATGTATTGCTCACGGGAGAGGTTTTTAGTCAACAGATCTGACACGCTCAGAAACGTATGCATTTTGTAATTCATTTGCGTCTCAACGCATTACTCATTTCCAAATGAGTCGGCATTAAATATGTTTGATCTTCTGGTGGAACCTTAATTCCGCGGTCTGAAATATGTCACTAATATTGTCACACACAATATAGCTTCAAAATTCTGACTCTGTCGGAACTACACCAAGTTCTCAAAGAACCTCTTGACTTTAACATCCTTTGTCATTTGTCAAAACAATGACATATTCTGCCTTCTTTTGTAGAATCCGTCACAATATTTAGAACTCTTCTAAATCTAGCATAGACAACTTCTAGCTCATTGTGCTACCTTTTAAACAACACTTAGTCTAATTTGAGATTGAAATTATATTTTATATGTGACAAAACCAATATCGGTGTAACACCTTACAATGATTTGTTTGTCATTTCTTCATACAAAAATATATATATCCTTAGTTCTTCTAAAGTACTCAAGGATATTCTTACTGTCGTCCAATGATCATCATATGAATCATTCTGGTATATGCTCATAACACTTTATAGCACATGATATCTGATTGTGTACATATTATTCGTGATCTATAATCACTCATGTGTTTTTACTCATTGAGTGTCAGATACACTCAAGTCTTGTTAAACCTTCACATGACAAGAACATTTTCTTAATATTTCTATATTGAACTACTTCAACATCCATCATATGTACTTTGACTTAAACTTATTTATGTGTTTCAATCTATCTTCATAGATCTTGACACTAAATTTGTTTCAGTCCATATCCTTTCATTGAAGTTAATTTCTCAATGAAACCTTTTTAATCAAGTATTTAATTACATTATTTATAACCAACTATATGTCACCTACATAAAGTATTATAAATATGTCTTAGCGCTCCCACTTAATTTCTTGCAAATGCAAGCCTCTTCATCGTCTCTGATGAAATCAAAAACTCTTTGACTATTTCATCTGGTGAAGATTCAAACTCCGCGATACTCACTTCATCAAATTGAAGTTTTGTATACCTATTTAATATTCCACGGACCAGCAAAACTCTTGGTTGTATCTTGTATACACCTTTAATACATACTTCTGATAAGTAATGTATTTTGCCATCCTACTAGAATAATCCATATAGACTATAAGCATTTCTACGGAAGATCTAATCTTATCGTAGTCAACTCTTTGAACTTTGTCGTAAACAATTTTTCGACAAGTCGAGCTTCTTCAAGGATATTTCATCCAAGTCTATAGATCCATTTACTTTCAAAAAGTATTCATCTATTATGGATTTCATGGTGCATGGCCATTTTAACGGAGTCAGGGCCCATCATAACTTCTTTGTTTGTAGTTGGTTTATCATTGATCAAAATCAATCCTTTGTCCACAAATCATTTATTTGATCACAAAGTAAACCATACCTACAAGGTTCAATATGTACTTCGATTTCCATGGCTAAAACACTTTGTAGTCATGGGAGCCATGATCGTTGTGGCCGCTTCCGAAACCAATTCCGATGCTGCGCTACTCTGATCATTATGCTCAGGTTCATAAACCTTATCAAATTATATTGTCCTCCCACTCAAATACTTCACTAGAAACAATTTCTCGGAAATAAGAAACATTGACAAACACTTTTGTCTTTGTCTCGTGGGAAGAATTCCCAATTAAATCTCTGGGATAACCAACAAAGACATTCATCCGATTTTGGTTGTAAACTTATTTACTTATGCTATGCATACCAATATTTAAGAAAAGACTATCAGGTTTCTTACCTATGCCATAACTCGTATGGTGTCATTTCAACGGATCATGATGATGCTCTATTAAGTGTAAAAGCGGTAGTCACTAAAGCATAATCCACAAAAATATAATGGCGTCATAATATTTTATCTCATCATTAATCCAACAAGGTTTGGATATATCTCTCGGATACTTCATCATCACTATGATACTCCAAGAAACGTGAGTTGTAGAACAATTTCATAACTCTCTTAGATGTTCGCTAAAACTCGTAATTCAAATATTTCCACCATGATCCAATCATAGATACTTGACTTTTCTATTACGATGATTTCCACTTCATGCTGAAATTTATTTGAATCCATTCAAAATGTTTCAAACTTTTCCTTATTGAATATATCCACATATATACTCAATTCATTGTTTGAAAGTTTTCATGAAGTAGAAGAATCTCCCGCACACAACTATGCCCAGTGAACCACATACATCATCATGTATTTTTCACTAAGTTAGTTGCCCGTTCAACTTTTGGCCTATGAACGGTTTTTTAATCATTCTCTTTAGAAAAGATTTGCAAGCGCCAAATGATTCAAAAATCAAATGACTCCGAAAATCCATTTGCATGGAGTTCCTTCATGCGTTCCTTTCTAACATGACCTAAATGGCGGTTCCACAAATAAGTGGAATTCAAATCATTTGCCTTATGGCATTTTAGCGTCAGTGTTATGTATGTGTGTTTCACCATTAAGATTTATAATAACTTATCCATCGTACATGGAGTAATGTCATAATTTAAACAACTCATTGTTTTTATTTGACCAGAGCAAAATAACAATTATTAAGTTCTTTATTATAAATCCTAAGGGCTAGATAGAATGCCAACGACGAACATAATAACACTTTATTTTGTTCCAGACGTGCATTCTTATCATATTCCTTGTCAGTCACTTAGGCCATTGTATTCTTGTATTGCGTTGTTTTGTATGACACTTCATACCAACCAATATAGTACTAATACCCAAGAATTTCATAGTGTGAGTTAACTAGGAATACAATCATAACATGTATATCATTTATATACACCTGAGCTAGACTTTCTAGTCTTCTCTTTTCTTTTGCCAAAATATCTTTTGTAGTTTCTCTTTTAGCTTTCCTCATTATTCAGAAAAACACTTCAACATCATTAACTTCTAGGTTTGTTGGTCAAATACCAATAACCTTGAGGTTCTTACTTTGAAGTTGATCATCATATGACAAGTGTTCCAGATTTCATTATTAGTAACTTTGTAATATGATGAACAATTTCACTCATAATTTTATCCATCATATCATGACGACTTTCCGAGACCATGTCTGTACATGCTAGGCTCGTAAAGTTTTAACCTTGGTATTTGCATGTGCAAATCTAGCTTGCACTCGTTGTATGCACACGTAGAATCTATCACACCCGATCATCACGTGATGCTTCGAAACGACGAGTCTTAGTAACGGTGCATATTTAAGGATGGTCACTTCATGGATATGCGAATATCGTTAGTGCCCCAATAGTTGGAGGATTGTGACGCCTTGCGTCTTCAATCTTCGTACATTCCCATAAAACTTATGAGTTCATGTAGTCTCACCAAATTATATTCTATCATCTTGCAATAAGGTCTTAGATATCACATATATCTCATACCTTGATTATTTCTGAAAACTAAATTTTCAGCTCCTTACTTTTCAAACAGATTTGAACTTCAAGTTTCACGGAGACAAGATAACTTTAGGTACTAATTGAAATCACAGCTCTTTGAATCAACAATGTGAGGTTTACTAAAAGTTTGCAATAGGACTTAATCAATTCTTGATTCATTAACAATACGGTACCAAACCGTAAAGTTTCTTATCAGATTTTAACAGTATTTCTATCTCAATTACAAGACTAGCGCATAGTAGTAAACGGATGCCAATACTACAAAATTAATTCAAAATACTACTCAGACTATGTTTAAGATAATTAGTTCATGTTATAATCTAATTACTAATGAACTCCCACTTAATACAACATCCCTCATAGTTGTTAAGTGGTACACGATCCAAATCCACTACACCAAAACCGATCATCACGTGAGATGATGTAGCTTCAATGGTGAACATCAACATGTTGATCATATCATCCATATGACTCGTGTTCAACCTTTCGGTTTCCGTTGTCCCGAGGCCATGTCTGTACATGCTAGGCTCGTCAAGCAAACCCAAGTATTCCGCGTGTGCAACATGGCTTACACCCGTTGTATGTGAATCGTTGAATCTATCACATCCGATCATCACGAGATGCTTCGAAACGAACTTACAACGGTGCATACGAGGGGAGAACACTTTATTATCTTGATATTAATGTGAGGGATCATCTTATAATGCTACCGTCGCGTTCTAAGCAAAATAAGATGCATAAAAGGATTAACATCACATGCAGTTCATATGTGATATGATATGGCCCTTTTGTCTTTGCGCCTTCGATCTTCATCTCTAAAGCACGGACATGATCTCCATCATCAACGGGCATGATCTCCATCATCGTCGGCGTAGCGTCAAGGTTCATGGCGCCGGCTTCATGGTTGTTCACCTCATGTAGCAACTATTACAACTACTTTGAAAAACTACTCAACATGAAAATTAAAGACAACCATAAGGCTCCTGCCGGTTGCCACAATACAATAATGATCATCTCATACATATTCATCATCACATTATGGCCATATCACATCACCAAACCCTGCAAAAACAAGTTAGACGTCTCTAATTTGGTTTGCATATTTTACGTGGTTTAGGGTTTTCGAGAGAGATCTAATCTACCTACGAACATGAACCACAACGTTGATACTAATGTTTTCAATAGAAGAGTAAATTGAATCTTCACTATAGTAGGAGAGACAGACACCCGCAAAGCCTCTTATGCAATACAAGTTGCATGTCGAACGAGGAACAAGTCTCATGAACGCGGTCATGTAAAGTTAGTCCGAGCCGCTTCATCCCACTATGCCACAAAGATGCAAAGTACTCAAACTAAAGATAACAAGAGCATCAACGCCCACAAACCATTGTGTTCTACTCGTGCAACCATCTATGCATAGACACGGCTCTGATACCACTGTTGGATAACGTTGCATAGAAAACAAAAATTTCCTACCGCGAACACGCAATCCAAGCCAAGATGCAATCTAGAAGACGGTAGCAACGAGGGGGTATCGAGTCTCACCCTTGAAGAGATTCCAAAGCCTACAAGAGGAGGCTCTTGTTGCTGCGGTAGACGATCACTTGCCGCTTGCAAAAGCGCGTAGAAGATCTTGATCACGATCGGTTCCGGCGCCACGAACGGGCAGCACCTCCGTACTCGGTCACACGTTCGGTTGTTGATGAAGACGACGTCCACCTCCCCGTTCCAGCGGGCAGCGGAAGTAGTAGCTCCTCTTGAATCCGACAGCACGACGGCGTGGTGTGGTGGCGATGAAGAAGTCCGGCGGAGCTTCGCTAAGCTACGCGGGCAATATGGAGGAGAGGGGGGCGGCTAGGGTTTGGGAGGGGTGGCCGGCCACTCTATGGGGGCGGCCAGCTTGTGGTCTTGGGGTGGCCGGCCCCCTCCCTTGGCCCCTCATTATATAGGTGGATCCCAAGTGTTGGTGTCCAAGTCTTCGAATAAGACCCGAAACCAAAACCTTCCATAGGAGGGGAAACCTAGCCCAACTAGGACTCCCACCCAAAGGTGGGATTCCCACCTCCCATGTGGGGGGTGGCCGGCCCCCTATGGTGGAGTCCACTTGGGACTCCACCTCATCTATGGCTGGCCGGCCATGGTGGTTTCTTCCGGACTTTTCTAGAACCTTCTAGAACCTTCCATAGAACCTTCCGCGACATTTTATTTCACATAAAATGACATCCTATATATGAATCTTATTCTCCGGACCATTCCGGAACTCCTCGTGATGTCCGGGATCTCATCCGGGACTCCGAACAAATATTCGAACTCCATTCCATAATTCAAGTGCTACCATTTCAACATCCAACTTTAAGTGTGTCACCCTACGGTTCGAGAACTATGCGGACATGGTTGAGTACTCACTCCGACCAATAACCAATAGCGGGATCTGGAGATCCATAATGGCTCCCACATATTCAACGATGACTTTAGTGATCGAATGAACCATTCACATACATTACCAATTCCCTTTGTCTCGCGATATTTTACTTGTCCGAGGTTTGATCTTCGTATCACTCTATACCTTGTTCAACCTCGTCTCCTGACAAGTACTCTTTACTCGTACCGTGGTATGTGGTCTCTTATGAACTCTTTCATATGCTTGCAAGACATTAGACGACATTCCACCGAGAGGGCCCAGTATATCTATCCGTCATCGGGATGGACAAATCCCACTGTTGATCCATATGCCTCAACTCATACTTTCCGGATACTTAATCCCACCTTTATAGCCACCCATTTACGCAGTGGTGTTTGGTGTAATCAAAGTACCTTTCCGGTATAAGTGATTTACATGATCTCATGGTCATAAGGACTAGGTAACTATGTATCAAAAGCTTATAGCAAATAACTTAATGACGAGATCTTATGCTACGCTTAATTGGGTGTGTCCATTACATCATTCATATAATGATATAACCTTGTTATTAATAACATCCAATGTTCATGATTATGAAACTAATCATCCATTAATCAACAAGCTAGTTTAAGAGGCATACTAGGGACTTCTTGTTGTCTACAAATCACACATGTACTAATGTTTCGGTTAATACAATTATAGCATGATATATAAACATTTATCATAAACATAAAGATATAAATAATAACCACTTTATTATTGCCTCTAGGGCATATCTCCTTCAGGGGGGCAGGGTGGCGGCGGGCGCGGGCGGGGGAGGAGATGGGCGCGGGCGGGGGAGGAGATGGGCGCGGGCGGGCGGTCCGGCTCGACCAGGCCGTGCCCTAACGGGTCCGGCGCCCCCCCTATGCCGAGGGCCGGCTATACGCCGAGGGTGGCCCTCGGCATAGACATTTTTTTTTCCTTCTTTTTTTTTACTGAAATTGAAATACACTTTGGGGCTTCAAAACAAATCGGAAAAATGCAAATAAGGTACCGTTGGATTCTTCGTGAAAAATACTTTAATATAAAATAAAATTTGGGACATAATATAAACTTTATAAAATCAAAATTTGACATACATGTCTATGTGGTTATATAGTGCCCTTTTAGGGTTTAATGTTTTCTCAAATAAAATATCTTTATAAGTTTCAAAACCTCCGAACAAAATAGAGCATTGTTGGAAAATCTTTTCAAAACCAAGTTTTATGAAAACTCTATATTTTGCAAAAACCTTTTTAATATCCTTTTGTGAAAACAAAATAATCATTATATACATTTGGCCTATATGTTTGATTTTGAAAATACTTTAAAACCAAAAGTCTTTGAATACACTATTTTGGAATTTAACTTGTAAATTACTTAAAAAAATTAATTCTTTGTGAAATTTCAATCAAGTTCAAACAATCAAGCAATAAATTTATTTTTATTTTACATTTCAAAATTTAGAAAATTTCGGGATGTGACATATAACATATCCCTGAGATTTATTAATTAATTATAGAACCATCTCAAATCACTTTTGTGCATTCCATGTGGACACACACAAGTTTTGGGGCCATTCCCTAGATCCGACGCTCGATTTCCGACGAAACCCTAGTTCTTGACCGCGCGGTCTACCCCTTTGACTGCATCCCATCGGGGGTCCCCCGTGGGCATATGCCTCCATTTGAGCTTGGTTAGGTCATAGGTACATGTGGAAACAAAAATCATCCCATATGATATCAAGTTTCTCTCCGGTTCACGTACGAGGGAGTTCCCCCTATACATGCAGAATCTGCCCAAGTGTAGGAACCCCCTCCGAGAAGGGACACACGAGGGGTATCCTTCGATATAGAACCATCTCAAATCACTTTTGTGCATGCCATGTGGACACACACAAGTTTTGGGGCCATTCCCTAGATCCGACGCTCGATTTCCGACGAAACCCTAGTTCTGTTGACCGCGCGGTCTACCCCTTTGACTGCATCCCATCGGGGTCCCCCGGTGGGCATATGCCTCCATTTGAGCTTGGTTAGGTCATAGGTACATGTGGAAACAAAAATCATCCCATATGATATCAAGTTTCTCTCCGGTTCACGTACGAGGGAGTTCCCCCTATGCGAATCTGCCCAAGTGTAGGAACCCCCTGTCCGAAAGCCGGACACACCTGGGGGTAGCCTTGGATATAAAACCATCTCAAATCAATTTTGTGCATGCCATGTGGACACACACAAGTTTTGGGGCCATTCCCTAGATCCGACGCTCGATTTCGACGAAACCCTAGTTTTGTTGACCGCGCGGTCTACCCTTTGACTGCATCCCATCGGGGGTCCCCCGGTGGGCATATGCCTCCATTTGAGCTTGGTTAGGTCATAGGTACATGTGGAAACAAAAATCATCCCATATGATATCAAGTTTCTCTCCGGTTCACGTACGAGGGAGTTCCCCCATACATGCGAATCTGCCCAAGTGTAGGAACCCCCTGTCCGAGAAGCCGGACACACTGGGGGTAGCCTTGGATATAAAACCATCTCAAATCAATTTTGTGCATATGCCATGTGGACACACACAAGTTCTGGGGCCATTCCCTAGATCCGACGCTCGATTTCCGACGAAACCCTAGTTCTGTTGACCGCGCGGTCTACCCCTTTGACTGCATCCCATCGGGGGTCCCCCGGTGGGCATATGCCTCCATTTGAGCTTGGTTAGGTCATAGGTACATGTGGAAACAAGGATCATCACATATGATCTCAAGTTTCTCTCCGGTTCAACTCCGAGGGAGTTCCCCTATACATGCAGAATCGCCTAAGTGTAGTAACCCCCTGTCCGAGAAGCCGGACACACCTGGGGGTAGCCTTGGATATAAAACCATCTCAAATCACTTTTGTGCATTCCATGTGGACACACACAAGTTTTGGGGCCATTCCCTAGATCCGAAGCTCGATTTCCGACGAAACCCTAGTTCTGTTGACCGCGCGGTCTACCCCTTTGACTGCATCCCATCGGGGGTCCCCCGGTGGGCATATGCCTCCATTTGAGCTTGGTTAGGTCATAGGTACATGTGGAAACAAAAATCATCCCATATGATATCAAGTTTCTCTCCGGTTCACGTACGAGGGAGTTCCCCCTATACATGCAGAATCTGCCCAAGTGTAGGAACCCCCTGTCCGAGAAGCCGGACACACCTGGGGGGTAGCCTTGGATATAAAACCATCTCAAATCAATTTTGTGCATATGCCATGTGGACACACACAAGTTCTGGGGCCATTCCCTAGATCCGACGCTCGATTTCCGACGAAACCCTAGTTCTGTTGACCGCGCGGTCTACCCCTTTGACTGCATCCCATCGGGGTTCCCCCGGTGGGCATATGCCTCCATTTGAGCTTGGTTAGGTCATAGGTACATGTGGAAACAAAAATCATCACATATGATCTCAAGTTTCTCTCCGGTTCACGTACGAGGGAGTTCCCCCTATACATGCAGAATCGCCCAAGTGTAGGAACCCCCTGTCCGAGAAGCCGGACACACCTGGGGGTAGCCTTGGATATAAAACCATCTCAAATCAATTTTGTGCATATGCCATGTGGACACACACAAGTTCTGGGGCCATTCCCTAGATCCGATGCTCGATTTCCGACGAAACCCTAGTTCTGTGACCGCGCGGTCTACCCCTTTGACCATCCCATCTCGATATGCCTCCATTTGAGCTTGGTTAGGTCATAGGTACATGTGGAAACAAAAATCATCCCATATGATATCAAGTTTCTCTCCGGTTCACGTACGAGGGAGTTCCCCCATGCAGAACTGCCCAAGTGTAGGAACCCCCTGTCCGAGAAGCCGGACACACCTGGGGGTAGCCTTGGATATAAAACCATCTCAAATCAATTTTGTGCATGCCATGTGGACACACACAAGTTCTGGGGCCATTCCCTAGATCCGACGCTCGATTTCCGACGAAACCCTAGTTCTGTTGACCGCGCGGTCTACCCCTTTGACTGCATCCCATCGGGGTCCCCCGGTGGGCATATGCCTCCATTTGAGCTTGGTTAGGTCATAGGTACATGTGGAAACAAGGATCATCCCATATGATCTCAAGTTTCTCTCCGGTTCACGTACGAGGGAGTTCCCCCTATACATGCAGAATCTGCCCAAGTGTAGGAACCCCCTGTCCGAGAAGCCGGACACACCAGGGGGTAGCCTTGGATATAAAACCATCTCAAATCAATTTTGTGCATGCCATGTGGACACACACAAGTTCTGGGGCCATTCCCTAGATCCGATGCTCGATTTCCGACGAAACCCTAGTTCGTTGACCGCGCGGTCTACCCCTTTGACTGCATCCCATCGGGGGTCCCCCGGTGGGCATATGCCTCCATTTGAGCTTGGTTAGGTCATAGGTACATGTGGAAACAAAAATCATCCCATATGATATCAAGTTTCTCTCCGGTTCACGTACGAGGGAGTTCCCCCTATACATGCAGAATCTGCCCAAGTGTAGGAACCCCCTGTCCGAGAAGCCGGACACACCTGGGGGTAGCCTTGGATATAAAACCATCTCAAATCAATTTTGTGCATGCCATGTGGACACACACAAGTTTTGGGGCCATTCCCTAGATCCGACGCTCGATTTCGACGAAACCCTAGTTCTGTTGACCGCGCGGTCTACCCCTTTGACTGCATCCCATCGGGGTCCCCCGGTGGGCATATGCCTCCATTTGAGCTTGGTTAGGTCATAGGTACATGTGGAAACAAAAATCATCCCATATGATATCAAGTTTCTCTCCGGTTCACGTACGAGGGAGTTCCCCCTATACATGCAGAATCTGCCCAAGTGTAGGAACCCCCTGTCCGAGAAGCCGGACACACCTGGGGGTAGCCTTGGATATAAAACCATCTCAAATCAATTTTGTGCATGCCATGTGGACACACACAAGTTCTGGGGCCATTCCCTAGATCCGACGCTCGATTTCTGAAACCCTAGTTCTGTTGACCGCGCGGTCTACCCCTTTGACTGCATCCCATCGGGGTCCCCGGTGGGCATATGCCTCCATTTGAGCTTGGTTAGGTCATAGGTACATGTGGAAACAAGGATCATCCCATATGATCTCAAGTTTCTCTCCGGTTCACGTACGAGGGAGTTGCCCCCTATACATGCAGAATCTGCCCAAGTGTAGGAACCCCCTGTCCGAGAAGCCGGACACACCTGGGGGTAGCCTTGGATATAAAACCATCTCAAATCAATTTTGTGCATGCCATGTGGACACACACAAGTTTTGGGGCCATTCCCTAGATCCGATGCTCGATTTCCGACGAAACCCTAGTTCTGTTGACCGCGCGGTCTACCCCTTTGACTGCATCCCATCGGGGGTCCCCGGTGGGCATATGCCTCCATTTGAGCTTGGTTAGGTCATAGGTACATGTGGAAACAAAAATCATCCCATATGATATCAAGTTTCTCTCCGGTTCACGTACGAGGGAGTTCCCCCTATACATGCAGAATCTGCCCAAGTGTAGGAACCCCCGTCCGAGAAGCCGGACACACCTGGGGGTAGCCTTGGATATAAAACCATCTCAAATCAATTTTGTGCATGCCATGTGGACACACACAAGTTCTGGGGTCATTCCCTAGATCCGATGCTCGATTTCCGACGAAACCCTAGTTCTGACCGCGCGATCTACCCCTTTGACTGCATCCCATCGGGGGTCCCCCGGTGGGCATATGCCTCCATTTGAGCTTGGTTAGGTCATAGGTACATGTGGAAACAAGGATCATCCCATATGATCTCAAGTTTCTCTCCGGTTCACGTACGAGGGAGTTCCCCCTATACATGCAGAATCGCCCAAGTGTAGGAACCCCCGTCCGAGAAGCCGGACACACCTGGGGGTAGCCTTGGATATAAAACCATCTCAAATCAATTTTGTGCATGCCATGTGGACACACACAAGTTCTGGGGCCATTCCCTAGATCCGATGCTCGATTTCCGACGAAACCCTAGTTCTGTTGACCGCGCGGTCTACCCCTTTGACTGCATCCGGGGGTCCCCGGTGGGCATATGCCTCCATTTGAGCTTGGTTAGGTCATAGGTACATGTGGAAACAAAAATCATCCCATATGATATCAAGTTTCTCTCCGGTTCACGTACGAGGGAGTTCCCCCTATACATGCAGAATGCCCAAGTGTAGGAACCCCCGTCCGAGAAGCCGGACACACCTGGGGGTAGCCTTGGATATAAAACCATCTCAAATCAATTTTGTGCATGCCATGTGGACACACACAAGTTCTGGGGCCATTCCCTAGATCCGATGCTCGATTTCCGACGAAACCCTAGTTCGTTGACCGCGCGGTCTACCTTTGACTGCATCCCATCGGGTCCCCGGTGGGCATATGCCTCCATTTGAGCTTGGTTAGGTCATAGGTACATGTGGAAACAAAAATCATCCCATATGATATCAAGCTTCTCTCCGGTTCACGTACGAGGGGTTCCCCCTATACATGCAGAATCTGCCCAAGTGTAGGAACCCCCTGTCCGAGAAGCCGGACACACCTTGGGGGTATCCTTGGATATAAAACCATCTCAAATCACTTTTGTGCATGCCATGTGGGCACACACAAGTTTTCCAGCGATTCCGACGCTCCGTGGTCTGTAACTTGGAAAACCCTAGGGCGGGGACCCCACACATCTACCCCTATAGCTTTCTCCGTGCGAGGGTTTACCAGTGGACTTTTTTATTTATTTTGCTTTGTTTAGGACATATGTACATGGAAACCATAGGTTGGGCATACTTTACCATAAAATAGGCTCCGCCGTGGCGGGAGTTTCCACATACAGATCCTGGATTTTACCAACTGGTAGCCCATTATGCGGAAATCGTCAACGCCGGGTACATCCAAGGTTAGCCAAACCTTACATCACACTTGTACATGTATGTTAGGGGCAGAAGCAAGTTTTCCAACTATTCTGACGCTCCGGTGATCTGTTTCTTGGGAAACCCTAGGGCAGGACCCCTAGGGTTAGGGTTTTACCAAGTGATCTGTTAGGGTTATAGTTAGGGTTAGCAATGTATGTGGAAACCCTAGGGTTAGGGTTAGAGTTAGGGTTAGGTTAGGGTTAGAGTTAGCAATGTATGTGGAAACCCTAGGGTTAGGGTTAGGGCTAGAGTTAGGGTTAGGGTTAGAGTTAGCAATGTATGTGGAAACCCTAGGGTTAGGGTTAGGGCTAGATTTAGGGTTACGGTTAGGGTTAGAGTTAGGGTTAGAGTTAGGGTTACAGTTAGGGTTAGGGTTCGGGTAGGGCGGGGACCCCGCGGATCTACCCATATGTACATCGATAGCAAATGTTGGGCCTAGTGGCTCCGGTTGACCCGTCTGCGAAGAGCGTCACCCATGCATGGGACCTACATATGCCATCTACGAATTCTTAAAAAATAGAACCATTTTTTACATAATTCATACTAGTAAATAAATAATGGAAACATATTATAAAGTAATATGAGAGAGGGAAAAAATAAAAAAATAAAAAATACTATATGCCGAGGGTGGCCGTCGGCATAGGGTGTCCATGCCCTATGCCGAGGGTGGCCGTCGGCGTCTGAGTGACGCCGTGAGCGGGCGTCGACGGCGCGGGCTGGGCCAGAGGCGATGCCGGTGCTACGCCGAGGGCCAAGGTGACGCCGAGGGCAGCCGTCGGCGTAGCCTCCTCTACGCCGACGGTGTTTGTACGCCGACGGTCGTGTTCGTGAGCTGCCCCGGCGAGGCCGTACGCCGACGGCCCCGATAAAAAGCCGTCGGCGTACACTCTGGCCGTCGGCATCTGTCACCATTCCTGTAGTGTATGACTGTTTTAAAATATGTTGCGGCTGAAGAAAATGAAGAATTTATCCTAAACATTCCACGGAGTGCTTAGCGTAACCCATTTGTTCATTACTGCCTGGTGTCTGCTTATCCCCTCTTCATTGGAGCTCTTCTGATAATTCATGTTGAACGCTCGATTCTGAGTGTGAATGTTTTCCCTCTTTGTTTTTTTATTATTTCCGTTCCTTGCAATAGCATGAACATTGTTACAATAGGAGCCGTGAGGCTTAATGTTGATCTAATCAAGAAAAGAGTCAGTTTGGAAAACTTTGGCGTTCCAGCTCTTCCATATGTTCCAGCAGGCGGCGGTGAGCATGGTGCGTGGCGTGGTGATCCACGGCAACCCTTGCTAACTGGCTACTATCCCAGACTGGGCATTACTCAACTCTGGATGCCCTAGCTTTTTGCACAATGCATCAGCCAGTCTTAATTAGAGGCCAGATAAACAGAAGGAGATTAATGTCATTAGAGATTAGAGATAATGCTACTATGAGAGCCATTTAAACGCTACCATTTCTTACCATTGTTAGCAGATAACTGAGCATTAATGGGGCAGATAAATGGAAGGGGTGGAAATTAACTCTCTTGCGGGAGCTGCCTGCTATATAAGCACGGACAAAGTACAAGAACAACAGCTACAGCTAGCGCTTAAGAGTGCAACTAAAATTCTAAGACTTAGTTTCAAGGCTAACTCGCTTGCTCCTATGGCCCTTCTCAAGAAAGGCCCGGTGGCTCTCTTCTTTGCAGCAATTGTAGCTTTCTCTATGATCATCTCGTCATGCCACGCCGCAGACGGTAGTAATTAAAACCTCTACTCTAACTGCATATCATGTATTTATTGCGTTGATTGTCACCTTTTTTTTCTGTCAACCTTCTGTTACATGAATGTCAACTCTTCATGGTTACTGTTTAAACAAGTACCATGGCAGTGGCTTTTGAAATGTATATGTGCATTCATCAGTTCATACTATTGGTTACGTTAGTTAGTGCATGATGCTTGATACATCAATATTTAAGTGTTTAACAGATCGTCCCATTTTGCATAGACTTCTTATGTTCCCAAACATTCCAAATTAATTGTGTGGTCCACAATTTGAAGAAAATATTTCGAACATTTCACCAAAGCATCCCTTATTATAAGATATACATTTTGAGATGCTTTAATATATTGTGATTTTCTAGATTGGAGTTTAACCACACATGTTTTTCATATGTACTAACAACTCTGTCGGACGCGTTGCGTCACGATGCGTGCATGTAGACAAGTGCTACCACATTCTACCGTGCACGAACACGACGTGTCTCGCCTACTGCAAGAGCCTAGGGTTCAAGGACCCGAAGATCGGATGTTGGCCTACTTCGGACCCCAGGATAGGCCAGGTGTATGACACGTGCTGCTGCGATCAACATCCATGAATGGGTGGTTTCCCAATTCATTTGGAGTGCTTGGTGACGATATGGTTGTTGATCAATCGGTAGATAAACAATAATAATATGAGGAAATGTTCGCATTTATTCATGTTAATTCTCGGATGTTCACCTCTATCTTGCATGGTAATAATGTTGTAACAAGCATGCATAAATCTAGTGATCGAATGGAGATCTAAGAAGTTCATTGTAGCATGTTTCTGCTACACCAATGTACTGAGGTTGAGTGACTACCAACATCAACGCCATCGACGGGTCATGGCTGGTACATTCCTAGCTAACTACGAGTGTCTCGAGGCCCGTCCGACAAATGACGTCCGACGAAAGCATTACATCGGTCGAATGGGTAGGTGTGTGTGTGGAGGATGGGGAGGAGGGAGGCGTCATCGCATGTTGCCACATTTAGAGGCCGCCTCTTCCCAGTCGCGCGCCCCTCATTTGGCATCCCCAAATAGTTTTTTTTACCTAATTCTTGGAAGAAACTATGAAAATCTCAAAACATGAATAGTCTCGGCCATGAATCCAAAGTAACCTCCACAAAAACGCCCCTCAGCCTGGCCACAATATTAAAACACCGCATAGAGAAGAAATCAAATCGAAGACTTTGGATCCGTTGTTGATGGCGGCTCGTGTGTGGCCTCCTTCTCCTCCGACACCATCGTCTCAATAACGCCCGTAGAAGCACTTGCGCACGTTGTTGCCACCCTATGACACATATCTTGCAATATGACGTCACGGTAGAGCATATGCGACGCCTCGTATTCCTCTCCCTCCAACTCCTCCCCCGCTTATACTTTGTTTTGTGTGGAACCAGCGACCTTAGTTCCACCAATGATGATTTCATTCATGGCGGTGCCCCATGATCCGTAGAGTCATAGGCATTGAAGCCAGCCAGCACCATTCTGACGAACATGTTGCTGACGGCCCCTTCGTGAACGCTGAATTGCATGGAATGCCAAAGTCGAGTGTCCCCATCGGGCCGACAGCCCTACAAGCCCAAGTTCACCTTCACATGCATGAAAGACTCTTTTCCTAAGCTAACTGTTCTACATGGCTAGTTCACTTCACTTTTCGAGGGATCCTGAATTGCCATTGTATGTACGGTTGAGGTTGATGATCGGGCTTTTGCGGTGATCGGAGATGCTTAGGGAAAACATGGCGTTCGGGTTGAATCCACCATGATCTCTATCGGCATACTCGGGGGAGAACCTTGGCAGCTGCATCGCGACAGCGGTGATGATGTAGACGCACTCCTCGAATGGTTCACAGATTTGGTGCTCCCTTGGCCTCCGGTGGCGGCGACAGTAGCGACGGTGCCCATGCCGAACCCTTGGATTAAGGCAAGGTTCGCGAATGCCACAGTCGCCGCTTTCTTCAATACAATTTCAAATCAATATTACTACATCCCTTCGGTTTTAATTAATGTCGGCAGTAGATCCGATACATGCATGCACATGCCACTGCACGCGCGTAGATTAAAAGCGAATGTAGATGGTATGTAGGGATGTAAATGGATAGGATAATTTCTGCACCGTATTCGTTTCTGGATCCGTTTTAGAGAAGCCATATCCGGTTTGAAGTAATCCGACGGATAAGGATATCCAATTCCAAACTAGACACCGGATACAATATTTGATATGGTATGCCAAAAAGCACCCGTATATCCGTATCTGCAAATTATTTAGATTATCCAATGGTTTTTATCTCATAATCTGATTTGCATCCGAAATATTAAAACTAATATAGCATGTTTAGTAGACAATGAGTTGACGAGTTTGTCCATTAAGCAATGCCTTACTTATATAGTCTCCCTATCTAATTTGGATAATGTGGAGTCCAAATTTGCTAGGATGTTTGGTTATTAAACGTCGGTGTTATCGGCCCGACCATACACATGTCTGACTAATTCTATTTCCGCCCCGAATTTGCTTCATTTACATTCGTTCTGAATCGGTCTTCTAAAAAGAAAATGTTTCGAATCCGTGGTCTCATATATCTGTATTTAGATCCGTAGCCAGTCATTATCTGATATGCTCCTAATCCGTTGAAACATATGGTATATGATATGGTAAATGAAAAATCCGATCCGATCCGATTACACCCCTAGTTGTACTAGAGAGACCAAGAAATGTACTTTCGTAGTATTATATGTCTTTGGCATCATATATATATTGACATTCTTTAGTATAGTTAATCAAATTTAGCAAAGTTTGGCTTGACCAAACATAATATGCTAAATAATATTGAATGGAGGGTAACAAGAATAATAACAAAAACTTGTTTTTACATTTGAACTCTGATGTCAAAAAGAATAAACACTTTCCCTCAAAAAAGAGAAAAAAAACAGTTGAATTCTCTGTAAAAAAAAACACTTGAATCATCCGTCTCACCGATCCCAAACCAAACCCGCTTCCTGCCATGAGAAATCTTCTCGCTTGGCGCTAAGGCCGCCCTGAACCCTAGGTGAAGGCGGCGCCTCAGGTCATCGGAACTGCGCCGCCGCTCCTTCGCCCCGCTCAACCTCTAAACTGCGCCACCGCCCACCGCAGCCATCTCCAGCCCGCGCCGCCACGGCCATCTCCATCCCGCGCCGCCGCTCCTCCGCCCCTGCGTTCTACCGCCAACCGAGCCTTCAGAACTCTGCGCCCATACCTCCTGAGGCCCCTGTATCCAAGAGAAGGCTCCCATCGATGTAAGTTCGTGTTATTCTCAACTCCGACCGGCCATATTTGACCAGGCTCCCATCGATGTAAGCACTGCTGGGTGTGAAAATTTTCAAATTGTTTTCCACATACTGTCATACACAATTGAACTTCACTCAAAGAGTGCAGTGCCGGAGCTTTAAACAAATACTTGGGTGAGCAGGCGGGCCAAATTAAAGAAAAGCAAAAAAAAATCACGTCTTACCTAGTGTGTTGTTGCTGTTCAGGGTAATTCGGAGCTACAAGGTTCTTTTTTCAAATAATCCAATAGCTAGCTAAGAACTTGGGAAAGAAAAAAAAATACAAGTGTTGGTGTGTTGTCTTTCTGCAATTGAAGGGAAATTTTAGGTGAACTGCTCGATTATTTCTGCACCTGACGCTGCCGAGCAGCTAGACTTTAGGCTAGTGCTCCTATGGCAACCCCTTGGACATAAGATGCGAGATGACAGTGACCGGCAGCTGCTGTTCGAATCATTTCTCTGAATACCTGTTTGTTTGGGACCCTGAATTTTGGCGAACCTAGTGGCTCAATTACTAGCGCAAAAGAACGAGGATATATAGGGAATGACTGAATCAAGGATGGTCCTCGTCTCGTGGATGCGGTACTACTAAACTGGTCTTGTGCAGCTGATTCTGCTAGTATTAGTGAACTGGGCTTTTAACTATTTGGCTATCAATGCAATGGTATAGTATTTTTGGCAAAAAAATCCTGGACGGGCCATGGCCCGGTTTGCCCCCTATGTAGCTCCGCCACTGATCTTCAGTACAACTGCCTGTATTGACCCATTTCTTTCTCTAATTTTGCTAACTAATACACTCGGAACTCAGTTTTACTATGAACTGTCTGTTCCCGATAAAACTGATTTTCGAATTACTGGATTCCGTATTTGCATTGTAACTTATTTGATTTGCTATTGTGTTCAAAGAATTGTTTCTTTTTGGTTTTGTTTTAATATGTTCTTTTGTGCCTTGCAGTAATCTGACATAAAAGATGGACTGTAAAAAACAGATTTCGGCCGGTTTTCTAACTGATGATCTGTTGGTGGAAATCCTCTCCTGGGTGCCGTTCAAGTCTTTTTGCCGTTTCAAATCTGTGTGCAAGGCCTGGCTTGCCTTCTCCTCTGATCCACACTACCGTGGGAAGCTGCCAAAAATTCCCACGGGCCTTGTGCGGGAAGGCCGTACTGGTATTCAGCTTGTTAGCTTGTCCCCAAACAATGAGGAAATTGATGGAGCTCTTACATTCTTGCCGCACTACAAGAAATTGGAATTTGTGGACTGCTGCAATGGCCTAGTTCTTTGTAAGTACAGGAGCATCAGTAGTGTTTCATATACCCACTTCATTGTGTGCAACCCGGCAACACAAGAGTGGAGGGAGCTTCCTGTGTCTGGATCTCACGGCCACCCATATGGCCGAGATGGCTACCGTTGTACAACTATTTTGGCCTTCGATCCATCATGGTCGGCACAGTCGTTCTATGTCTTCAACTTTTGGCAGAATGTCAGCAACACTTGGAAACGTGGTATCAGCAGAATTGAGGTGTTCTCGTCTGACCTATGTAAGTGGCTTGTGGACGATGCATGGAGATGGAATCACAGGATACTGATGGTCAATACACCACACAGTTATATAGGTGGAGCGTTGCATGTGCAGACCAGCAGTGGTGATATTCTTGTCGTTGATGGCTTGCACAGAACGAGTCATGGCATGTCATCCAGTAATTGTACCATGATCAAGTTACCGCATGAATGCTGCCATCTCATGGATGGTTGCTTTGGCCAATCACCGCGGTCCTTGCTGTGTGCATTTCCAGAGGAATGTGGACGCACGGTTGCAGTGTTTAGTCTTGATGCTGGTCGTCCTTACAAGTGGTCTCTGAAGCATCGTCTTAGTATGCCTGATGCACTTGGAATGGGTAATAATATTGAATTCTGTGATGATGGATCTTGGGTCTTGCGGTGTAGTTATCACATTGTCGCTCTCGACTTTGAAAGAGATGTGCTTTTCCTCATCGACAAGGAGACGAAGAAGCTATTGGTATACAACATTAGCACAGGGAAACTTAGCAAGATCAAAGATGGTTGCCTTACTCGCACCTGGGCCTACCATTATTATGTGGCATGCTACTCAAAGCTCCAGGCTGAGCCATGTGAGTGATATAGTTAGTGGGTAGTAGCATCTGTTGCGTGCAATTTTATTTGCTGGTTGCATGCCTACGTTTCTCCTCTTTCTGGCATATTGAAGAAACTTGTTATAGTATTCAGGTTCCGAGATGTTATGATTGAGGTTCCAGTTGACACTGACAACCTTGTTATTGTTTTGGGTCTTTGTGTTTGTTTTCCACCATGAAGAAGTAGGTTGTTTAGATGGCATATATGAGTTTAAGTGACTTACTAAAGAGCATTCTAAGAGCATGTCTAACAGACCCCTTAAAAGAGCCAAACCCGTATAATAATCGCCGAAATACGGGGTTGGGCTCTACCCGGCCGTCTAGCAGGCCCCGTAAAAATGGCCCCCGCGTCGATTTTTCCCAGTTTTGGATACGGGGCGGCTCTTCGCCCCCTACTTGTGCGGGGTGGAAAGGGGAATACAGGGCCAAACCATCATTCTCTCATCCACTGCGCACGAAGGATTTCAGGAAACCCAACTGCCACCGCCGCCCGCCCGATCTCCTCCGCACCGCACCACCGGCGATGTCTGCGACGGCCATCCGCTCCGGCGAGCTCCTCGCGTTTCCCGCCTCCGCCAGGCGAGACGCGCCCGTGGCTCCCGGACGACGCCGAGGTCCGGGTCACCTTCGCCGTCAGTACGGCCGTCGCCGCGGGGTTCGCGGACTGGATGCGCGGCGTCGATCGCGCCGACGTGCCGCTGGACTACAGCACGGCGACTCTGTTGGACTGGAGCCGCCTCGGGTTCGATGAGGTGGACTACGGCTTCGGCGTGTCCGGGTACGTATGCCCTCACGACGAGCAGGTCAACTTCACCGCGACGCTCCTATTCGTCAGGCCGCCGGCGCCCAGGCGCGAGGGGATTCGGGTGCTGAGCCGCATGGAGCTCATCGCCAATTACTCCAACAGCTGCGCATGGAGCTCCGTCCGTGGCAAGCAAATCGAGATCTGAATTTGACTGCAGTTTGTGTGTCTTTAATTTGACTGTAATTTTACTGCGCATGGAGCTCCGTCCGTGGCTGCAGTTTGTGTGTCTTTAATTTTTCAGCTTGTTGATACATTTATTTTTACTGCTGATTATGTGGCCTCTGAATTTGACTGTCAATTGTGTGTTCCGGGGTTGGATGCTTCTTCGTTCCTGATATGAGGGCAGAAGTAATGTTGTCTATGGTCAAGACTGAATAATAGGTGGGACTTCGGTGAGTGTGTGTTGAACAACTGCCCACCCATGCTGGCAGGAATACCTGTGTATTTATCTACTATGTTTGATCAAACTATGATGAATAGTTGTCTGAAATTGTTGTCAAAAACACTGTTTTGAGGGGTTGGAAACACGTCCGAGCTAGCGGACCCCGTATCCCCACCCCGTAAAACAGAATATTTCGTATGATTCTGTTTTACGGGGTGAGGATACGGGGTCTGCTAGCTCGGACGAGTTTTCGGCCGGCGAAAAGTGAATACAGGGCCCTCTACTCGCGTTTTAAGGGGCGAAAAAATACGGGGCCTGTTAGACTTGCTCTAATCAGATCAGCTGTTCTTGTCATCGTTTTTTCCCCTTTCTTCTGCACTATGCAGACTGAACAGCAGCAGCGCCAAGTGTCCTTCAGCGTGAATGTACCAGTCAGTCTATTAGTTAAACTTCTAGATGACTGCCAGGATGGTTGCTTAGGCCAATCATCGGGTTCTTGCTATGTGCAATTTCTAAGGTTGGTGATTCGCATGGTTGCAGTTTGAGCCATACTGTTTGAGTCTCGATGTTTGTCACGAGTGGTCTCTGAAGCGTCTTAGTATGTGGTGTGTTTCGAAGGGGAGACTTCTATTTCACAGTCTATGTGATTATCAGATTGTGATCTGTGATCAGTTTATGTGCTGTAACTGAGGAGCAGAATCTCTTGCGTGCATTTTGTTTGCTGCACCTTCATTGCAGATGCTTCATTGCCTCTGTTTCTCCCCTGTCAGGCGTACACAAGAAACCTGTTAATTGTTTCGGTTCCAGCCGTGAGCCTGTGATGCATCTTCTGGGCCATCTGGCCGCCGGCGCCCATGGTCCGAGATGCAGCTGGGTCGGTAGGGACGTAGGGTCGGTGGCGGCGAGGTGGTGCGGAGGGGCGCGACGGCTGCAAAGCTAGGCCCTGTGGCTGCTAGCGCCCGTGGTCTGAGAGGTAGGCGGGATCGGCGAGTGTAGTTGGCGGCGCAGATTTGCTGCGGGGCGTCGCCTGTGTCGAACTCTAGGGGAAATAAGCCAGAGACTCTGTTTTAACTACATCGAAACGAGTTCGAAATACTTCTAGCTTCGGCATGGATCCTGCTGCAAACATAAGATCCATCTCGTCACCCCTTATGTCATAAAGAAAACTCCTTAAGCACGAAAATCCGTGTGCAGGGAGAACAAAATCGATCAAGATGAGCGAGTTGGGCTCTGGCGACGCGGAGGCGGAAGACCCCGCAACGCCGGCTCCTCGATGCTCGCCGTCGGCGCTCTGCTCTCGCCCGTCGGTGAGCGGGGGCGGCTTCGGCGGCAGGTTCTGGGCCCTCACTCCCGACGTCGACGACGCGGAGGCGACGAGCGAGCCCAGTGAGGAGGGCTCTCCTGTGCGCGCCCCTGGGCGTGGCGCGGGCACGCCGTTCGGCGTTTTCCTGCGGGCGGCGGAGGAGCTTGGGGGCTCCCTCCGGTCGGGCCGCAGAGCGGCGTTCGCGCCTGGTGGCCGGGGCTCTCGGTTTGCGGCGACGTCCCGTGGCGGCGCCGCCGTCGGTGAGCGCCCCCGGTGGAAACAGCGGTGGCCGTCCGCGCGTAGGCGCGAGGCTCTCGGGGATTGCGGCGCGCGGCGGAGGGCGCCGGCACCGGCCCCTGCTCCCTCGGCTCCGGCTGGGGCAGCTACCCGACCTGACGTGGCGGGCTCGCCGCGCTCGGCGTCGGAGGCGGCGGCGGGCGAACGGGACCGCCCCCCGCTTGACCCGTTAGGGTTTCCCTCGCTCCTCTCGCGGCCGGTGGATGGGCCGCTCCTGGGCCCGGCCCAGGTGTCCGCTGGTGGGCTCCAGGTGGGCGCCTCTGCTGCGGCCCATGTGCCTGGGGCCGAACTCAGGTCGGACGGGGCCCATTTGCGGTCCATTTCGGCCGGGGTCCGGGAGACCTTATCTGCGGGGTGGTGGTGGATTCGGAAGGGTGCGTCCACTTTGGAGTTAGGTTTTCCGGCTTCGATCCCCGACGTGCGCCGCCACCGTAAATCCGCCCGTCGCGTTCGTGTCCCTCCACCCCCCCTCGCCGCTTCGCCTCTCCTTCGCCGCGGTCGTGGCCATGGAGCGTCCCCAGGGAGAAGGTGGGCAGCGGGGTCGGAACCAGTCCGGCAACAAGCGCCGCCATGATGAGCGCTCCGGCTCGGGCTCCGGTACCGGCGGCGGACGGTCGAACCCGCAGCAGCAAGAGGCGGACCTCCGTGCTCGTGCTCTGGCGGAGAAGAACAGGAACCGGTCGGGGACCGAGGGCGCCCGTGCCGGGGGGCAGGGCGGCAACAGCAACCACACCCCTCCCGCCTGGTGGGTGGAGAGGGAGAAGAAAAGGGCGGCTAAGGAGGCGGCCCGCCTCGCGCAGGTGGCTTCCGGGGCGGCGGCTCCTCCTCCTCCCTCTGCGTCCGGTGGGGGCCGGGCGCATGAGGCGGCTGCCGGCAAGAAGGTCGCGGAGCCGGGGCGCTCCACGGCTAGCTATGGATCCCGCCCGGCCTCTGGGGTGGCCGAGGCGGTGGCCCCCTCCACCAACATGGAATGCTTTAAGTGCGGCCGGATGGGGCACTTCCAGGCGGCCTGTACCTTCCCCCCGGTATGCCTCCTGTGCGGCGTCGAGGGCCACAACTCGGCGGCTTGCACTTCCAAGGGGCGGCAACCTGAGCTCCGCGTGATGGGGCAAGCGGTGACGGGGGAAAGTTTCTTCGCCCTCGAGTTCGAGGAGGATGATGAGGAATCGGAGGAGATGTCCAATGGGGCGGTCATCTCTTTCAAACATGTGGTGCTCTCGGTGAGTGACTTGACTCGGGAGCTTCACCACCTTGTGGAGGCGGATTGGGATTGGCAAGTCGAGGAGACCTCTGCCCATGAGTTCTCTGTTGTGTTCCCCTCCCGCGAGTCCCTGCAGATCTCGGCCCGTAGCGGTCGCCTCTTTCTCCCCCTTAGTGGGACAGTGGCTGACATCCGCCTGGCTGATTCCGACCCGGCGCCGGTCGAGATGCTGCAGGAGGTCTGGATCCGCCTTACTGGGGTGCCGCGTCGGATGCGTCGGGCGGACAGACTGCTGGCCGGCATGCGCATGTTGGGTTGGCCGGTGCGTGTTGACGAGGACTCCATCCGTCGCCGCCAGCCGGTCCGCATGCTGCTCGCGTGTCGCAACCCGGACAAGCTACGGGGCTCGGTCCAGCTCTTTCACAAGAAGCTCGGCTACAACATTGGAGTGCATGTTGAGCCGGCCACCGGCGCCTCTACCTCGGCCCCTTCTCCACCTCCACAGGGGGGACCGGAGGACGATGAAGACGAGGACGACGATGATGTCGATGACCTCAGCCCCTCTCGTAAGGAGTGGGATGAGCTGGGTGCTCGTGACCAGGCCCGGGCGGCTGCGGGGGGTGCGCCGTCGGCAGCTCCGCCGGGCGATGCGGCTGCTACGCCGGCTACGGAGGGGCTGCCCCCTGCAGCCTCTGCGGCCTGTGCGCCCGTGGACCTGGGGGGGTCTACGGCTGCGTCCGGTCCGGCGGAGCAGGTCGTCTCGGACCAATACGGGTCCAACCTGAGGGGCTGGCCCCTCCCGCTGCTCCAGCTTGAGCAAGCGAGGGCGGCGGACCTTGCATCGGCAGGGTGCCGTCCGTCTCTGATCTTGGAGGAAGGCGAGGCGCCCCCGTCCCCCATCCTCCCAGATTCCTCCACCCTGCTCACTGCCGAGTCGGATGGGGAGGACTCCGCAGACTCCCCGTCCAAGAACACTGATGGCGTGGAGGCCATGGACGCGGAGGAGGCTGGTGGCGACGACGAGATGTTGGAGGAGGGCGGCCAGGTGGTGGACCAGGGTGCGCCTGCGGCGGGCCGGCAGGTGATCCCACGCCGCCGTCGCACGAAGACGGTCCCGGCGGAGCCGGCCAGGAAGAGCGCGCGGCTGACCGACTCGACCCCGGTCTTGCAGCGTGCTCAGGAGCGGGCGGCAGCGAAGAACCTCGAGCCAGGTACGATCTCCGACTTCGCCGTTCTCCCCTCCCTCTCGGACTCTCATCTCGTTTCGGTTACTCATGACTGTGGTATGGCCTTTGAGACGGAGTCCCGCCCAGTTGCGGAATCGATATCCCTCATTCGTGCGAAGGAGGAGGCACAGGCGGTGCTGGCCCTTGCGGTGTTCCGCAAGGAGGTGGAGGTGGCTCGCAAGGCCGCCTCATCTTCCGACCCCGGACCAGTGGCAACTGGGGCTGCCCCGGTCTCGGGCGACGTCGGCGACCCCTCGCTCGTGGAGGTCCCGGTTCTGCCTGCCACCCGCGCCAACACGGGGGGCATCCCGAGGGCTTGTTTGGCATCCCGTTCTGGACGGAGGAAAGCCCCTCGCATCTAATGCGGGCGGGCTTCTACAACATCCGGGGGTACGGTAGGCCGGGGCGCCGTACCCAAATTAAGGAGTTCATGACCCGAGAACACCTGGACTTTGTGGGGTTGCAGGAGACTATGAAGGCATCTTTCACGCCGGCGGATTTGCGGGGCATTGACCCCCTCGGCAAATTTTCCTGGCACCACTCCCCAGCGTCGGGGCGCTCCGGGGGAATGCTGCTTGGCGTCAATGAAGATACCTTTGATGTTCTGGGGTGGGGCTCGGGAGCCTTCTTCCTTAGGGTTGATGTGCGGCAACTTGATACTGCAAAGGTCTGGTCTCTGTTCGTTGTGTACGGACCTGCTACCATCAGAGATCCGGGGATTTCCTTGCGGAGCTGTCGTTGGCCATCGGCGCCTGTCACCTTCCCTTGGTGGTGGGCGGAGATTTTAACCTGATTAGGGGATCAGAGGACAAGAATAACTCGAACATTGATTGGTCTCGGGTGCATCGCTTCAACGACTGTATTGCGTCCCTTGCTCTCAGGGAGGTCCGTAGGACGGGCGCCAGATACACGTGGACGAATCGACAACTTGACCCAGTCCGTTGTGTCCTGGACAGGGTGTTCATGACTGCCGAGTGGGAGGCCCTTTTCCCGCTCTGCTCCCTGGTGGCGGATACCATCATTGGGTCCGACCACTCTCCGCTGATTCTGAGCTCTGGGGAGGAACTTAGGAAGCGGAGCCCTCGTTTCTTCTTTGAAAAGGGTTGGCTGCTGAGGCCAGACTTTGGGGATCTGGTTTCTAGTAGGTGGCGTGATCAGGTCGCTGCCCTGGGGTCGTGTTCCGATCCAATCACGCGTTGGCAACGGGCCTCGGCGGGGCTACGGCAATTCCTGAAGGGCTGGGGGCCAACTTAGGAAGAGAAAACCGCGACTTGAAAGCCGATATCCTTGCGCGCATCCAGGCCCTCGACGGGGTGGCGGATGGGCGTGGTCTTGATGATGAGGGCTGGGCACTTCGCTACCATCTGGAGGACCAACTCACCCACCTCTCGGAGGTGGAGGAGGAGTATTGGCGCCAGCGGAGCCGGGTTACCTGGCTCACCAAGGGGGACGCTAACACCGCGTTTTTCCATGCTTATGCTAATGGAAGACGCCGCAAATGCGCTATTACCAGGCTCATGACGGATTCGGGGATCCCAGTCGAGTCTCATGCGCTTCAGGCGCATATCTATGAGTTTTACCGCGCCCTCATGGGTTCCACGGGCGAACCCCCCCTGCTTCACCTTCCCCCTCCTTCTGGCCTGGTACGGCTCAGGTGTCGGGACGGGAGAATGATAGCCTCATGATCGCCTTCTCGGGGGAAGAGATCGATGTGGTTCTGGCCAGCATGAAGGTGGATACCGCTCCGGGACCTGACGGTTTTCCGGTGGCCTTTTTTAAACGCTTCTGGCATCTGGTGAAACCCTTCATCATGGACATCGCTAATGGCTTCGCTCTGGGGAGAGTTGACATTGCGAGGCTCAACTTTGGGATTCTTACGCTGATCCCTAAAGTCTCTGGGGCGGAGAACATCAAACAGTTTAGGCCGATTGCTTTGATTAACGTTATCTTCAAATTCGTTGCTAAGGCTTATGCCACCAGACTCTCTCCTATTGCCCATAGGACTATTAGTCGGGCGCAATCTGCGTTCATCAAGGGTCGCCATATCCATGAGGGGGTCCTCTCCCTCCAAGAGATCGTCCACGAAACCAAGTCCAGGAAACTTAGGGGAGTTTTCCTGAAGTTGGACTTTGAGAAAGCCTATGATCGGGTGAACTGGCCCTTCCTCCGTGAGGTTCTTCTGGGCAAGGGATTTGAGCCCGCGTGGGTCCATAGGGCCCTGAGTTTGGTCTCGGGGGGCCAAACTGCTATTTCCATCAATGGAGATATTGGGAATTACTTCTGCAATGGGCGCGGGGTGCGTCAGGGTGATCCTCTCTCTCCCATCCTCTTCGACTATGTCGTCGAGGCTCTGGCCTCTATCTTGGACAAGGCTAGAGGGGCGGGTCACATTGCGGGATTGATTCCCCATTTGATCCCTGGGGGGTCTCTCATTTGCAATATGCAGATGATACTATCATCATGTTCCAACCTGACGATTTGGCGGTGGCCAATCTTAAGTATATTCTCCTCTGCTTTGAGAGCATGTCAGGCCTCCGGATCAACTTCCATAAGAGCGAGGTCATGGTGATGGGTTTGGCGCCCGGGGAAGGACAGCGGATTGCTCATATGCTTAATTGCAAGTTGGGTTCCTTTCCGTTTACCTACCTGGGGCTTCCTATTAAGGACCGAGCCCTTTCGGCGGCGGATTGGGGTCCGTTGACGGCTAAGGTGGGCAAACGCACCGACCCCTGGATGGGGAAACTGATGTCATCGGCTGCACGCTTGACACTCACTAACGCCTGTCTTTCGTCCATTCCGCTTCATGCCATGGCGATCTATCTCCTCAGCGACGGGACGCATGGGTTGCTAGACCGCCACCGGGCACGCTTCTATTGGGAAGCCAACAGCGCTAAACGCAAGTACCACTGGGTTAGGTGGTCGGCGATGTGCACGCCCAAGAGCCTTGGGGGGCTGGGCATAACTGACTCGCGCCTCATGAACGCCTGTCTTTTGGTCAAATGGATCTGGAGGATCTACTCTGGGGAGCAAGGTCTTTGGGCGGATATCCTCAGGAGCAAGTACCTCAGGGGTAAGGATCTGATGCTGGACGATCATCGCCCTGGCTCCCAGTTCTGGAACGCCATTCAGAAGCTTAAGCACTTGTTTCGCTTGGGGGCGAAGCATAGGGTGCTTGATGGCAAGACGACGAGTTTCTGGCGAGATTGGTGGCAGGGGTCGGGACCCCTGTGCGACCGCTTCCCTACACTCTTCGCCGTTGCCATGGACCAAGATATCTCGGTTGCCGCTGCCCGCATCGGTAGCTCTTGGCACCTCCCGCTCCGCCGTGAGCTTGGGCAGGGAGACCGGGTGGCCCTAGCCAACCTCCTTCGGGAGGTTCGGGTGCCAGCTCCCTCCCCCCTTCCTGATCAGGTATCTTGGGCCCTTGAACCTTCGGGGAGGTTCTCGGTGCGCTCTTTGTACCTCAGACTTTGTCAGGGAACCCCCTCGAAGTTCTTTAGCGACCTCTGGAAACTTTCGATCCCCTTAAAGGTCCGGATTTTCCTTTGGCAGCTTGCTAGGAAACGCCTCCCTTCTAATGAGAACATCCGGCGGCGTAGGGGGCCGTCCCTGGGTCTTTGTGCCTTATGTGGGGAAGTTGAAGATAACAATCACATCTTCTTCGACTGTCCCCTCGCTCGGTTCATGTGGAGTGCAGTTCGGGAACTGCTCGGCCGCACTTGGAACCCTGCGTGTTTCACGGATATCTTTAGGCTCCTGCACGCTCAGAGGGGTCAATCAAAGCGGGTCCTTGGGATGGCGTGCGCTGCTCTGCTGTGGACGTTGTGGAATCTTAGGAACAAAGCCTCGATTGACGGGGTCTTTCCCCGCCAACCTGCTGATGCCCTTTACAAAATGTCTATGTACTTGCAGGTGTGGAAGCTAGTGGCTAGGAAGAAGGACCGCGAAGCTGTGGAGTGGGCGGTCACCCGGATCCGCACTCTCCATTCGACCATCAGAGACCGCGACAGCTAGCTTTGGTGGCTCTGTATCTCCGGCGTTAGGCTTCGGTGGTGTCGGGGCACCCTCCGACCTTGTGTGTGTGTTTTTGTACTTCAGTTTGGGGCGGCCTTGCCCGGTTGGTGTGTGTTCGTTGTATGACTCTGTGGTTGTGGGCTTTGTACTCTGCCGTTGGGGCTTTATTAATTTAAAGCCGGGCTCTGCTCGAGCCTTCCGTCTAGAAATAAGCCAGCGAATAGGGAAATGAATGGGGTTGAACCGCTGCCTGTGGGAAATGAACTGACGTGTGGGAAGAAGCTCAGTCTTTTCGGTCATATCGGTTTCCATCTGGCCACAACCGAACAGAGTAATAAAATTTCGGTCATCTGATGTTCAAGACCGAGGTAGAACCAAACAGCGAATTTTACAGTTTTTTCGTGTTTGGTCCCGGTTTTTTCGGTTTCGGTCTTCGGGTTCGGTTTTTTGCGCCCGCCCAGACTAGCTGCGATGTCACTGGATTTATGCTTTCAAGATTAGCATAACTAGCAGTTTCCCTCTTCAGTTTCATGTTCTGTCATCTGAGCTTATTTTTTCTCGTCACTTAATTGGATGATCAGGGGCGCCCAACTTCTCCAGAAAAGATGCGGTACCAACTGAATCTACAGACTACAGATACTCGATGGAGTGAAGGAACATGAGGAATACCTCAAGTAAGGATACAACTTATGGTTACAAGATTTTATTTAACTAAAATGATCCAAATTCTAATGTTTTTTCACTGGCAAATATGCAAAGTGCAATAAAAAAGTGTGGCAAATGTGCAATTCCCCGTTCAAATCCTCAAGTTGGGAAGAAAATGTCTGAGTTGGTCTTTCAAGTTGCTCCTGCCTATTCCCATGGAAAGCTGCTATTCTGAAAGTGACCCAGACCTATTAGAGGCCAGACGATTCTTCCCTCCTCTGTAAATATAGACTAGCACTTCATGACTTGTCTGGTTAATGGGGTTTGGCCTGTGTTGTGTGATATGAGAATCACTTTGTGGCATTACGTTTGAGCACTATGCAAATGCATTCACTTACCAGTAGCAGATAATCTGCCAGCTGCTTGCTAAAGTTGCAGTGGACTTTATTACTTGTTTGAAGCCATCAAGTAGTTTCTATATGCTTTCAACTGACTTGGAGCAATGGTTTGCAACACAGGTACTGTTGATTATAATACTGCAGGTATCACTTCTGAGTTTCCAGTTTATGTAGAATTTACCTTGCATCAAAACATCGCGTTAATGGTACCATGCTATCTGTATATCATACGCGACCCCTTTGAAGAATCGGAAGACCATCAAGAGACCCGTAACTGTGGTTTAAGTTGTTGTGGGAACTATATGTTACGAATTGAACAATATCTTGCAAATTCAAAGGATATTGTAACAGCACACACATGCTAATTCTAGTTCAGCCCGAGTTCAAACTACAACTAGTGGCAAGGTTTTTTCTTTGGGTTCCTATTCCGCACCCCTGGTGTTGTGCTCAGTTTTATACTTTTGTCTAACTTCAAATCTTCCGCTCAATTTTCTCCTTCCCATGCCTTTTTGGCTCTGATCGCCGGCAAGGCTGGCCGCGGCGTTTTCTCGCCACGCCGACGCACTCGCTAGCCCCATGTTATTGGGTTCGGCCTAGGGCGTCGGATGAAGAGTTGGGCCGCACCGGCGGAAATATAAATTTAGGCGCCGTGGCTTACGCCCCGGCGCCCCCAAATCAGCTATCGGGGGTCCTTGGGAGGGCGAGTGGAGATGCTCTTAAACCCTCATAAATGCTCAAATGGTGGGTTACCGTCGGGTCAAAGGCATTAACTGTTTCTCTGCCGATGAGTGGGGTCGCGTAGGGACAACTCCTACTTTGGACAACTCCTACTTTGGACGTTACGTGCCGACGAGTGGAGCCACCGGGAGAAATGTCGGAGCAGCTTCTTTCTCACTCAAACTTGGAATGAACATACATCGGTACTTCCAACACCACAACCCAAAATGAAGATACATCGGTAGTGCCAACACTAAAGCTTAAAATAAACGCTAGGACTAAAACTAAAAGCTACACCTATCATCTCGTCATTCGAATATGCATCACTCTTGCCCTTTGAGGATGCAACAATCTTGCCCTTTGACGATGCAACACTCTTGCTCTTCGACGATGTAGCTCCCTCGCTCTCCTCCGCACACTGAAAAGTATAATCTAAAAGCCGCGTCCTTTCGGCATCATCCATCCATGTTTTTTCTTCCACTTCAAGCTAGGGGAGAAGCCTATCTGAGTGAGAGTGCATCAACCAAATTCAACCTGAAAAGTTCGCGCTGTATTTCCTCAGGGGTCTGAGCAGGCATCCGTCAAGGTGGGTCTCCATATTGGTAAGACTAGAATTCCTTACCCACCTTAGTGAGGAGTGTCGTGGATGTGACCACGGCAGATGCTACAGGGGGTAGCACTTCGTTGATGCGAGGGGAAGGGAACATCGCCATCTACGGGTCGAGGTGCAAGAGACGCAAGGGTTTTACCCAGGTTCAGCCCCTCCGGAGAGTAAAAGGCCTACGTCCTGCTAGATCTTTATTGCTCAGTGGAAAATTACAATGGGGGGGCTCAGCCGGCGGCTATGCCAGGAGCTTACAAGGGGAGATTGGATCTATCGTAACGTCCCTCTAGGGTTTAAGGTCGGGGGTTTATATAGGCACCCCCGATCTAGGGTTACATGGAGATAACTCCGAATCATATCAGTTGCTATCAATCCGGGATTTGCTAACCCTCTTGCAAGTAATCTTCTTATCCACTCGCACAGGTCTCCTTCTCAAGATCGCAGCCCAATCGCCTTTGGGCCCAGTCGCCCGGGCGACTGGCGACTCGCCCGGGCCTCCATCTTCATGACGAGTGGGACTGGCGACCCCCCCTATGGGCATATCCCCATCAGTAGTCCCCGAGCGCGGTGGTGACGAAGCGCGGATCTAGATCAAGTCTTGGAGAGACGCAGCGATGGATCAAGATGAATCGCCGCCGGGCTCCGAAGATAGAATCACGAACTCGGTGCCAGTCTTCAATCGTCACAGTTCAATTAGCCAGTCGGCGTATGACGGTCGGGATTCCCCAGTCGTCGACTGCCAGTCGGCGTCCGCCAGCCGCCTTTTACCACGGGGACACGTGGAGGGGCCAACGGATAGATTTCACGTTGACCGAGGCATGAACCGTTTGCACGCTGTTGACCGTTGGGCCTGACGTGACCGCTAACGGCTAGTTTAACGGCTACTCAGCCGGAACCGGAGCAAATCCTGACCATTGATTACAGGCGACGATTCCGGGGCGAATTAACGAACGGATTCCCTTCCTGATCGGAGCGAGTGCGGGCGGTATAAAGGGCTGCCCCCGAGATTAGGGTTCATCACTCTTCCGTCCTCTTGTCACATTTCCCCATCTCATCTTCACTCCTAGCCCCACGCGCACCCATGGCGACGAAGGGTTGGGGCAAGTCGAAGGTCACGCGGGAGTCTCTGCTCCCGTACGTCGCCTCCGGAATCATCCCGGAGTTTAACCGCGAACGATGGCGAGTTCCGCCGGCGGACGAGGTGGAGCCCCTCCCGCGGCCCGGGGAGTTCGTGATCTTCCTGAGCTTCCTCGACCGTGGGTTCGCTCTCCCCACCTCCGATTTCCTCCGACAATTGCTGGCTTTTTACAGCATTAAGGTCTCCGACCTGGGGCCGCACAGCGTCCAACAGATTTCACTGTTCGTGGCGCTGTGCGAGTGCTACTTGGCCTGCCCGCCCTACTTCCCACTGTGGGTGTCGATTTTCCATGGGCGGGCGACTCGGGCTAGCAAGGGCAGCGAGGCGCTCATCCCGAACGGCGGGATCACCTTCCAGGTGAAGTCCGGGGAAAGCTTCATCGACATGGCGCTCCCCAAGAAGGCGCACGCCGCTTCTGGTTTTACGCCAAGGAGTACACTCCCCCTGGCGAGGTCTGCATTCCTCAGTTCAGCCCCGAGCCCAGCATCCCACGGCGCCTCAACGTCCGGTCGCTGCCGCACGAGCAGGAGGAGGTGGTGCAGGAGATGCGCCGGGCGATCCAGGCGCTGAAGGACAACGGCTTGTCGGCGGTTAATATGTACAACTGCTGGCTCGGCCGACGCCTAATCCCCTTGCGATGCCGAGCTCACCCCATGTGGGAGTACCGGGGGCAAAACGACTGTACCCGGTCGTCGGCGACCGAGTGGGACGAGAGCGAGTACCGGAAGGCGCTGGCCAAGATCACCACAGCCACCTTCTCTTCCTTCGAGGACGGCCTGCAGCCTTACTCCGAGGATACCCCCGCACCTCAGGTAATGCAGCATATGGCGGCTTTGTCTGGTTTGGCCGCGTTTCTTCCCTTCTAACTTATTTCCTTGACTGGAATGCAGCGCTGGCAGAAGGTCGCCGACCACCTCCCCCCTCTTGCCGGGAAGGAGCCTCCGGAGATGACCGAAGGTGAAGAGGAGGCGATTGACGACGAGGACCGAGTCGGACTCCGAAGCGCGGGACTTCATCAGACTCCCGCGCGGGTCGAAGAGGGGTGCCGGGTCCTCGTCCCAGGACGCGGCCGAAGAGGAAGCGACCTCCCGACCGGAGGGCGAGACGGAACTTCCCAAGGAAGGAGCCGAGCCGCTGTCGAAGCGACTGCGCCCCACTCTCCTTGAGGGCACTATGAGGCTTCAACGCCCCTTGAAGGCCACGCTCGACGCGGGGGCTCGGGCTGGGCCTGGCGTGAAGGCGATCCCCACGGTGAGGTAAGGACCCCTTGCTAAACTCGTTCTCCCCGAAGTCAGAATCGGGCGTCGGCTCACCTCGCCTCTTTGTAGGTCCAAGAAGAAGACCCTGACAAAGCCGGCCGCGACTGGGGTAGCGGCCACGAGGGCGGCCGAGGCGAAGAAGAAAGCAGCGGAGAAGAAGGCGGCGCCTTCCGACCTCGGGGGCGCACGGTCGGCTCCGGGAGAGCCCGCCACCGCGAGCCGCGCCGATAGGGCGAGCGCCAGCGGTGCGGAGCCGGCCGCCGAAACTTTTCCTTTGCCCAGCATGGTTCACGGGGGCATGGCGAGTGCGACGACGGGGCCAGACTTCGTTCCCCCCGCGGTGGAGGAGGAGTCGACTGTCGTTGGGTCGACCGAGGGGCAGAAAGCGCCCGAGGCCGAAGAGAACATCGTCGAGGAGGGCGGCCTGTCGGGGCCGCTGAAAGAGCGCCGGTCCAAGGCCGCTAGGGACCGAGCCCCACCGAGCGGTGCCGACGCGCGCGCGGGCGAGGCACTGTCGACTGAAGCGGTGATGCAAGCGGAAGGAGTGACGGAATCACGCCATCCGCCACCTTCTTCCTCGACTTTCACCGAGCTCCACACGGCGCTTGGTGAAGCACACGTGGTGAGTGTAGTCTAGTCACCCCCAGTCCCCGAGGGTCGACTTGGTCTGAAAGGGCGAGTCGAGTCTCTATTTTGTCCATCTGTTTTTCCTTCGTGCTGACTTTGGCACTGTTTCGGTTTTTCGCAGGCGGAGGTGAAGCGACTGACTGTGCTCGTCGAAGAGGCGGCGCAAAAGAACCGGAAGCTGATTGCTCTAGGCAGTAAGTCCCGCCCGCTCGCCTTCCTTGCTCGGTTTTTTTTTTTTTTCACCGTCTTCTTTTTCCTGTAGCAGAGGCGCAGGCGAAGGCTCTTGCCGAGGCTCGGGAAGGATTCGTCAAGGAATCTCTATACCGTGAAGCCGATTTCCGGGCGCAGCAGGCCGAAGAGGCCCGGAAGAAGGCAGCGGCGGAGGTGGTGAACTTGACGAAAGTCCTGGAGAAAAAGGGCCGGGAGCTGGAGGATGTCATCGCCGAGTACAAGGGAAAGCTGGAGACCGTGACCAGTGCGCGGGACTCCGCTCGTGGGGCTGCCGCATCTCTTCGGGAGGAGATTGCGACCTTGAAGCAGCAGCACGCCCAGGAACTAGCTGCAGAAAAGGAGGCGTCCGAAGGCGTCGTTCTGGCGGTGCAGGCCGAGAAGACCAGTTTCGAGGCCTTCGTCAGGGAGATGTCGCGGCAAATTCTTGGTAAGTTCCTTTTGTCTTTGCGCTTGCTGTTTTTCGCGGACTCGAGTCGCTGAGCGTGGCGAGTCGGTTTCGGGGGCCAGTCCCCGAGCATGGCGAGTCGGCTTCGAGGGCCAGTCCCCGAGCGTGGCGAGTCGGCTTCGGGGGCCAGTCCCCGAGCGTGGCGAGTCGGGGGGCCAGTCCCCGAGCGTGGCGAGTCGGCTTCGGGGCCTCCCCGAGCATGGCGAGTCGGCTTCGGGGGCCAGTCCCCGAGCGTGGCGAGTCGGCTTCGGGGGCCAGTCCCCGAGCGTGGCGAATCGTCTTTTTGGAGGCGAACTCTTATGTTTTCCGTCCTTGTGCTGGTTGTTGTAGGTACGTGCGACTTCGTGGAGACGGCGACTCCACGGGAATGCTTGTCGACCGCGACCACGCGTATCATCGCCTGCGCTGGGGAGATATTGGCGGCGCTCCAGTACCTTAGCCCGCGGGAGGTGATCCCGCGGGACACGCCGTCTGTCTTCAGGGCCGTGTCCAATATTCCGGCCGTTGTCGACTGGCTTCGCCGCTCCTCCTGCCGTGTTGGCATTACCATGGCTTTGAGCATGGTGCTGGCGCACTACTCCGAGGGGTTCGACGTGGAGGAAGTCACCGCTGGCTTCCCTTCGGAGACTGGCGAGTTCGACGTTGCCGAGGTGCTGCGCCTGATGGATGCGGTGCGTCCCTTTGCCGACCGGGTACTGGCGACTGCGGATTTGGAGACTCACATCTCCAGCCAGGCGGCGCCTGAGGACGCAGAGAAGGAGTCGGGCCCAGTGGACTACCCTGCGGAGCGTCTTTTCCATGCCGCGGCGGCCGGCTCATTGTCTACTTACCCGGTCGTTCTGTACACGCCGAAGTTTCGTCACGGTGACGACGGCGCCGAACCTGTAGTAGAAGGGGCTCCGGGGCCAACTTCGTAGGTTTCTGAATCCCTGTGTAAGAAATAACTTGAATGCCCGCAAGCGGGTGTTAGTTGTAAATAAAGTGATAACTTTTGCTTAACTATGATTCAGTTTTATGTTTTTTCGTGGCGGCGATGCCTTGTAGCTTGTTCCGACTACCCATGGCCTTTGGGCCAGTCGCCTTGCGACCCCGATGAAGGCTATCGACTTGACTGTTTTCCTTTTCGAGCTGGGCGTCCCCAGTCGCAGTACGTAGTCGTTGCAGTGCGAATAGCGGCCTCATGGGTGGAGTAGCGGTGAGTTATAATTTGCGCTGTTTGTATGTAGCGCGCCGCTCGTCGTGGCTCGGTGAGCCAGTCGCTAGGCGACTCCAAAGGGGGTCATTGCGGGCGTATTTTCCTTGGCGAGCCGCGGGTCCGTTTTGCGGGGTCCCTAGTCGAAGTACTTAGCCACGCAAGTCGCCAGCCTAAGGTAGATGAGGGCATTAATGTGCTGTATGGCGTAGCACGAGGCGGTCGCCGTGGCCCGTGGGGGCTGGCCGAGCGTGCGGCCCTGCTGTGGGTTCCAGTCGCCGTTTTCACCTCGACGGCGTAAGGGGTGGTGGATGGCTGGACCTGGTGTTGCGTCCGGTCACCCCGCCATGCCCTTGTTAGCCCGGCTACTTGGTCGATCGTGGACTTCGCTCTGCCAGCAGCGGCGACCGGGGGTCTCTCAGTACCGAGTCGCTTGTCGTGACGACTAGGCCGGTATGTACCAGGATGAGAGATGGAGATGTGTAACCGGAGAGGCGATCGAAATTGGAGATAAATGCGGTCGGCGATTTTTATTAATCTCTGCTTTTGCGGGCTACATTTTTCCCTTAGGTGTAAAACCGTCGTAGGAGGTTGATGTTCCAGGGGCGCTCCACTTCTCTGGTGAGCGGTTCGCCTTTGTCGTCCTTGCGGACGTCGATGAGGTAGTATGAGTCGTTCCCAAGTACGCGGCTGACGGCGAATGGTCCTTCCCAGGGCGGGGACAGTTTGTGCATGCCTTTCTTGTCTTGGATTAGCCGAAGCACCAGGTCGCCGATTTGGAAGGAGCGACTCCGGACGCGGCGACTGTGGTAGCGACGGAGATCCTGCTGGTAGATGGCGGTTCTCGCGAGTGCGAGGTCTCTGGCCTCGTCGAGGAGATCGATGTCATCCTGGCGAGCTTGCTCGTTGTCTGCCTCGGCGTAGTTGGCGACCCGAGGTGAGTCGTAGGCGATGTCCGTAGGCATAACGGCTTCGGCGCCGTACACCAGGAAGAAGGGCGTGAAGCCAGTCGACCTGTTTGGCGTTGTGCGGATATCCCACAGTACTGATGGGAGCTCTTCTGCCCAACAACCGGCTGCGCGCTCCAGGGGCACGACCAGGCGTGGTTTGAGTCCGTGGAGGATGCTCTGGTTTGCTCTTTCTGCTTGGCCGTTTGACTCGGGGTGGGCGACTGAAGCGAGGTCGAGTCGGATGCCTTTCTCCTCGCAGAAGTCAGCCATCTCCCCTTTGGCGAAGTTGGTGCCGTTGTCAGTTATGATGCTGTGCGGGTAACCATATCGATAGATAAGCTCGCGTAGGAACTTTGTGGCCGTCTTCCCGTCGCACTTCTTTATGGGCTTTGCTTCTACCCATTTAGTGAACTTGTCCACCGCAACCAGGAGGTGGGTATATCCGCCGGGGGCCGTTTTGAACTTCCCTACCATGTCCATGCCCCAGACGGCGAAGGGCCAGGTGAGGGGGATGGTTTTCAATGCCGACCCTGGCATGTGCGACTGGCTTGCGTACTTTTGGCACCCGGCGCACGAACGGACGAGCGCGACCGCATCCTCGTGGGCTGTCGGCCAGTAGAAGCCGTGGCGGAAGGCCTTGGCGACAATTGAGCGCGCGCCCGCGTGGTGGCCGCAGTCCCCTGCGTGGATGTCGCGCAGGATGTTTCGCCCTTCTGCGGGGGCGACGCACCATTGGAATATTCCTGAGACACTGCGCTTGTATAACTCGTTGTTGATGATGGTGAAGGACTTACACCTGCGCACGATGGCTCGTGCTTTGGCTTCGTCCATCGGCAGTGTTTGGCGCTCGAGGTAGCTTATGTATGGCTCGGTCCAGTCGATGCTGTCGGCGGCGAGTGCGACTAAAGTGGAGTCGGGAGCGGGTGGCTCGGCGATGTCCAGCTCGCGGGGTGCGCGCACCGAGGGGTGGCTGAGGATATCCAGGACGACGCCCGGAGGGGGTTGGAGTCGCTTGGACCCGATTCTGGCCAGCGCGTCGGCTTCCTCATTCTTGCGCCTGTCGACCCACTCGACGATGTGGCCGGCGAAGCTAGCGCCGGCTTGGTCGACGGCGCGCTTGTACGCGATCATGTTGGCGTCGGTGGCGTCACAAGTGCCGGAAGTCTGGCTGGCGACTAGGTCGGAATCGCCGAGGCAGCGCAATCGCGTAGCGCCCATCTCTTTTGCGACTCTCATACCATGTAGGAGTGCCTCGTATTCGGCCATGTTGTTGGTGCAGGGCTCGAATCTGAGCTGCAAGACGTACTTCACTGTGTCGCCCTTTGGTGATGTGAGGACGACTCCCGCGCCTGCCCCTTCGAGGTTTTTAGAACCGTCGAAGTGCAGTGTCCAATGTTTAAGGTCTGCGGGGGAGCTTGGCTGCTGGGCCTCTTCCCAGTCGGCGAGGAAATCGGCGAGTGCCTGAGACTTGACGGCGTGGCGCGACTCGTAGATGATGTTGTGGACGCCGAGCTCGATTGCCCACTTGGCGATCCGGCCAGTTGCGTCGCGATTGCGGATTATGTCGGCGAGTGGCGTTGAAGCAACTACCTTGATGGGATGTTCGTGGAAGTAAGGGGCCAGTCGCCTCTGGGCCCTGAGGACTGCGTATACCAGCTTTTGGTAATGCGGGTACCGCTGCTTGGATTCGAGCTTCGCTGATGTAGTAGACCGGGCGTTGTACCAGTTGCTCCCTTCCTTCTTCCTTCCGTTCGACAACCATGACCGCGCTTATAGCGCGGTTCGACGCGGCGACGTATAGGAGCATAGTCTCTCCTGGCAGCGGGGCCGCAAGGATAGGGGCGTTTGACAGAGCGTGCTGAAGTTCTTCGAGGGCCCGCTGCGCCTCATCTGTCCACCTGAATGATTCCGACTTCTTGAGCAGGCGGTAGAGGGGCATGGCCTTGTCGCCGAGCCGGGGTATGAAGCGACTGAGGGCGGCGACTCGGGCGAGCTTCTGCGCGTCGACTAAGCAGGTCGGCTGCTTGGTACGCATGACCGCTAGTGTCTTCTCCGGGTTGGGCTCAATGCCTCGTTTGGAGACGACGTAGCCTAGCAGTTGTCCGGATGGAACTCCAAAGGTGCACTTCAGAGGGTTGAGCTTGATCTTGTACCGCCGTAAGTTGGCGAATGTTTCGGCGAGGTCGCTGATGAGGTCGGCCTGATGCGTCGACTTGACCACTACGTCGTCGATGTAGACGTGCACATTGCGGCCGATCTGGCTTTCCAGGCAGCTGTTCATGCACCGCTGGTACGTTGCCCCGGCGTTCTTGAGGCCGAAGGTCATGGACGTGTAGCAGTAGGCACCCATGGGCGTGATGAATGCTGTCTTTTCTTGGTCTTCCTTGGCCATCTTTATTTGATTGTACCCGGAGTACGCATCAAGGAAGCATAGCGACTCGGACCCTGCGACCGCATCGATAATTTGATCGATTCGCGGTAGGACGAATGGGTCCTTGGGGCATGCGCTATTGAGGCTTGTGTAGTCGATACACATTCGCCACGTCTTGTTTTTCTTTAGCACCAAGACTGGGTTTGCCAGCCACTTGGGGTGTTTGATTTCGATGATAAAACCGGCGGCGAGTAGCCGGTTTACTTCTTCGGCGATTGCGCGCCGCCGTTCTTCTCCTACAGGGCGCATTGCCTGTCTAGCGGGTCGCGCGGAGGGGTCGACGTGTAATTTGTGCTCAGCAAGTTCTCTCGGGACACCTGGCATGTCAGACGGGTTCCATGCGAAGATATCTCGATTCTCACGGAGGAACTTGATGAGCGCGCTTTCCTATTGGGCGGACAGGCCCGTCCCAATGGTAACTTGCCTACTCGGATCATTTTCTACAAGATCTACTTGGCGAGTGCCTGTTGCAGGCTTGAAGGTTGCTGCGGACGAGTCGAGCTCGGTTGGCTTTTCCAGGATGGCGGGGTCGTTGCGATCCACTGGGTACTTGGCGAGTTCGGCGGAGTTGTCTTGTTCGTCGGCGATGACGGCGTCGGCGAGCTTGGCGCTGTCGTCCTCGCATTCCAGTGCCATCTCTGGATCCCCGTGGACGGTGATGACGCCTCGAGGCCCTGGCATCTTCATCATGTTGTATGCGTAGTGGGGGGTCGCCATGAAGCGGGCGAACGCCTGTCGTCCGAGTACACAGTGGTAGGAGCTGCGGAAATTTACCACCTCGAACGTTATCCGTTCGGTGCGGTAGTTCACGGGCGTGCCGAAGGTGACTGGCAACGTCACCTTGCCAATCGGGAAGGCCTTCCGCCCAGGGACGATGCCGTGGAACGTAACCTTGGTGTTCTCGAGGCGTGAGTCTGGTAGACCGAGCCGCTGGAAGGTTTCGTAGTACATGATGTTGATGGAGCTTCCCCCGTCCATCAGGGTTTTTGGTAACCAGTAGTCGGCGACCTTGGGCCTGACGACTAGTGCCACTCGTCCGGGGTACTCGATTCTGGGGGCGTGGTCTTCACGGCTCCATGTGATGCTTTGCTCGGACCAGTTAAGCCACCGGGGCACGTCGGAAAGTATGACTGCGTGCACCGCCACTGCCCTTGCAAGGACCTTCCTGTCCCGCCGGTCGCCGACCCCAGTGAAGGTGTGGAGCGAGCCGGCGCTGCGACCGAAGCCTTCCCCCTTATGCTGGTCTTGGTCTTTTGCGCGATCCTTGTGCTGATCACCGCCGTTGCTTTCCTTGGCGCGGCGGGCCCTTTCTATTTTCTTCAAGGAGTAGCAATTTCCCGTCGTATGATTGGCGGGCTTGCCCTCCTTGCTGTGATAGATGCATGGTGCATCTAGGAGGCTGCGGGCGTCGAAGCGCTTGGGCTGGGGCCGATCTTCCCGTGGTGCGCGAGGGTCGCGCCGGAACGACTTTGGCTCGCGCTGCTCATAATCGGTGGTAGCGACCAACTCGTTGTGTCCTCCTTCTCCACGGCGCTTGCCGCTGTTGGACCGGCCGGCAAAACGATAGTCGCCACGCCGGGGCTCCGCGTGCGTGGGGCGGCGATTGCGTCGTTGACCGTACTCGTCATCCGAGTCGACTGTAGGGTCTTCGTCGGCGTAGCGGAGGGCAATGTCGAAGAGCTCAGAGATTGAGATGTTATCCCTGCTGACGCGACGGAGCTTGGCGCTTAGTGGTTCATACCGGCAGCAGCGTCGGAAGCAATAGATTGCTGTGTCCGTGCTGATGCCGCGGAGGTCGTCCACATATCCTGCCGCTGCACCCACCGGCGGGTCGACTCGCGCGGGCCTTGGACGCAGCGATCCAGGTCTTCTATTGTTGTGGCACGTGTGTACGCGCTGGCGAAGTGTTGGATGAATGCGGCGCGAGCTTCTTCCCAAGAGTCAATGCTGTTGGCGGTGAGGGTGTTGAACCAGTGGCGATTGACGCCGTCCATCATGAGGGGTAGGTAGCGCGCGGCGAGTAGTTCGGTGTGGCCCTGGATCCCCATTGCCATGGCGTATGAGTCGATCCAGACCGTGGGGTCGATGTGTGTGTCGTACTTCTCGATGTCACGGGGTCCTTTGAACCCCACAGGGTACGGTTCGCCTCTGATCATTGGCCCGAAGCAAGCGGGGCCGATTCGAGTGAACGCGCTCTGGCGCGGGGCTTCATCGGCGTGGCGGTCGTTCAAACGTGTACGCGCCCGCCATTCTTGGTCGTTGACGATGTGGGTTCGGGCGTCGACCGGCCGTCCGTTGGCGGCGATCATCACCCGCGCAGGGCGCGGCTCGATTCGGTTGTTAGTCGAGTGGGCCGCATGCGGCGCCGGTGGTGGACCGTTGTTGGCGTTGACGACTGCGCGGTTTGCCGCGTCCGATGACGCTGCGCGACTGGCGGATGTGCGCGAATAGAGTCGCCCTTGCGAATCGGCTGCGGCGTGCTGTTGCTCCAACGCCTTGGCGACCAAGGCCTTGGCATGCTGGACAAGGATTGCTCCCTCTCCCGTTTCAGGGATTCTTGCGAGGACGGCCTGAGCAGCCGCGACGTTGTCAGCTGGAGACGAATGCAACGGTAGGCCGTTGGCGTCAACTTCTGCTTGAGGAACTTCGGGTGGTGGCGGTGGTGGTGGCGTCGGTGCTCCACGTGCTGCTCTGTCGGCAGCAGCCCGACTTCCTTCCGGGATGTCAGGGTTTTGGATTCGGGCGACCCGGATTTCTCCGTCTGGGTCGTCGAAGTTAAGGCGCGCGCTGGGGAAGTCGTTTGCGCGGGCGCGCTCCATGCGCCGGCGGTTTCGCTGCTGACGATAGTGGGATACAGCTCTCACTTCGTCTTGCTCGAGACGAAACTTCTGCCTTTCGGTGAGCTCTTTTTTCCTCTGCTCTTCGAGGGCCGCCCGGTGGGCCTCGATCTCCGTTGCAGTGGCGGTTGCGGGAAGGGGGGTGGTGAAGGCGTCGACCGGGAGCTCCTCCCCGCCCCCAGCCATGAAGACTGTGGTCGGGTAGCGGTAGCGTGGGGCCTCGACGGAGTCCGACTCGGAGTCGCTGCCGAAGAGGGAAAGGATGGAGTCGTCCTCGAAGCCACCTTCGAAGTCACTTGGATGGGAGACCAAGGAGATAGAATCCTTGTCCGACGCCGTGGCAGCAGAGCGGGCAATCGGGGGCACAGCGGTGGGTTCGGCGTTTGATGTTATAGCGATGATGTCGGAGAAGTCGGTGTCGATCGCGGCGATGACGGAGCCAATGGTTGGGGCGTCGCCAGCGGAGTCGGCGGTTGGGACGACGTCAGCGGAGTTGGCGGCCGTTGAAGCAACAATGGAGTTGGCGGTCGGTGCTGCAACCGCCGACTCGGCCTCATCCTCCAGGGCCGTCTCTGCTTCTGCGTACACCTCGCCGGTGACCGGGCGAGTGGCAGTGAGGGGCTGTCCCGGCGCGTAGGGGTCGTGCGCCCGACCGAGGCGAGGCTCAGCGGGGTCGCTGACGCCGGCGAGCCCGACGAAGAGGTTGATGGAGCCGATCGGCACCATCCACGCGTGCTTGAGGGGTGACGAGGCGGGCCGGTAGGTGCTTGGCTGGATGTGGAAGAAGTTGCCGGTGGCAATCATCCTGCCGGACGCAACCGACCGCCGCACCGGTGAGTAGGGCCTCGCCGTAGCTCGGAGGCTTGATGTCCCATGCCCCACGGTGGGCGCCACTGTCGTGGATGTGACCACGGCAGATGCTACGGGGGTAGCACTTCGTTGATGCGAGGGGAAGGGAACATCGCCATCTACGGGTCGAGGTGCAAGAGACGCAAGGGTTTTACCCAGTTCAGCCCCTCCGGAGAGTAAAGGCCTACGTCCTGCTAGATCTTTATTGCTCGGTGGAAAATTACAATGGGGGGCTCAGCCGGCGGCTATGCCAGGAGCTTACAAGGGGAGATTGGATCTATCGTAACGTCCCTCTAGGGTTTAAGGTCGGGGGTTTATATAGGCACCCCCGATCTAGGGTTACATGGAGATAACTCCGAATCATATCAGTTGCTATCAATCCGGGATTTGCTAACCCTCTTGCAAGTAATCTTCTTATCCACTCGCACAGGTCTCCTTCTCAAGATCGCAGCCCAATCGCCTTTGGGCCCAGTCGCCCGGGCGACTGGCGACTCGCCCGGGCCTCCATCTTCATGACGAGTGGGACTGGCGACCCCCCCCCCCTATGGGCATATCCCCATCAAGGAGGGCTTCACCACCGATGAACTCCTCAAATGTTCCTATACTTACTCACACTCGTAACTAAACGGCACTAGACAGAAGAGCTCCATCCATCCATTTGTTGAAAAAATGTGGGGATTCATCTTCGAGAGAACACTAGACATAAGAGCTCCATCCATTATTTTTTTGAAAAGATGCGAGGATTCATCTTCGAGAGAACACACTGGGCTACAACGAAACCATGTGAGGAGTTTTATATGTTGAGAAGATGAGAAATGGCAGGAACTCATGGGCGGGAAGAATTGGGCAGGAGAAATTTGGCGGGAAGAATAGCGCGAAATTATGGCGGGAAATAAATAATCTTTACTACAACATTAAGTTAAGATACAATACATCTGAAATGAAGATAAACAGGTACACTACAACTGAAATAAAGATGAAATAAAGATAAAACACCATACTAAAACTGAAATTAAGATACAGTGCTTCAATAAAACGCAAATCAACATATATCACCAATAGTATATAAATCTAGTTATCCCGAGTCCAACGTGGGTGTTTCCTGGTCTTGTCACCACGTTTTTCAGCTTCCTCTGCCTCAACAGCCCTTTCTTTGTATCTCTGCCTCTGTGCCCCGCGGGTTTCCTTTGTGACGTGTTCCTCCGCATATCTGCATGCAGCATATTCCTCCCTCCCCTTCTGGTTCACCTCACGATTTCGAGCTTTTTTATGTCCGTTCTATCAACTCTCTCTCACTCCTCTTTCACGCTGTCGGCACACTCCTCCATAAAAAATCTATCCCATGCATGCTGATTCCTATCCACGATCTCCTGCAACGCCCAAGCTGGATGCTCTGTGTCAATCAAATGGTACAACTTGCATAGGGGAGGAGGTGAGTGCAACAAAAATAAGAGCGTTAACGAAAAAGCAATGACATCAAATTTTGTATATTCAACATGCTTTAAGAACATACCAGAGGCCTCGTGGAAGACGAACTTGCGCGACGGGGTGGAAAAGCGTCATAGTTGTCACATAGGAAAAACTTCATGCCCAACCAGTCATTAAAATCCTCCACCTCTTTCACCTTGGCAGGATGGCCGCACCAGCATCACCCCGCTCTCACGGTGTCTCACCCCTAGTGGCAAGCTTGCATTCTTCATCTTCTTTGGCCTCACATCTTGGTCCGATCAAGGCACACTCATGGTGAATTTTCATCGGTGGGAGGAAGAGGATCAACTAGTACATCTAAACAAGACGATGCCGGATTTTGTAGAAGGAGACAACGAGAAATGGTGGGAGAAAATGATGGCAAACGGTGACATGAGAAAATGGACGGGAAGAAAATGCATGAAAACGGTGGCGGGAGCAATTGCTAGGAGGATTTAGCTAAGAAACCACTAACCACCCAAGGATAACCACGCCAGGTACAATGATCATGAATCCATTCGGGTTAGCTCTAACCGACCATGTCCACTCGGTCGTGGCGTAACCAACCAGGTCCAGTCGGCCAAGTCGTGGCCGACCATGCCTTTTTTGTGACCAAAAGTAAGGCCGGCAACCTACTCGGCCGCGGTTTGACCGATAAGGTCCAATCAACCACTTTTGGAAAAAATTCAAAATATTTTTGGAAAATAAAATCATATATTTTTTTTAAAAAAAGCGTTAGTATTCACCATGTTTATTTTGTTTTTTCCTAGATTTTTTCTGGTTTATGTTCGATTTTTCAGGTTTTTGTCTAGTTTTTGGTTTCTCCAACTTTTTCCAAAATTTGAACAATTTTTAATCTGAACAGTTTTCAAATTTGAATAGAATTGAAAATTTCAATTCTAAACATATATAAAATTTGAATTTTTTTCCAAAAGTTGATTTCGTTAAGATCAAACAATATTCAAATTTGTACAATTTTAAAAAAATAATTAGAATATTTTCAAAATTTGAACTTTTTTCGAATTTAAATATTTTTAAATCGTAACATTTTTCTAAATCTGAAACATTTCTAAAATTACATTATTGAAAAAAAAATCCCCAAAATGAGTCGGGCCCATCAACCGCGAGGGTGTGTGGTTTTAGGCTGGCCATAGTGTTAGTATCTCTACTATTAAGAGCAAACTGGTGAATGCCGGTGTCACATTTTCAGGATGGACAATAATACCCCCCACGTCTTTATCCTACCAAACAACTCAATCCTACTATTTCTCAACTAACACGTCTTTATCCTACCAAGAAAATCGGCAACCACATACTAACAAGCAAGCAAAGATCCTCACAGGTACATACTTATCTGATCCAAGAAAATCGGCAACCACATACTAATCTTTACTATTAAGAGCAAACTGGTGAATGCCTGGTGTCACATTTTTAGGATGGACAATAATACCCCCCACGTCTTTATCCTACCAAACAACTCAATCCTACTATTTCTCAACTAACACGTCTTTATCCTACCAAGAAAATCGGCAACCACATACTAACAAGCAAGCAAAGATCCTCACAGGTACATACTTATCTGATCCAAGAAAATCGGCAACCACATACTAACAAGCAAGCAAAGATCGATTTAGCAAGGATTGAGAAGAGGCGGCCAGCACCTAATTGATCAGGAGGACACCTTGCCATTATTGTTTCTCTTATTCTCCTCTCGCTCTGTCCCGTGGAGACCGCCGCCGCCCTCCACCAGCGATCTCTCCTGCGTCTGCCGCCGTCCTCCCCCGAGCCCGCTTAGCTCTGCAGTCTGCACCCTGTGCTAAGCGTTTGACGGGGACGGAGCCGGGCTCCTCCCACATCGGATCCGCCGGGTAGGTACTTCCCGATATGGATGTGTTTCTTCCCCAGCCTAGCTTCCCTCACGACAAAGCTGCCGGCGATCCTGATACGTCGCCGTAGGTTCACGGATCGGCTTTTCCGACCTCCGCTTACATCGCCTCAGTCCACAGGAATGCCATTTCATTTGTACCTTGTCGCCTCGGTCAGATGTGTCACCATCTAGGAACAACAGAAAAGTTTTCTTGATTTTTTCAGGTTGTGCTTGTGTACTACATGTGCCCAAGCACGTCGTATTCACGCCCAGCGATTTTCTATGTGTTGCTTTTGCATGAGAAATTTTTTAAATCCAAATCTCTCCTTCGTTTTATTGTGGTTCGTGTAGGTGCTTTTCTAGACTTGGGAGATCGTTCTGGATTTTCAGTCACCGATCATGGGACAAATATTAATTTGTTGAGTTTGACCATAAATGATTCCTTATAAACTTTTCGACTTTAAAAATCAATCAGCATATGTCTTGCATTTGTATGCCCCACCAACAGAAACATGATTAACCACTGAATAGTTCCTACATGTATACCACGAATGAGCAAAAATGCAGCACAAGGTGATGTAAAAGAAGCTAAAACTGGTGAAATTGCCACACAAAAAGTCATGCTCATATAACCATCACATAAGCAAATCATCCCATTATGTGAGAGGACTCGCACACCATTAATGATAAATCAACCTGGTAAGCCGCATGCGATGACATTATCATCATTAGCAATAAAAGTGGCTTCAGTAGTTCAGGTATGTGAAACCCAATATGCGGAAGTCGATTAGAAAATTTCTAGCCTATTACTCGCTATACATCATATCCAAATTGAGAGATTGATAAGCTAACCAAATTGAGCATAACAAATGAGAAAATCAACAAATGATTTTAATGATGAAGAAATGAGAAAGCCAACAATGATTTTAATTAGATAAAAACCTCCTTGTCGATGAAAGCAAAATGCTCCTCTACCACTCTTTCGTTCGGTTTCCCTTTCTTCTCCCACTAAAAATATATATGAGATTACTGACTAAGAAAATTATAAGCAAAATGAACTGAGATTACCTACTAAGAAAATTATAATGAAGAATATGAAGAAATAAGAAAAATGAACTGAAGAAGAAAAATGATTTCAAATGAGAAAGAGAGCTCAGCGTGGATGGAGCCAACTTCTACTCGGCTACTCCGTTGCTTTGTTTCCCTTTATTCTCCATCTTTTCACTCCCACTAAAAGCAAAGAGTAAAGAAACCAAGCAAAAGACCGCTCCAAAAAAAATCTCAGAAAACAACAATTGACTCTGAAATACAGGACTAATAGGATCTTTATAATTAATTTCGTTTTTGCAGGTCATGGACAATATAAAAATGGATGTTGATGTTAAAGAAGCCATCACCAAAGGCCTCGAGGCTACCTTGATGGAAGGGACCCTACACTCACCGACTCTTTCAAATCCAAAGGAGTCATGTCATAATAAACCAAAAAAAGAAAACACAAACGTTATCCCAAAAGGTACTTAGTTCCGCCCTTTCCTTCTTGCTATATTACTTTTTATGTAATTAATGTGGCACACTTATATATCTTGCCAAACTATGTCTGCACCGCGGAAGATTTTGTCGTCATTGAATCAATAATGTCTGCACCTAAAAATACCAACTTTGTGGAGATCGGTGATGCATCGCTATCCAATGACCATTTAAAGTGTCTTACATGTGATGACGGATTTCTGCCCGATGATGTAAGTCAACAAGAAATCACTATTTACACAATTTGTGTCTATTTTTAATTTAAATGTATTTTATGTGTTCAATTGTAGGTGATAAATGCCTACATATATTGCATGCGTTCATGTGATCATCTGCTTAACAGAGTTGGCGATAAGGTATATATGGATAAAACATACGTCTCCAATATGCTGAAGAAAGACGTAAAAATATATCGCCATATCATAGAGCAGAACTATATTTATCTAAAGCATGACATGGTCAGAACTAAATCTCTACCTATGCATCTCATTTATTATATTTTTAACATGTGTATACCTACTTATGTAATATTTTATTTTAGATCTTCCTACCGATAAATATCAGTAAGACCCACTGGTATTTAGCGGTCATCAATGCGAAGAAACGCTTGATACAAGTATTAGACTCACTTGGTCCTGGAATGGGTAGAACTGACCTCACGTTTACGGTAAGTTATTTGATTATGATCTCCTCTTGACATTTTACTTTTTCCCCGTGTCTAATATCTTTTTTCCTCATATAACAGCCCCGAGGACTTGAGAAGCACTTAAAGACCGCATCCCAAAGAAGGGGATTTGACAAACGTGAAAAGTGGCACGTTCTCGATGTCACGACATGGCCAATAGTAGAGCATATCCGAAAACCACCGCAGACTGATGGGTATGTTGAATCTCTTGAACTTTCGAATGTGAAAATTACGGTGATACAAAATTAATGTATTTAAAGGTGTGTTTGGATAGTAGTTAAACTAGACCTTACCATTGAGTAACGGGCGTGGAGAAGCTCAGCCACTTCTTTTTTGGTGTATCAGCTCTATGTCTCTTCTATATGGGTACTAACGTAATTTCTTGTTTTTCTAGGTCGTGTGGTGCACGGTAGTTCAGTGACATGTAGAGACAGAAAATAAAATTAACTAAGCAGTTGAGCTACCATGAACCTATGCAAAAAAAGTTATTAATCCTCTGATCAAGTAGGTCTGAAAACTCTAATTGTTTACAAAAAATGCGCGGTTTGCCAGTCTGGAGGATTGGGTAGGTCGAATGATATTTTAGCATCCTCCATTGGTACCAGTAGCATGAAGTATACCGAAAATCTTTCTAGCTTAATGATTGTTTTAATATTTTTTATGTTGATTTGTCTAGATAGAATTCTACTATAACATTTGCTAATTTTGTAGCGCATCGTGCGGGTTGTTCATGTTAAATTTTATGGAATATTGGACAGGCTATATGCTTTCTGACTGCATCACTCAAGTGTTATTTTTGTTTAGAGACCGTTAGTAGTATCTTGCATCTTAAATTATTAATTTACAATATCATTGTTTCTTACTACTTTGTAGGAGGATATGAAAGCATTCCGAAGAAAATTAATTGTCATATTGCATGATTCGGAACTAAACAAAATAAGAGGCAATTCGATATATAATCAATCTAAAGATCAAGAAAATGGATCCGATTCTGATATTACGGAATCGTCAAGTCTAGGTAAAGAACACCAAGGAGATGTAGCCAAAGAAAATATCCAGCTTCCTATTTGCACCTTGTCCACCAAACCACATGAGTTTGTTGACGAGATATGCAAATACATCATGTCCATTGACGATGAAACCTGTTTGAAGTAAGCCTCATAAGATAATGATCAAGCGTCGATACATATTATTATCATATCATTATTCTTATCAATTATTTTGCAGAAAAGAATGGGTGCGAAGCTCCACACCTTATCCACTAGGATTAACTCTAAAGCAAATTCAGGACATACTCAGGATGGACAAGCCAATGGACAAGGATTGTTTTAACATGGCTGTGTGCATAGTGGCATGTGATGAGATACAATTTTTGATAGAGCCTCCCGTGCATAACATGGACTTAAGATTTTGTGTAAGTTATTATAATCGCATATTTATTGTCACTGTTATGGTTCTAAACCTTTTTTCTCATCTCAATCGGCGATACTCGATGGTAGAAAACATCCACTTTGGCGTGTTAAGCCAGATATTAAGGAGTTGGCAACATTTTTACATAGCTGGCCTGGGATAGACCATAATATATCATCATGCAACATGGTAAGTTAGGTCTCTTTTCCATTATTAACATGATTTATGTGTTTTAATCCTCACCACTTGCAGATTTTTTTGCCACACGAATTTCTTGGCAACTTCATCTTGATCACCATCGACAAACATGAGTGTCGTGTATGTATTTTAGACCCATGTTCTGAACCTCTATCAGAAGAGAGATACCAACTAAAATTACAAAGGTGTTCATTCTATCTAAATGACGCTCTTGAGATAGCGCAACCAAGCTGGAATTCCGATATTTATTTCTGGCCACGTAAATATCCTCACAATATCCCAATACCAACAAGCCCCGACAGGTGATTTTTCTCAGGTTATCTTTACAAGCAGCTTATTTTATCATCATTCTAATGACCAAAGATAATGATATGTTCCATTTATTTGCAGAAATTGTCTGGATACTTAGTATTTAGTTTTATGCTTTCATGGGATGGTAAAAGATTTGTTCATCCAGTTTGCAGCGTGAGTACTCTATGTTTACAATCTTATATTTTTGGTGGGAAGAAAACTTCATGTTAACATGATAGACTAATTGTGCAGGATGGTTACGAGCTAAGGAAAAAGTTTTTGATACACATACTCAAGTATCTGGCTAATGAAGTTGAAGACAACATTCCTGAGATCGTGCGAGAATACCTTAGACGCGTCAACGGACCATGGCTTTAATAAATAGTGTATTCAGTCATTTCTCTTCTACAAAATGAATTGTGCGAAGTGGATCTTTAAATATTTTAAGTATTATATATTTATTGTATATACTTTAATATGTGCATGCATTATTTACACGCTTATGCATTTGACATTACATTAAAGGACCGTGGCGAAGCACGAGTATTCTACTAGTCATAGGTAGTATCATGCATCCTAGGTTCTCAAAAATAATAATGTGGCATTAATTAAGGAGAATGAATAGAATTAGAGTAACATAGGTGGATACTGTATCATAGCGCATGTTACGGGAAAAGTAAATGCTAAATAGATCTTGTACATAGATTTACATTAAGATTCTACAAAACAATAAATTTAGAAGGTTATGATATTACTGTATAATACCATTCGAGATAGTATCATTGATAAGTATTATATGCCCGATACCGCGTATATGATACCATGCACTATGACTATGACCTATGCAAGTGCCGACCTATGCGACGTATAGAATTCCCCTATTCCCAAACCTGACCCGCTTTCCCTTGCGAAAAAACAACTTTATCTAATCTTCTGGCTTTGCGCTAGTCTCTTCCGTCCCCGTACTCCCTGCGCATACTCAGGCCTTCCCGAACCCTAGTGGAGGCGGCGCTGAGCCCCATCCCCTGCACCACCCTGCCTGCAGTTTGCGCCGCGCCACCGCGCCCGTCTCCAGCCTCCGCCGCCGTTCAACCGTCCCTGCGTGGCTGCGTCCTACCGTCAACCAAGCCTTCAGAACTCTGCGATCATACCTCCCGTGGCCCCTTTATCCAAGGGAAGGCTCCTATCGATGTAAGTTCGTGTTATTCTCAAGACAGAACAGCCACATTTGACCTGCGTCTCTAGAACCCCATGGCCCATGCCACCACCTGGTTCACACCTTGGGTGCTAAGTGTCAAATTTTACAAATTATTTTCCACATGGTATCGTACACAATTAAACTTTATTCAAAGATGCAGTATCTTCAGGACACCTGTCTGTGTTGACCCTTTTCTTTCTCTAATTCTGCCAACTAATAAACTGCAGCTCAGTTTTGCCAGCAACTGGCTGTTCCTGATGAAACTGATTTTCAAATGACTGAATTCCATATCCCCACTACAGCTTATCTGTTATCATGTTCAAACAGTTTTTTCAGTTTTTTGTTCTGACAGTCTATTTTGCCTTCCAGTAACCTGCTGTAAAAGATGGACTCTGAGAAACGGTTTGCTGCTGCAAGTCTACCTGACGATCTACTGGTGGAAATTCTCTGCCGGGTGCCGTTCAAGTCTTTTTGTCGCTTCAAATGTGTCTGCAAGGCCTGGCTTGCCTTCTCCTCTGATCCATACTACCGCCGGAAGCTGCCGAAAACTCCCACAGGCCTTATACACCAAGGTGGATACATGACTGGTATTCAGCTTGTTAGCCTGTCCCCAAACAATGAGGAAATCAATGGTGCTCTTACATACTTGCCGGGCTACAAGCATTTGGAAATTGTGGACTGTTGCAATGGCCTAGTCCTTTGTAAGAGCGGGAGATATCTTCTTGTTCCCGAATATACTTGCCGCTTCATTGTGTGCAACCCGGCAACACGAGAGTGGAGATATCTTCCTGTTCCCGAATCTCAACGTCACCCGTGTGGCGCAAATGCTGGCTGGTATACAACTATATTGGCCTTTGATCCATCATGGTCAGCACAGTCATTCTATGTCTTCGGGAGAATTTCAAAAATATTTTGGTATATGCTATCAGCAGACTTGAGGTGTTCTCATCTGACCTATCTACGTGGCTTGTGGACGATGCATGGAGTTCGGATCGGGAGATAGTGCTCAGTAAACCACACAATTTCATAGGTGGAGCGTTGCATGTGCAGACCAGCAGTGGTGAGATTCTTGTGGTCGATGGTTTGAACAGAATGAGTTCTGGTATACCACCCAATAAATTTACTATCAAGTTACCGCATGACCATTGCCGTCTCTTGGATGGTTGCTTTGGCCAATCATCGAGGTCCTTGTTGTGTGCATGGCCGGAGGAATGTGGACACACGGTTGAAGTGTTCAGTCTTGATGCTAACTGTCCTTGCAAGTGGTCCCTGAAGCATCGTATTACTATGCCTGATGCATTTGGAAGGGACAACATTATTGGATTCTGTGATGATGGTTCTCAGATCTTGCAGTGCAGTTATCGCATTGTTGCTCTCGACTCTGAAAGAGAGGTGCTATTCCTCGTCGATAAGGAGACATATAGGCTTTTTTCATACAACATCAACACCATGAAAGTTAGCGAGATCCAAGATGGATGCCTTGCTCGGGTATACCATTATGTGGCGTGCTACTCAAAGCTTCCAGGCAGAGCCATGTGACTGCTTCAGTTAGTGGGTACTAGCATCTGTTGCGTACATCTTATTTCCTGGTTGCATGCCTCTGTTTTTTGTCATTGTTTTTTCCATTTCTCCCTGTTGGAACAGAACGGCGAGGAAGGCGGCCACGCTGAACATTCGCTGCAGCAGTAAATGTCCTTCACCGTGAATGTCCCAATCAGCCTTATTATTTAAGCTTCCAGGTGACTGTTGGGATGGTTTCATTGGCCAGTCGTTGGGGTTCTTGCAGTGTGCATTTGCTGAGTAGGATGGTTTTGAGTCTGGATTCCTGTAGTCTGAAGAACTGTCTTAGTATGGGCTATGTATTTGGATGTGAAGACCTTTTTTCAGTCCCTTGTGTGACTATCAGATTGTGGTCTCAGGTCTATTTATGTGATGTAACTGAGTAGGCGAGTAGCAGCATCTCTCGTGCATTTTGTTGCTGCACCAAATCTTTTTTTTTTGTTGCCTGTCCTTGCAGTGGCTTCATGTCTCTGTTACTCCTCTGTCAGATGCAAGAAACCTGCAAATCTTTCGGTTCCAACCGTGAGCCTGTGACATCCATGCTAATTGGTAACGTCAGACAAGCTTCGTTGGTGGACGGTGTTTTCAGCACAAAGAATTAAAGGTTGGTTACGTCAGGCGGAACATGGAACCAGAGTAGACATTCTGTCTACGCACATATACATTTTCACGTTTTTTGCAAAGAATGCTAGTAAGTAGGAGTAGTATCTTAATCCCAATCTGTAATTCATTGGTACTTTGGTAGGTGCTTTAATTGATGTAAGCTGGAAACTAGAAATCTCTTGCACCCTTAGGGTTCGTTTGGTTTAGCCCCAGCAAGCCCTGCCAATTTTGGCGTGACCAAAATTTAGGCGCAGGTATTAGTCGCCTGCAGTTTGCCCATGAATTGGCAAGAAAATGCACTGTCCCTGCACAGACCAGGCGGGCTAGCCAATTTCTTCTCCAACCAAACGGAGCCAAAGGGTCACGGGCGTGCCAAAATTTTGGGAAGGCTAGCTTTGGCTTAGAACCAAACGAACCCTTAAGCAACTGTTCTTGTGTTCTTGGACGTAGGGTTGATCGATCGCCATGGTCGTGCTTATATATACATATAGCAAGCTGCAAGGGCAACTCTGGAAGGTGTTGGTCGATTGCGTAGGCACATGGATGGCATGGCACTGCCCGGCTAGGCAAAATCGATGGCCTGGCTATGCATGCATCTGTGACCGTGCTCCCGGAAGTCAACTGAATCTGGATGACAATGACACCTTGTTGGAACCTGAACAACAAAAGCTTCTTGAATTGAATGGGCTGCAAAGAGAGAAACAGAGGCGTGCAGCCAGCAAACAAAAAATGCAAACAGACTTTTACCCAACCGCGATGTCACTGATTTATGCGTACGTGTTCATTAAAACGGTTATTTCAGACAATCTAACATTAATCACATCACCATTCAAAAAAAAAAAAAAAAAAACATTAATCACATCATTCTTTGCGCCACAGAATGCGAACAAAAATAAAATAAGGAGAGAGAGGGGAAAAAATCGTCAAGCCCATGAGCCCAAGAAGACATGTGCAGCCCAGGAAGATCAGCGGAGCAGACCACCACGTGTGGTCTTATTTTAAGCCCGTCTCTACGAGTAGGAGGAGCTTCGAGAGGATCACGGTCTGTCCCGCCGTCGCGTCTCATCTCATCTCGATCGATCTCGCGCGGGTGATCCCATGGCGCTGCGCAACCTGGCCGCTGCTGCTCTCCGTCTTCCACCGCCTGCACTCCGCGTCTCACCTTCGGCCGGCGGCACTCGCACGAGTTTCTACACCACCTTTCAGGTCCGCCCCGCCTTTCCCTGCCGTTCTATGGATCGCTAGTCGGAGAGAATTATCTTGTCTTCTCCCTATGATGCACGCCTCCCGATTCCGGACACCTATTTTTCTCTCCAACTTTTTTTTTTCCACACAAGGAGGGGTCTAGAAGACCCCAGAGAACCTCTAAGAACCTAATATTTGAAGAAAGGGGCCTACACTTTACAGAAAACACCCTGGAAAGAACTAGATCTAAGCAATCAAGGACAAGAGTGTCTCTGCCACTCGCCGCCGGCATCGTCAAGGCTTCGTCGCCGAGGAGCAAGGGCCAACTGCTCGGGAGCCCCCTTCCGACAAGAACCCACTGCCACGGTCCACCACCATCCTGCGGGGAACGAATCACTTCGCAGGAGAGCAGCTTCGAGCACCCGCGACGGAGTCGATCCATGGCCTCCTCACCAGAGGTTGTAGAGTTGCCGTCCTCACGGCCTTGGATAGCAACGCCGAGATCGCCAGCTGCTTGGAAGAACTTAGAAGAATAGCACCACTTAGGCAGGGGTCGTCGATGCTGGCCTTGAAGGGTAGCTGATCCGCCACATCTCTCCTCCTCGCCACCACGGCAGGCCAGGAGAGCGTGCAGGCAAAACACCCACCTCCTCGAACAGCTCCGGCGACAGGAACCACCACCCCCCAGATCCAAAAACAGCAGATCTTGCTCCAACTCCTCCAGACCACCATGGCCAGCAAGGGGAGGAACAGAAGACCGCTTCACCGCACCAGATCTGCGCTCCCCCTCGCCACCACGGCCGGACAGGAGGACTTCACCAGCGCCGAGAGATCGAGGATGAGCAGGGTCAGGAGCCACCATATTATTGGGGAAGGCAGCGTTGCCGACGCTCCTTCTTCCCTCCAGCCGCAGGAGCAACAGCCGCCCTAGAAGCTTCATGGATCCGGTGGCCGGGATCCGGAGCTCCACCTTCAACTACGGTCAGATCGCCCAAAATGTTGGCAGAGGCCGGAAAACACCAAGCAAAACTACAGATCTAAGGACCTAGACTACTCCGGCGCCAACCTAAACCAACTCCGGCCAGTCTGGCGGAGCGGCCGTCGGCGGCCCGGTCAACGGCGGTGGCCTCTCATGGGTAATGTAGAGAGAGGAGAGCGGAATGGGGGGGGGGGGGGGCAGGGGCCCGGCCTCTCTCCAACTTATTAATCATGGGCCATAGCGTCGTTAGTAGATTTCCCCACCTCCGGACCTGCTTGTGCCTTCGTCACATCCTAGTAGGCATGATAAGATTTTAGATGGCACAACTAGCAGTTTCCCTCTTCAGTCTTCATGTTCTGTCATCTCTGCTTATTTTTTCTCATCACTTAATTGGATGATCAGGGTCGACCAACCTCCCTAGCAAAGATGCGGTACCAACTGAATCTACGGACACTCGATGGACTGAAGGAACGTGAGGAATACCTCAAGTAAGGATACAATTTATGGTTACAAAAATTAATTAACTGAATGATCCAAATTCTTATGTTTTTCACCTTATTTTTAAAGGAGGCATGTTCGGATCCTCGAGTTGGGAAGAAAATCTCTGAGTTGGTCTTTCAAGTTGCTTATGCCTATTCCCGTGGCAGCTGCTACTCTGAAATTGACCCAGACACATTAGAGGACAGATGATTCTTCCCTGCTCTGTTTACCTGTCACATCTCACATGTAATGTAGACTAGCACTTCGTGACTTGTCTGCCGAATGGGGTTTGGCCTGTGCTATGTGATATGAGCACCACTTTTTGGCATTTACATACATGTGAGACATTACGTTTAAGCACTATGATAATGCAGGCACTTACCAGTAGCAAATAAATCTGCCGGCGGCGTGCTAAAGTTGCAGTGGACACTAGCTATTACCTGTTTGATGCTTTCAAGAGTTTGCAACAGGTATTGTCAATTATGACAGTTATCACTTACTAGGATTTACCTTGCATCAAAACATCGCGTTAATGGTATTTTTTTTTTGTAAGAATAAAAGGGCTCAAGTCCTTATTCCATTGAAGAAACGGCAAGTCCATACAACAACGTTTTTTTTTTCTACAGGGATGCCGCCATACCAGGTCCTGCCAACCCCCACACACACCACATAACAAGTCTGTAAACTACACACAAGGCACATAATGGCACATGAAGCTTAGCTAAAAACACTAGGAAACTTTTTTAAACTATGCGGAGTGCATCTTCTTCTGCTAGCTCCAGCCCACTCGCTTCCAGATTTCTTGCAAGAGCCCCCAAGCTTAGATCAGGATCCGTGGAAGTCCAAGGCCCGACCTGACTGCATCAAGGCTGCTAACTTCAATTTGTTGTAGCTTCCCATCTACCACCCCTCATCCAGGCTCCGGCCAGGGTAGTAGAGGCTTCAGACATTTCTACAGTGACCATAACGCAGGGGTGACGATGCCCCCAACCTGGGCCGAGGTAGGGCAATGGTAGGCTTGGGCAGAGACATGGACTGCCAACAGCGTTGTGAGCTGGCTGGCCAGCGGTGAAGACGAGGGTTCGATCCTGTTTTCCCGTGGAGACGGGTTGGACGTCTCCCTCTGTTTGTCGCCCATGCATATATGAGCTCTACGTATTCTACTAAGTCATGAATTGGCATACAGAAGAAACACCGATGATGTTGCGAGAAAAACCGGATCCAAACTTGTCAAAATGTTGCGTAACTCCGAACAGTTTTCAGAGCTTGATGTTGTAAATTGAACCGATTTAGGCTAAAAGGTTGTGAATTGAGCTTCAAGACAAATTTAGGAAGGATAATTGGACTTCTCTCTTTATTCTTGACAACAACCATAAGAAAAGATGCACTCTAGGTGAAACATGTATTTTCCACATAGAAGGCAGATATACAGGCACAACTCCCTGAAATTAACCGAGATAGAAAGACTTAGCCCTTTCGAATCAAATTTCCAAATTGGAGCTCTTCGGACAGAACAAGTGATTCAACAATATGTACCCGATCAAACCACCTTAATAGAAGGGATTGGTCAAAGCATCTCCTAGAAGTAATTCTAAGTTATGTACCATTCCAGAGATCAGCTATAGTAGCATTTCTCGTTGGTTGGCAATGATATAAAGATCCTAGAATTAGATGGCAAGGCTATAACTACCAAACCAATGGTCTTCCTAGAACTTTATCTTTTTACGATCATCCACCCTCCACTGGTAACCCATCTTGGCTGCCCTAGCTGCCCACATCACCCCTTTTCTAAAAGGGTAGTGCTAGTAATCCCCCGGAAGATATTTTCCTCCTAGCCTCCTAGTCCATAGCGCGACACGTGTTCAATTTCTGCCAAAATCCTGAGTTTGCTTCGTCGCAGCAAAAAAAACGCTTTTGCTTCATTGAAGCAAAAAAGGTTCGTCTAGAAAAGATCAGTCGGACGCAGACCTCGCCGGAGACCTAGTAGCAAAAACTTTGTGAAATTGAAGCTAAACCGACCTCATCGGAAACCTCGCCGGAGACCTTGTAGCAACAATTTTGTACTAAAGTAGCTAAACATGAGAACATTTGCAACAAAATATTTATACTATCGTAGCACGTCAACTACTCGTCGGCGCACCGCCGGCAACATTCCAACTCAGGCAAGAAGCACCCTCAGTTGCTTCTTGCAGCACCGCCACTAACTATTTGTAGCATTGCTGCTAACCGTTTGAAGCATCGTCGCTGCCCGTTTGCAGCAGCGCTGGTGACTGTTTGTAGCTCCACCGCTCACAATTTGTAGCATCACGGTGGACCAATTGTAGCTCTTGCAAGCGCTCTTGGTAGCTTCATCATATGCCATTTGCAACATCACGAAGGCAGGGACGCCTTGCACCTCCGCCGTGGCTTCGCAACATCGCCCACCACCGCATGTAGCTCCGACCGACCACCGCTCGTAGCTTCTCCGCATGGGCTTCTCAACCTTCACCACCGGCGGTGCTTCATACATCACTGGAGAAGGGGCAAGCGGAGCTCGAGCTGAGAGACATGAAACTCGTTCCAGAGGCGGAGGAAAGAGAGCGCGGTGGATGACGCCTCGTGTCCCGTGAGGCCATGGTCGGTATCGCTCGCACCGGCCTGGGCTGGGACATCGGCGGCCATGGTTGTGGAAGCTTTGGACTAGGAAGACGCTAGAAGACAAAACGAGTAGACGAAAAAAAAGTCAGGAAACGATAAGGCTTGGGTCCCACTAGGGAGTGTGGCGTGAGGTATGTGGAGGTTGCGTGCCTAGACCACGCGATGGAAAAACATCGACGACGCTCGGCCCGAAGGCAGCGCGCCCAACAGCGTCCGGATGAAACAGAGCCTTTTCCTTCCTAAAAGGAGAAACATTATGTCTATACTACACATAATGGTATCTTGTTATGTGCATACTACACGCGGCAGCTTTGTAACATTGGATGACCATCAAGAGACCCGTAACTGTGGTTACATGCATTAAGTTGTTGTGTGGAAACCATATGCTACGAATTGAAACCATATCTTACAAATTCAACGGGTATTGTAACAGCTTATACATGTGAATTCTACATCATCCCGAGCCCAAACTACACCAATGGCATGGTTTTTTCCTATGGTGATTTACGTGGGCATAGAGCGACATGGCACTACAGGAATGGACGCATACGCCGACGGCCAGCTGCCCTCGGCGTACCCACGCCTGGCCCTTGGCGTAGGCTACGCCGACGGCAGCCCTCGGCGTATGGCGTCGGCGTTTAGGTCCCTCGGCAAAACCGTCGGCATACAAATTTTAAAAATTTGAATTTTCATTTTACCAAAAAAAATTCAAAAAAAAAATTCGAAAAAAAAAATTTATATGCCGTCGGCATAGAGTTTTAAATTTTTAAAATTTTAATTTTTTTACACCATTTGTTTTCTTTTTTTTACTTGTTTATCTTTCACCCATACACTTTTAACTCTAAGTACACTTAATTCCAGGTCAAATTACAATCATGGTTAAACTTCTCAGCCGGTCACCCATCCTCACACTACTCCAACCTCAGCACGCTTAACTTCTTGATTCAATTCGGATGAGCTTCCCTTATAGAATTGACATCTTACTGATAATAATAGCCTATCAACCCTATTAACCCTTGGACCGTGATGTCACAACTCTTTATTTTTGAATTCCAAAAAAATACTTAAGTAAACAACAATGAATATATAAGTAACAATGAATAATAATATTGAATTCAAATAACAATAAAATGATTTTATTTTTTGTTTTTTCTATTTAATATGGAATAATTAATATCTTTAAATCGAAAAATCGAAATTCCACAAATAATATGTCTAAATCGATCAGAAAAATGAGAGGAATCTAAATATAACATCCATATCATCATTTGTACCTAAAAATTAGATCAATCTAAATATGACGTCCAGCTTGCCATCTGGCCAAAACGGCCCCCTCGGGAGATGCGAAATGGCCGTACCGGACGCGCTGGTGCACCGTTCGCCAACATGCTAAACGGAAAAAATTAGCACATAAAGTGATGTGTTATAGACCTAAAAACATTTTTCGCAGAATTTATTGAGCGACGGAAAGTGTACCCCTAATTCAAATCCGGTCAATTTCCAACGGATTCGGCGGGATACCGCAGGAAGCCGCAGGGATTTCCAGATAGCTAGCACGCACATATGGCATGTGATATGTGGTGCGGAGGCGGTGTCCTACCACTACGCGGAGGTCTCGCGCAATACTAAAATACGCCTCATGTAGCTGCTTCACAAAAACTCGTTTTGGCACCCCGAAAATGAAAAAACCATCGCCCATGGGTCGGATTTGAAATCCGCTCCCGGGCCTTGCTTCCCATCCCAGGGACCACACATGTGCCAAATATGGTCTCGGTCCGACAAACTATGCGGTGTCACAAGCCGTTTCCTACTCATTTGCCCTAAAAGCCATAGAACTCCGGACGTGATAGCTCTGTTTGTGAAGGGTTTTCCAAAATAATTGCCGTATCCTAATTCCAATTTTTGGAGTGGTTACTAGGACACATAAAATGACGCCATGCAGCTTCAAGGGATTTTCTAACTTAGTTTAAATTGCCACCCGGCCAAAACGGGCCCCCACGGAGATGCGGTATGGCCGTACCGAGCGCGCTGGTGCACCCGTTCACCATCGCGCTAAACGGAAAAAATTTAGCACATAAAGTGATGAGTTGTAGACCTAAAAACATTTTCCCGGAATTTATTGAGCCACGGAAAGTGTACCCCTAGTTCAAATTCGGTCACTTTCCACGGATTCTGGGACAACAGAAGCCGCAGGGATTCCCAGATAGCTAGCACGCACATATGGCATGTGATATGTGGTGCGGAGGCGGTGTCCTACTACTACGCGAAGGTCTCGCGCAATACAAAAATACGCCCCATGTAGCTGCTTCACAAAAATAAAACCCGTTTTGGCACCCCAAAAATGAAAAAAACCATCGGCCATGGGTCGGATTGGAAATCCACTTCCGGGGCATTGCTTCCCATCCCAGGGACCACGCACGTGCCAAATATGGTCTCGTTCCGACAAACTATGCGGTGTCACGGACCGTTTCCTACTCGTTTCCCCTAAAAGTCATAGAACTCCGGACTTGATAGCCCTGTTTGTGAAGGGTGTTCTAAAATAACTGCCGTATCCCAATTCCGTCTTTTGGAGTGGTTACTAGGACACATAAAATGACGCCGGCTCCGGATTTTCTGACTTCGTTTAAATCGCCATCGGCCAAAACGGGAACCCGGTGACATATAAGAAAGTGTTTGAATTGTTACTATATTAACATGATATACATGATTCAAATATGTATGATTTTGACATAAACGGATAGAGGATGTTTTTCTGAACATTTTGATACTTTATACGCATTTTTCTGACATCATATGAATTAGTTATGATTTTTACAAAATTAGTTAAATTTGACAAATAATCTACGCCGAGGGTGGCCGTCGGCATAGCCCTGTCTACGCCTAGGGCCAAACATATGCCGAGGGCTGCCCTCGGCGTAGACTTCGCTACGCCGACGGCAACGATACGCCGAGGGTGAGACTCGCTGGCTGGCCGTGCCGGGTCATACCCCGACAGCCCCAACATTAGGCCGTCGGCGTATGCCACGACCCTCGGCGTACGTCACCATTCCTGTAGTGGTGGGCACTCAAATCACTTCCTCATGTTCGTCGGCAGTGCCGAGCCGTGAGCTGGCAAACAACATGAGCTCTATTGAAGCGGCAGCAAGAACCCACAACCTCACAGTCCCCCATATATCCTTCCAAATTATTGGTATCTTCTCTGTGTACAAACTTCAGAAAAAGACAAGTAGAAAAAAAAAACAGATGTTTAGTTCGTACCTTTCAAGCAGGTAACTAATAAATCCATACACCTAATATGAGAGGAGTGTTGGAGAAACACCAAACAAACCGTAATGATCTTAATTACCTCACACGTTCGGTAGCTTCATCAATCTCTTTTTGTAGCAAGTTTGTCTGACGTCTGATCTCCTCTTCACTAGCTGATTCGAGATTGATTCCTTTGCCATGCTCACCCTGCAATAGGAAGCTGAGATGGCAATGCCCAGTTCAAACTTTCTATTTCAAAAAAAAAATGATACATTTATCTAAATCCTAAAAACCTTGGCTCGGACAATTACCCCTAGTGGTGTTGAGTTTTGCTAGGAAGAAGCCTCCCGTGTGGCTCTCCTTGGGCGACACCTGAGGCCCCCAACCCTAGCCTGTGGCCCCACCTATCCCCTACCCCCACCTCGCCGCCACCAGAGATAGTTGCCGGTAGTGGCGTACCCACATAGGGAGCTGTGTGGTCAATTGACCACACAGTTTTTTTGGTAAATCCTTTGTATATTGTTATAAATTATGTTAAAAATATTTAAAATAAGTAAAAATACATGTATTTGACATCACAGATATAAAATGACAACACAGATTTTAAGTTCTGGCTCCGCCACTGGCTGTCGGGAAAGTCCACCGGCTCGCTGGGACTGCGGCGGCGGGGACTCGTCGCTCGGGCTCGTGTCGAGGACATGGATGGTTAACCCGAGACAATAGCTTGGCGGTGTGTGCCCATGTTCTTCTCCCGGTGGTTGGTCTTGGTTCTTATGCGTTGCCGCTTGCTCTCAGTCTCCTGACGTCTTCTTCGTCAACGATCAGTCTAAAGCTTCACCTTTTATTTTGTTTTATCTCCATGTGTAGCATAGTTGTCATGGGAGTGGTGTGCTCCCCACGGTGAATTGATCGAGTGCAGCTCCTAGCCCAGCTCTCGTGTGAGCATCTCTAACGGCCAATGGTGCGGCGTCCTCCCAACTAGGACGAGAGAGCAGAGTGCTCTCTTCGGCGCTAGAGAAGGTGTGGGGTTGCAGCCTCAATCCTAGAGCTCATGTACGCGAGTTCCTTCAAAGGTAGGGTTTGATCATCTCCGGCTTCACTTCGCCATCCCCTGGAATCTGCTGCTGGAGGGGGACATCGACATATGCAATCTAGGTTTTCCTTTTCATATTTTTGTATGTTTGCTGTGCATGTTGCGTTGTAAACTGATTTGATCAGGGCCTTGTACCGGCTTTGTTAATTAAAAGTTGAACATATCTAAAAAGAACAGAAGTTTTGCTAGGAAAAGTCCATGCATCCTACCACTCCAACCATCATGCATGCCAAGCCGAGCAGAAGCGCGAACAGAATCAGATCCGGGGGGTGGGGAAACGAATTAACAAGATGATGATGATGATGTATCTGGGATCTGGCCCCATGCATCGCACGGTGAAGACAAACAAAAAAAAAAAAAAAAAAAAAAACCCTCTACGATTATCGACCCATCGAGCGGCAGGGACGGACCTGAGTGGAGCTATACAACCTTGGGCGAGCGCCAGCCGGCGGTGAACGAAGAGCAGCGGCGGCGGGGGTCCGCATCCTCGCGACCAGGCTGCGTAGCGCCATGGGACCGCCCGACGAGATCGAGCTGGATGATGACGTTCAGGATCTGGACAAGTCCGTTTTTACAACACCGCCACGGATCGTCAGATGGGCCGCTACTATTTTCTGTTCGTGACAAAGATGCAGATGGGCCGGTGGCAAGTACTAAGCCGTTGGAAACAACCGGGCTGCCTAAAGCACCACCGTTTACTGGGCCAACTTGCTGGGGGCCTCCGTTCAAGCTTCTTTCTGTGCTGTTACGTCCTTATTATTTTTTCCTCCTGAATATCCCTCAGACGAGAAAAAAATCTTTTCGTCCTGAATCTCTAGCAGCAGCACGTGCAGTAGGCAGAGACTCATTACCCGATACGGAGACTCCAATTCTAACTGACAGCCCTTGACATCTCATCCCAACCATGTCTCGTCAAAAGCAGCCCAATATTATCAGTAATCAGTAGCTCCCTCTCTGTCTCCAACTCTCCATTCAAAACCCGCCCACTCGACCTTGCAACACGGAACCATTAGTTTTCTGTTTTTGCTTGTTTTGGCATGCACGTGCTCTGACTTTTGGGGAGATCGACATGATCTTCGATGCATGTTCCTGTCCATTGAAAATTCAGAGCTGCTAGCTAGCTTAACGGAAAAAACAAAGCCATGGAGCGCAAACTCAGAGGAGGAACGACAGACATCTCCCATCTCATGCCCCCACGCATGAATGTACGTTCTCGCTCGCGCGATGACTTCTTCTATGATCCACGATGCATTGTTTGTATCTTAATCATCCTGTAATGCGTAGGTACGTTGTTAATTACTCACCCAAAGTACAAAGCTAGAGTTGACCTCCAGGCACATCCATGGCCGCAACGATCGAGGAGAGAAGGGAATCTAACACGAGGCTGCGAGTAGGAGCCATGAAGGTTTGCCAGTGACACTCTCACGGCAGCATGTGCCACCCATGCATGCATGCATGCTTCGTATTCACACGCCACAAATGGTGCTCCTACGCTTCCGATTCGAAACTCTATTTTGCACGCATCCAAGAAATTAATTTAAATAGTTACTCATACTTAAATGGCTCTTGGCTCACTGATGTTCAAGATTTAAAGTTCCATGAAAATCAAAGCTTATTTTTGAGCCGTGGAACAAGGGCCGGTTCTATATATTTCGGGCCCTAGGGAGGAGTCAACAAAAAGGCCCCCATGAGGATATGACCTATAATAAATATAAATGCATAACTTCTTAATAGTTTTGCTTCCTTCACCTATACTACTGATTATTTTCTCAAAAAAAAACCTATACTACAGATTAATAAAGTTTATTTCCTGATCATGATCCTTCTGTTACCCATATATTCATCAAGAAATGTTTACTGGAGACGTGGAGTAACTAATGTCCGATAAACTTTCACACAATGAATTCTACCTATAACCTTTTCTAGTATAATTTTAGTTTTTTTAAAAAAATTTGCTATGAAGGTTATGGTAATGGTAGGGGGGCTGCTCCCCCTAGCCCATGGGCTTATAACGAAGGGAGCCCTTAAAAAACTGCCGTTTGCAACCCCTAAGCCGCTCGTTTGGCGCGGGTCACTCTGCTAGCTACAAGAAAAATGGTTACATATTCGGTGTTGCGTCTTCCTCCTTTTCAGAATGTTGCTAGCTTCTTACTCCTTTTGTCCTCCATAGACTTCTCCCCGGCCAATTGCTTTCCCATCCATTGCATCGCTACCCCGTTGTGCATCAACTGGTTGTGTATGGTTCATCTGAAAGACCCCACTATTGCCAGAATTGTAGGAGGTTCGGTGGGTGTGGCCGGTCTTGCGTGCATCTGTGCATTCTGAAGGAGCATGCAACACCATCGCCCTCAGCAGCGTGGACGTGACGCCGAGATCTAGCATGGGATAAGAGGCAACATCGTCAACCCACCGCCACCCGCAGACCGTGAGGTCCACCGCATCCTGGATGAGGCCGAGGACGTGGAGGCCGGGCGCCGCATGATCCCGTGCCCGCCTCTCCGCCCTTGTTCACATACTATCTAGAGGTTTCAGAAAAAATCAGCATGGGGGTGGGGGGATGCCCCCTCCACCCTATCTCGCATAGATTTGCAGTACAAATCCATAGTTTGGGGGGATGCCAAACAACATAGAAGGTTGCTCATAGTTTGGCCATCTACCTAAGGGTTAAGGGACTCAATTGAGATTTTGCTCAAGAAGATTATGCATGGACATAGTAGGGTTTTGCGGGAGCTAAAGCTACTTTTGGACAAACTCGTGCTTGAACCATTGTTTTGTTGCGACAACCACGAGAGAGTGTGGTGTAAGAGGTTGAATAAAAACTTGAAACTCACGAACTTAACAACTACTTGAAAACTCTTCTCGGCTAGAGCTTGGACACAAACAAGTTTTTCTTTTCAACTCGATCGGTAACTTCACAAGTAATATCATGCATAATAGGTGTTATGCATCACGAACTTAACGAGTCAACTCACATAGTACTCGCTTGTAGACTCGTTTAGCTAGTAATATCATGCATAATAGGTGTTATGCATCAGACTGGTCATTTGCTCACTACAAAATTTCCCATTGGAAACGTTTGTTTAAAGAAGTGTCACTATGCAATATTTGGTTTTTTTTTCAAACGATCCGAAGATCGGATTTTCATTACCCATGAGATAACGAAAATCACAACGAGTTTCACTTGCCCACCTGGCAAGTACTGATCACACCACAGTATATATACAGAACGCCGCCAGAGGCTAGCTAACCACAAAACCAAACTAACAGTTCGAAACAGCTAACACGCGCGACACAGCGCAACCACATAACCAGCTAGACAAGATCACACCATCTTCCGGCCAAAAGGCAGCAGCAACAAGGAAACTCCAGTAGAAGCACCACATCAAGCGATGTCAACATGATCATCTTCCTCCATATCGTCCTCTTCAGCAGCAACATCTCTTGCATCCCTGATCCTCAAAGGCCTTTGCACTGGGACAGGCATGTTCCTAGCTCTTTCATCTGTTTGAGCAGAGGCAAGTTTCAGTAGACCATCAGCTCCCAGGCGTAGATCTTCAGCGTCCTTTTCGCCATGAAGACCTGCCCAGTATTTCATAAAAACAGTAGAGTAGCTGATTAATTCAATTGGATCCTTGATCATTTTGTGATCAAAGCAAGATCTATTTCTAAGTTTTCAAATTGCCCAGCATATCGCAGCCAACCCCGCAATCTGCGTGTTTCTGCTTGCATGAATAAATTGTGGAATCCACCAGAAGTATTGTGTGAAGGATCCAGGTCTGGATCTTGCCCCAACTAAATTACCAACTGCACTCCAGACAAATTTTGCCGTTGGACAAGAGAAGAAAATATGGGAGATGCTCTCAGGATTATTGCAGAATTGGCATGAAGCATTTCCTTGCCAATTTCTTTTCAGCAGATTGTCTTTTGTAGCAATAGCATTATGCCAGATCATCCACAACCAGATCTTGATTTTCAGAGGGATCCTACTCTTCCATAGATGCTTGAAGGTTCTGTCCACACCATTGCTGCACAAATGATTGTACACTGATCTGACTGTAAATTTGCCACTTTTTGTCCACTTCCAGTGAGGTGTGTCTTGCCTATCAGTCAGAATAGTTTGTGACATAATTTGGTTCAGACCATGAATCTGCCAGGCAATATCAGGTGTCATCCATCTCCTGAATGAAAAGGACCAATTCATGTTAGCAGCATCAGCAACTGTCACATCTTGCTCAATACAAATGTCAAAAATCTCAGGGAATCTATCTTTCAAAGGAGTCTGTGTACACCATGCATCCCCCAAAAACTTGTATTCTTGCCATTTCCCACCTTCATCCTTCTTCCTTTCAGGTAAATCTGTTTCACCTGTAACATATCTGACCAAAGAGGAGAATCCCCAGGTTTTTTCTATGCAATATTTGGTTGTGCCATAGTTTCAGTACATTTCCTTATTTTTCCAACATCATATATTTTGTATGCGAAGTAGCATGTTAACGAGTCAAGTTGAGTCAGCTCGTTGGATCAACAAGACGAGTATGAGCTGTCACAGTACATATCTCACAGTGTCATTTGATCACTTGATTGTACCCCTATCTTTGAGAACCATTGGCGTCGACCTGGAAACAAAGTATTCAGATTTTGCCATATTACGGCAAAGTCGTTTGGGTCCAATCGACCTGGCCTCTCAACTATCGATCAGTCACACACTTACATTGACCAAGAAATAGTTACATCTGTTGACCACCGCTAATAAGGCACACATCTGCATGCATGGCCATGGTCATGGCCATGCGTGCATGCAACGCTGACACTGACAGACTACGCTGCATACGCACGGTGATCAGTTCACGCGCAAGTGCACGCTCGTCTCTGCAACGCGCTTCTGCTGCATCGATCTGCGTAGCCGGCCGTTCGATCGGTGTGACCACCAGCACTAGGACATGGATTGGATTGGCCGGGCCAGCTTGTGTTCTTGTCTCATGTCTGCCTGAATAGTTCTGTTGCCCAAGATCCAAGTCGTTGCAGTGTGAAACGCCTTCGTGTAGCTTGACCAGTGATGCTCTGTGATACAGATGCAGTTCTTGGTGGCACGGATCAAACATGGGAGGGTGTAGATCGAGCGCAGCAGAGCAGCCCATGTCAACATCCCTCCCAAGAAAATGCAGAGAACAACAGTACTTGTGAGATGGTAAAATCCTGGGCTGCTGACTGCGTAGCCTAGCGTTGTTTTAACTGAGGCTTTTACAGATCGATCGATATTTCTGCGTTATCCGTGCACATCTGCATGACCGCACCGCATTTGGAATGGCAAGTTGCGAGGACTTGTGCTGAATTATTTTCCCAGTCTTTTTTAGGCTAAACCATGCTGATCATTGGAGGCCCCCAACAAAGATGCGGTGTGTGAACCTACAAACTCGGCTGCTGGATGCTCCTGCAAGAAGATTCCCTGCCGGCACAAAAAAAGAGGCAGATGGTTCAAGTCAAAAGGGCCCCAGGCATCGGCATGATTATTTTGGGAATAAACACCATCCATGCCATGCGCCACCTGCCACATATATTTTCTTAAACTCCTCTACTATTTTCTGTTCTTGGTCTTTGCTTTAGTAATCCTATCTTCAAAGGGCATGAGATGATCACATGAGGACATGAGGTGTAGAGCCTGGATGAAAGGTTTCTATGTTTATTGGCAGCCATTTCATATTTGTATTTTCAGTCATTCAGTGTTTCTTGGTGGCATTGGTCCAAACAACAGGGGTCGTCTCTTGACTTTGCACACCAATCTCAATCACAATACCACAACATGTTCTACTGTATATTTATCCTGTGTGCTTGTGCTTTTAGATCTCTTCTGCTGGCCAATAACACCACCCGCCAACCACCAAGTACTTTTCCTAGTACTATAATTGTTGATTTTAGGATTCCCTCTTACTGTAAATGCTGATAGAATGCAAGCTCTGAACATCTGAATGCCGCAGTGGATACATAGCTGAGTCAAATTTGTGTGTAATTTTTCCAAATAAACACCACTAGCATGATGTATATTACTTACTTACAAGTAGTAATGGCTAAAAGCCACTTTAGAATCGTTACAATTTTCTCGGAGAAAAAGCACAAGTCCTCTCTAGATAACCCGGTCCGAATAATAACATCCACAAGAACAAGTCTTAAGATAACACCAACTGTAACCCCAATTTGCGGAGATGAAATTCCTCTGACCAGAAAGGCGATTCTTGGACCATGTATATGCATGCACGGCCATCAGCTCCAACTCCCAACTCATATCACTCTCAGCATCTATCAACAGGACGTGAGTTTTCATACTACAAAAGAAGAGATGCAGCCAAAGCTAGTTCTTCAGATTGCTAAAAGGCCACACTTTCCAAACGAAAAAAGTATGGAAAGCTACCTTTCTCCTTTCTACATCCTGTCTCTCAGTGGGGATTAAGGAGATTTCGGAATCGCCAGATCTTCCAGCCCATTATCTAGCCATCAACTAGCACCTTGAATGGTACAATATTTGTCTTGAGCTTTCTTGATCTTCTTAATTATATACTCTATGGCTTTGCGACCTGGTCATGATGATGGATTAGCCCGGTAAACCAGCAACAATTGAAAACTTTGGCACTTCTAGCTATACCTTTTGACAGGATCAGTAGTGATCAGTGATCACAACGTGCCTGATTTAGACGTGCTGTTACAGTGGAATGTATACGGCTATTGTACTGCCGCTGCTTTTCTAGTAAGGCTGCAGGAGTCCCCGTTTGAACATGGAAAAGATCCCATCCTTTTCCATGAGAAAGTTGCAGCTGTTTGTGCTAACTTAGCAGCAGTGTAAGCAAATGGGATGTTGTTTTCATCGACTATAGTAGTAGCTTTTCAAAGATTCTTAGCCCAGACAAGGAATAGTTCGGAAAATCTGTCTTGAAAGAAAATTCAGGGTGCTACTCTGAATGAACCATGTTCAGTATTCTTTTTTTTTTGTTCAGTATTCTGACTGAAACATGTCCTAGAAGGGTTAAGGATTCTTTCTTCCCCAGGAAAAGGAGTGAATTCAAAGATGCATGCCTGAGAATTTTATGGGGGGCATATTGGGCATACTGGTAAACAGACATACGAAATATTTAGGCGTTTCTTGGGCAGACTAGTTAAATCAGGGGCTGACCATTTGGAGACAGAGACAAGATGGTCACTGGTCTAAGCTGAACCGTACTGTAATGGAACGCAGTCCAAGAGCTGAACTTGACTTGGTGCGAGTTTAAGTAATTAGTCCAACCTACCGGATTAAGTCAAGCTAGAGCCTCTCCTTGAGTCATGATTGCATCATGCCTTGCAAGCATCAACCATAGGGTTTTGAACTTTTGATACATATTTCCCATGCCTATAGGTCTCTCTTGCCCCGTAAGCATACTCGTAAGGAATCTTAGCTTGTTTTTAACTGTTGACAAGTTGTGTGAGGTCTGAATTGAGAACATTTGATCTTGTGCTTGCCCTGGAATCCTGCAGAAAGTTACAGTCCTTATTTCTAGACAGATATGATGCCGCTAACTAGGTAGAGCTGTAGGCATGGATGTCTTGCGTGCAAGTACAATCTTTGATCCGTCTGCCTGCATGTGAAAAAACAAGCAGAAAGCTGGCGATTTCCATGAAAGTGTGTAGTACTTTCATGTTCTTTGTCAACTACTCATTCCGATGAACACTAACCCATATGGCCGCAATTCAAATTACTAGCAAACTTCTCGTTCCGTTCCCGAATATTTTGACTGTTGAAATTGAACTACCAAAACGTCTTATAAGAACCGAGTTGACACTGCATAAGTCGAATATGCAACTCTCATTTCCGTTGCTCATGAGTTTCATACATAAAGCTAGGTTTTGTAACTGACTACTGAGTATGGATTCTCCGATGTAGACTCGTGGAAGTGCCTATTTCCAAACACCCCAACTATAGGGCATCAATCTGCAAATTGCAATACCAATCGATCAAAGTTATACCACCAAATCGATGACCAATCTTGTTTAAGAAGGATGGAAACAATGGGAATGGAACGGCCGCCGGAGCTGCGAGCGGACCAGGTATGGTACTAGTCGTCGCTACCGGAATCGAGGAAACAGGCCGTGGCTAGCTAGCGCCGTCAAAGGCGAGAACGGTCGTACGTCACCATGTCCATACAATTCCCGTTATGGAATTCTTTACCAAGTACGTGATTGGTACACCCCTGATGGTCAGCATTCTCAGGCCTAACTAGTCTCCGTCTGCTCCAGTCCTCCATCTAGAAACAGCACAAGAAACAACTTTACGTACTAAGCATCGCCACGTGTTAGGAAGGAATTGTTCATGCCACAATTAATGTGGTTTATTTTCAAAATCATTCTTGATTGGTAGTAATCCCGAAGAATCATGCTCTTTGCTTGTTTCTTAGTAGCAAATAGTGTTGCTCTCTGAATCTAAAATAAGCTCTGAATCTCCTGACGCAAATAGTGATGCATGACTGCATGAGAGTTCACGTTGAACCGAGCTAAAATATACACGCTCCCCCGCAAAAAATAAAAGCATGTACTGCAAGATGCTTCGACAAACCACTGGAAATAAAAACAATCATATGACCAGGAGGACGACAATGCTTGTTGTCGTAGGGGTCGATGCGGATTAGGTAGAGGATGGGCAGAAGTATTTTACTATCTGAAGAACTTTTCTTCAATGTCAAACCTCTGCAGTTGGCCATGGGATAAATTAAGATGTTTGGACTCAGGCCAACATGCTACCACTTAATCAGTTGAATAATGTCTCGTATCTCGTATGGTTCCAATCTAGAGAGTGCGTGTCCGCATTGGGTTTGTAGATCAGCAGTTTGGTCTGTCATTTGACTTGCATGTTACTGTGTTGCCGTACAGTTAAATTATCCAATCTTGCTACCAGGTCGCATCAGCTGAAAAATTTATATGGGGACTAAATAAAGTATCCCTGTTTTCTTTTCTTGAAAGATTAGACTGTCCTTGTTAATTTTTGGATACTCCATTGTAGTGCTCACCCCGCGTCTGCATGCAGATCTGCATTTGACTCTGGTTTGGCCGCTTGCTACAGTTTATGTTTTGTCTGACAGCAGCGATGCCGACGACTCTCAGCAAAGTGCCGAATTAGTAAACAGTGGCAAAGATTCCTACTCCATTGTTGTAGTGCTCCTATACTAGTATAATTTTCGTGTACTCTGTGTCAGCAACGCGCTTATGTCTGAACACTGAATCTCTTTGCACTTCCATCCACACCAAGCGTTGATGGGCTTCAACATTCGGTAATATATATGGCTGCCCTAGCTTTCAAACATCGAACATACATACATATATGCTGAAAGATGCGCATCAAAATGCAAGGCTATATGGATAGCTAGATGCCTGTAGATGATTAAACTATTTAGTTGCATATACTGAATTGGCTCAATCTACAAACCGTCCTTATTGATGGTAGTTGAGTGTAGTATCATATCCATATTATAAGCCTGAAAATACAGAGACACTTTAGTTTGTTTTCATTGTAACATCCCAACAATTAGGACCAAACGAGGGGTAGATTTAAAAATATGTGCATTTGCATTCATGCATTTAAAAATATGCGGAAAATCGCGCTTAAATAAAACCTCAAAGTGAACGAAATTTCTTTCAATAGATGACTATATTTAGGTCATCAGTTGATTGCAATAGATTTGAACATGATCTTTGTCGATGAAATGGTTTTCGTGAGAGTATTTTGAATTCAAATAGGAAAGGGGGCGAACTTGAATAGTTCATACCTTATTTGAATTTGATTTGAGAGGGAAATCAAACATAGATGTAATAATTCATCACACATTTGAATTTGCCATTTGAATTTGAATGAAACAGGAAACTCTACCAACGTATTACGAATATAGGTATTGATCAACAAGGAAATTGTATCTTTATTGATTATCACACAATAATACATTGTATTTACAAAAGCATAAAAAATATAGAAGATTACAAATAAATTACAAGATATAAGAAGAAGAAAAAGGAAAACCCTAGCCTAACTCTTGATCATCATCTTCTTCTTAATCTTGTGACCTGCAATAGAAACAAAGAAAAATGTGTGGAAATGCCAAGTGGCATAGGTTTAATAAAGAAAAAAAAGGCATTGTAGGTATTTTCCAGCCGAGCTCATCCACAACGGAAATGAACTATAGTACATATTTTCACCAACCAAGCAAGCTAACATTTTACACCAGGACTTGCACGTCGTTGTTGTCGATCGAAGACACCACCAGGGCGTCATATAAAAGCTCATTTCTTCCAGCACACGACTACACATCACACAACCATGGAGCAAACCATCATGCCAGTCAACAGGGACGGAGCCAGGATCTTAACTTAAGGGGGGCTGAGCTAGTGCTATGATGTGCATAATGGGGGCTAAGCTAGCTAAAACAACATAGATAAGAAGTAATCATGGCTAATTTTGTGAAGAAAACCAAGATCATAGGGGGGGCGTAGCCCCTGCTCGTCCCCCCTTGTCTCCGTCCCTGCCAGTCAAGAAGAGTAGCAGTTCATGAGCAAGAACACCAAATCATCTCCAGGCAAAATCCCAAAAGCCACATGCACATATGCACGCACGCAAGTGTATCACCGGAAATCATGGTTACATGGAAGCAGCGAGGAGGAGCATGCCTACCACAAGAAGGTGGTTTTTCAACATCCAGAGCAAGGCTAAGCAAAACAAGATTTAGGAGATGGAGTGAGGTATAATCTCTGTCATGGAACATATCACATGGGATTTGATTTCAAAAGCATCACAAGCATCCAAATCTGATTCAACATCCAGAAAAAGTTTGATTGATTATTTTTAACATCACCTAGAAATAGACAAAATTATACTGGCAACTAAAATAGAAAATAAAGAGTTAAAGCATCAAGTCTTATTAGTCAAATTAATTCATTTTCAATTATTTAAGCATAGCACATGATCAAATAAGACTAGCACAAGAACCTCTACAAGCCATAAAAGTCGCCTAGCTAGCACATTTTACTCTAAAAACCATCACTTCATGGTCAGTTCATCAATAAAGCAACGACTAAAACCATTATATTTGTCTACATAATTTTATTCAGCAAACCATGGAACATGGTATGTGCATGTTCTGCAAGGTGCTGCGGAATATGAACAGGGATTTTTTGGGAGGGGCTTCGATCGATTTTCTTTACTCTTTTGCCCCCCCAAACCCTCACAATTTCCCCCCCCCCCCCCCCCCCGAGTGATTTGTTTCAAGCTACGCCATTGTTGCGTGGACCAACTCCTTGGACGGTGTGTCGGCCGTAGCTAGTTTGCAGCAGAGGCTCTCCAACGACCATGTTGACACTCACTTATGTATTCAGAAACTCCGAGAAGTTGTAGGCACAGAAGCTCGATGTAGACTCCGCCATGACTTTGGGCTAGGAAGGTTACCCGACACGTGTTGCCCTGCGTCGCGTGTCCAGGTATCCGGCTCTGGTTAGGCCCTACGAAGGCGGTGTAGCTCAACACATTGGGGTCCAACGCCGGTAGCGATTCCTTGAGGCTCTTACTGAGATCATGTTGTCCCTCTGATCCTCAGAGGCCATCCACGGAGACGGTAGAAGTAGACTCCGCCTACAACCAGGGATGCCTGAGAGCTATGCCCGATTGAGCTTGTAGTCTCCGACTAAGTGGTTCACTTCACGTTCATGTCTTGGACAAGAAGATGCGGCCCTTTGGTTTGGAGCCTCCCTCCGGGTCGTGTTGAAGAATGCGACGCGGAGGGTAACGAAGCCTCCACCATAGTACCATGGGCTTCGTCTCTGAAGGTGGTTGTTCTGGAAGGGTATCACATTCGTTTCCTTCCTATTGGGTAGCCAAGAGCGGCTAGACCTTAGTGGCTCGACGATGCTCATAACGTGATGCCTGGTGGCGAGCCGCCCTTCTACAAGTGCGATGAATGGCGCCATCTGTGGACCGAAAGTCCCACTCCGAACCTAGGGAATTCTCGTCGTCGGTGTTAGAGGAATGTCCTTGGCGATGGAGGACTTTGGAGCAAGGCCCCTCCTTGCCGGACTTGTGTGAGTCCTCCAAGGTCACCAACTCATCCACAACTTGGACTCCTACTGGCGCGGGCACCCACTTGCGAATGTCGATGTTATCGAAATGTTTGGTGTTGGGCTCCAAGATGCCGAAGTGGAGGGAACCAACTGGAGCCTCCCAGCTAGGCATGGGAGCTTGCTTGGGACAGCCCTCGACGACACAATGTGGCCCAGACCGAGGGGTAATCATGAACCTATCGAGATTCTTAAAAGTGAAAAACAAATCCCTACCTAGCGCGCCAACTGTTGGGGTTTTGATTCCCGGCAAGATATTTGTAGGTGTAAGCGCTTGTGATCACAAACCGATTGGCTAACAACCTCAATGCATGCTTGTCGTGGGAAAATCATATCCAGGCCTGCTTGGATGAAACAAAGAGGAGATGTGATAGTGGATCAAAGTGCCGCACACCTCTCATGCAATATAGGTTCATGCCCCGGATGATGGTCCGGTAACAACCCTACATCTTGTGTCGAGTATATTATATGGAGTGCTTGAGGTGCTCAAATATTACAAAGGATGGTCTTCCGGCTAGGAATCTAGCTTGGAGATACTATGGGCGACGACTAGGAGTCTAGCTGGCATGTCAAACCTATTCTCGGTAGGATACAACTCCGAGTAGAATGAAATTGATGGGTATGCTCTAAGATCCAAAAGATGAACTACATACTACTACAACTCCGGTGAGTTTTTCGCGTCTTCTTACTTTTGGTTGTATGATTTGAATGAAATTGGACCGTGCTTCTTCCTCCGAGGTCTGCTCCTTCTATACGCCGCTAGGCTGCTTAGGACATGCTCGTGCGACATGCGATCTGGTCCTATCAGCTAATCGTGCATCACGCCTGGTGTCAAGTGTGTTGACTTCTATGATGTGGGTCCCTTCAGCCTTTCTAGCCGACCGATCATGCTATCGTGGATTGGCATGCTAGTGTGCGAGGTGAATACTGGCTTGGTACTTGCCCATGTAAGTATGAGTCCTTACCTTGATTGACAAGCTAAAGTTTGCCCTTCTCTGGGTACACGGTTACCCCTAACTCCGTCATCTCCACTGCCTTGAACGCCTCCCGAATGGTCCCAAACGGACCGAAACGAACACATTTGATGTCTGAATTGGGTCGGCTAGTTGGAAATGCCTTTATACTACATACTACTTCCTCCCTTCTAAATTAAGTGTCAAATTTAAGTGGAGCAGCTTTTGTCGGATTTTGTCTAGATACGGTTGTTTCCAAACACGTTGTTTAGGTTTGCTCATTTTGAAGAGAAAGATGCAGACATTTAATTTGGAACCGATGGAGTACAATGTTAAATATTCTTATTCGCAAACAGAAGCAAAACCTCATCGTCATCACGTGGTTGCTGAAATATTGAGTAGGCTTGTTGTGTGAACTACAGAATGCACTATAGCTAGTTTTGTTGCCTCGGTAGTTTACGTCGACACATTCCCAGTACGTCGTCCGTGCTGGCCGCACGCGCGCCACGCCGGTCGCCGGAGTCCGGAGACCGAGCCTTTCCAGCAGTAGCAAGTCGCCGTCGCCGTCGCGTGCCGCTCTCCGGGACAGGCTGTGCTTGGACACCATGGTCGGCCCGCCCGCGACCAATGCGACGGCGGCCTGTCCCGTTCCGTTCCACCGCCGGAGACCCGCATCCATCGGATCACCATCGGACGGCTGGAAGAGTTCCGCGCGGAATGCATGGAGGAAGCGTCACGCTGGCGTCGACCCCACGGCCTGGCACACGTGGACGGTCGTGGGCCTATCGTGCGGGGCCGGGTCAAAGAGGCCAGGGACACGTGTCAGGTCTGAACGGGTTGACCAGGCGCGCCGGTTTGACCGGCGTAACCGGCTGCCGCCGGTGGGTGCCCGTCGTCGCTGACTCACCGCACAGACGTGTGCGACCTTGCACCGTTCCGTCATATACCTATAGCATCTAGCGCTAGGACTTGGGGAGTGTACTGATGTTACTGTTCGTGTCATGTTCTCTAACCAGCTCCGCAATTAGCGACCTGTACGTAGTACGACAAAGATCAAGGCGAAAATAAATCAAAACAACAACTCTAAATACTTGTCTAGTCTAGGGTTAATAAATCTAAATATATTTTATCTTATATTTAACATAAATCTATGATAAGTATTTATGGCTGGAGGAAGTACCATTTCTTGTTCGGATGATTAAGGCTCACTTCCTATGTTTCAATGAATGAGGCACTCTCATATTTCCGTGTTTTTTGTACCATGACTTACTTTAAATATATATAAAAACTATTGCTATAAAATAGGCATTATTAGAAAGTGTTTTCAATACGAATCGAACGATACTAATTACGTACAATATAATCAAGATTTTGTTGCTCAACTTTTTGGTCAAAGTTCATCTTAAAATATGTGTGCGTCTTATTCATGAAAACAGAGGTAGTATACATTTAGTCAAAAGTCAGAGCTTACAAATTTTAACCAAATACCCCCTCAATTCCAAAGAATACGGCTTCCTTGTTTTGCTTGTTTTTTTTTGACTAAAAATTTCTCTAAATATATAAATACTGTTGATTTAAAATTAACATCATTAGAAAGTGTTTTCCAATATATAGTAAAAGTATTTTTTACGATGAATCTACTACTACCGATTTGGTATCGTAAATATTTATATTTGTATCTATGACAGGATGTTAACTTTTAACTAAATTTATACGCCTCATCCATTAGAACGAAAGGAGTAGTGCTAAGAAACAATTTCGATAGAAAAATAAGTTATTTTTAAAGTAGATTTAAAAAGGTTTTAAAAGATCAAAATACGAAACATTGAGAAGAACAGGTCAAATCTAAAAAGCTTAGCCCTATGACCAAATAACTAAGCAAGTGTGCACTTCTCAAAAAAAAAAACTAAGCAAGTGTGCAGTGAGTGTATACGTATAGTGCAATTACTATACCAATTGACAAAGTAAACGAAATCTTATTAGCCAAAAGCAAAACCCAGAGTCAAGTAGGGCCCACATCGAGACTCACCCCCGCGGCTACCTATCTCTTTCCCCTCCCGGCTTCCCCACACATGAATTGATCACACACACACCACCTGGTTCATCTAGCTCTCACACACCCCTCCCTCCCTCTCCACCCCCTTGGCTTGTCTAGTACACCACCACTAGCTAAGCTAGCTAGTACGCCAACATAGTAAGCAAGAAGCAAACGTACCAGGAGCAATCGATCTGATCGATTGAGCTACCCATCTGCTCCGGCTGCAGTCGATCTATCGGTCTATCCGTACGACCATGGCGAGCCATGACCAGCAGCATCATCGCCACTTCTCCGGCGACTTCCAGTTCAGCGACGACCTGGCCTCGCTCTTCGCGCAGCGGCCCGCCGACGCCATCTCGTCGCCGATGCAGATGATGCAGCAGCAGCCGTGGCTCTTGCCGGACTACCTGCAGACGACGCCTCTCTACTACGACGACTTCGGCGACGTGACGGCTGGCGGCGGCGGTGTTGAGGAGGTGGTCAAGATGGAGATGCAGGCGGTGGACGTCGCGGGGATGCCTGGCGGCGGTCCGGGAGGGACGTCCTTGCCGATGACGCCCCACAGCGTGTCGGTGTCGTCGACGTCGAGCGAGGCCTGCGGCGCGGTAGGTGGGGACGAGGAGGGTGCCGGGAAGTGCAAGAAGGAGGATCAGGGTGAGGGCGACGAGAGCAAGGAGGCCCAGGAGGCGTCGGCGGCGGCGGCCAATAAGGGAGGAGGAGGTGGGGATGGAGAGGACAAGAAGAAAGGGTAAGTCGATCTGATTCTGATCCCATTTTGTTTCCAGCAAGAACTTCAGATCAGCTAGCTTGAGGTTGATCTCACGATTGATTGTTGTTCTCGTGCGAGTTTTTTCCTCCGATCAACGTACCACTATTGATTTGTTACCTCTTATCCTTGCTTGAACTCTTCTTCACTAATCCAAAATCTTCCAATCGGGCTAATATTCCTCTTTGCACCTGACCAGTTCATTCTACCCGATAACTAGATTTAATGGGTTGGAAAACAACCAGTTCGTCGATCCTAACAATCAATTAAATAGATCTACTCGTACGATTCATGCATGTGTTCCTTTCCATTTCGATCTCGTCTCTTTGCTTTGCTCAATGTACGGTATGAACTCGATCTAGGGTTTTCCCACTTGCAGCCTCCTGTCGTAGACCAGGTACAAGAATCGTAGTACAAAATGATCTTGACCAATCTTAATCAATGTCTGTTGCATATGCCCACAGCTTTTTCATTAATTAGTCTAGCTAGCATTTTCTTTCTTTTCTTGATTTCTTCCTTGTCTTCATTCCCATCCACAAACTTTCAAGGTCTTCTAATTTGACTGCACCTACTCGGCGCATGATCGAATACCCTGCTGCATGCGTCCTTGTTATTTAATTAACTCATTCACCAACAATATCATGATTAATCAGGAATTGACTTGGGATCTATCTAGGTCATCGATTCATCATATATGTACTTACTTCAACCGAACCGAACGATCAAGTGTCAGTTAGCTGCTTACTCTATCGATCGACCGACCGATAGATCGTTTTCATGGAAAGCTACTTTGCAGCTTAGTCCCCCCCTTTGTAGCATCGATAGACGATCGTTGTTTGACCATGATGGATCCATGGGCGACAGTACAACAGCTAGGCTGGTGTACGGTGTGAACTTGAGCAGATGTGTATATATGCGTGTGTGCCGGCTGTGCCGTACGCCAGTACACACCTACCTAGACAACATTTGCGTACGTACGTATACTGCAGCCACTATGTTTGAATGGACCAGCTAACTAATGTACTCTTTTATGGGTATGAACATGTATGATTTCTTGGTATTTGCGGTTGTGTATAAGATTGACCACCGGTTAATCAAGTTGTTCATTGGCATGCATGTGGGATCTCTTCAGTATGAACATGTATATGATTCTTGATGTGTACTTGTGTGTCTTAAGATTGACCGCCGATTGATCAAGTTGATATTGGCATGTGTGTTGCAGGGTGGGTGGCAATGGAAAGGGGAAAGGCGCCAAGGGGGAGAAGCGGCCGCGGCAGCCGCGTTTCGCGTTCATGACCAAGAGCGAGGTGGATCACCTGGAGGACGGCTACCGCTGGCGCAAGTACGGCCAGAAGGCCGTCAAGAACAGTCCATTCCCAAGGTACATGCTCAGTCGGATTAGGGTTCTTCCTTCTCTTATATCTGATCGGTGTGCACGTACGATGCTGACTTCGTGTGGGTAATGGTTGCAGGAGCTACTACCGGTGCACGACGCAGAAGTGTCCGGTGAAGAAGCGGGTGGAGCGGTCGTACCAGGACGCCGCCGTGGTGATCACCACCTACGAGGGCAAGCACATCCACCCCATCCCGGCCACGCTCCGCGGCAGCGCCGCCCAGCACCTCCTCGCCGCGCACGCCCACGGCCTCCACTACCCCCACTTCCGGATGCCCGCTCCGCAGCCGGCTCCCGGCGCAGCCTTCCCTCCTGACGGCGTCTTCGGCAACTTCCTACAGCAGCAGCAGCAGCAGCAAGTCCAAGGCGGCGGGGGGCACCACGCCGCCATGCAGCATGCGGTGCAGCAGCAGCAGCAGCAGCTCGCCGCTGCGGAGTCGGCGATGCGGCAAGTGAACGCGGCAGCGGCGGCCATGGGCGCGGGTGGCGCGAGCTCGGGGTCTGCTGCTACGGCAGCTGGTGCGCCACTGCGGATGGAGCACTTCATGTCGCAGGACTACGGCCTGCTGCAGGACATGCTTATGCCATCGTCCTTCGTCCACAGCAACGGCACCGCCACCAACAGCCATAACAACCACAACCGCCGTTGATCGAGAGAGATCGCGCGACTGCCTGACAGCGATCCGTCGACCGGTTTGGCTCTTTGCTAGTAGCTTTTTGGTACTGATATAGCTGTGATATGTATGTCATGCATGCACCGGCCTTATGAGTTATGATGATTGATGAGTGATGAGGATATGATCTACTAGCTTAATTAGACGCAGGACAGAGGACGTGCACGTACGCAAAGCAGTAGTTGCAATGTTGCATATCTGGTGTAGTACTAAGAGTTGTTGTAAATTATGTGTACCTGCATGTCTGATTTATTCTGATGAGCTCGTGCATGCATTGCACTTTGGAGCATATCTATCTATCGGAGTATACAGTATCCAGTACGTTCGTGCTGCTAACTACTGATTAGCTAGTGTGGCACTCACTACTGTATTCCTTTTCCTGACGAGTACGGGTTGTCGATCATAATGCTGATCCATCTTAATTAGTTGGTCCGTAAGTACAAAATCGGTGATGCTTGTTGTTCATGTGAGGGTGCGAGCCAGTTGGGTTACATCTTTCACGGTCTTCGTTAGGGGTATAAACGGATGGATTGTATCGGATTTTGTCTCTACCATATCCTTGGCCACATTTTTCTCACGGATTTGGAGCGGACAATAACCGGTTGCAGATTCAAATGTGGATAAATTGGACCACCGATTCTAATCGGAAACAACACGGTGTCGGACCGAAAACAAAAATAATTGGAAAAATATTTTCATATGTAGAGATTTATAATTCTAGCAAAAGTTTAGAGGATTTAACATTTCAACCCTACAATAGCCAATTAATTAACATAACGAAGACAAGATTTAGACTAAAACCCGGCATTCAGTGATGGACATATATAAATTGAATGTAAATAGTAGGAAAATAAACTCGGTAGCTCGATGAATGTGCTAGATTGGCATTAACTTTTGAGTAGAAAATCGATAATTTGGTTTAAAACATTTGGATAATTCTAACTAAGTTTCAGATAATCCATGTTCGTATGCTATTTGTTATACCAGATGCTACAATATATGCAGACATCATTTGCGAATTCAGATATCATTATCCATCGGATTCTCGACAATTCAATATGGATTTCTTAAAACGAATTCAGCTTTAAAATTGGTACGAAAATTATCCTATATGTTTACCTCCTTCCTTAGCCTTCATGCATATGCCTATTTAGATTATGATATCTGCATATATATACATAGAAAAGCACAATGTGCACACGAGCACATGTGCTTCTTGGACTTTTGGATTTTTGAAAATGTTCAAAACCTCGCTCTTTTATGTTTTTAAAAATTATGGCATTAAATATGTAGATAGATTTAGACACGAGGAGTGTAGTCAAAAAGTCCCATTAAAAATACTTTGTATTTTGGAAAATACAAAAAAGACAAATTTCTAACTATAAATAGTAGTACAATAGTACGTATACTTTGTCAGTATACTGTCTTTGTCCATCTCCAAAATATAACGTATTTTTTGACGAGACTTATTTAATTCATAATTTAAATCATAAATATAAGAAATTTTGAAAATTCAAAAATCCAAAAGTGTAGGGAGCACTGACTCCCATGTGCACAAAATCCTTGTCCTACATAGAAAAGCACAATGTGCACACGAGCACATGTGCTTCTTGGACTTCCAACATGAAATGTAATCATGTAACTCGACTCTCTACCTACTAACCCTTCACTAGGTAGCCGTGAAAACTGCTACATATGTGGAGTATGTGTCAGCATACATGCATGATGTGTGGAGAATAAGACGTGAGGAAGAGATAGTACGGACGGATGAGAGAGGCGATCGTGTCCAGAGACGTAACATGACCAGGCAGCTAGAGCTAGTGGTAGCGTGTGATTGCTGCCCGGGAGGGGGAAGACTATTGGAGGCAAGGGTCAAAAGCATTAAAGGCACGCGCGGTGCAGCAGCTCGCAAAAGACTCTGACTACGACGGTGCGCGTAGACTCTGACCACGTATACGTACGTTGAAAACAAACTCCAGTTCTTCAGATACGCATCTGCGTACGTATACGTACATTCCCACCGGACAACCCATGGAAGCTGTCGTGCTCTAGAATGGGGTCGAGTCAAAGTATGTAGTTACTAGTACTAAGTAGTAGTATCAGCTAATATACAGACTTCGACCGAATTTTCAGGAAAAAAACTACTCCTCCATCTTTAGATTTGTCCAAATTTAGATGTATTTATAAAAATAGTGTCTACATATATTTAAATTTGAATAAATCTAAGACATCCTTTTGTGTCAGAGGTAGTTCCAACCTGCGTAACACAAAATCGGTATCATTAGATTCATCATGAATTACTTTTTCACATTATATTTATTTACTAGTATGCTATACTTTGATAGTTTCTTCAAAAAAAAAATACTTGGTCAAAGTGTATGTAGTTTGACATTTCTGAAAACTAATACCATTGCATTATTGTAAGGAATAGAAGGAGTGTTATTTTGAAGATCATGACGATGGCCAAAAAAACAACTTATATATGATCGGACGAAGTGTCGATTTATCTATATGATCCTACAATTTGTATACTATTTGGACAAAAAAAAAATAAAGAACGAAATCATAGATATATGAAGGTTGGTACTACCTCTGACAACAAAAGGAAATAATCAATAAACTATAGAGAAAAAATGGAAATAGACCGAAATCATAGAAAAAATGTCTACAAATTTGGAAAAATGCGAGTCAACGAGCAACTCGAAAAACAGTACTAACAATCTTGCACCTGATCAAGAAGAAATATCCTAGCTTGGTATATCAGGGCATTGATATATCACCAATGTTTGTAGCCCTTATGTTCATGAAGATAGATTAATTTTAGCTAACTGACTCCAATCCATCCATCCCTCTCCATGGATTGTTATTGGTGATTTTAATTTGCTTAGATGCCCAGATAATAGGACAAATAAGGGGTGATGTTAATAATATGCTTCTATTTAACATAACTATCTGTCCCTTAGATTTGGTCGAAATTCCCTTGAAAATGAGAGCATACACTTGGAGTAATATGAAATATGATCCTGTTTTGGGAAAACTTGACGGGATATTTACCAATACCAATTGGACCACATCTTTTCTTACTACTCTGGTACTCCCTTGCTAAATTATCTTCTGACCATGTTCCTATTAAAGCCCAAATTGGAACTTATGTTACCAAGTCCCATATTTTCATATTTCAGATTCTTGAATTAACTTTGACGGCTTTGATGAAGTGGTCCAAACTCATTGGGAATATACTGGTATCTATAAAATGTTGGTCAAGATATGACTGCGAACATAAAGTCTCTTACACATGGCCTGGAAAAATGGAGTGAGAAGTTATCCCAACTTAGTAAAGTGACTGCATCATGCAGTTATGTTCTTGCACTCCTTGACGATCTTGAGGACCAAAGCCCACTATCATTACGAAAAAAATTCATAGCTGCACTCAAAACCCACAAATTGAATTTTATTGAAGCCAAGAGGAAATATTGGAGGAGCGGGGTGATGTCTACGGGTGCTTCTATTCTGGTAGACAGTGTTGGGCCTCCAAGAGCAGAGGTTTGTAGAACAGTAGCAAGTTTCCCTTAAGTGGATTACCCAAGGTTTATCGAACTCAGGGAGGAAGAGGTCAAAGATATCCCTCTCAAGCAACCCTGTAATCACAAAGCAAGAAGTCTCTTGTGTCCCAACACACCAAATACACTTGTCGGTGTATAGGTGTACTAGTTCGGAAGAGATAGTGAAATACAAGTAATATGGATGTATATGAGTGGTAATAGCAATCTGAATAAAATATGGCAGCGAGTAAACATGCAACAAAACAGTAAACAAACGGAGATTCGATGCTTGGAAGCAAGGCCTAGGGATCCTGCTTTCACTAGTGGACACTCTCAACAATGATCACATAATAGGACTACTCTACACTCTTTTGTTGGATGATGAACGCATTGCGTAGGATTACACGAACCCTCAATGCCGGAGTTAACAAGCTCCACAATGCAATGTTCATATTTAAATAACCTTAGAGTGCAAGATAGATCAACATAATTACACCAAGAACTAACATAGCATGCACACTATCACCATCATGCATATGTAGGAGGAATAATACACATCAATACCATCATAGCAATAGTTAACTTCGCAATCTACAAGAGATCATGATCATAGCCTATGCCAAGTACTCACACGGTGCACACACTATCACCATTACACACGTGGAGGAGGAATATAGTACTTTAATAACATTACTAGAGTAGCACATAGATGATATTCAACTAGATCACATAAAGAGAGAGATGAACCACATAGCTACAGCGGAGCCCTCAGCCCCGGGGGTGACTCCCTCCTCATCATGGAGACAGCGATGGCGGTGAAGATGGCGGTGGAGACGGAGACGACTCGGGGGCAATTCCGTCCGGCGGTGCCGAACAGACTTGTCCCCCGAATCTTGATTTCGCGAGGCGGCGGCTCGGAAGGTTTTCCGTATCGTGGCTCTCCGTCGATGTTTTTAGGTCGAGAGGCTTAAATAGGCGAAGAGAGGGAGTCGGAGGGCCACGGGCTGCCCACACCCTAGGGCGCGCCCCCGGCCCGCGCCGGGGTGGTGTGGGCCCCCGGCTCCTCATCCTCCTCCGTGCTCGGAAGCTTCCGGGAAAAATAGGAACTGGCGGTGATTTCGTCCGATTCCGAGAATATTTCGTTACTAGGATTTCGAAACCAAAAACAGAAAAGAACTGGCCTTTCGGCATCTCGTCAATAGGTTAGTTCCGGAAAACGCATAATAATGACATATAATGTGTATAAAACATGTAGATATCATCAATAAAGTGGCATGGAACATAAGAAATTATCGATACGACGGAGACGTATCACGGGGCAAACACTAGACGGGCCAAATTTGGTGAGGGGAAATAGGAAATTCTTTGACGGAAATGTAAATAAAAAAGTTCTAGAGCCAACTATATATCTACTCAGACGGTATAATTTTTTGTGATCATGATGCTAATGCCTCTGTAGTTTGGCATGCTTTCAAAGATAGAGTTGGTTGCTCTAATAGCCCCCTCGATGGAGTTTGATCTTGGTAATCTAGCGCATCCTGATCCTGATATTCACTTTGACAATGTTGAGGCCCCATTTACTAATGATGAAATTGATGACATTGTCAAGAACATGCCTAAGTATAAATCTCTTGGGATAAATGTATTTAATGGTGCATTCGTTATATAAAAAATAATTTTATAGCCCTTGCAAGGAATTCTTTGAGGGAAAGTTGGATCTTCTGCGCATTAATACAACTTTCATTGCTCTTATTCCTAATATGGACAATCTTGAGTGTGTAGATGATTACTGACACATCTCATTTGTTAGTTTGGCTCTTAAATTTATTACCAAGATCCTGACTAGCTAATAAGCTTTAGAAAATCATCATACCAGCTATCCATAAGAACCAATATGGATTTATCAGCTGGAACATTCATAAATGTCTAGCTTGGGCATTGATTATATCCATCTATGCCATAAGTCCAAGAGAGAAATTGGCATTGATAAACTTGATTTTGAAAAATCATTCTGCTATGTTGCTTATGCTTAAACACATGGGATTTGGAGATAAGTGGATTGCTTGGATAAAGTGTATTATGCACTCTTCATGGTAAGAAAATAATCTGCATAAGAGGCATGAGGCAGGGTATCCACTATCACATCTCCTCTTTGTTTCATCTAAACATCCTTTGCAACAAAATTTTCAGTTGTCCTAGATATGATTTTCCCACGACAAGGTACATAAAAATACGTTTAGCAACCAGAAACTGAGTTTAGCTCAACCCCTTGTGGCCAAAATAACAAAGCTTTATTCGCAGCATGCACTTCAATCTCGGTTGGAAATGGCAAAACTGAAAAGTGTTGGGCTAATAGTTGGCTCGATGGTCAAGCTCTAGCTGATCTCGCTCACCTCCTCTTCAGGGTTGCTGCAATGAAGAATCTATCTGTCAAAGATGGTTTATCTAATGGCCATAGATGAGAGGTTTGCAGAGGATTAACATTGAAGAACATATGGATAAGTTTGTGGAGCTATTGTCCAAAATTCATCTTTTTACCCTGTCTGCAACTTTAGACTCCATCCCCTGGATTCTCACTACAGATGGATCCTATTCGGCCAGTCTACAGCCATCTGATTTTGTGCCAGAGTGAATATGCTAGACCTCAAACGGGTTTGGCCGATTCGAGCTGAAGGCAAAGTAAAGTTTTTATTCTGGTTATTCCTCGAAAGCAGAAATTGGACTGCTGATAGATTAAGCGCAAGAGGTTGGCCACACGATGACAATTGTGGTATGTGCAATCAACATATAGAAATTGTTGTTCACATGGCGTTGCACCACCCTTTTGCTCGAGAAGTTTGGGTACAATTTCATAAGTTTCAGGTGTAGTTCAGAGAGCAATTGATGTGTGCTCTTGGTCAGAAGATACAAGGTAAAATGGCAAACAAATGCGTGAAAAGCAAAGAGATCTCGTTGGCATTTTATACTATCCGGCACATTTGAAAAGAGAGAGGAAGGATGATCTTCCAGAAAAAGGTGGCCACGACCATTGGGGTTGTAGCCGTGATCCGCGCGGACTTAGGGAATGCACAATGCATGGGGTGATGTCAGCCTTCTTTTACGGTCGTCACATCGGATTTTTTGCTTAGTCAGGGAGAGAGAATGATGAAAGAGAAGGTTGTCAGCTAAGGGACGATCCCTTAGAAAATAAGAGATGGCCATTTTCTCCATTCTACCATATGTCTTATCTTATAAACCTAATTTCATACTAAAATTGATTGAATCTCATTAATTGCTAGAGATGACAATAAAAAATAAATCATTGCACCACTTATATTTAATTAGGTTCTTGTTTAGGGACCGCTAAGAGAAGGCGAAGGCAAGCCTTCTCTATCATTGTACATGCCCTTAGAGCTGTTTGCTTTGGGCAAATAGCACAGCTAGTCAGTAGACTGGCACCGTTTGGTGGAGATGCAATATCTCAACACATTTGTGTCACCATTCTGTAATGGAGTTTCCTCTTCTATAATGCAAAAGGAGGGTTCACGGTCATAAAACTGAGCTTAGCATGATAGCCCAAGTTCTGAATGTCTGGAACTCGAACCCAAACGGCCGGTGCCCAGCCGTGTAATTGCACTCAAAGCCATCAACGTCGTCAGAAATATAGAGATGGTTGCATGCCATGGCATTAAGTGCCGTCAACAGGTTGATCCCCGGGACCGGGGATACCTTTGAGCTCAAGGAAAGTCAGCTCCTCTCCCAGTCTCAGTCCCAGCCAGCCATGCATGACAGCGTACTCAGCTATCGGCCACATAATTCGGCTCGCTACGCTGCTGCCAAAGACGGTGCGCAGGTGTTGATTGGGCATGCAGCTATGAACGATCGATCGCTAGCTAGGTCAAATGCTTGCATGGCTGACGGGAGAAACGATCAAGCTCGCCGTGCCCGGCCGGGGTGGAGTACCTGTGACGCCGACAGTAATTTCGGAGCCAGACCGATGGGTGCGCGGCACGGGACCGAGACCGATCCAACCAGGACATGTCGAGCGAGAACATGAATGCCGGCGGCCGGCGGGAGAGATATATCGACAGCGACGGCGGTGCAGGCTTGGGGAAGACTCAAAGCGCGCCCTGCAGTTATTGGCGACGGCTGCGTCGCAACGGCAGCTTAAATTAGCTACTGTGGCTAGCAGTTCGGTTAATTTGCTGAAAGCGATCGAGAGGAGTACGTCGAGACCAGATCGAGGAGCTATCGTACGGGGAAGCTAGCACGCATGTTGTTCGTCGGATGTTGCTACCCTCCGTCCGTGCTTGCACAAGGTCAGTACAAGGATATACCAATCGCTCTCGAAAACTCTGAAGGCAGCCCGGGCTTGGGTGCTCCTTTTATCCAATCCCTATCAGACCATCCGTTTCATAAGTCTACGTCATAAAACGTTGTGTATAATTTTGTATAGACAGCATGATGAAATACAGAGCCTGGACACCCCCAACCACCTCACTCGTATGCATCATAGAACATGGAGGTCGAAAAGCAGTCAGGCCCATTCTATTTCCTCTTCTCTCTCAGCTCTAATCCCGTGTCGAAGCTCATCTCAATCCCCACCGGCCACCGCCTCCGCTCTGGCCGGCCCCGCCGCGACTCCCCGACCTATTGCGCTCCCGCGACTCCCCGACCGACGGCGCCACCAGCCGCCGCCGCCCTGACGAGGTCGGTTGCTATCGGCGTCTCCCTCGGCTAGGCCCTCTCCCCGCGGCCAGAGGAGCTCGTGGTTGTGCGCGTAAGGCTCGCTCGGTCCGTGCTCAACTGCTCATGGCTGTGGTGCGCGTCCCCACGTCGTCCGCATCAGGTGCTAGCAGGGACGGAGCGGGTCGGCGCTGCTGTCTTGGATAACCTGACCCCATTCCAGTAGAGGTGACACCACAGCACTCTTTGTGGAGCTTCGTCCCTGGCTTCTAGCTAATCAGTACATGATGCACTAGCTAATCTATGCATTATCTGCTAGCTCTTTGGGTGATGCTCCTTTTTTGTTATCTGGTAAAATGGTGTACTAGTACGCATAATTAGAATTTGCTAGCTGTATGTGATTCAGTGCAAATTTTGATTGCAATTGTTTGAGATATACTGATTTCAGCGAGAATAGGAAATTATAGAGTCTATGACATGTAGACCCCCTTTGTTATTGACTAAACAAACGGACAATTTTTTGTCAAAATAGGTCTGCCCGTTGTGCAGACTCTTGTCCAGGGCGACCCATTTTGGACAATAATGGACATTTTTGTGTCTGAAATAGGTCTCCCCATTGAAGATGCCTTTAGATTATAATTAACTTCCAGTTGAATAACTCCCCACTGTAAACATTGCCGAAATTATTGATATATACCCCTTTTATTTTTGTTGACCTGAATATTACGTTTGAGTCTAAACTCGTAGTCTACGAACTTACAATCACTACAATTCCTCACACAAATAGACAATCTTATAAGATAACCCGGAAACCGTACAGTTGTAATTAAGCACCTGCATAGATAACTTCTCGCCATTGTCAAAAAATCTAGTTTATTTACGGTCGCTAGCCCACCTACAATTACCACAACTACCCTAACATATAAATAATTTATGCATCCAGTTTCACACACCTCTATTTACTAGCTATGCGAGATTATTTTCATACCTCTCTAAATTACTGGAAGTTCTTGCAGAAATGTGAGTGTTGCACATTGTATATTTGTTGTTAATTATCTCTCAAGTAAACATAACTTTTAATCAATCCACGATTTTCATTTAGTAAGGTCATGAATCATACATGAGTACCCTAGATTAGTAGACATTCTTGGAATTGTTATCAGGAACTGTTAATTGGAACCACCCAATGGATCACAAGCTTTTCTCTTGTATAATCAGGCGAATAATGCAGACCAACATCACATAATGCATCATCGCATGGATTTCTCATTGGAGCTGTCATCTTGAACCATAATTTGCGGTAAATATATCCCATTCGCTCATTTTTAGCTTACATATGTAGCACCATAACCCAATTAGTTAGGAAATTACACCACATTACTTATTAACATCACTAACCATAATCCATCATCTAATCACAGGTAGATGCAGTGGCAGTAATGGATTACTCAAATATTGCATCTATCCCAAACCAATTTATCAAACAGGGGATTACCGTAAACTCTTGCTGGCTGGTGAGTTCCACTACACTATAATGTTATATATTACCAATTAATCAGTACACAAATGTATTTATTTATGTTACTAATGCACACATACCTTCCCACAAATGATCAAAAATAATTTAGATTATAAAACACTTCTCCATGTTGTTCCACACTCCTTTACTTCTACTTGACAGCTTGTACAATTTTTCTTTTGAAACGCCGAACAAAATAATTCATGTCATGGACCCTACCACTGGATCTTGAGGAATAAGCGCAACAAAGAAGCTAAAACTAACTGCAAATTTAATCCAAAAGGATTTATTTGAATGCATCCAGAAATATTTCGCTGACTGGCAAGTCGATAAATTCAACTTGTCAAAGCGATTCCCTATACTAGTACACCAATTGCAGGAGGTTATCATTTTACGCTGCTTGAACTTTCCTCCTTATTTCCTATGCAAGTATTATAGTAACAAGAATATTCGTGACGCCACAACTGTATTCAACTCTTTTTTACAGTGATGAATCCAATATCTGCGCATCTTTCTTTGTGAAAAACTGGTGTCTAAGACTTGAAATTAGCAGTTTGCAACATATCACAGGATAATATTGATAACCACGGATGAATGATATTACACAAAGTAATGATGATGCAAGGGAGCTCATCCAGTTTTGCTGAAGATCGCCTCCACGCGGCAGACATTGAACTTACCATGTTGGATTAAGCAATGCTGCCACTCTTGTGTAGATGACCGAACATGTAAATTATGTCTAAATCCATTAGTAGTATATCAAAACTCCAAGATCCCCAGGGCTGCAATCTTTATGTTCACTGCTGGACAATCTCATTTAAATCAAAGACATTCCTGTTCAACTATTTTACATCTTATTCTGCTAACACCAGTAAGAAGACTTACATGGATCTGAACAAAACTAGACAGATGGATAACCATTCGCAGCATCATAGCTTTTCTGGTGCTCACACTGGAAATTTATTAAGAATTTTCGGTACGAAATCTATACTATTAAATTTAAACAGGTCGCGATGGTTGGTGATGGTACGTCAAACGTGTATACAACTCACCCCGAACATAAAAAGTAAGGCCAGCGTGACCGGCTCCATGAGGAGTTATGATCAAGATTAGTTAGGTCACGACCAAAATCCAATCCGTAGCACTAGGTAGCCTAATCAGCATCCATTTCCTAATTCTAATTGGTAAAACAAGCATAGATCGATCAACGCGTGTCCGGCAATCCCGGTTAGATCGGCACGATCGGCAAAAAAGAAAAAAGGCCAAAAGAGATCCATTGATTATGCTCCTCTTGCCGTGGTACTTTAAATTTTCTAACTTTCTTTCTTTCCCAAACATACACAAACAACCTATATGACTCTAGGTTTCTTTTCCTAATTTTTACATGTGCATGCTTTTTCCCTTTAAAATTCGTAAGACATACAAATCTCAACACTTATGCAACTAAAAATCCTTCAAAAACAAAATTTTCATACCCTGCATCTTTTAAGAGGTTAGTGAAAAGAATCGACCACATGTTTAGGAGCGCAGTGACATTATCGCTAAAAAAACCATGTTTCACGCGTGAGTGTTTCATTAATATAGAGAAATATATGTTCAGTTGGGGCCATGTTTCGACGTGTGTTCTCGACGGAATCAGTTTTTCAGATAAAGTATCTCGAAGGTGTTCATAGAGGTAGGATGTGCATTTGTGCGTTCATAGAAGCGAGTGTATGTACTTAGTGAGCATTTATATTGTACCGTGTTTCGTAAAAAAAGATGGTATAAAACGGGCACCTTTTACGATATATCATTCAATAAATACTATGAATTATTCCGATCGGTTATTCAAACATGTGAATTAGATCGGTCGATTGATCAAATCGGATCAGTTGTCTCAGCGGTGACAAAAAATAATGCATATTGTATGACCACGGATTCTAAAGATAAATGAAGACCATGTGGCCACACATCCTGGACCTACACATTGTGATTATATTCCATTTATTCTATTTTTGGAGAGAGCCATCTTTCATTATTAACTCGTTGCAACACATGGGTATTATGCTAGTATCTTGTATTATGTCCTTGAATCGATAGACATGCCTTAACTTTGTCAAAATTTGGTGTCTTAACTTTGTCTTAAAATTTAGACAAAATTAAGACATGTTTCATGCGACAGAGGAAGTAACAAAAATCCAGATCTAGAAGCATGAACAGTGTCCCTTTTGAATGATCAAAGAATTATCCAATTTGTTTTTTTTATTTCACATTAAAAGTTTGCACGCTGGTACTCTATATAGTTGAAATTTTTGGAAGTTTTCAATATTTTTAAAGAGCCCGGGCTCTAATTAGCACTTTTCACCTTCCCAACCTCGTACCTGTTTAGACTAATACACGTTGCACTGTTGGCACATGAAAAGCCTCTGTTTACTAATGAACGAATGAAAAATGGTACATGATGTGCCACAACTCCAATGATTTGCCTGCGCGGTACAGGTTCTGACCGGCGGAAATTTATTTCTCTACAGCGTGCCAACTGTCCTTATTAAAGTTTGTACTATCAGACTAGACCAAGAAGACGTGTATTGCAATTTCAACACACCGTATATCATTAGAAAATGGGCAGCATTGATTGCTTAGCGATTAACCACAGCCACTCATCTGCCGAGTGCACCTAAGCCCGGGCGTACATCGTCCGCTCTCCAATCGCTCTCCGCTTATTAGTTCCCACATCTGCATACTACTATGTAACTGAGCGACAGAACAGTTTCTTTTCGGAATGCAGAAAAGACAAGGGGACATACATTGTTCACGGGCTCCTCAACGTGCAAATGGGCCCAATAGAGTGACCCGTAACAGCTTAACCGAGACAGCAACGCGCGGATTTCCTATACACCGACCAGGTCGGCGCGTACCGCGCGCCGCACACCCCCCGCGCGCGGTACGGGCCGGCCCAGTTCGGGTGTTGGGCCATTTGGCTGTTTCCATTTTTTGAGTCATTTTTTCTGTTCTGTCTTTTTTCATTTCTGTTTCTTTTTCATTTCTGCTTTTTTTCTGTTTCTTTTTCTTTTCTGTTTATTTTTCTTTTCTTTTCTGTTTATTTTTATTTTTTTTGTTCTCAAGATTTAATGTTTAAAATTTAAATATATTTTTAAATGTAATTTTTTTATCTCAAATATTCGAGAAAAATTCAAATTCGAAAATTGTTTAAGTATAAAAGTTGTTCAAATGCAAAAATTGTTCAAGTATAAAAATTGTTCAAATTCGAAAATTGTTCATATATAAAATATAATAAATTTTGAAAATATTTGTTCCAATTTAAAATTTGTTCTAATTTAAAATTTGTTCCATTTTGAAAATTGTTCAAATCTGGAAAATGTTCAAAAAAAACAGGAAAAACGAAAAAGCAAAAAAAACAAAAAAAAATATGGGAAAGTTGGGCCGGCCCAACAACCCACCTGGGGGGTGTGCGGCGCCTGGTCCGCGCCGACCAGGTCGGCGTACAGCACCCCCCAGCAACGCGCTGTGGCGGAAAGCCTGGCAGCGTCGACAGCATAGTGACTAGGAAAAACAAGCTCAAAACCATACTAGCCCATCTACACGAGGAGCTTCTGTCTGAGCCACACCAGTACAATGGGTTCCCTAGTTCACGCCCGACGGGAGGACCTATACAACTCTCGGCAGCATGCCGAAAGAAGCATCGCCTGAAGCGATCCCAGATGGGCCGGCCCATTAAGCTCTTGCTGAAAAGAAGTACTGTAGTAACATATTTATCTATGTATGTACATGATCCGAGTTATATTCCACTGGTATCAACTTTTGTCCACGAATCCTAGTATCCCATTTTCTGAATTTCCGAATATGAGCGAAAATCCGAAATTTTGAATTTGAGCTATAAATTATTTTGAATAAATTCCGAATCTGAGCAAAAGTTGATATCGAACAAATTTTGAATCTGAGCAAAATTGATTTTGAACAAAATTTGAATCCGAGAAAAAAATAATAGCGAACAAATTTCGAATCTGAGAAAAAAATAATTTCGAATCTAAGGAAAAAATAATTTCGAACAAATTTTGAATCTGAGCAAAATTTGCTCGAATTTGAAATTTGCTAAAATTCAAAAATGTTGAAAATAGAAAAAGAAAAAAACTGATTGAACTAGAAAAGAACCGACGAAATAGAAAAAACCGCACCGAAACTTCCCAAAATTGAGTGAACCATATGCAACCCGCGCTATTGGTCCGCGGCTCACGTCGCCCCATTAGCGTGCATGGCCTATTATCGCACGCTAATAGGCGATGCATAGGTTTTTTCACGCCTGACGCGCGTGTTAGCGCGTCGACGCCTGAGTGGCCCGGCCCAATTCCACTCATCTCTTTTTTGCTTCCTTCCCGCTTGGTCCTAGTCTCGTCGACGCTAAAAAAAAGATGGAAAGCTTCTTCACTTAAGTTTTAAGCATTTCGTAAAACTTTTAGATTTATAAAAAGTTCGGAGAGCATAAAAATTGTTCATTTTTCAAAATATGTTCTTATTTTATGAAAAAAAATCAAATTTAAATAATATTTGGAATTGAAAAAATGCTCACATTTTAATATAGTTTAGATGTAAAAAGTGTTCACATTTTAAAAAATGTCCACATTTTTAAAAGTTTAGGATTGAAAAAATGTTTAGATTTTGGAGTTTTCAAAATTTTAAAATGTTCACGTGTCGAAAAAATTTCTAGTTTTCTAAAATGTTCACGTTTTGAAAAATGTTTATATTTTAAAAATCTGCACATTTAATATATGTTCAAATAAAAAATATTCATATTTTAAATTTCCAAATTATAAAATGTTCATATTTTAGAAAAATGTCCACAATTTGAAAATGTTTAAATTTGAAAAAATGTTCAAATCTAAAATATGTTCAAATTAAAAAACTAAACATGAAAAGAAAAGAAAACGAAAGTAAAAAACCGGGAAAGCCAAGGAAACCCGAATGTAAACAGAAAAAACCCCGAGAAACCAGACCGAAATGTTCTAGAAGCTTCACAAAACCGAAATGCCAAAACTCGCTGGAATCCTAGTGGGCCGGCCCGCTTAGAATGATGAAATGTTGTAGAGGTACGTGTCAACCCGCGTCAACTAAGAATCGCCCCACTATAATAGGGGTTCCTGTTTCATCACGCCTTGAGCGTCTGTTAGCACCAGGATTCCTATTATGCGCTTAATGTGGGTGTTATCTAGGGATGTAAATGGTACGGATAATTTCCGCTCCGAATCCGCATCTATATCCGTTTTTGAGGATATGGTATGCAATTTTAGAAATCCGCCGGATATGGATACGGATGCGGATAGTGATCAAGCGGATATCCGGCGGATATGGTAGAGGATATGGTATTGATACTATCCGACGGATACGGATTATCCGCCATTTTTTGCGGATTATCCGAGGTCTACAAAGAGGATAATCCGAGAAAATTAGCCCAACCCTAAATATTTAGACAATATAGTTAGTTCATCGGCCAAAATATGTATGGTATTAGTACACAAATTGCTTTGTTGTACGAAATAGAGTGTATATTTTGCTATATTCTATAATTACAAGCATATTTTACATAGAAAGCATACTTTATGTGTATATTTTCTTAATAATCCGTTTCCGATCCGAGTTCGGTCCGAATCCGCTCCATATCCGTATTCCGATATAATCCGCATCCGAATCCGCATCCGATCATTATCCGCTCCGATCCGAATCCGTTACAAAAATATGGTAAAGGATATGGTAAGAGCAATATCCGATCCGAACCGATCAGTTTACATCCCTAGTGTTATCTGGCCTTCCGCATACCCACTGTTTTACGGGCCTGGCCCAGAAACTCTTCGGGTAGTATCGCGCTACGTGTCCATCGAGCTTAGGCACCACAAGCTCAACTATTGGCTCCTTTACGTGCAACTTTTTTTTAGAAAAAAAGTGAGCAAAAAGCTTTTACCATCTATTAATTAAGAAAAGAAAGTGTCCAATTATTAACAGAAAATAGGGCGAAAAAACAGAATACCATCCACTGGAGAACAACACCAAAAACATGTAACCTCTAAACCAACTAGAACCAACGATCCAAGAAATACAACGCCGCATGGAAGACTCGCTAAAAGTACATGAAAACCCAACAAAGAGTCCAACAATCAATCAGAAGTTTTTCTTCCTATGCACTCTTCCTTCTTTTGCTCCTGATGAGTACCTTCCTGAGAGGGACATCTTCAGCTTCCTGAGCATGTCTTGTGAGGCCTTCCCTGCCAAGACGTGGGCAATTTCATTGCCATATCCAGGAGTAGCCGCCTCTAAACTAGCGAGCAAAACGCAAATCTATCTTTTGCAAAAAAGAGCCTCCCTCGGAGGTAGGAGCCAACACTCCTTCAAAGTATAAAGAGGCGAGAGACTGGTGAAAGTGCATGGAGCCCCCATGTGTGGTTTTGGTAATTAATGACAATCCCTATGGACTAATGTTTGCATTGAATTATATTTGTAGGAGTTGTCCATAGGCAATTCTTGAACCATATGTTGGCTTCAAGGTTGCAATAAGAAGAATTTGATGAAGGATATCAAGTGTCAAGTATGTCTTGAAGATGAAGATGAAGTGAGCCCTCAAGTTACTTCAAGACATCAACATGTTTGTATTAGGTTGCAATAAGAAGAAATTGATGAAGGATATCAAGTGTCAAGTATGTCTTGAAGATGAAGATGAAGTGAGCCCTAGAGTTACTTCAAGACATCAACATGATGAAGAATGAAAAATGAAGTGCAAGTTCAAGATGAGCCAACTCGAAGAGTTCATAAGCTTGAAGCTTGCCATGGAGAAATGAAGTGCAAGTTCAAGATGAGCCATCTCGAAGAGGTCCTTTGCTTGAGTCTTGCCATCCATATGGTGATCATGGATATGTGAAGATGCGCCGAATAAGAAGCTCTCCCATGGTGGATTATGGGGGAGCAATCCACATGGTGGTCATGGTTATGTGAAGATGCGCGAAGAAGAAGCTCTCCCATGGTGGATTATGGGGGAGCAATCCACAAGACTTCGTCAAGCAAACACAAGCAAGAAAGGCGTTCCATCTTGTTGAGATCAAGATCATCGTCATCGAGCTCAAGTGGAATGCGCAAGTATAAGGTTTGCTCTTGATAGGGTTTCTTTCTCACCGGTCTCATAGTGTAGTTGGAGACCGGTTTATAGTTTAGTTGCCGTACTATCAAGAGGTCTCTCGAGTGAGTAACTCGATCGTATCGTTCGGAGAGAGCTCAAACCTTTGCATCCTTGCATCATCTTTCTTGGTTGTTATTTGGACCTTATCCATGTGATGTTTTAGAGCTTGTGCTTATTCTCATGACAAGCTCTAGTTCATCGAAACGGATTTCGCATAGATCACTTGTTGCGTTTTCGAGTTTGGTTCATCATCTTTCTTGGTTTTATTTGGATCTTATCCATGTGATGTTTTAGAGCTTGAGCTTATTCTCATGACAAGCTCTATTTCATTGAGAATGGTTTTTGCATGGACAACTTGTTGCATTTTCGAGTTTGAAAGTTTTACCGGTATGTCTTTTTTAGATAGGTCAAACCTTTCATCATTTGTTTCTATCCTCCCTTGTTGGACTATGATGGTTTCCTGCATGATCTTGTAGAGCTTGTTCCTAGCTTCAAAACAAGCCCAAGATCATCAAAATCGGAGTCCGGATGCTAAAGTTATGCCCGTTTTAGTTTTGGTGATTCGGTTGGGGGGGGATAATCCGGCCCGAAGGCCAATTCTGGGCAAATATCCGGCCCGAGCCGGGGCGATTTTCGGGGCGGATAATCCGGTCCGGGGAGGATTTTCCGGGGAGGTCCCAAACGGTCATATTTCGTTGGGAGGGGGTATATAAGACCCCCTTCTTCCTCCTTGGGCTGGTTGGTTCACTCTCTCTCTCTCCTCCATTGTTGTCCTTCAAAGCTTGCCCTAGTTCTTGATTCCTCCCATGATTCTTGCATATTCTTGAGAGAAAAGAGAGAGAGATCTAGATCTACATCTTCACCAATCAAATCCCTCTCTTTGTGAGGGGAACCCACTAGATCTTGATCTTGGAGGATTTTGTGTTCTCCTCTTTGTTCTTCCTCTCTTATTCCCCCAATAGCTTTTGTAGCTTTGTTGGAATTTGAGAGAGAAGGATTTGAGCATCTTTGTGGTGTTCTTGCCATTGCATTTGGTGCATCGGTTTGAGTTCTCCACGGTGATTCGTGGTGGTGAAAACAAGAAGGTTGTTACTCTTGGGTTCTTGGAACCCTAGAAGGATTTTAGGCCTTTGTGGCGGTTTGTTGGGAGCCTCCAATTAAGTTGTGGATGTGTGCCCCAATCTTTGTGTAAGGCCTGGTTTCCGCCTCGAAGGAAATCCCTTAGTGGAACCGTGACCTAGGCCTTTGTGGCGAGGGTCACCGGAGATTTAGGTGAGGCGCCTTCGTGGCGTTCGGTGTGTGGTGTGAGTACCGCATCTTGGGGTGAGGCCTTTGTGGCGTTGGTGTGCATCGAGCAACCACACCTCAAGGTGAGCCTCTTGTGGCGTTCGGGAGCACTAAGCAACCGCACCTCTCCACCGAAGATTAGCACTCGCAAGAGTGTGAACTCCGGGATAAATCATCGTCTCCCGCGTGCCTCGGTTATCTCTATACCCGAGCTCTTTACTTATGCACTTTACCTTGTGATAGCCATCGTGCTTGAAGTTATATATATCTTGCTATCACATACTTGCTTGTATTGCTTAGCTTAAGTTGTTGGTGCACATAGGTGAACCTTTGCTTAGAATAAGTTGTTGGTGCACATAGGTGAACCATAGTATATAGGCTTTGGGCTTGACAAAGTAAATGCTAGTTTTATTCCGCATTTGTTAAGCCCATCTCGTAAAAGTTTTAAACCGCCTATTCACCCCCCTCTAGGCGACATCCGTGTCCTTTCAACTGGAAAGGCTCCGACTACGGTGGCGAGGGCGTCGTGGACACTGCCAAGGCCTCAAACGAGCCAAACACCACAAATGAATTCCCAAATAACTCATGTGGTACTGGCGTGAATTGCATCACATAAGCTAAGGTCACGCCTATGCCCCTCACTCTCAGAGAAAGCTGACACAATAGGTTGTGGCGACTAGCAGGGACTACAACTAGGAGAGAAACAAATGCATAGATGTTCTTCCTCCACCACGAAACTTCTGCTTAGTGGAGCCAAACAGAAACGAAGCCTATGCGGTGGCGAGTTCCTTCCCACTAGAAGAACAAGCTATGAATTGCATGTGATGTTTATCCTGTTTACGCACCTTATTTTGGCTGATCGCGATGGTAGCATTATGAAATGATTCCCCACACTAATATGAAGATAATAATGTATTCTCCCTTAGGATGCACCATTACGAAAGTTCATCGTTTTGAAGCATCTCATGATGTCAGATGTTATAAACTCTATGTTTAGATACAACATGTGTAAGCTGGTTTTGCTCATGCAGAAATATTTAGGTTAAACTTGACGAGCTTACCATGTACATATATGACCTCGGAACACAAGAAACAGAGGGATGTTGAATTCAGTGGAAGTTCATTAGTAATTTGATTAACTTAACCAATTATCATGAACGTAGTCTAAATATTCTTTGCATTAATCATTGTAGAATTGGCATCCGTTATCAATCTTTTCACCAGGCTTGCTAATTGAGACAAAGGAAATTGTTAGAACTAGAAATTACTTTACGGACTGGTACCGTATAGAAAGTCAAAAAAAATATTAATTTCTATTGCAAACCTTTGGTGGCCCTCACTTGCTCCATGCGATTTGAAATGTAAAACAATAGCGATTCCGATTTGTGTATAAAATCATGATAGTCTCCATGAAACCTAATTTTCAAATTTGTTTGAGAATCGAGGTGATCAAAGGAGGTAAAAGGTGTGTTTCAGAAGTGAATAAGGAATAAGATCTAAGTGATATCTAATACCTCATCCTTGTTACAATATGATTGAATATAATTTAGTGAGATTACATGAGCTCATATTGTATGATTTTATACAAAGGTTGAAGATGCTAGATCTCCCGATCCACCAAATAGTTTGGCACTGACATTATTCTCGTATATAATCCAAATGAGCCATAGTATCTTTATCATGAAGATGTTATGATGAGATGGATACATAGTGTGAATAATTTCTTAATCACACTAAAATATACTAATAGTAAAATTCGGAAGAACGATTGTCATGTTATGATTAACTTCAAACTGTGAAATTCAAGGGTGTTGGTATTTGACTATCACGATTAGAATTATGTGTTAGTGAAACTGGTGCCACTATTGTTGTTGAGTGTTTTTCTGCTATGAGAGGAAAAACCGAAAGAGGAATTGCAAAAGTATTTGACAAAAAGAAAGAAAAGACTAGAAACTCTAGCTTAGGTGTGAATTAATTCTTTGTTGGTCACACAATGTAATTCTTAGATATTTGTACTAGATTGGTTGGTATGAAGAGCCATACAAAACAACACAATACAAGAATACAATGGCCAAAGTGACTGATGGCTCATAAAACGACCACTATCTCCATCTAAACAAGGGTATTTTGTGTCAATATGAAACAAATATCTTCCTACGCCCGCCATAAAGTGCTAATCAATGCCTGGATGATTGAATCTCCTTATTTATTTGGTTTGTGTAGAAATGGAAGTATTAAGGAGGAAATCAAGATATATTTGATGAAGTATTAAGTCAACCAGGGCTCGGAACTGCTTCTCATGAGGTTTAATGACCAATGGTACGATCATGGCCGCCTTTATGACATAACTGTACCATGTGTCGGTGGCTTTTTCCTGTCAAATGTAGTATAAAACAGTGTGAAGGCACCTAGGGCATTCAAGAGACACACATAGAGAAAACCCACATTTCGCCTCCATAACCACTTCCAATTTGCACCAAAACCCTGTCGCTGACATTGACTTCACCTCCTCCTCATCATCATCTCCATTCTCTCCCCCTACTTGTAATCTTGATTCATTCACAATTGTCAACATTGTAAGACTATGTATCATCTCTTTGAGATTTATAATAAAATGTCTATGATTGTTGATCTAATCATGTGTGACTAGCCCTCACGAGCTATGGGATGAGGCTACTTATGAGATATTGTGTAGTATGTAGTAGAGATCCATTTTTAGTCTCCGATCTCCTTGTCTCGA